>CM031922.1:20096507-20696507 GCA_018703695.1 Prunus fruticosa
AAAATAAAACTTATGGATTGTGATGATGCTCGAGAACTTGACGATGGCAGCGGCTCTTTAACTCTCCTTCAACTCTAGCATCCATGAACCCTATTTTCTATTCTTCTTTAAATAAGGAACAAATATACGATCATACCTTAGAACATAACCCCACATCCTTGTAGACACTTCCCAAATGCAATAGATATAAATTGGAATCCAAGGATTGAGCTTCAAAAGGATTATTTTGCAAAACCTGCAGAATACATTTTGCCTGAACTGTCTGTACTAAAACGGCCACAACTCTCTATACACACGTCCGAATCACGAACTGCAAAATTCTACAGAAAGCTAACATTTGTATCTTTTCAACGATATAAAGATCAACATCTGGTTCGCTTTGAGGAAGTACAGTATATTCCGTGAAGTTGTCCGATCTGCACAGCATATTCTGCTCCCATGATTGCACATCATATTTCAATCCCAAAATTGCTCATTTTGCTTGCTTTTCTATCTTTACTCTTCAAACCTAGTAAAACACAAAACTAAGTAAAAATGGACTAAACTCACTCAAGAACATAGCAAGAATCTAAGAGAAAGATAATAAAAATGTACGACATAATGGTTATATCAAATACCCCCAACTTAGACTTTGCTTGCCCTCAAGCAAAACAAAACAAAACAAAGACTGAAAAGAATGTTAGGCCTCCACATATTAGTCTCAATAAATCGTGCAAGGTATATAACTCTAAAGAATCAAATAAGCATCATATAAACCACAAGCATGTTTCAAAAGTTAATAAAACTGTACATAACATTCTCAAGTGTAGTGTGTGAAATAGCCAATATCAATACAATTCACCCAACCCGGATAGGTATATGCAAATAAAAGCTTCAACTCCAAACTTCACCAAGAATGTCACTCAAAAAGAAAATGCTCAAAGTTTGGGTTAAGTGTTTCACTTAAGAAAAATGAATGCATGAAAACAAAATCAAATCCTATAAGCTTGCTCTTCATATCACATCTCCACAAATTAAATTCACACAATTTCTAGGATCAAAAGGTCTTAAATTACGGTTGTAATGGTGTTAGGGGTTAAGGTTAAAAGAAAGAAAGGATATGGAGAACAAGAATATTCTATGAGAATTAGTAGAGCACGTGATGACCATGAAGGATTGCAAAGTCTCTTGTATCTCTTGTGGTATCACCAATTATGCACTTCATTGGAAGTCAAATTTCATTGTTGGGCTTCAACTTCATTTTGATCATTTCTCAAAGTTCTTCAATCTTGACAACATTGAGGTAGCAAAACAATTTTTTTTTCTCTTTCTTTTTTTTTCTTTTCTTTTCATTCTTTTTTTCCCCTTTTGTTTTTAACAAGCACCAACCTCATACTCATCTTTGTTTCTATATATTTTTTTTTTTCACAACACTTCCATACCCACAAGTTATGGTGCAATTCCCCCAAAACTTAAATTTCCACTAATTTCCATTGAACAAGGTAGGATGAAGTGTCTAAGTTTATAGTTAAGGATAGTGTGGTTCATGAAAGAAAAGGCTTATTTAGGCTCAAAGGGACTATCTAAGGGATAATGTAGTAGGGACAAAAACTTGTTTGGCCATGGTGGTGATCCTAGGTGCCTTAATCACTTCCTAGATAGAATAATGTGAATCAATACAAAGCCTTGAAAGATATTGAAGCAAGTTCTAGTAAATGATAATGCACTCATGAAAAGAATATATAACTCTCAAGAAAAGAATACGAATGAGGCTAAAAAACTCAAAGGGTTATACAAGTCTACACTAAAATCCACATATAATTCTCTAAGTCAAAAGCAAATTGCATTAAATTGGCTATGTGCATTGAAAATATGAGAATAATCATGTAAGAAAAAGTTAACTAAAGAATCACACTTGAAATTCACATAATGATTACCAATCCTCAAAAGATATATAACCAGTAGAATTCAAATGTTATTATTGACTTGTGGAAAGCTTAATTTAAATTACTCAAGAAAAAGAAAAGGAAAATCTTTTTGAATTTTTGAAAATTTGAAATTTTTATGGGTTTTGTGACTGTAAAACAACAAAATAACTACTGAACTTCCTAAAACACAAAAGAAACAAAATAAGACTCAAACAAACCAAGAAAACAAAGAGTTTCAAAATGCAGTTTTTGGAAATTTCGACCTTTGTTCAGATTTTAGCTCATAACTTTCAAACCGTTGGTCCGATTTTCATGTTCTTTATATAATTATATTTAGCACCAAAAAACAAAGAACACAACGTGGACCAAATTGTCAGAATAGTTTCCAATTAAAACAGTTTTAAGCAAAAAGAAACCCTACATTACAAAACACAAAAAACAAGCAATAAAGCTAAATCATCCCCCCCCCCCCTCCCCCCAAAACTTAACTGAAACATTGTCCTCAATGTAAAAAAAATCAAAATGCATGCAATGAATCTAGTAAAGGAAAAAAATTAAAACCAGAAAATGAAGAGTAAAGAGTAAGGTTTGAGTTCCCTGGGCATATAATCTCAAGTAGGAAGTTGTACAAACGCCCAGATCCTCTCATCATCATCATGCATCCAAAACATGGGTTGCCTCCCAAGAAGCACTAAATTTAAAGTCTTCAGTTGGATTTAGCGATCTTCACATATCTGGGGGATCATCGAGGTACATCACCTTAATAGTCTTGGTTTGTGCCATCAAAGTATCGACATTCTCTATTGGATTTGTGAGGCTTGATTCAATGAATGTATTCTCTATAATTCGATCCACAACTTCGACGTGAAAACAATCGTAAGGTTCCAAGAGTCTTTTCAAACCTTCAAAGACCTGAAAATTTATAGTAGTATCTTGCACATTCATGGTCAGTAAACCGGATTTAACATCAATTTTCGTACCTGAAGTAGCCATGAAGGGTCTACCAAGGATGAGAGGGAGTTCACGACCCGAAATTTCAGCTTCCTCCATATCCAAGATGAAGAAGTCAATAGGGAGGATAAGTTGAACAACATGGATAAGTACATCTTCAACAATGCCTCTTGGGTACTTCAGAGAACGATCCACCAATTGCAAAGAGATCGAGACATACTTTAGTTCTCCCAACCCAAGTTGTTCATATATAAAGTAGGGCATTAAGTTTACAATTGCTCCCAAATCAAGCAAAGCTTTGTCAAATATTCTTTTTCCAATGGTGCACATGATTGTAAAGCTTCCGAGATCCTGAAGCTTGGGTGGCAACTTTCTTTAAAGCACAGCACTCACGTTTTCCGATAACATAACTTATTCATGCTCTTCAAACCTCCTCTTGTTGGTGCAAATATCCTTTTAAAACTTTGCATATGAAGGGATTTGTTTGATTGCGTTTAGCAAAGGAATATTAATTTGCACCTTCTTAAATTGCTCCATAATGTCTCTCCCTTACTTTTCTCTTTTCTAGCATGTTTGTCACATTGAGGGAAAGGAAGAGGACCATGAGTTGCTATGTTTGGAGTATGAGGGACATTTTGCAAAGATTCGGTAACTTTGTCAACATGAGTGGCGTCACTTTCAGATTTCAAAAAGCCCCCAAATTTCTTGTCAAGCTGATGCCTTGTTTATGTCATGCCTTCATCTTTCTCTTCATCATCGAGCTTCTGGATTTCCAATATTATTATCAATCACTTTTCCACTTCTCAAAGTGGTAATAGCTTGAACCTGCTAATGATTCATAGGATTAGCTTTTGTTTGGCTTGGAAATTAACTTTGTTATCCCTCTAATCTGTTCAGAGTAGTAGCTATTTGTCCCAATTGAACATCAAATTTGGATTGACTCTTTTTCAACATGATTGACTTTGTTTAAGTGATGCAACCTCTTGTTCATATCTTTCTGATTTCTTCATGAGTTGAGATAACATCTCCTTGATAGAAGGATCTTCTTGTTGTGGTGGAGAAGTTTGATAGGGCTATTGGTATGACCCTGATGAATTTGTGGGTCCCATTGTATTCTGTGAATTGCTCCAAGAGAAGTTTGGGTGTTGTCTCCACCCCGGGTTGTATGTATTGGAGTAAGGATCATTTCACAGCCTTCCATTGAATGCATTGACCTCTTGCACATCTTATAAAGTAGGATTCGATGGGCAATTTTCAGTGTCGTGGGAGATGCTAACACATAAATTACATGGTTGTGCAATTACCTTCTTTACCAGTGGCGTGAGAAGTTTTGTGAGAGCTGCAACTTGTGCTTCTAAACCTGTGCTTGCACTAACTTCATAGATGCCTCCTTTCTGTGTTGATGATGTAGGTATAACTCTTGAATATTTTGTAGGAAAGTCCCAATGCTCAGAGTTCTCACAAATTGTCTCAAATGCGCTGATGGCTTCATCTCCAGCCTTGTCCATTAAGCTTCCACCAATCGTTGAATCTACCATGCTCTTGCTTTGCAGGTTCAACCCTCTATAAAAGTAGTGAACTTTTTGCCATATGTCGAAACCATGATGAGGGCTTTGAAGAAACAAATCCTTATATCACTCCCAACATTCATGAAATTGTTCACGCTCTTGTTGACGAAAACTTATAATATTTGTTATCAAAGCAATGGTTTTACGAGCAGGGAAAATTTTTGAAAGAAATTTCTTAGATAAATCAGTCCAAGAATTTATGGATGCTTATGGAAGAGAGTCTAACCAGTTTGTCGCTTTATCCCTTAGAGAAAATGGGAACAATTGGAGTTCGAATTTTCTCTTCACTAACACTGCTATAATTGAATGTGGAGCATATGGTGAAGAATGTCTTATGATGATGGTAGAGATTTTCCTCATCCTTCCCATGATAACTAGGTCAAAGTTGGATAGTTGTTGGGCGAATTTCGAATTGTTGTGTAATTGGAGTCAAGACGATGCACTACAGTGCATTGTACTCCGTTGGTGCAGTGTAATTGTTGCTTCGATTCAGCTGCACCAAAATGGATTCAGCTGCATCCTCAACTTGTGATACTCGCAAGTGCACGAGCCGTTTGGTAGTATAGCATATGTAAGTGCGAGGTCGATCCCACGAGGATTGGTGATTAAATGATCCAATTTGTTTCCCCTACACAAAATAGAAATGAAAAAGAAAATAAATAAAACAAGAAAAAAAAGAAATAACTCAAGCAAATAAGTTCCCAAGTTCAATTAGATTAACGGATTGATTCTAGCTAAAGTATGATTAAGCCATGGTGTTTGGTCATAACCTTGTGTTCCTAATTCCCTAATTTGATCATTTGTTGTCTAACCTAAAATTAAGCATTAGGAACCCATTAAGCATAGAAGAACAATTTAAACAACCAAGTATGTATCTAATCCCTGTTGTCGAATGTCCATACATACTCTTCATATTCATAGTTCAATTCAAATTAAAGCATGGTGTCTACTCTTAATTCAAACCAAGATAGCTAACATGCAAGCCTAAATGGTGATCAATCATTCAAACTAGCATATTAACTTATAAGCATAATGAATAAGAACAAAAACCATAATTGAAACTTGAAAACTAATTAAACTTGAATACTTAAGAAAGAATGTACATTACAAATAAAAGTAAAGTGGAACTAAGAAAACTTGAAGGAAAATTTAGTAAACTCATTTTGTTACAACAATTGACAACTTGAAAGGAAACTAAGAGAATTTGAGGGAGAGAAGGGAAGGGAGCTCTAGAGAAGTGTTTGAGAGCTCCCCCCTTGGGGTGTGATTTATGAAGCTTGAAGACTTCTCTATTTATAGGGCTAAGAGGGAGGAACACCATGATGAAATTCAACACCACCATTCCTCCTTTAATACAACCCATAACTCTCACTTCATCTTGTCTATGTTAGTGTGGTTGGAATCAACTCCATCCCATACTTCTTTTGCTGCACCTCATGCTTTCCTCACATGGGTTCAAAGGTGTTGTGTCTGCCTTTTGCTGCCAACCCATGTGGTCTTCTTTTGGTTGTTGAACAAAAACGAGTTTTCTGAACCAGTCTTGGTGTAGGAAGGCCATAGGTTTCAAAACGTATCCAATGGGGCTGAAATTTGGATATGTTATACTAGACACCCATTGGAACAACTTCTATGAAGAAAGTATTCCCATTGGAGCAGTAAAAGTGTACGTTTTGGCCATTGCAAGTTGGCTGCCGAAACAGGGACTGGAATTGACTTCATTTCATTTCTTTTCTTTCGTTTGCTTCACATGCATGCACATGCTTTCTCTTTAATAGCTCCATCATGTACCAACATGCTCCTTTAGAATTTCATAGCTGGAATGCCTCCCTACTTCACTCATTATGTTGGGTACAAAGTCAGTTATAGTTGAGGTGAGGCACATGGCTAAAAGGAGGCACATGGCAAAAAGTTGGCAGCTGCAAATCCTGCTGAGCAAGGTTGAGCGTTGGACGGGCTAAGCACTCCACATATGTCCAATTGGGCTGCAATTTGGATATGTTGTACTAGACACCCATTGGAACAAGTTTCATGAAGATCATTACCTCATTCGAGCCCCATAGTATGCTCATCCAAGGCCAAGAAGTTGACCTATGAAACTGGGCTGGCAAGGAGTTGTAGCCAAATTGAGTTTGTCTTTAAGCTCTTCTTCCATTCACCCAAATCAGGCCTTAATATGCATGAATTGCATCATTTCCTATCCAAAGCCATCATTGTTACCTAAAGCTCAATGAATTGAAAGATAAACACAAAAAGGATTAAAAGCACAAGTTTAACTCAAAAACATAACCAAATCATAAGCTAGAAGGGTACGAAATGATATACAATTATGAACCGATCAGTAATCCCTTAGATGCCTTGGTTGTGGTGGTGGGCTATCTCCACCATTGTTGACTAGATCACTAGCTGGTCTTGGCGAAAAATGCTTCCTTCGATGTTTTCGTATCGTACAATCAAGTTCTTGATCAATGGGAATTAGCTCCAATTTGAGAGAATGCCTCCGTTGCATACAATTATTAAGAAATTAGGTTTTGTACTTGCACCAATGGCAAAGAGTTGTTTAAATAAGAGGACAATAACTGGGGATGGAAATAAACAAAACCCAAATCCAATTGGAAAATATAAATTAAAGTCTGGGTTGGAGTGGGAGATGATTCCTAATTAAAGAAGAAGAACGTCCTGATGCTTGGTGGGTTTTGAATTCTCCAATTGGAAGAAAGAGTTTCCAATTGGTGGGTAAAGAGATGGCGTGAAGTAGCTTGAGTTCTCCTCTTTGGCTTTTCTGAGGTTACCATTTTCACTTTGCTGTTTTTTTTGTTTGTTTTTGTTTTTGTTTTGTTTTGTTTTTATAGAAATGGAATTCATTCATAGAATCAAAGTAGCATACATAGAACAACACGAAACAGTGGCCTCGTTAAAACCTTCATGACGGACAAACCCCAGGGTAGGAAAGAGTGCCACACATGTCATTGACTAATAAGAGAATCTGAAGCCAAGACCAATGTTAGAGCAAAAATAAAATAGGAAACTGACACATAGACCTCCAACGCATAGACCTCCAAATGAGAACACTACAACACAATCCAACTATCAAAAGAGTCATGCTATAAAATCATAGTCCTTTGTACAGCCACAAGACATTGAGAGCATCCGAGAGAACACAATACGTCAAGAGGAAAGAAAACATCCACTAAGAGCACCATCTCTAGCCACCTCCAATAGCAATTGGCGATGAAAGAAGAGAGATCTGCAAGGAACAACACAAAGAAGAGACTAACCCTGAAACAGGCCAGGAAAGGAAATAAAATAAAAAAACCCCCAAGCACATTGTATCATCTCAACACTGACAAAGAAACATCCTAAGAAAACATAGTCTTTGAGACAGGGCAGAGAATCAAAGATCAGCTAAGGGGAGAGCGAAGAAAACACCATGCAATAATAACAAAATTGTCGTAGCCACTTAACCTGAACACGGGGATCAGGCACAAGAACAATCACTAGATGCCAAGCCCACGAATGCTCCAAGAACAAATTAAGGAAGGTGCCCAGGAGACTCCACTCGGCCAGTCTCCATAGGTTTTTCAAGAAGGACACCAACATCACCTGAATTCGCAGTCTTTATCGTAGAGTAACCAACCAAACCCGTAAAGATAGGTAAAATGATGGTACCCAACAACCCCAGTTGCCAAAAACCTGGCCCAACACCGTGAAAAAGAGGACCAAAGCTATAGACCGTAGGTGAAGAGCCACCCACGCCAAATCTTTGGATAACGACCGTCTTCTTATGAAGATTGTAGATTGGACGACCAAGGGGGCTTGAGGAAAGCCACCTCTACCTTGATCGCCGACCTCAACAAAGCAGCTTGCACCATAGTCGCTGTTGACTTGGAGACTATTGGCACAATAGTAGTAGCAGACCCGCTGAAACAACCATAGTAAGGCAACCACCAGAAACGCCGACGCACTGAGGAGAAAGTGAACGACGAAATCAATTCCAAATATCCGAGATAGATAACAACGAGGCCAGCACCCTAGAGTCGAAGAGAGGAGTGACGGTAGCGACTCGAAGTGGAAGAAAAATGGCAGCGAGTCGACATGGAAGAAAAGTGACTCGACGCTGTCAGTCGAGGAGGGCGATGACGACTGAATGTGGATTGATAGATCGAGAAGGGGATGATGGTTGAACGTGAAAGACCTAAACCCTAATATTTGATGCACGGCTCTGCTCGCGTAGCGAGAGAGCGACCCCGATTATTTATTTATTTATGATCAAAGCAGGTATATCCTTTTTCACTTTGCTGTTATGTCTTTTGTTTGGCTTTTCTCTTTCTTTCTTCTTTTTGGAAAGTGGCGTGTAACTTGCCACAAGAGAGTTGTCTTCTTTCTTTTCTTTTGAATTTCGTATTTCTTAAAACCAAAACACAATTTGAGAAAAATAGAGATAATTTAAATTAAAAAAAAAAAAAGAAGAAGCAAATAAGACAAGATAAAAAATAAAAATAAAAAACACAAAAACAAACTCAATTAGACGTAAATTAGGAATCCAAATTTTAAATTAACTTAGAATCCCTGGCAATGATTCAAAAATTTGGTCTCCCCTTGTAAGTGCACAAGAATGATGTAGTATAGCGTTTGACAAGTCCAAGTATTGTTCCCACGGGGATTCCAAATTAATCTAATATTCGCGAATTAAGCTTGTTAGATGGCCAAACAAATGGAAAGTTTCAAGTTTCCAAGACTCTGTATTCAATTAGGATTTTAAAAGACTATTTTGGGATAAATAAGTCTTGTGGTATTCAATTAAGACTTCTAAATAATCTAAACAAGTCTTATGGTATTCAATTAGGACTATTAGGATTTTTAAAAGAGGGTGTCTAAATCTAGTGGTATTTAATCAAGACTTTAAACAAGTAATAAAAAGTCTTTTGGTATTCAAAACCTTGCTAATTTCGAAGGATTTTTTTTAAAATATGGAATTGGTGTGACTTTTTAGTGGGAGGTATAAATACCAAACCCTATAAAAAATCTCACCCTAACCCATCAGACTTTTCATGTGAGATTTTTTTCAGCTCTTCGTGAACAATGTATTGCTTCCTTCTCGTGCTATGTCTTCTTGCGTTTATTGTCTGTATATTTGTTCATGTATATGTTCTGTGTCTATGGCCCTTCGTGGGTTTGCTGCTACCTTTTCCATGCTTCGTGGGTCTGTGTCTGTGGCCCTTCGCAACAATTGCTGCTACCTATTGCATGAACATAATAGGTCTGGTCAACCCAGTCAGAATACTATTGTTTATATGTGGCGTCTTTTGTTTATATGGTGTCTTTGCTGCTACAATTGTTTTTGTCTTTTGGAAAATTTTGGTATTTGTTTTCTATATCTTTATCGAGGACCAAGAGATTTACTTATTCCATTAACCATGCTGACATCTTGCAGCGATGGTTGCTTGTTTTGAAAATCAACTGGGAATGAATAGATAATGGAACCATAAAACTTGATACATGTGGACACACACTTGCCATTTTCCAGTACTCTTTTTCTTTCTTGGTATCCAACTAATATATAGTAGTTTGTATTTCTTCAATGACTTTAATAATAAAATAGCACTCAAGGAATGACCAGACCAACATATGCTAATTATTATTCTTTTCTTTTCTTTTTCTTGTTTGGTATGATATGTATTTTTGTTTGTGCTATTTTGCTTCTACTTTGGTTGAACTATTTGGGTTATAATTTGGTTGAACTATTGTTATTGTAATTTGGTTAAACTATTTTGACAGATTTTACTTTTTTATTTGGTTAAACTATTTTGACAGCAGCTTCACATACATATTATATTGTTGGTAAATTTTTTTATTTGGTTAAACTAGTTTGACAGCAGTCTCATTGTACTCAACATTGACAGCGTTTCTTTTTTATGCAATTATTAAATTGTAAAGTTCATCTCCACGGTACTATTTTCTTCTTTTTACTGTTTTGCAGTCTCATATATTATTTTATACACGTATAATGTCACAACCGAACATGTATGAAGGTAATGACATAGAGGAAGAAGAAATTGACGACGAAGATATGGATGATGAAGAAATAGATGAAGAATTTTATGAAGCCATTTACAATTCAGTGATGGCAATTTATGCAGTAATGCATGTGCTAAATCAATTTCTGAATATGATGCGTGGTGAATATATTGAACGTCCATTAACTCGACGCGAATTACTAGCATTGGATATGACTATATACATCAAGCATTAAACGATGATCCTGCAATCTTCCGACAAGTATATAGAATGTATCCAAATGTATTCCGGAAGTTATGCACAATTCTTAGAGGAAAAACACTTTTGGAGGATACAAGATTTATTTGTGTCGAAGAAATGCTTGCAGCGTTCCTACAAATAGTTGGCCAAAATACTCGATATTGTGTAATTCGTAATACATTTTGTCTGCGCGCAAATCTCACGGCCTGGAGTGCCGGGCCAAGGGGATGTGCATTGAAACGCGGTTTCCTGCTTTTGGGTGCGGTGCGGTTGTGCGCGGGCGTGCCAGCACGGTCTCCGTGCGTCGAGATGTTTGAAGTGGGTGAAGGTGTTTAAGTGGTGCGCCTGTTTGAACTCGTCTTCTAATCAAACGATTATAGCCGAGAGAGGAACTGATCGGTTCATAATTGTATATTATTTCTTACCCTTCTAGCTTATGATTTGGTTATGTTTTTGAGTTAAACTTGTGCTTTTAATCCTTTTTGTGTTTATCTTTCAGTTAATTGAGCTTTAGGTAACAATTATGGCTTTGGAGAGCATAATTCATGCAAATCAAGCATGTTAAGGCCTAATTTGGATGAATTGAAAAAGAGCTTAAAGACAAATTTATAAAAAAGTTTAAATTATTAAAAAAATAATAATTAAATTTGGCATTATTCTAACATGATATGCTTGAAACCTTCTTTACACTTGCCGTTTGTTTCATAATTTTCCAATTAAAGGATTTGCATGATCTAAAAAATTGTATGAAGCATAAATTAGACTTATATAACCAACCATATAAAGTGAGCTTTTGAGCCTTGTACTTCAATTCATGAGTGTTATATACATACTCTTATTTTCTTGTCATCTAAGTTGTTGTTTGATCTCATTATTCATTGATTTGGTTGAACACTTAAAAGTCATTCATTCTTGTGCAATTTGACTTCATGACATTTAAAGAAATGATATTAAGGCCTTCTTTGGATCGTTTGTGCCTTTCAAGATAGTTTTTGGATTTTTTGATGTTTTTCTTCTAAATTCGGAGGAAAGCGGGGTGCTCTTCTGTTTCACCGAGATGAGTTTAAATAGACTTATGCAGGCGAGGGAGCCGAAAGCACTTCGGATCTCGAGGGTGATATCCTGTGCTCTTTTCTCTCAATCCCTTCATTTCTGCCGCAAATTGCGAGCGCGTTTTTTAAAAAAAGGGAGCATGTTTACACTTTCACTTACTTTTGCCTCCCTGTTTTCTGATGTTTTTGTTTTTGTTTTTTTAGTTATTATTTTATTTTGTTTTTTTTTTCAATTGTTTTCTTTTTTTTTTTGTTCAGGTTTCTCAAGAATTTAGTTGGAAGAAGAGACAAAATTAAAGATGCGTCTTGGACACCTGGTGCAAGAATCCCAACTCTTCTTTTAAATTTTTGTTTGAATTGTGTGTTTATTTCAGTTTTTTTTATTTTGTTTTTATTTAATTATGTAGTATAATTTAAAACTCATAGGATATTCTTTGAAGGAGCTAAACTTTTGGTAACTCCAGCTGAGCAACCGCAATCTATACAGTGTCTAGGAGTTCTTTAAGGCGACACCTTCGGTGTCTAAGAAGTTAGGGTTTTAAGCGGGACCATTGTGACCCCTCCGACCTTCCCGGATCCCCTGGCTGTGTTTTCTGAGGCCCTTAACTGGTCATCCTTAAGTTTTTCTCTTAAAAGAAAAAGCAGTTACTTGTGTGTTTACTTAACTAAAAATAAAAATGCATGTTTGGGTTTTCATGTTTTTGTTTGATCGTCGTTCTTTAAATTTAGGGTCATTCGTCTCTTTGAGATAACATAACGTTTTTATTTCCCAATTTAAAAAAAAAAACACACATACATTTTTAAAATTAAAAAAATAAATAAAAGCTGAAATCATTTCTTCTTGGCGCTCGGTGTCTCGACCATAGGAGCTTTTAGTTTGGCCCTCTGGCTGTCCTCTTCCGGGGCTTCACGCACAGCCTCTTGGGGCTCATCACTTGAGCTCCGAAAGATCGCAATCTTAGCTTCAGGATAACTTTTCTCGCGATCTGGTTTCTTGCGTTTACCCGGTCGGTCTAGGTCCTCCAGCTGTTTTCGCATATCGCGAGAGTACAACTCTACAATCTTTGATAGGTTCTTATTCTCGTCTCGCAATACTTCTAGCTGGTGTCGATTCACCTCCACTATCCTTGACCGCTCCCTTTTCAAGCTTTTTATAGCACTTTGACACTCTTCAACCATACTGTGCTCCTCCGCTAACTGACCTTTCAGCACCTCTACCTCATGGGACTTCGCAAGTAGGCGATGAACCAAACTTGCGACACATGCTGTACTCTGCATGCTCAGTGCTAGGGCATCACTCATGACCCGGTTGTCATCCCTTGTCCCGAACACACGTATATCTTTAGGAGTCACCAAATTTCTGCCAACTCCAATGGCAACATCGTTGTCCAGGAGTATTGAGTCATTGACAGTCACTGGCCCCGTGCGGAGGCAAAGTAGGGCATCCATACCTGGTGCTACCTGCTTGGCCTCGTGTTTGAGTCGGTGGAGCTAGGTTGAGATCCAAGGAAAAGGGGTAGGAAGAAGCCATTTGATTTCTCACTTTTTTTTTTCTCTCTTTTTCTTGCTTGTTTTCTCTTTTGTGTGTTTTTGCGTTTGTGTTTTTCCCCTTCTTTTTCTTTCTTATAGATGTAGTCTTTGACAAACCCTAGCCATCACAGCATTTCTGAATCCCCAAGCATTCCTCGAGTCCCACAACCTTCTCACTTTCCAACCGTTTCCAACTCATTTGTCACGACTTTCTTTGTTCTAAACGGACGCGTTTCAGCAAAGTCGTCGCGCCTTTCCATGGCCCCGTAATTTCTGCTTGTGAAATCTGCGCCTTTGTGCGTCGACACGTGTCTCGCCCTATCTATTGGTCCCTTACACTGAACCGAGACGAAATTAGGACCCATGTTTCAGAATCCAATTCACGTTTGATCTTAAATTAAAAAAATTATAATTAAAATTAAAACATGTGGGCTTCAGATTTCAGGTTGGGTTGGGTTTTACTGTTGTTGGGTTAATTTCATTGTGGGCTTTGGGCTTTCAATTGTTTGGGTTTCAGTTTGTGTAAGACTATCTGTTAGGGCTTACTGTTTTGAGTGTTTTACTGTTTCGTTTTTTATTTATTTTATATTTTATATTTTATATTTGTTTGATTGTTTTGTAATTTTTATTTTGTAATTGTTTTATTTTATTTTTGTATGTTTTGTGATTTTTTATTTGCTTTAATACCTTTCATTTGTTGTTATGACAATGTTTGTGGCTAATTTTTAAACATTGAGGACAATGTTCATTTCTAGGTTTGGGGGTATTGGAGTGTAGCATGTATTATTATTTTTTCTTAATTAAAAAATAAAAATAAAAATTGCTTGTTTTTCTTCTATTTGAGTCTTGTTTTGTTTTTGAATCACTTTCCGAACAATATTTGATGAGATTGTGATACATGTTTGCATGACTTAAATAAAAATTGGATTTCATTTTATTTTATTAAAAAAAAATTAATTAATTTTTTTTAAAAAGTTTAAATTATTAAAAAAAAAAAAAAAATTTGGCATTGTTCTAACATGATATGCTTGAAACCTTCTTTACACTTGCCGTTTGTTTCATAATTTTCCAATTAAAGGATTTGCATGATCTAAAAAATTGTATGGAGCATAAATTAGACTTATATAACCAACCATATAAAGTGAGCTTTTGAGCCTTGTACTTCAATTCATGAGTGTTATATACATACTCTTATTTTCTTGTCATCTAAGTTGTTGTTTGATCTCATTATTCATTGATTTGGTTGAACACTTAAAAGTCATTCATTCTTGTGCAATTTGACTTCATGACATTTAAAGAAATGATATTAAGGCCTTCTTTGGATCGTTTGTGCCTTTCAAGCTAACCTTATGCATGCTTAAGCATGATTTTCCATTGTTAACCATTTTGAGCCTACATGTAAACCTTTTCTTTCATTTAACCAATTTTATTTCCTCACCTTAGCCTGAAAAACAAATATTTACCTTTCTAAGGAACTCATGAGCTTTAATTGGGATGTGTTTTTCATGCTAAGTTTGGGAAGAGGTGTTACATTTCGAAAAAAAGAAAGAAAGAAAGAAAAACAAAAAATCACACAATTGGTGAAAGAAAAGAGAAAAGTGGTGGTTGATTGAAAATTTCATTTTTGGGCCTTCAAAATAAATTGGTGTTTGTTCAATTAAAGGAAAGGAGTATGAATCATTGTAAATGAAGGTATAAGGAGTTTTGATCATGTAAAAGAAAAAAAATCTCATTGTGATGATTCGAAGTCTTGTAAACAATTGTTTTATGCTCTTACATTGCGAGTTCCTTGGACTTTGTATTATCCACACCTTTCATTTCTTACTCACCTTACACCCTTGGCCCCATTACAACCTATGCTAAAGACCTAAATTGATCTTAAATGTCATGTGGTTGAATTGCATCCATTTTCTTACTTTTAAGTGTTTGACATCCTTCTTGAGATCATATTAATGCAAGTTCTTCATCTTTCTATTTCGAGTTAAGTCCTTATGGTTTAACTCTATTCTCATATTTATAACTGAATGATGCATTATAGTCCTCTTCTGAGTGATTCATTTGTGAGAGGACAACTTTGGTGAGATTTGAAGTTGAACTTATGCTTTTTTGAAATTGTGTGAAAACTAAGATTGGGGAATTTGTTGTATTTGGCTATCACACTACTACACTTTGAGCATATTGTGTTTAGAACTTTGCCGCTTTGTTAATAATGTCTAAAACTGAACTTTCATTGTTAAAACTTTTGAGTCATGTGCATGAGTCATTTCTCTTCAGAAAATGTTCGGAAAGATTGTTTTGAGTTCTTTTTATTTTTGTAATTGTTTTTTTTTTGTGTTTTGTTTTTGTTTTTGTTTTTGTTAATGTAATTATGTTTGTTATTGTTTTTGGTTTTGGTTTTGCTTAAAGACTAACAATCTTTTAAGTTTTCTAACCATTTTGTTTTGTAGAGTTAGAAAAACGTTTGTGGGTATTCGATATGTTAAACCCTCAGGAGACACAACTCCTCCTACTAGGGATGCTTAGAGGTTTAAAGGCTTGTTGCATATGCTAAATGCAATCGAGTTACCTACGAAAGTGGTCTAGTTAACTTCTTGTTTTTTTTTTTTTTAATCTGTGTTTTCCTTTTTGTTTTGCTCGAGGACTAGCAAAATATAGGTTTGGGGGTATTTGATCGGTTCATAATTGTATATTATTTCTTACCCTTCTAGCTTATGATTTGGTTATGTTTTTGAGTTAAACTTTTGCTTTTAATCCTTGTTGTGTTTATCTTTCAGTTAATTGAGCTTTAGGTAACAATTATGGCTTTGGAGAGCATAATTCATGCAAATCAAGCACGTTAAGGCCTAATTTGGATGAATTGAAGAAGAGCTTAAAGACAAATTCATTATGGCTACAGCCCCCTGCCAGTCCAAGTTTCCGTAGGTCATATTGCAAGCTTTGTTTCAGCAACCTACATAGCTCTAATGAGGCCACATTCTTCATGAAAGTTGTTCCAGTACAATTCAGCCCCATTGGATAAATCTGGAGTCCGTTACCTAGCAAACACAGAACCATGCTCAGAATGGATCTTATCAACGCGGAAAATGAGTTAGCAATTTGTTTCTGCCTTAACTTCTTCCTCCGACCTTGGATTGGCCCAAATAACATATGGCTGGAAAGAAGACATTCTGAACTTCAATTTCGAGTGCTTAAAGTCCTAATTTGATTAAGAGAAGCCCAAGTTGTAAGCCCTTGAAGTTGCTGGTCATGCTGACCTCAGCATGTGCCCGGTTGGATGCTTGGTCATGGTGAGCTAGGCATGAGCTATCATTTCTGGTTGGAAGCTTTGTCATGGTGACATGAAGATGAGCTAGGGCTGCTGGTGGGATTTAGTGGTGAAGTGCATCAACCAATTCAAGATTTTCTAATACAAGTGCATCAACCATTTCAGATTTTCTAATACAAGTGCATCAACCATTTCAGATTTTCTAATACAAGTGCATCAACCATTTCAGATTTTATAATTCAAGTGTTGTATGCATTAGTCTTATTGAATTCAGATTTTCACTTCCCCTAGGCCTATAAATAGGGAAGTTCTCTAAACTTGTAATCACACCCCCAAGGGGGGAGCTCTCAAGCACTTCTCTAGAGCTCCCTTCCCTTCTCTCCCTTAAATTCTCTTAGTTTCCCTTTGTAGTTCTCAATTGTTGTAATAAGATCATTCTACTCAATTTTCTTTTTATTAAATCTCAAGCACTTCTCTATTCTCTTCCAAACACTCTCCAAACCCTAAACACATGTCTCTTCCCTTCCAAATTCCCCATGTTCTCCAAACACTTTCTCTTCCAAGATTCTCAAAGTTCCCAAACACTTCTCCCATTCCTTCATCAAATTTTCAAACACTTTCCAAACACTTTCTTCTCCCATTTCAAAGCTCTCAAACACATGCTCTTCCAAAATCCACAAAGTTCTCAAACACCACTTTCCTTTCTTCTCCAAAAGTTTCCATATTCTCAAACACTTCCCAAACACTCCTCCCTTCTCTTTCTCAAACACATCTCTCCTCCCTTCTCCAAATTTCCCAAACACATTTCCCTTCTTTTCCAAAAGTCTCCATGTCTCAAACACTTCACAAACACCTTCCTTTCCTTTCCAAAATCCTCAAGTTTCCCAAACACCTTCCTCCAAATTCTCAAGCTCTCAAACACCTCTCTCTTTCTCTCCAAAAACTCTCCATGTTCTCAAGTGTTGTACAAAATCCTTGTTTTATGTTCTTTTGTTTTCATTTTTGTTTTGTGTAGGAAAACTGAATTGGATCATTCAATCACCAATCCCTGTGGAATCGACCTCGCACTTACATACGCTAAACTACCAACGGTTCGTGCACTTGCGAGTATCACAAGTTGAGGATGCAGTTGAACCCATTTTGGTGCAGCTGAATCTACGCAACAGGAACTAGTCTCGGCTGTTAGGTTCACGGCCTGAACTACAAGGCCGTTGAATGGTGATGTTGGTGGGTTTAGGGCGGTGCTCGCGCTGCTCGATGAGCGCGGTCGTGTGATATATGGGGTGAATGAGCGAATATTAAGGATGGTGCTCCGGCGCCTTGAAAATCAAGGGTCGTATGATATATTGATGAATGGATGTTCCTTACAAACTAACACTACTCCTAGGAAAGCAGGTAAAATATTGAAAGTGCATTACAGGAAAATATAAGTTGCTCCGTGGGAGGCTTTTGTTTGGTGTTTGAACCCTTTGAAAGTAGTCCTGAGTCTTGTATTTATAGGAAGGGTTCCTGAGGAGTAATTGAGGTTGAAAATCTGCATGGTGGAGCCTGATTAGCGCAAGTGGGTAGTCCAATCGACATTTGGAATCGTGAAGTATGGTGGTGTGACCCCATGAATCCCGGTGAATCTCCCTCGCGCCCTGATCGTGAGTTCTGCGCTTCTGGCCATGGAGACGCATTTATTGCTCTGGTGGCTGGTCACCTAATCTCTCAAGCTGCAAAGAGCTTTGTGAGAATGTTGGTGTCTAATCACTCTGATCCCTGTCACCAAATCCTGACTCCCATCACTTCCCACCTTCTCTCATGCATTAAATGCTCATTCTTGGCCAGTGGGTTTGCTGCAATAAACAGAGGCCTTGCTTCATTAAATGGAGTGTGGGACCCTCCTCTCACGTGATGATCTGCGTTTTAGTTTCTCGAGAGGGTGCAAGGGCCGAGATAAAGGGCTCCTTCGGCCAGTTTTCGGCCGTGATTCACTAGGCACAAACATTGCCCCCACATCCCTGGATTCTTCGGCCTCGGTGTGAGTAAGGGCGGAATGGATTCCAAGGGAAGGACCCTTAGCATTCCTTCTGAAGTGATTGACAACTGGGGCATTAAATGCGCAAGTCAGTCGGCGCATTTAATGCCTCAAGCACGTCGTGCAGGTCATTATTGCCCAGGCTTGCGCGAGGCGTCACCTCGTCTCGTCAAGTGAAACGACGGTCTCTGGACTGCTGACACGTCATCGTGCTCTTAATTCGCACGAGCCATTATTCTGCTCTGAATCGAAACGCCGGCCGCCAGGTTCTTGTCATAATTTCGCGTGCTCTGAATATGCTGTCAGGCCGTTTCGTACACGAGAAACATACCGCCTCATCTTGAATTCCATCATGAGTATAAAAACCCAACTCCTTCGCATTTTCTTCACACTCCCAAAGTGTCTGAGTTCATGCCCTTCGAAAATTCACACTGGCCTTCCCCAGTTTCCTCAGCTTCCAAAAGTTTGAAACCTTTTCAACCACCAGTAATCTTTCTTTTCATTCTGAACACTCTGGAGCCTTCCTTAGGTTTCTGGACTTCGTCCTTCCTTATTTCATCCAGCTCTAATGGCCCTTACCTGGAACGCCTCCAAAGCCAGAGAGCCATATTTGCTGAGTCCCCTGACTCGGTAGTTTGGCCTGGTCCAGATGATTTGGCAGTTTGATGAGGATGGGAGGGCTTGGTACGATGACTCCACCGTGGCCGAGTTCATTTGGCTGAGTACCTCGGTTATATCCATGGCCGAAGTGACAGTCCTTACCATGGTGGGGATGATGGCTCCTACCACCGCCAGAATGACGACTGCTTACCATGTCCAGAGTGACAATTGCTACCACGACCTGAATGATGGCCGCCGCCCCTCCGAATGGCGACGCTGCTTACCATGCCCGGGTGGCGGTCGCTTTCCGTGCCCTCAGTGGCGGCAACTGCCGTGGTTGAAGTGACGGCCCTTCCTCTTAGCCTCCTTCATGCGGCGTGCACCCTTTTGCTTTCTATGGCCGGACGGCCCTTGTTGTTAGGCTGGCCGAAGTTGCTGGCCGAGGCTGACGTCGGCCAGAGTGGCGGTGATACGGCTTCAGGGAGGAACGTCTGATTGCCCAAGAGAAGACCATGGTGCTGAAGCGCGTAGATCTAGGATGCGATCTTTCTTGTGTGTTTGTACTCGGTCATGACCTGGCCGTTTCTTTGTAAACGTGTCTCGTTTTAAACTAAATGAACAAAATGAAGTATGATTTCCTTTTTATCGTGCCGCACACTCTACTTTGTGAATCTCATAACTCTTTCACGGCCGTTTCCCATCCTGAAGGAACGTATTTCTTCAAATACTGGCCGTTGATCGGTAAATTGTGCCATTCCCCATCCCTATCCTTTAACTGAAATGCACCTCGGCCAAGAATTCGTTCGATAATGAACGGCCCTTCCCAATTGGGCGAGAACTTATCGAAACGAGGGTCCTTTGTCCCGATGGGAAGCACGGCCCGCCACACTAGGTCGCCCTCGGCGAAAGCTTTTTGCTTGACCTTCTTGTTGTAAGCCCTCGCCGCAATCTGCTTTTGCGCCTGCATTAGGTTATAAGCATCAAGCCTAGACTGTTCTAAATCTTCCAACTCCTGAGCCATGGCTTGGGCATAGTCCTTCCCCTTTTGCTCAGGCTGTTCAATTAAAGGAAAAGAGTATGAATCAATGTAAATGAAGGTATAAGGAGTTTTGATAATGTAAAAGAAAAAAATCTCATTGTGATGATTCGAAGTCTTGTACACAATTGTTTTATGCTCTTATATTTTGAGTTCCTTGGACTTTGTTTTATCCATACCCTTTCATTTCTTACTCACCTTACTCCCTTGCCCCAATTACAACCTTTACTAAAGACCTAAATTGATCTTAAATGTCATGTGGTTGAATTGCATTCATTTTTCTACTTTTAAGTGTTTGGCATCCTTCTTGAGATCATATTAATGCAAGTTCTTCATCTTTCTATTTCGAGTTAAGTCTTTATGGCTTAACTCTAATCTCATGTTTATAACTGAGTGTTGCATTATAACCCTCTTCTGAGTGATTCATTTGTGAGAGGACAACTTTGGTGAGATTTGAAGTTGAACTTGTGCTTTGTATGATTTTTAAAATTGTGTGAAAACTAAGATTGGGGAAATTGTTGCATTTGGCAATCACACTACTACACTTTGAGCATATTATGTTTTGAACTTTGCCGCCTTGTAAATAATGTCTAAATTGAGCTTTTATTGTTAAAACTTTTGAGTCATGTGCATGAGTCATTTCTCTTCAGAAATGTTCGGAAAGATTGTTTTGAGTCTTATTTTTGTTTTGTTTTTATTTTTATTTTTGTTTTTGCTTTTATTTTTGTTTTTGTTATTTTGCTTGAGGACTAACAAATCTAATAAGTTTTCTAACCATTTTGTTTTGTAGAGTTAGAAAAACGTTTGTGGGTATCTGATATTGTTAAACCCTCAGGAGACACAACTCCTCCTACTAGGGATGCCTAGAGGTTTAAAGGCTTGTTGCATACGCTAAATGCAATCGAGTTACCTACGAAAGTGGTCTAGTTAACTTCTTGTTTTATTTTTATCTTTGTTTTCCTTTTGTTTTGCTCGAGGACTAGCAAAATCTAGGTTTGGGGGTATTTGATCGGTGCATATTTACATATCATTTTGTACCTTTTAACTTAAGAAGTTTTGTGTTTGTTTCAGTTTTTTAAACTTGTGCTTTTAATAAGTTTTGTGTTTGTTTCAGTTTTTTAAACTTGAGACTCACTAATTGCATTTTGGAGACAAATTAGCTCAAAACGGTGTCTGCAGATCAGTCAACTTCACGGATTAGACTGTACTTACTCAAGAAAAACTAGATAATGAGCCATACATCATTGGAAAGCTACGGAAGTCTATTTTCTGTAGAATTTTACGGTTCATGATTCTGAGTTTTCTAGAGAAAGTTATACATGTTTTGGCAACTTAAGGTCAAATTCGGCAGCATCTGCGTTACTGGGACAAAAATCACATTTGAAGGCCTTTCAGATTTTTCCTTGAGTTGGGCTGCATATGCTTGGAAAGATAATTCAAAGAGCTTCAAGATCCATATTTTTCCAGATTTTTCAGGATGGAGACACAAGCCCAAAACGAGCCCACAAGCTGGCTGCAATGCATTGTCATGCATGACATATGCATGATGAAGTGTTGTTGATTGTGGGAAAGTTTGGTGAAGCATATTCAACACCTATTTTTGAGTGGAATTTTGCAGCAGCCAAATGAATTAATTGAAGTTGAAGTGGATGATGCAACACTAAGCTTAATGACAAGAAGAATTGTTTTCAAATGCAATTGTGTGTTAGGTTAAGTTGGTGAATTAAGTGTTGTGTGTTAGGTGAAGTTTGTGTGTTTAGAAAATTCAATTGTATAATTCAGATTTTCACTTCCCCTAGGCCTATAAATAGGGAAGTTCTCTAAGCTTGTAATAACACCCCAAGGGGGGGAGCTCTCAAGCACTTCTCTAGAGCTTCCTTCCCTTGTCTCCCTCAAATTCTCTTAGTTTCCATTTGTAGTTCTCAATTGTTGTAATAAGATCATTCTAGTAAATTTTCTTTCTTCTAAATTCTCCAAACACTTCTATATTCTCTTTCAAATTCTCAAATGTCTCCATGTCTCAAACACTTTCTTCTCCCTTCTCAAAGCTTTCAAACACATGCTCTTCCAAAATCCACAAAGCTCTCAAACACTTCTCCATTCTCTAAAGTTCCCAAATACAATTCCCATCTCTTCCAAGATTCTCAAAGTTCCCAAACACTTCTCCCATTCCTTCATCAAATTTTCTAAACTACTCAAACACTTTCTCCTCCCTTCTCCAAATTTCCCAAACACATTTCCCTTCTCTTCCAAAAGTCTCCATGTCTCAAACACTTCACAAACACCTTTCTCTCCCTTCCCTAAGTTCTCAAATTCTCCAAGTTCACAAACATTCTCCAAGTTCTCAAACACCTTTCTCTTCCCTTCCAAATTCCCCAAGCTTCCCAAACACCTTCCTTTCTCTTCCAAATTCCCCATGTTCTCAAACACTTTCTTCTCCCTCCTCAAAGTTCTCAAACACTTCCTTTCTTCCTCAAAGTTCTCTTTGTTTCCTTAATGTTTTCTTAGTTGTAATTTATTTTTCTTGTAATGTACATTCTTTCTTCTTGTTTTGTTTCTTTTGTTTTCATTTTTGTTTTGTGTAGGAAAATTGAATTGGATCATTCAATCACCAATCCCTGTGGAATCGACCTCGCACTTACATATGCTATACTACCGAACGGCTCGTGCACTTGCGAGTATCACAAGTTGAGGATGCAGTTGAACCCATTTTGGTGCAGCTGAATCTACGCAACAATAGTCGGTCGCCACCAAAATCCATGCATGTTGGTTGGACGCGGCGGGATGGATCTTGCTGATGATATCCACGGCCCACCCTTCTAACGGCCATGGTTTGGTAACCGGGTGGAAGGCTTCGGCCGGTACTCTTTGTATGGGGCCGTAGATTTGACACTTGATACATCCCTTTGTATATTCTATGCAGTCTTTTAAAATAGTCGGCCAATAATAGCCGTGTCTCCAAACCAACCATCTCATCTTGACACCAGGACTGATGAGCACCGCAAATCCCCTCATGAGACTCGGCCATGATAACCTTGATGTCCTCGGTGCTGGGACATAATAGCAATAAGCCGTCTGATCCCTTTCGATACAACTCGTTTTGATAAATCAGATAACATCGAGCGCGGAAACGTGTGGTTCTTTCATGGCTGCCGGAAGGGTCACGTAAATATTTCACGATGGGGTAGCGCCAGTCCGCTTCGGCTGTGTTGACCTCGTTGGTAATATCGGCCGATGACAGCTGCGTTATCATCCCACGCTCGGCCAAAGCGGGCAAGGTTCGCCGTTCGATCCTTATTACGCGCGCTCGTGGTTGGCGTTTGGGATGCTTACGCCTGACGCTACCTGGGCCATCTCATCGGCCTCATGGTTTTCGGCGCGGTACGTGAACAAAAGAAATTCTGGAGAATTCATCGGCCGCGTTGAGGGCCGTCACGTAATACATGGCTAAATTCTCGCTCGTGCATTGGTATTCCCCGGTCAGTTGGTTAATCACCAGCTAGAATCACCGTATACCAAAACCCGGGTTGCCTTCATTTCCTTCAAAATCTCGAGACCGATGATGAGCGCCTCATATTCGGCCTGATTATTGGTGCATTTGAAGTCGAACTGGAAAGCAAACTGCCATTTATGTCCTTGAGGGGATTCGATCACGACCCCGGCCCCTGGTCTAGCCTCTGCACCTCGAGCCATCGAAATACATGGTCCAGGAGTTCTTCTCCATGAGGGCCATACCGATCTCGACCTCCAACTCCTCTTCCTTGCCTCTAGCCGGATGGTGAGCCAGGAAATCGGCCAATGCCTGACCTTTGACCGACTTCTGAGCCACATATTGGAAAGTAAACTCGGACAATGCCATCGTCCACTTCCCAATTCGGCCGCGTGTAATCGGCCGGGTGAGCATGTATTTGATAAGGTCGGTCTTGGAGATGATCTGGACGACTGAAGGAAGCATGTAATGCCGTAACTTAGTGGCCGCGAAATAAAGTACTAGGCATAGTTTTTCGATCGGTGAGTAGTTTAGTTCGGCCATGTTGAGAGTACGGCTTAAATAGTGCACAGCTTGTTCTCGCCCAGACTCGTTGTTCTGAGCCGGTGGATAGCCGATAGAACCCTCTCGAAGCCGAAATGTAAAGCCTCAACGGTTTTCCCCTTTTGGCGGCATAAGGACCGGCGGCTGAGACAAATATTTCTTGATGTCGTCAAGGGCCGCCTGATGCTCCGTCCCCCAAATGAATTGTTCGGTGTCCTTTAGCTTAAGCAAAGGGGACAACGGCCGGATTTTCCCTGCCAAATTTGATATGAATCGTCTTAAAAAGTTGACCTTGCCGAGGAAAGACTGGAGCTCCTTCTTGGTCCTCGGCGGAGGGCCGCCATAATGGCCGTGGCTTTATTTTTATCTACCTCGATTCCTCGTTGGTGAACCAAGAAACCGAGGAAATTTCCGGCGGTGACGCCGAACGCACATTTCTTGGGGTTCATCTTTAAGCCATGCGCCCGCATTCAGTCAAAAGCCTGCAGGAGATGCCCCACGTGGTTGGCCTTAGATGGAGATTTTACCACCACGTCGTCGATGTAGACTTCAACGGTCCGGCCTATAAGGTCGTGGAAAATCAGGTTCATAGCTCGCTGGTATGTCGCGCCGGCATTCTTCAGGCCGAACGACATGACTACCCATTCATAGGTTCCGATAGCTCCTGGACACCTAAATGCCGTTTTGTGGACATCTTCCTCGGCCACGAGAATTTGATTGTAACCAGCATGGCCGTCCATGAAAGACAAGAGTTCGTGTTTTGCAGCCCCGTCTCTCAGGAGGTCTGACATAGGCATGAGGTATTGGTCCTTGGGGGTCGCAAGGTTTAGATTTCTGTAATCTGTGCAAACCCTCAAAGGCCCAGTCCTCTTTAAAACTGGTACAATGTTGGCCAACCACTCAACGTCCGGGCCGTTCGGATGAAGCCGGCTTTGAGGAGCCGTTCAATTTCTTCTTTGACTTTAAGTTGAACCTCGGTCAAGAATCGCCTTGGCGGCTGCCTGGAAAGGTTTGAACCCTTCCTTTATTCTTAATTCGTGCTCGACCAAATTTCTCGGCAATCCCGACATCTCATGCTAATCCCAAGCAAAACAATCCTTATATTCATGGAGCAAGCCGATAACCTCGGCTGCTAACTTAGGATCCAAAAGATGGCTTACAAAAAGAGGCCGTGGTTCGGCCTCTGACCCTACATTTATTTCTAGCAAAGGGTCCTGGACTTCAGGATAGTCATCCTCCATCTCGGCAGGTGCCGTTTCCAGGTCGCCCAAAGTTCAGAACGTCCGTCTCGTCTGATTCGTGGAGGAATTCGATCAAGTTGATTGGCGAATTTGGCCGTAAAGATTCTTCCGCCCAATGTTCCAGCAGTCTTTCCACCAAATCATTCACGGCCGCCGCTCCTTCTTCTTTAGTGGCCTTGTCCATCATCTAAAGGCTGGTGAGGTCGATCAACACTTCACGCGCCGAATCCTGCCGATATTCTCGGCGCCTAATTCCAGGACCTTCTGGGCCGTTGTTCTAGTTGGTCGGCCGTCTGCGTCATGGCCGGTGAGGATGACCCATCCAACGTCGTCGTCGTAAATCCGAGCTTGTACGTCGTTAGCCTCAAAAGGTTTTTCGTCGGCCGGGTGTATAGACACCTTCTGGCCGTCCCAAAAGAATAGTAGTTGGAAGAGGGAGGACGTATACACCCAGACTGGTGGATCCAATCGCGGCCGAGCAATATGTTGTAGTCGACACTGGATTCGACCACATAGAAAGCCGCGACTCTTGTCTGGTAAGCCACGGTGATTTTTAACGGTAACACGCCAATAGTTTTAGACTTGTCGCCGACGAAACTACTCATGACGACGTCGCTGGGGATAAGGTCCTCTTTTGACTTGTCCAACTTCTTCATCAAGGAATAGGGCAGGATGTTGACCGTCGCCCACAGTTGACGAAAACCTTGGACACGGGTACCCCCTCAACATGAGCCGAGATGTATAACGGTTTGAGGTGTCGATATTTGTTCGGCTCGTCTCTAGGTATGACCTTGTTGAATGCTACGGTCAACAGTTCTTCCTTCGTCTTTGGTCTTCGATCAAGCTGCCTCCTCGGCCACGTCATCATCCAGGCCGTTGGTCTGCCCTCCTAGGGCTGAAAACTCGGATGGTAGCACCAAGACCATGTTGATGCCGAACTCGTCCGGCTCCTTCCGGTTTCCCCTCCCAGCTTCTTCATCAGCCTCACCGCCTTCTTCGGTAAAGTCCTCCCCTTCGACCATCCCGAGGATCCCCTCATATTCTTCATCGGAAATTCCTAAAGTGGGATCGTCCTCGGCCTCATGCCGGAAGAAAGGATCGCCGAAGCCCTCGATCCCAGGCGCTGCGGTCCCGGGACATCGGCTGCGGATGTTTTGACTTCAGGGGGAACCGAGGCTTTGACCTCATCCTTGAGGGCCTGTTTGGCCTTTGCCAACGTGTCCCTGGCCTTCAAATAATCGTCTAGGCAACTTACCCGGGTCTTTTCCTCGGCCGTCAAGCCAAAAACGGTGTCCGCCAAAGTCACCGAGAAATATCGGAGAAGGTATTCTAAATCGCCCTCGCTGAAAGGGGCTTTGGCCTCTAATCCGCCGAGGTCGGGCTGGTAACTTGGCAGACCTTTTGCCCTAGCTTCCCTGTTTGCCTGGTATACGGCCTTAATGGCCGAATCAGAGGCTGCTGGTGATGAGGAGCGCCTCTCCTTTGTGTTCTTGAGGGCCAATTCCACGATTTCACGGCTCTCAGGGGTCATGCCGTATAGGTCCGTGGCTGAATGGTCCTTATGAAATTCTTTGAGAAAGGACAGCCCGTTGGCCGAAAGGGGGGGTCCCTTCCACGGTAGATGTCGACTACTCCCCCGTCTATTCCTTCCAAGGGAGCTCTCGCCTTGCCTAAGACGCCACGTCCTTGGAGGCTTGGTCCTGGCCGCTCTTGCCGGCGAAGGGACGATTGGAGTGGATGGCGGCCCCCTCCGCTGCCGTTTTCTTTTGGCGCTTGGAGCCTTCGGCCTCGGTTGCTTGCACCCTGGCCTGCTGGACCTGTCTTTGCATTCTTCTTAGCTGGGTCTTTGTTAGTGGTTCGGCCCTCCCCCAGGCCGTGCGTGGTACCAACGGTCATCCTTCATGACCGGTGGCCTAAAGGTTTCAACTGGCCTGAGGCGGCCTGGTCTTTGGGGCCTCCTGAAGTCCTGGTGGCCTGTGGCCCCAAACGGCTGAAAACCGCCCTATTGGAAAGCTGATCGTCGTAGTGATCGCTAAACTTTTTAATGGTTGGAAGGGGCGGCTCGGCAGCCTTCCTCTTGTTCTCCTGCGGCCTGGGTTGGCCGACCTCATGCCTGCATTGCTCGCATAGCAATGGCCCCTTCTCCTTCGCCATCCAGCGAGTTCTCTATACCCGGCCGGAGCTGGGCATTGACCATGTTGACGACAGGGTGGAGGGAATGGTTTGGAGTCGACCTGCATGGCCGCCTTCTCCTGGAAACTGAAGCTTATTCTCATCTATCAATTTCTGGATGACATCTCGCAGAACCACACAGTTGTTGGTGTTGTGAGACCAAGAGCTGTGGTATTTGCAAAACGTCTTCCCTTTGAGCTCATCAGGTTTCGGAATCTTGTGGCCGAAAGACAATTTGACCATTTCTCGGCCAATAGCAAGTCGAAGATAGCCTCGGCCCTGGTTAGGTCGAAAGTGTAGGCCTTCGTTTCTCGCGTCGCAAACTTGGTATCGGGAACCTTCGTACGGCTGTTGTCAGTTTTAACAAGCCCTTTGTAGACAAAGGGTTTGTCTATGCTGACTTCGGCCGAACTTATTTCTACCTTGCCGTCCTCGGCCTCCGCGGAGCCGTCTGTTTCGGCATAGCTAACGATGGGGTTCCTGTAATAGGTTCCCTTCGAGGCCGTCTTCTTCTGCATCTCCTCCTTCAACAAGGACGCGTACCTGTCCACCTTGTTGGTTAAGTCATGCATGTCCCGAACTCGATTCCCTGGAACTTCTTCCGGTACTCGAATTCCAAACCTTCCTCGGCCATCTTGACGAACTCCCTTTCTTGTAGGTTCGTGCGGCACCAATTCCTACATGTTTTGAATCGTTGTAGGTAATCGCGAGGTGATTCGTCCGACGCCTGGCTCATTCTTGCCAGCTCGACGACCGTTATTCTCGATTGGTCTGATAGAAATGTTCATGGAATACCCTCTCCATATTAGACCAATCCCTTATCGAATTCGGCGGAAGGTTTATGAACCATGAGAATGCTGCGCCGGTCAGAGAATGAACAAATAGGCGGAGCTTCTGGGCGTCCGAATCGGCCTTTCCGCACTGGGCCGTGAAACGGCCTATGTGGTCAATGGAGGAGGTCTGCCCATCCCCGGAGAATAGCATGAATTCTGGCAGTCGATAATTCTGGGGAAGAGGGATTCGGTCGATTTCTGGCGGGTACGGCCTGGTATATCTCGGCGTGTCCGGCCGCTCTGGGCTAGGCCATCTTCGATCATCCGCTGAATGTCTTCAAGTCGGAGCCCTCAGGCGGCGCCTCCTGTTGGGCTGCATATGGCTGCGTGACTTGATCAGTACATATTTACATATCATTTTGTACCCTTCTAGCTTATGATTTGGTTATGTTTTTGAGTTAAACTTGTGCTTTTAATTCTTTTTGTGTTTATCTTTCAGTTAATTGAGATTTAGGTAATAATGATGGCTTTGGATAGGAAATGATGCAATCCAAGCATGTGAAGGCCTGATTTGGATGAAGGGAAGAAGAGCTTAAAGACAAACTCATTTTTTGCTACAGTCCATTTCCAGCCCAGTTTCGTAGGTCAACTTATTGGCCTTGGATCAGCATGCTATGGGGCTCGAATGAAGTGAAGATCTTCATGAAACTTGTTCCAATGGGTGTCTACTATAACATATCCAAAATTCAGCTCCATTGGATAAATCTGGAGTCCGTTACCTAGCAAACACAGAACCATGCTCAGGATGGATCTTATCAGCGCGGAAAATGAGTTAGCAATTTGTTTCGGCCTTAACTTTTTCCTCCGACCTTGGATTGGCCCAAATAACATATGGCTGGAAAGAAGACATTCTGTACTTCAATTTCAAGTGCTTAAAGTCCTAATTTGATTAAGAGAAGCCCAAGTTGTAAGCCCTTGAAGTTGCTGGTCATGCTGACCTCAGCATGTGCTGGTTGGATGCTTGGTCATGGTGAGCTAGGCATGAGCTATCATTTCTGGTTGGAAGCTTGGTCATGGTGACATGAAGATGACCTAGGGCTGCTAGTGGGATTAATTGGTGAAGTGCATCAACCATTCAAGATTTTCTAATACAAGTGCATCACCCATTTCAGATTTTCTATTACAAGTGCATCAACCATTTTAGATTTTATAATTCAAGTGTTGTATGCATTAGCCATATTGAATTCAGATTTTTCACTTCCCCTAGGCCTATAAATAGGGAAGTTCTCTATGCTTGTAAACACACCCCAAGGGGGGAGCTCTCAAACACTTCTCTAGAGCTCCCTTCCCTTCTCTCCCTCAAATTCTCTTAGTTTCATTTTCTAGTTTTCAATTGTTGTAATGAAATATTTGTGCTGAAATTCTCCTTAAGTTTTTCTTTGTTCCACTTTACTTTTCATTATGTAAATTCTTTTCTTTAGTTTCAAGTTTGATTAGTTTCCAAGTTTCAATTATGGTTCATGTTCTTATTCATTATGCTTATAAGTTAATATGCTAGTTTGAATGATTGATCACCATTTAGGTTTGCATGTTAGCTATCTTGGTTTGAATTAAGAGTATACACCATGCTTTAATTCAAATTGAACTATGAATAGGAAGAGTATGTATGGACATTCGACAACAGGGATTAGATACATGCTTGGTTGTTTAAATTATTCTTCTATGCTTAATGGGTTCCTAATGCTTAATTTTAGGTTAGACAACAAATGATCAAATTAGGGAATTAGGAACACAAGGTTAGGACCAAACACCATGGCTTAATCATACTTTAGCTAGAATCAATCCGTTAATCTAATAGAACTTGGGAACTTATTTGCTTGAGTTATTTCTTTCTTTCTTGCTTTATTTATTTCCTTTCTTTTTTCATTTCTGTTTTGTGTAGGAAAATGAATTGGATCATTCAATCACCAATCCTCGTGGGATCGACCTCGCACTTACATATGCTATACTACCGAACGGCTCGTGCACTTGCGAGTATCACAAGTTGAGGATGCAGCTGAATCTATTTTGATGCAGCTAAATCTACGCAACAAGTTTTTGGCGCCGTTGCCGGGGATCGGTAACATTGTTTGATTCTATTTGGTTTTCCTACTTTTTATTTTTATTTTTTGTATATAACTGGACAGTTTTATGTTTTAAAGTTAATGGCGTTAATTGACAAGTTGTGTTTGTAGTCCAACGGACAAGGACAATTGCCTGACAAGCAAGAGAACTGGGTTTGAGTCCCAGCTTACACAACACAAAAGAGGTTCAAGTAGCATGTTGGTTATTTCTTGTTTATGGTTTCATTCACTTGTTCTTAATTAAATATCTTGTTCAAGTTTACATAAACACCATATGACTCTTGGACTGATTAGTGAATGAATAGGTAGATATTGAAGACAAACACCATGTTTAAATTCTACTTGGTTCTTTATTGTTCTTCTTGTTCTTAATGGGTTCGGAATTTGTGTTTAGACTAAACACCATAGCTAAATACTTTTTCTGAATACTTGATTAAAACCACACACCATATGGATAATCATATTTGAGAAAGAACGAACTCCATAAACTAGTTTAATTTACCTTGCTGCTTACTTTGAAGCATGGAATTGGATGTGTGTTTTTCCTTTTATTTCCTAACCCTTTTGATTCCATTTCAAGTTTGTGTGTTTGTTTTAGCAATTTATGACAGCTTAATAAAAATGGAGAGAGATGGCAACCTCAATCATACGAATGGGAAGTGTGGACCAGTGGGAGAAGTCGCGACCTCCAAATGCATCCATGCTCGACCTAATCGCTTCAAGGGGGAGCATTTCAATCCTTTCTCTTCTTTAAATTCTGTTTATTTCTTGGTTTGTTTCTTTTAGTACAACAATTTATGTCATTTGTTTGAGTTTGTTTAGAGTACTTACTTAGTTCATTTTCATTTATGGTTTGTTATCTTAATTTTTTTTTTTCTCTTATCTTAAAAACTAAAAATTCAAAATTCAAAAATTCAAAAAGATTTTTCATATGAGCTGACTTATGGTAACTCCAGGAAGCACTTCCGTCAATACAGTGTCTAGGAGTTCTTTAGGCGACACCTTCGGTGTCTAAGAAGTTTGGGTTTTAAGCGGGACCATTGTGACCCCTCCAACCTTCCCGGATCCCCTGGCTGTGTTTTTCTGAGGCCCTAAACTGGTCATCCGTGAGTTGCTTGTATATTCGTGTGTTTTTAAACTAAGTTTTTTTTATTTTCTTTGTTTTATTTTCTATTTAGTCTTTGTTTTTATTTTGTTTTTGTTTTTGTTTTGTTAAGTTAGTTTTTGTATTTATTTTGTTTAGTCGTGGTTTTTATTTTGTTTTTTATTTTGTTTTTGTTTTTATGGTATGATTAGTTAGTTTATTTCTGAGTGTTAGAAACACATTTTTATTTTATTTCAAACACTGCATTAAAAACAAAAAAAAAAAAACAAAAAAAACAAAAAAAACATTCAAGTAAATTTAAAAAAAAAAACAAAAAAAAACAAACTTCTTCTTCTTCTTCTTCTTCTTCTTCGTCTTCATCATCATCATGACTTACCTCTATTGTCTCGTACTTGTAGGATCTCCAAGGTTCTACATGGTCATCATTTTTCCTCTCCAGTGCTTCCACATGCTGAGTGGCACAATAGAGCCGCTTCTGGAGGTCCGCCACCATAGCCTTCAAGGAAGCCACTTCCTCGCTCAAAGCGGCACACTCCCGTGTCCTCGCCAGTAGTCGCATGCCCAAATTGGTAGCCGAGACCGCTTGGAGCACAGTTAAATCGTGGGACTCATCCACCGCCATCTTGTTCAGACCTACGTGCCACATGCAGATGATCTGCTGGAGTTAGCTCCTGCCAATCAATGTTCCCAGGCAGCACTGACCTGTTCGGCATTGCCTCAGAAAGGTTCGGTATTGCCTCAGCAAAGTTTGAGGCAGTGCCGTGATGATATGAAGAGTTTGGGAAGACAGAGGTTGGAGGAGCCCTTATCTGGGCATTTGGTGGTGCAAGGGATAGCTCAAGGTTGAGATCATCAAGGTGAGTGCATGAAGATGCCATTTGTTTTGCTTCTGAATTTTTTGATGTTTTTCCTTGAGTTTGCAGGAAGAAATGCTGGGTATCATCCGCTTGGAGAGGTGTGGTTTAAATAGGCATATGCTGAATGAGAGAGAGCCAACACCATTTCGGATTTCCCGGGCATGCTCGACCTAATCGCTTCAAGGGGGAGCACATTAACTTTCACTTTGCTTTATTTTTTTTCCGTGTTTTTCTGGTGTTTTATGTTTTTGCCCGTTACTTTCGGCTATCTTTGTCTTATTTCAGTTTGGGAAGTGTGCTTTCTTTTCCCGTTTGTCGTCTTTGTTTTATTTTAGTTAGGAAGTGTGTTTTCTTTTTTTTTTTTTTTTTTTTTCTGCAACCTTCCTCTTTTATTTCCGAAACAAAATAACGAAAATACAAAAACAACAACATAAAATAAAAAATGCAGTAGAAATCATTTCTTCATAGCACTAGGTGTCTCGACCATAGGAGCTTTGAGTTTGGCCCTCTGGCTATCCTCTTCCGGGGCTTCACGCACAACCTCTTGGGGCTCACCACTTGAGCTCCCAAAGATCGCAATCTTAGCTTGAGCATAACTACTCTCGCGATCTGCTTGCTTGCGTTTACCCGGTCGGTCTAGGTCCTTCAGCTGCTTTCTCATGTCACGAGAATACAACTCTACCATCTTTGATAGGCTTTTATTCTCGTCCCGCAATACTTCTAGCTGGTGTCGATTCACCTCCACTATCCTTGCCCTCTCCCTTTTCAAGCTTTTTATAGCAGTCTGACACTCTTCAACCATACTTCGCTCCGCCGCAACTGACCTTTCAGCACGTCTACCTCATGGGACTTCGCAGTAGGCGATGTCCCAAACTTGCGACACATGCTGTACTCTGCACGCTCAGTGCCAGGGCATCACTGGTGACCCGGTTGTCATCCCTTGTCCCGAACACACGTATATCTTTGGGAGTCACTATATTTCTGCCAACTCCAATGGCAACATCGTTGTCCAGGAGTATCGAGTCATTGACAGTCACAGGTCCCGTGCGGAGGCAAAGTATGGCACCCATACCGGTGCCGTTGCTTGGCCCCATGTCTAGAGTCGGTGGAGCTAGGTTGAGATCCAACGAAAATGGATAGTTAGAGGCCATTTGATTTCTCACTCGCTTTTCTTCTTTCTTTCGTTTCTGTTTTGTGTGTTTCTAAGTTTGTGTTTTTCACCATTTCTTTTTAGCTTTTTATAGACTTAGTCTGCTAAACCCTAGCCGTTGCGGTTCTAGTTCTGTGCGGCCCTTACGGCTTATCTCTATATGTTGCCGCACCCGTTTCCCAACCTCCCTTAATTGCATTTTCACCTTTCACCACCTTCACATGAAAAAGTCGTCGCGCCTTCCTACGAGGCCAATAATTCTGGCTTGGGGGATGTGACAGCTGCCTCTGCGCCGACACGTCCCTCACCCCTTTTACCCGTGACTTCCTAGGAACCAAGGCATCAGGGACCACACTCTTTCTTTTTAGAAATCCCGCCTTCGCGCTCCCAATTCACGTTTCATTTAAAAAATTAAAAAAAAAAAATTAAAAAAAAATTTAACATGTGGGCTTCGGACTTCATTGTGGGCTTCGGGTTTTCACCGTTGTTTAGGTTTCAAAGTGTGTTAACTTTCTTTTGGGTTGAGTTTTCAATCGTTCGGGTTTTGGTTTGGGTATGACTGTCGATTTAGGGCTTACTGTTTTGAGTGTTTTAAATTCTTTTTATTTGTTTGTTTGTTTTGAAATTTTTATTTTGTAATTATTTTCTTTTTGTATTTTATTATTTTTATTTGCTTTAATACTTTCATTTCTTGTTATGGCATTGCTTGTTCCTAATTTTTTAAAAATTGAGGACAATGTTCATTTCTAGGTTTGGGGGTATTGGAGCTTAGCAAGTAAATTTATTTTTTAAAAGAAATTAAAAAATATATATTAATTAATTAATTTCTTGCTTGTTTTTCTTTTTTATTTTGAGTCTTGTTTTGTTTTGAGTCACTTTCCGAACACTTACGATGAGATTGTGATAAATGTTTTCATGACTTAAATAAAAATTGGATTTCATTTTATTATTATATTTTTTTTAAAAAAAAAAATTAAAAATTTAAAAATTTAACATTTTTATAAAATAAAATTGGCATTGTTCTAGCATGATATGTTCGAAACTTTCTTTGCACTTGCCATTTGTTTCATAATTTTCCAATTAAAGGATTTGCATAACCCAAAGAATTGTATCAAGCATAAATTAGACTTATATAACCATATAATGTGAGCTTTTGAGCCTTGTGCTTCATTTCATGAGTGTTATACATATACTCTTATTTTCTTGTCATCAAAGTTGTTGTTTGATCTCATTATTCATTGATTTGGTTGAACACTTAAAAGTCATTCATTCTTTTGCAATTTGATTTCATGACATTTAAGAAATGATATTAAGGCCACCTTTGGATCGTTTGTGCCTTTCAAGCTAACCTTATGCATGCTTAAGCATGATTTTCCATTGTTAACCATTTTGAGCCTACATGTAAACTTTTTTTTTCATTTTACCAATTGCAATTCCTAGCTTTAGCCCGAAAAATAAGAATTTACCTTTCTAAGGAACTCATGAGCTCTAATTTGGATGTGTTTTTCATGCTAAGTTTGGGAAGGGATATTACATTAAAAAAAAAAAATTATAGAACTTCACACAATTGGTGAAAGAAAAGAGAAAAGTTCTGATTAAATGGTAGTTGATTGAAATTTCATTTTTGGGTTTCATTGGTGTTTGGAAAGGAGTTTAAATCATTGTAAATGAAGGTATAAGGAGTTTTGATCATGTAAAGAAAATATCTAATCGTGATGATTCGAAGTGTTGTAAATAATTATTTTATGCTCTTACATTTTTGAGTTCCTTGGACTTTGTATTATCCATACCTTTCATTTCTTACTCACCTTACACCCTTGGCCCCATTACAACCTATGTTAAAGACCTAAATTGATCTTAAATGTCATATGGTTGAATTGCATGCATTTTCTTACTTTTAAGTGTTTGGCATCCTTCTTGAGATCATATTAATGCAAGTTCTCCATCTTCCTATTTTTGAGTTAAGTTCCTTATGATTTAACTCTAATCTCATGTTTATAACTGAGTGTTGCATTGTAGCCCTCTTCTGAGTGATTCATTTGTGAGAGGACAACTTTGGTGAGATTTGAAGTTGCATTTGTGCTTGGTATGATTTTTGAAATTGTGTGAAAACTAAGATTGGAGAATTTGTTGCATTTGGCAATCACACTACTACACTTTGAGCATATTATGTTTTGAACTTTTCCGCCTTGTAAATAATGTCTAAATTGAGTTTTTATTGTTAAAACTTTTGAGTCATGTGCATAAGTCATTTCTCTTCAGAAAATGTTCGGAAAGATTGTTTTGAGTTTTATTTTTATTCTTTTTTTTATTTTTGTAATTATTTTTGTTTTTGTTTTTGTTTTGCTTAAGGACTAACAAAGTTAGTAAAGTTTTCTAACCACTTTGTTTTGTAGAGTTAGAAAAACGTTTGTGGGTATCGTATTCTGTTAAACCCTCAGGAGACACAACTCCTCCTCCTAGGGATGCCTAGAGGTTTAAAGGCTTGTTGCATACGCTAAATGCAATCGAGTTACCTGCGGAAGTGGTTTAGTTAACTTCTTATTTTGTTTTTAACTTTGTTTTGTGTTGTTTTGCTCGAGGACTAGCAAAATCTAGGTTTGGGGGTATTTGATCAGTACATATTTACATATCATTTTGTACCCTTCTAGCTTATGATTTGGTTATGTTTTTGAGTTAAACTTGTGCTTTTAATTCTTTTTGTGTTTATCTTTCAGTTAATTGAGATTTAGGTAATAATGATGGCTTTGGATAGGAAATGATGCAATCCAAGCATGTGAAGGCCTGATTTGGATGAAGGGAAGAAGAGCTTAAAGACAAACTCATTTTTTGCTACAGTCCATTTCCAGCCCAGTTTCGTAGGTCAACTTCTTGGCCTTGCATCAGCATTCTATGGGGCTCGAATGAAGTGAAGATCTTCATGAAACTTGTTCCAATGGGTGTCTACTATAACATATCCAAAATTCAGCTCCATTGGATAAATCTGGAGTCCGTTACCTAGCAAACACAGAACCATGCTCAGGATGGATCTTATCAGCGCGGAAAATGAGTTAGCAATTTGTTTCGGCCTTAACTTTTTCCTCCGACCTTGGATTGGCCCAAATAACATATGGCTGGAAAGAAGACATTCTGTACTTCAATTTCAAGTGCTTAAAGTCCTAATTTGATTAAGAGAAGCCCAAGTTGTAAGCCCTTGAAGTTGCTGGTCATGCTGACCTCAGCATGTGCTGGTTGGATGCTTGGTCATGGTGAGCTAGGCATGAGCTATCATTTCTGGTTGGAAGCTTGGTCATGGTGACATGAAGATGACCTAGGGCTGCTAGTGGGATTAATTGGTGAAGTGCATCAACCATTCAAGATTTTCTAATACAAGTGCATCACCCATTTCAGATTTTCTATTACAAGTGCATCAACCATTTTAGATTTTATAATTCAAGTGTTGTATGCATTAGCCATATTGAATTCAGATTTTTCACTTCCCCTAGGCATATAAATAGGGAAGTTCTCTATGCTTGTAAACACACCCTAAGGGGGGGAGCTCTCAAACACTTCTCTAGAGCTCCCTTCCCTTCTCTCCCTCAAATTCTCTTAGTTTCATTTTCTAGTTTTCAATTGTTGTAATGAAATATTTGTGCTGAAATTCTCCTTAAGTTTTTCTTTGTTCCACTTTACTTTTCATTATGTAAATTCTTTTCTTTAGTTTCAAGTTTGATTAGTTTCCAAGTTTCAATTATGGTTCATGTTCTTATTCATTATGCTTATAAGTTAATATGCTAGTTTGAATGATTGATCACCATTTAGGTTTGCATGTTAGCTATCTTGGTTTGAATTAAGAGTATACACCATGCTTTAATTCAAATTGAACTATGAATAGGAAGAGTATGTATGGACATTCGACAACAGGGATTAGATACATGCTTGGTTGTTTAAATTATTCTTCTATGCTTAATGGGTTCCTAATGCTTAATTTTAGGTTAGACAACAAATGATCAAATTAGGGAATTAGGAACACAAGGTTAGGACCAAACACCATGGCTTAATCATACTTTAGCTAGAATCAATCCGTTAATCTAATAGAACTTGGGAACTTATTTGCTTGAGTTATTTCTTTCTTTCTTGCTTTATTTATTTCCTTTCTTTTTTCATTTCTGTTTTGTGTAGGAAAATGAATTGGATCATTCAATCACCAATCCTCGTGGGATCGACCTCGCACTTACATATGCTATACTACCGAACGGCTCGTGCACTTGCGAGTATCACAAGTTGAGGATGCAGCTGAATCTATTTTGATGCAGCTAAATCTACGCAACATGACTTGTTGCACCTCGTTTTGTGGCCTTACCTGCTGGACCACCTGGACAGGGGTTCGGCTGGGATGACCGAGCCAGTTGACGCTAGATGAGCGCCGTGGGTCTGGCCAGGGTGTGTATGTGTTATCAGGGGGATTGGCCGAACCGTAGTGAAGGTGAGAACCCGATGGAAGCAACGACGCCTGCAATAGTGGTGAAACGGTCGGATTGCTTCGACCGTCCTCCTGTGATGATTTGGCCGCGCGTTGCTCGGGCTAGGATGGGTGTGGACGGCCCAGTATGAACCGGGCCGAGCGGATGAATCGCAGGATATGTGTGGCTGCTGTGCCCTAGTGACACGGCGAAAGCATGGAGTGGTCCGCGCACTGTCTCTCCGAGTAGGTTGGCCCGGGGCTCGCCCACGTGGGCTGGGACTGCCCCCAGCTGTTTGTCGGCGGCAACGAATGCTGGCCGTAACCTGATGCTTGGGCGTGGGCCGAGACGCCGAGACCGCCTGTTTCGCCGTAAGGCTCGTTTCTCTAGTGATACGGCCGAGACGCCGAGAATGCTGGCCGTAACCTGATGCTTGGGCGCGGCGGAAGTTACCGGCATTCTCTCCTGAAAAAGTGTTCGCAGTTCTGAGGAGAACCTATCCATTGCGGCCATGAAGGATGTTTCTATCCTGTAGGCCTGCTGGACATCAGCTCCTCTACTACCGCTTATTCCTGTATGGACTCGGCCGTGCGATCCGTCATCATTGGAACACTGGCCGAGATCCCGGCCGTATGCTCGGTCTCGGTGATTGGTGAAGTGGACTCAGGGGTCTCAGAAGTCATTTCAACTGCTTTGTTTTTGAGCTTTCCCTCTGCCCTGGTTTCCACCATAAGTTTTTGACAAGGGTCCCACTGGGCGTGCCAAAAGTGTCTCCGCGCGCAAATCTCACGGCCTGGAGTGCCGGGCGAGGGGATGTGCATTGACACGCGGTTTCCCGCTTTTGGGTGCCTGTGCGGTTGTGTGCGGCCGTGCCAGCACGGTCTCCCGTACGTCGAGATGTTTGAAGTGGGTGAAGGTGTTTAAGTGGTGCGCTTGTTTGAACTCGTCTTCTAATCAAACGATTGTAGCCGAGAGAGGAACTAGTCTCGCTGTTCAGGTTCACGGCCTGAACTACAAGGCCGTTGAATGGTGATGTTGGTGGGTTTAGGGCGGTGCTCCGGCGCGCTGCTCGATGAGCGGCGGTCGTGTGATATATGGGGTGAATGAGCGAATAATAAGGATGGTGCTCCGGCGCCTTGAAAATCAAGGGTCGTATGATATATTGATGAATGAATTTTCCTTACAAACTAACACTACTCCTAGGAAAGCAGGTAAAATATTGAAAGTGCATTACAGGAAAATATAAGTTGCTCCGTGGGAGGCTTTTGTTTGGTGTTTGAACCCTTTGAAAGTAGTCCTGAGTCTTGTATTTATAGGAAGGGTTCCTGGAGGAGTAATTGAGGTTGAAAATCTGCATGGTGGAGCCTGATTAGCGCAAGTGGGTAGTCCAATCGACATTTGGAATCGTGAAGTATGGTGGTGTGACCCCATGAATCCCGGTGAATCTCCGCGCCCTGATCGTGAGTTCTGCGCTTTTGGCCGTGGAGACGCATTTATTGCTCTGGTGGCTGGTCACCTAATCTCTCAAGCTGCAAAGAGCTTTGTGAGAATGTTGGTGTCTAATCACTCTAATCCCTGTCACCAAATCCTGACTCCCATCACTTCCCACCTTCTCTCGTGCATTAAATGCTCATTCTTGGCCAGTGGGTTTGCTGCAATAAACAGAGGCCTTGCTTTATTAAATGGAGCGTGGGACCCTCCTTCCACGTGATGATCTGACTTTAATTCCTTTGGCCGTGAGTTTGCTCTATCTCGGCCTCGGCCTTTAAACGAGGTCGAGATGATCGTGCCTTAGCAATTTTTTCTTGTTTCTCTGGAAGGCCAAGCACCTTGGCAAAACGCTGCGTTTTCAGTTTCTCGAGAAGGTGCAAGGGCCGAGATAAGGGCTCCTTCGGCCAGTTTACGGCCGTGATTCACTAGGCACAAACACATTTGGCGGATCACAATTCGCTGCTAGTGAAAATTTTCACAAGATTTTGAAGGCCTTAAATTCAATAGCATCTAATTTGATGGCTAAACCAGGACCCGTTGTGCCTGCTAAAATAAGGGAAAGCACAAGGTTTTACCCTTATTTCAAGGTTTATATGTGATGATTACCTAATTATATTAATATTTTAATTTTAATTATAATTGTCATTATTATTTTATTTATTTATAATCATACATATAAATTATTGTAGGATTGCATTGGAGCTATTGATGGTACACATATTCCGGCAATGGTGAGGGGACGCGATGTAAGCAGCTATTGTAATCGTCATGGAAAGATATCACAAAATGTATTAGCAGCTTGTAACTTTGATTTTGCAGGTCATGGTAATGACCCTCAAAATGAAAATGAATTGTTCAATCCTCGCCATGCGTCCTTGAGGAATGTGATCGAGAGGATATTTGGCATTTTTAAATCGCGGTTCACAATTTTTAAGTCAGCGCCTCCATTTCCATTTAAGACACAAGCAGAGCTTGTGTTAGCATGTGTAGCACTACATAACTTTCTTCGCAAAGAGTGTCATTCTGATGAATTTCCAATTGAACCAATAGACGAATCTTCATCTTAGGATTACCAGTTAATGAAGAAGATAATTTTGAACCTATTGTTCAAACCCAAGAGCGGCAACGAGAAGATGCTAATGCATGGAGGGCTAGCATAGCTTTAGATATGTGGAGAAATGCTATTTAGGATGACATTAAGCTACATCAATTTGGCTATTAAAAGATTGGAAAAATTGTATTGGCTTTTACTTTTCTTTATTTTTCATTTCTTTGTAATCTTTTTCATTGACTCTTGTAACTTTGAATGTTTGCTTTTATTTATTGTTTCATTTCTTTGTTATCTTGAACCAATTGACTTTTGTGCATCATTGAAGTAGACCGCCATTGCTCATCATCCGACTAAGTTGGTTGGTTAGCATCATAAAAATAAAAATTCCATGCGGTCTTTTCAAATCTTATAAATTCTTATGATATAAATCTTTTAAAATCCAAACATAAAAAATCTTGATTATAAAAATCTTTTAAAAAAATCTTGATAGTCATTACATTCCTAAATAGTCTTTTAAAATCCACTGGACTTATTTATCCATAAATAGTCTTTTAAAATCTCAATTGAATACACCCTCCTAATCACAAGCCAGTTACACCGGAAAGAAGAATGAAAATGAAGTCAAATAAGGTTATGCCAAAAACAGGTAAAATTTTGACTAAAACAACTCTAGAAATGATGATAGTGAAAGTGAGGATGAGGCACCGAGGCGGTCAAGGCACGAGAGGGAAAGAAGAATTCGTGTTGCCCGAGAGAAAGAGACTAGATGGTATAGTTGGAAAGGAGAATTTTCCTTCATGCAAGGATCAGAAAAGGATTCAGTATAGCCTCATTTCTATGTTCATGGGTTTGAGAGAGCTTGATGGTTCACGCTGTTATTTAGAACGTCAAATGCACGCGATTTTTTTCCTTTTTTTTTCAAATTTTTTTTACCAACTAACAATCTAGAGGAGGCATTGTAGGATTGCTCATGCCAATAATTGTACCCTCTAAATAAATAGGTGTTGTAAAGTTAAGAATGTGGAGCCCAAAATGATAGGGTCCACTACTTAATTGATTGAAGAAAATTCTGAAGATACACTGCACATCCACGGGGAGCCAAGAGACCTTCACGAGTCTTCTATTTACCGAATAGTTAGCCAAAAGCTTTGCATATAAAACTATGGCTTCATTCTCATTTGTAGAGAGATATATATACAGAAAAAGACTCAATGAAAATATCAGAAGAATATTTCTATCACTATTTGAATTCTCTAAATTCTCTCCTCAATCTCTTTAGTTTTATAACACGTTATCAGCACGAATATCTCAAAAATACCAGCTGGGATATTCGATCAAAACACTATGCTTCATGGGTTTGGTTTCCATGATTGCTCTCTATCCCTCCCATCTGTACCTATTTCTTCTGGCATCGGAATCAATTTCTGACTTTTTATTCACCAACCCATCTCTCTTGGTTTGCCAGTCTCTCAAGAAATTTCTCATCATGGAGCTGAAGAAATAAAGCGGAGGCAATGATTTTTACCTAGGCTTGGTTTGACTTTTCCACAACCATTCACTAAAGGCCCAGCTTCTTTTTCCATAACCATAGCAGAGAAGAATGAAAACCCATGTATAAAACTACAAGCCAAGCCAAATCACAAAACCCATTCAGTCGAAATCCTCCAACTTTCTCAACCCGCCATTAAAGTGGGTGGTCTCAGAAGAGTCATGGTGCTTCTTAAAGGAGTGAGCAAGTCTGATGAAATGAAGACTGCCATTTTCGCTCCACCCGGTACCAGATTCCTAGAAACCTCCTATTGACCACCCAAGTCAACCTTTCCGTCTGTGGCAGCTACGGAGAGCTCCGAGATCCGGCTGCAAAACAGTGTCGCTGCAAGTCTCGTTCCCAAAGAAAAAGAAGATGCAGGGTGGCTTTTGCTTGGACTCTGCCTGCGATTTGAAAAAGTGGTCAGAAGAAACAACATCGAAGGATAAGTTGGCCCCCCCCCCCTTTATCTTTCCTATTATTTTATTATTTCTATGCACAACAAGTTCAACTTAATTGCAGGTGGAAAGAAGAGGAAGCCATTTTTAGAAGGTTTTGATGAAAGCCTTAGAAAAACTAAACTTTCAGAGAATGAAAGGGAATTGAGTTGAAACGCAGTTACTCCAATCAGATCTTGCAGAGGCAATATCTATAGGTGGAAAAGTGGCACCGTATCCAGGATCCCAATATTTCCCCGGATGCCCATATTGTTTCTTTTCCCAGGTTCCAAAACTTCACGCGGTCTCCAGTAATGTTTGTCGGCACTTTCGGCATGTTCCAGGATTATTTTCATCAAAGCCGATCTTGCTTTGCGGATTTCACGGAGTTACTTTTTCAAAAGCTCCCCAGAATCTCGCAAATCTCTACGGTTAATTTGAAATTCACCGGATTTACTTATTCCTCTTATTTGTGTATAAATATGTTACCTACGAAATTTTCTTTGCAGAACACACTCAGTTTCCTCCAATTTTTTGTCCATATCCAATGATGCAATATCTACTTGTTTTTCATATCAGGTAAGCCCTCGATGTGCTTTAGAAGCGAGACTATCTCTGATCATCCATTCTGGAAGCGAGATTATCCCTGATCACGCTTCCGCTACATCAGGGAACTGCAAGAATGACCACATACTCTGATCTCCTGAAGTTCTCCTTGACTAGGAGAGATGAGAGTTCGTGGTTTGCTCTCACCAGCTTCCTTCCTTGATTGCTTACCTTACCTTGCAATCAATGTCACAACTTTTGTATTTTTTCTTTCTTTTATAACTCTCTGGGATTCTATTTCCTTAGAATGAACATCCGAAGAAAGAATCCATGTAGTGATCCTAACTCTGAGGGTTATTTGTTTTGAACAGAGAGAAAGAATTGTGATTTTTGCTCTTGCAGGATATAACTAGATCATCAAGTGTCACATCATATTTGCAGAGCCGATACGAGCTGGAATGATACTTGTGAAAAGTTTCTCCCACCTAAGGATGTAAGAAATACTTGTGTTATTTCATACTTGTACTCTTATTTTGATAGTTTATACTACATCCTTAAAAGTAACTTAATGGGGAGACAAGACCATTCCAGAAGAACGACTTGTATTATGACCATTCTAAAGGAATGTCTTGTATCGATTCTAATATGTATCCATGAATTATTAATGCAAATTTCACAGATTGCAAGTTGGATACATTGATAATACACTGCACATATTAAAGTCCCATAAGAATAGAATATGGGTATAGCAGTGATCAATATGATGCACGCATGTTGCGTAGCAAATGATATGGCACGCCTGTTGCGTAGCAAATGATATGGATTGAAGTCCCTGAAGGACAATCCTTTAACATGTCAATATTAATACAGTGCACGCTTGATGCGTAGCAAATTATATGGTTTCAAGTTCCAGAAGGACAATTAATTGACATGTATGTATTAATCTGACATGCCTGGAGCATGACAGATATATGGGTTCTAAATGTTCCAACTCCTTAAATGGAGATTATCCACGCCCTCCTGTAAAATAACGCTCCACTGGAGGTTATGATCCACATTCTCACATAATTGATCCTATAAGAGATGTCTATCTGAAAAGAGACAATAAAAGCCCCCTGAAGTGGCTTGGGTACCCAAAAGCAAAGAAATGCTTATAATTGATGCATGCGCATGCACATGAGAATGGTGGGATCATGAATTGATGAATGAAAATTTTGGTTTTGGAGTAGCTACTCAAATCATCAATGGGCTGTGTTGATTGGAACTACGTTCTATTATTAAATGTCGACATTATCATTGGCCAAAATGGAAAGAGGCAATTCCATTACATATGAGAATGAACGTGAAAGAACAAACCCATAGTACGAACCCCAAAAGATGTTAATACTGAAACTTATACTTTGGTGTTCAGAATAAAAGGGAATATACCCATTTTGTATGACACAATGTTTCTGGCAGAAACAAGGAATGTTGGGTTTCTTCATATTTACAGATGCAATTGTGCTTCCTTGTTGCACATTTACTGAGACCAACATATTATCTTTTAGGGTTATTAAATGCACGAAGCATATCGCCAAAAGCGATTCCCTAAAGATGTATAAGCAAAACAAATAGCTGGATATAAAGCTATATAATGTGTCATGAAATATAATTCCTTAAATCCATGAAGAGTTGATAATTGATCAAAACTCATGAAGAGTTAATACTTGGTTAAAACTCTTGAAAAGTTCAAGAAACAGTTGTCTCGGCCTAAAGATCGAGCATTATGCCAACGAGATTCTTGCTTATACTAAGAAAGTACTGAAGCATTTTATGTGGATTATCCGTTGGGCACTTAAATGATTTTCCGGAAATATCCTGGACCGGACATTGTATTTTCCAGATTGAGCTCAGCTCCATCACCATCACTTTGGGATGATGTGAGGCATATTTGATGCTATCTCCGCATAACACCATATACGGGCATATTCTTTTCAAGTGAAGTTACAAATAGCCCATGTTTTGTTAGATAAGCGGACTTTGAAAATTTCTATGATTTACATAGAGATAGCTCACTGGGAATATATTTACTTACTCAATTACATGAATTATTGGTGGCTGCATCATTCACTCAATCCAAAAGATCTTTTCTCTAGAAAGATAGTCATGAAGATATCAGGGGAGATATCATTCAGGGAGAGCATCCAACAATATTACAAGATTGACTCACAGAAGCAATGTCAACTATGATATTCATAAAGATGATTAGCAGTATGGCTTAAAGGTATTTTGCCAAGCATCAGGGGGAGCGTGCTGTCAATAACGACCTTCACACACTGTACTCTTTTTCCTTCGTCCAGGTTTTTATCCCATTGGGTTTTTCCTGGCAAGGTTTTAACGAGGCAGTGTGTCGCACGCGCGTCCATATACACAGAACTTTATGTTACACATGGTTATGTACTCTTTTTCCCTTCGACCAGTTTTTGTCCCACTGGGTTTTACTGGCAAGGTTTTTAACGAGGCATATTTCATATCATTTGTGGTCTCCAAGGGGGAGTGTTGTAAAGTTAAGAATGTGGAGCCCAAAATGATAGGGTCCACTACTTAATTGATTGAAGAAAATTCTGAAGATACACTGCACATCCACGGGAGCCAAGAGACCTTCACGAGTCTTCTATTTACCGAATAGTTAGCCAAAAGCTTTGCATATAAAACTATGGCTTCATTCTCATTTGTAGAGAGAGATATATACAGAAAAAGACTCAATGAAAATATCAGAAGAATATTTCTATCACTATTTGAATTCTCTAAATTCTCTCATCAATCTCTTTAGTTTTATAACAATAGGGACATATTTTTTTTTGTTTTCCACATGGCCTGCTGTGATTGTAAAGATGGAATTGTTGAACTTTTAGTTCACAGGTCAACATGAGTCATTAGATTGCACTTGGATTAATCATCCCACTGTCCCACACCCACTTGAAGGGCCCAAAAACAAAGAACATCATCATTTTCTTTCTACTCTCCATTCACGACGAGGCAATCAAAAGTTACTAATAAAACTAGAGTAACAAAGGTGATGATGACCTTTTTTTAAAGCTACTTATTTTTTAATCACCACAATTCCAAACGCTACCTAAATTCAAATGCTTCTTGAAAGGAATTTAGAAGTGCTTCATAAATAATCAACACTGGCTTCTACCACATCAGATCGAACAACAAGACCATTGCACTGTTTGATAGATGGTACACCATGAAGGACAAAGGCCAATTTATTAGTTCGAATAACAAGACCATTGCACTGTTTGATAGATGGAATTAGACACTAAGGTATTTGTAATTATTATTAACCTCTAACAAAGGCCAATTTATTAGTTGGTACATATCTGCCATGACCACCCAGCACAAACATAACCAGTTCTCATTGGGGTGCTGGCATCTAGTTTAAGAAAATTGTTTCCGATATTAGAAATGTGCAGCCCTCTTGGTCTTTGGCCTCAACAACACTTTATTTAACCGTCTCTAAATGAATAAGGGATTAACCAATAAGAAATTCCAAATCCATGTATGATATGAGCCATAATTGTAATGACATAATTGAAATGACATGGGCAAATATTATAATCAACCATAATTGTAATGACATAATTAGTCGGCCATTAATTGCGAGAGATGAAAAGGGCTATGTAGTCTCTAACATTATAGCAAAGCTAGATTGTGCAAAGATACAACAGAAACTGTTTCAGACTTTGAGTTCCTTAGTCGGCCATCCCATCCCTCTCAGGATAAAATTAATTAATTAAGAAACAAAAGGCCTCAAGCTCTCCCAAACCCATGAACATAGAAATGAGGCTATACTGAATCCTTTCCTGATCCTTGCATGAAGGAAAATTCTCCTTTCCAACTATACCATCTAGTCTCTTTACCAGTAATTTGGCCCGCATTTAACAATAGAGATTGTTATAACCACTTGAGAAATGTTCGACATAGACAATTAGATGGAGGTGATGCACAGTCAGTCCTTACTTACTTTAGGAAGAAGCAAGCTGAGAATCTTCAATTTTTTATGCCATTCTGTGTGATGAAAATGGAAGGGCAACTAATTTATTTTGGGAGGGTGCTCGATCATGCATGGCGTACCACTATTTTGGAGATGTAGTAGTCACATTTGACACAACCTATAGGACAAACAAGTATGATATGCCATTTGTACCATTCACAGGAGTAAACCACCATTTGCAATCAATACAATTTGTGTAAGATCCCACATCGACCAACAGAGAGGGGGTTGATGTGCCTTATATGTACATGCTCGCATCCATCTAGCACGAGGCCTTTTGGGAGCTCACTGGCTTCGGAGTCTTAGGAACTCCGAAGTTAAGCGAGTTGGGGGCCAGAGCAATCCCAGGATGGGTGACCCACTGGGAAGTTGGTCGTGAGCTCCCAGAAAACAAAACTGTGAGGGCCAGAGGGGGGGCTCAAGCGGACAATATCGTTCTACGGCGGAGCTGATCCGGGATGTGACAATTTGGTATCAGAGCCACTCTGCCGTGTAGTGCGAATGTGCCGAGGAGGACGTCGGGCCCTTAAGGGGGGTGGATTGTAAGATCCCACATCGACCAACGGAGATGGGGTTGATGTGCCTTATATGTACATGCCCGCATCCATCTAGCACGAGGCCTTTTGGGAGCTCACTGGCTTTGGAGTCTTAGGAACTCCGAAGTTAAGCGAGTTGGGGGCCGGGGCCAGAGCAATCCCAGGATGGGTGACCCACTAGGAAGTTGGTCATGAGCTCCCAGAAACAAAACCGTGAGGGCCAGAGGGGGGGGGCTCAAAGCGGACAATATCGTGCTACGGCGGAGCCGATCCGGGATGTGACAATTTGGATGTGCACTTTTACAAGATGAGATAGAGGTAATATTTTTGTGGTTGTTTGAGACATGGCTTGAACAATGGGAGGATGTCATCTAGTTTCCATTATTACTGATCAAGACCTGGCAATGAAAGGAGCAATTACCAAGATTTTTCCAAACACTCGCCATCGGTTATGCCTCTGGCATATTAAGAAGAAGTTTGCAGAAAAATTGTCACATGTGTACTTCAAGAAGTCCAAATTCAAAATTAAGATGAAGAAATGTATTTGGTCAACATACAAGATAGAGGAATTTGAAGAAAAGTGGAAGGAATTGATGAAAGAATGTGAATTGGATAATGATGATTGGTTGAATAGTTTATATGATATACGTTCTTCTTGGGTTACTGTTTATAATCATGGCATATTTTTTGCAGGAATGAACACTATTGGACTTAGTGAGGGGTATTAATTCTTTTTTTGATGGATTCGTTACACCGACAACAAATCTTAGAGAGTTTGTTGTCAAATATGGGCAAGCACTGAAGAGGATCATGGATAGAGAAAGTTATGAAAATTTTGAATCAGAACACAAGTATCGCATTGTGAAAAAAGGAGAATTCCTTTTGAAACATGCAGAGAAGTTCTATACTAGAAATGTTTTCAACAAGTTCAAGGATGAATGGAGTAAAGTTAATCTCTACAAAGTTGAAGAAATGCCATGTGATAACAAATATCATGCATACCTAGTGAAACCAAAACTTAGAGAGCATGAAGAGTTTGTGGTGAAGTTAAATTTGCAAACATACAAAGTTATGTGTGAATGCCAAAATTTTGAGTTTGTTGGAATACTTTGTCGACATTTGTTGAAAGTATTTGTCCACCTTGATATAGATACACTACCTAACCATTTTATTCTTCCAAGATGGAGACAAGAAGCAAACAAATTTAGAATAATGGATTTTAAAAGTATGGTGAAAATGATGGTAAAGAAGAATCAGAGGCTTTACGACTTAGCCATATGTGTCATCAAGCAACAATGTAAGCTTGCATTGTTGCATCTTCAAATGAGACATACAGAACTTTCATGGAAGCTATAAATGAATTGTCCAAGAAACTTTCAGAAAATTCTACTCAGCATGCAACAATTCATTCCTTAACAACAGGTGATCCATGTAGTACTAATATTGATTCCTCTCAATTGTTGCTTTTGGACCCCAATATCTCACAAACTAAGGGTAGAAAGAAGGACAATATTAGCGGTTCAAAAAGGATAAAAAGTGGTATTTAGTTGGCTCAAAACAAGAAGAAAAGAAAGTATGCATTATGCAAAAAGATAGCACAACATGACAAAAGAAATTTTCCATCAAATCTGAAAAGAAGAAAGAATGAATCAACTAATATATGTAAGTTGGTTCACTTTGTTTTTTCTATTTTATATTTCTAATAGTAAGGTCAAAAGTTTATGTTTAATTTGATTATTATGAATCTAAATTTAGGCAATGAAGAGTCAGAAGACTTGTGCCAAGATATGGAGAGTGATGACCAAGAATATTGTTAATGGTGAGTTTTTTTTTTTTAAGTTGTGATCAATTTTCTTTTCTTTTATTTTAATTTATGCTCATTAGACAAATTAAATGTCTTTTTGTGTATCTTTGTTGTTGTCTTGCATCATGGATAGTCTATTATGTTCATCAGGGGAAAGCTCTTGTCACAGTGGTGATCATTGGTCTTGTTATATCTCCGTATATGTGGCATTACATAGACAAATTACATGTCTCTAAGCTTTTTCGATTATGATGTCTTGTATTAGGAATATTTACGTACTATTTGATACAACATGTGTTTCAAAATTCTTCTTAATCCTTTGTTTATGGGTGTTTCATGATAGTAAAATATTGTAGATGCCCACTTTAATGATTTTTTTTATGACATTCTCCGTGTTTGGCAAAAAAAAAAGGCAAAAAATCAATGGATGGACTATGCAATGAACTTGTGTGTAAAACATGTTATTCTAATTAATGAAATTAATCACTTTCATTACAGTGAATAAACAATTTTTGTTTTTCATACACATATTACAACCAATGTTACATGTACAAATTCATAGTACGTAGACCGATGAACTCTTCCTCATTGTCGAGGCCCAAAAAATCCAGGGCTGGGTCCAAATAAATTTCTGGCCCAGTGCGATATCTTATTAAGAAGAAACCCGGTGTGGACACGCAAAAGTTCGTCATACACGCTCGCACGAGTCATGATCCACATGCCATGCCAAATAAATATGTAATATGTCAAGCTAAGAGTTGAAATGAGCCTATAAAATGCACTGGCTCTATGAACCCAAGCTAATTATCCCATCAAGCGTCATAGCCTTTGAGCACGAGCACACCAATCGACATGCCATGCAAAGCGGAAAACCATTATTTTGCACCTAGCCACGCTACAAGCTTAAGTGGGCTCAAGCCACACAAATGCCCGGGGCTTGCTGAGTGGGTTGTGGTATGGATGGTTACAAGTATTCACGAGACCCGTTGATGAGCCAAGAAGTAGAAGTTTTGGACTGCTTGGGAGTGATCGGTGCATATTTACATATCATTTTGTACCCTTTTTATTTATGATTTGGTTATGTTTTTGAGTTAAACTTGTGCTTTTAATAAGTTTTGTGTTTGTTTCAGTGTAATAAGCTTAAGGACTCACTAATTGCATTTTGGAGACAAGTTAACTCAAAACGGTGTCTGCAGATCAGTCAACTTCACGGATTGGACTGTACTTGCTCAAGAAGAACCAGAAAATGAGCCATACATCATTGGAAATATACGGATGTCTAGTTTCTGTAGAATTTTACGGTTCATGATTCCGAGTCTTCTAGAGAAAGTTATACATGTTTTGGCAACTTAAGGTCAAATTCGGCAGCATCTGCGTTACTGGGCCAAAAATCACATTTGAAGGCCTTTCCGATTTTTCCTTGCGTTGGGCTACATATGCTGGGAAAGATAAGACAAAGAGCTTCAAGATCCATATTTTTCCAGATTTTTCAGACTGGAGCCACAAGCTGGCTGCAATGCATTGTCATGCATGACATATGCATGATGAAGTGTTGTTGATTGTGGGAAAGTTTGGTGAAGCATATTCAATACATATATTTGAGTGGAATTTTGCAGCATCCAAATGAGCCAAAAGATGTTGAAGTGAATGATGCAACACTAAGCCTAAAGACAAGAGGAATTGTTTTCAAATGCAATTGTGTGTTAGGTTAAGTTGGTGAATTAAGTGTAGTGTGTTAGGTGAAGTTAGTGTGTTTACATAACTCAATTGTATAATTCAGATTTTCAACCTCCTTAGGCCTATAAATAGTGAGGTTTCCTAAGCTTGTAAACACACCCCAAGGGGGGAGCTCTCAAGCACTTCTCTAGAGCTCCCTTCCCTTCTCTCCCTCAAATTCTCTTAGTTTCCCTTTGTAGTTCTCAATTGTTGTAATAAGATCATTCTACTAAATTTTCTTTGTACTAGTTCTCAAACACTTTCTCCTCCCTTCTCCACATTTCCCTTCTTTTCCAAAAGTCTCCAAATCTCTCAAACACATGTCTCAACCCTTCCAAAATCCTCAAAGCTCTCAAACACATGTTCTTCCAAAATCCTCCAAGTTCTCAATACTTTCTTCTCCCTCTCTAAATCCCAAACACTTTCTCCCCCTTCTCTTCTTCTAAATTCTCAAACACTTTCCAAACACTTTCTTCTCCCTTCTCAAAGCTCTCAAACACATGCTCTTCCAAAATCCACAAAGCTCTCAAAACACCTTTCAAGATTCTCAAAGTTCCCAAACACTTCTCCCATTCCGTCATCAAATTCTCTAAACTTCTCAAACACTTTCTCCTCCCTTCTCTAAGTTCTCAAATTCTCCAAGTTCACAAAATCCTCAAGCTTCCCAAACACTTCCTTTCTTCCTCAAAGTTCTCTTAGTTTCCTTAATGTTTTCTTAGTTGCAATTTATTTTTCTTGTAATGTACATTCTTTCTTCTTGTTTTGTTTCTTTTGTTTTCATTTATGTTTTGTAGGAAAACTAAGTTGGATCATTCAATCACCAATCCCTGTGGAATCGACCTCGCACTTACATACGCTAAACTACCAACGGTTCGTGCACTTGCGAGTATCACAAGTTGAGGATGCAGTTGAACCCATTTTGGTGCAGCTGAATCTACGCAACAAGTTTTGGCGCCGTTGCCGGGGATCGGTAACATTGTTTGATTCTATTTGGTTTTTCTACTTTTTATTAATTTTTATCTTTTGTTTAACTGGACAGTTTCATGTTTTAAAGTTAATGAGGTTAATTGATAAGTTGTGTTGTAGTCCAACTGACAAGGACAATTGCGTGACAAGCAAGAGAACTGGGTTTGAGTCCCAGCTTACACAACACCCAAAAACAAAAAGGTTCAAGTAGCATGTTGATTATTTCTAGTTTATGGTTTCATTCACTTGCTCTTAATTAAATATCTTGTTCAAGTTTACATAAACACCATATGATTCTTGGACTGATTAGTGAATGAATGGGTAGATATTGAAGACAAACACCATGTTTAAATTCTACTTAGTTCTCTATTGTTCTTCTTGTTCTTAATGGGTTCGGAATTTGGGTTTAGACTAAACACCATAGCTAAATGCTTTTTTCTGAATACTTGATTAAAACCACACACCATATGGATAATCATATTTGAGAAAGAACGAACTCCATAAGCTAGTTTGATTACTTTGTTGCTTGTTACTTTGAAGCATGAAATTCGATGTGTGTTGATTTTCCTTTCCATTTTAGTTTTAATTTCCTAATCCTTTAATTCAGTTTCAAGTTTTTTGTGTTTGTTTTAGCAATTTATGTCAGCTTAATAAAAATGGAGAGAGATGGTAACCACAATCATAAGAATGGGGAGTGTGGAGTAGTGGGAGAAGTCGCGACCTCCAAATCCATCACGCTCGACCTAATCGCTTCAAGGGGGAGTATTCCAATCCTTTCTCTTTAGTTGTTTTGTTATTATTTCAGTAATTTTAATTTTCTATTCCTTTTATTAAAAAAAAAATTAAAAAGATTTTTTATATGAGCTGACTCGTGGTAACTCCAGTGAGCGTCTCCGTCAATATAGTGTTTAGGAGTTCTTTAGGCGACACCTTCGGTGTCTAAGAAGTTTGGGTTTTAAGTGGGACCTTTGTGACCCCTCCAACCTTCCCGGATCCCCTGGCTGTGTTTTTCTGAGGCCCTTAACTGGTCATCCATGAGTTGCTTGTATATTTGTGTGTTTTTTTAAAAAAAAAAACAAAAAAAAACAAAACAAAAAGTTTTTTTTTAAAAAAAAAAAAAAAATTGAAATTTGAGTTTTTATTTATTTTTCCTTGTAAATTGCAATTTGGAACTTCTTTGTTTTTTTTTCTTTGTGTGGTCAGTTAGTTGTAAATAATAATAATTTTTTTAAAAAAAAAATCAATTTGGAACTTCTTTGTTTTCTTTTTTTTTGTTTTGTTAAGTTAGTTTATGTATTTATTTACGTGGCGTGGTTAGTTAGTTTATTTCTGAGAGTTAAAAACACATTTTTATTCAAACACTGCAAACAAAGAAAAAAAAAGTTAAAAAGTTAAAAAAACAAAAAAAACAAAAACAACAAAACATTCAAGTAAATTAAAAATAAAAACAACTTCTTCATCTTCATCTTCATCTTCATGGCATGCCTCTGTTATCTTCTGACTTTCAGAATCTCCAGCAGCTCCACATGGTCCTCATTCTTTCTCCAGTGCTTCCACGTGCTGATTGGCAAGGAGAGCCGCTTCTGCAGTCTGCCACCATAGCCTTCAAGGAAGCTATTTCCTCCCTCATCGCGGCACACTCCCGTGTTCTTGCCAGAAATCGCATGCCCAAATTGGTAGTAGAGACCGCGTGGAGCACCGTTAAATTGTGGGACTCCTCCACTGCTGCCTTGTCAGACCTCTTTGCCACATGCAGATGATCTGTCGATGTGAGCTTGCTGCCAATCATGCCTTCTAGCAGCACTGCTCTCTTTTGACACTGCCTCAGAAAAGTTCGGTATTACCTCAGCAAAGTTTGAGGCCGTACCGTGATGATATGTGGAGTTTGGGAAAACATGGTTTGGACGAGCCCTTATCTGCGCATTCGGTGGCGCAAGGGACAATTCAAGGTTTAGATCATCAAGGTGAGTGCATGAAGATGCCAATGTTTTGTTTCTGGATTTTTTGATGTTTTTCTCTAATTTGCAGGAAGAAATGCGAGGTGCTCTTCTACTTCACCAAAACAAGTTTAAATAGACTTATACAAACAAGGGAGCCGAAAGCACTTCGGATCTCGAGGGTGTCTATCCTGTGCTCCTTTCTCTCGGATCCCTTCATTTCTGCCGCAAATTGCGAGCGCGTTTTTTAAAAAAAAGGGAGCATGTCTACACTTTCACTTACTTTTGCCTCCCTGTTTTTCTGATGTTTGTGTTTTTTGCTTTTTTTAGTTGTTATTTTATTTTATTTTTATTTTTTTTCAATTGTTTTCTTCTTGTTTGTCAGGTTTCTCAAGAATTTAGTTGGAAGAAGAGACAAAATTAAAGATGCGTCTTGGACATCTGGTGCAAGAATCCCAACTCTTCTTTTAAATTCTTGTTTGAATTGTGTGTTTATTTCAGTTTTTATTTGTTTATTTTGTTTTTATTTAATTATGTAGTATAATTTAAAACTCATAGGATATTCTTTGAAGGAGCTAAACTTTTGGTAACTCCAGTGAGCAACCGCAGTCTATACAGTGTCTAGGAGTTCTTTAAGGCGACACCTTCGGTGTCTAAGAAGTTAGGGTTTTAAGCGGGACCATTGTGACCCCTCCAACCTTCCCGGATCCCCTGGCTGTGTTTTCTGAGGCCCTTAACTGGTCATCCTAAAGTTTTTCTCTTAAAAGAAAAAGCAGTTACTTGTGTGTTTACTTAACTAAAAATAAAAATGCATGTTTGGGTTTTCATGTTTTTGTTTGATCGTCGTTCTTTAAATTTAGGGTCATTCGTCTCTTTGAGATAACATAACGTTTCTATTTCCCAATTAAAAAAAAATGCACATACATTTTTAAAATTAAAAAAATAAATAAAAGCAGAAATCATTTCTTCTTGGCGCTCGGTGTCTCGACCATAGGAGCTTTTAGTTTGGCCCTCTGGTTGTCCTCTTCCGGGGCTTCACACACAGCCTCTTGGGGCTCATCACTTGAGCTCCCAAAGGTCGCAATCTTAGCTTCAGTATAACTTTTCTCGCGATCTGGTTTCTTGCGTTTACCCGGTCGGTCTAGGTCCTCCAGCTGTTTTCGCATGTCGCGAGAGTACAACTCTACCATCTTTGATAGGTTTTTATTCTCGTCCCGCAATACGTCTAGCTGGTGTCGATTCACCTCCACTATCCTTGACCGCTCCCTTTTCAAGCTTTTTATAGCACTTTGACACTCTTCAACCATCCTGTGCTCCGCCGCTAATTGACCTTTCAGCACCTCTACCTCATGGGACTTCGCAAGTAGGCGATGACCCAAACTTGCAACACATGCTGTACTCTCACGCTCAGTGCTAGGGCATCACTCGTGACCCGGTTGTCATCCCTTGTCCCGAACACACGTATATCTTTAGGAGTTACTAAATTTCTGCCAACTCCAATGGCAACATCGTTGTCCAGGAGTATTGAGTCATTGACAGTCACTGGCCCCGTGCGGAGGCAAAGTAGGGCATCCATACCTGGTGCTACTTCTTGGCCTCGTGTTTGAGTCGGTGGAGCTAGGTTGAGATCCAACGAAAAGGGGTAGGAAGAAGCCATAGATTTCTCACTTTTCTTTTTCTTTTTCTTGCTTGTTTTCTCTTTTGTGTGTTTCTGAGTTTGTGTTTTTTGTTTTTTTCCCTTCGTTTTCCTTCTTATAGACATAGTCTTTGACAAACCCTAGCCAGTGCAGCGTGCCAGCATTTTCTGAATCTTCAGCGTTCCTCGAGTCCCACAACCATCTCACTTTCCTACCGTTTCCAACTCATTTGTCACGACTTGCTTTGTCTGAACGGACGCGTTCAGCAAAGTCGTCCCCCGCCTTTCCATGGCCCCATAATTTCTGCTTGTGGAGTATGCGGCGCCTCTATGCGTCGACACGTGGCTCCTGCTTCTGCCCGTGACTATCCATGGGACGACATCAGGGACCACATTCCCTCTTTTTAGAAATTCCGCTTTGCGCTCATAATTCACGTTTTATCTTTTTAAGAAATAATTAAAATTAAAACATGTGGGCTTCAGATTTCAGGTTGGGTTGGGTTTTACTGTTGTTGGGTTAATTTCATTGTGGGCTTTGGGCTTTCAATTGTTTGGGTTTCAGTTTGTGTAAGACTATCTGTTAGGGCTTACTGTTTTGAGTGTTTTACTGTTTCGTTTTTTTTTTAATTTTATATTTTATATTTGTTTGATTGTTTTGTAATTTTTATTTTGTAATTGTTTTATTTTATTTTTGTATGTTTTGTGATTTTTTATTTGCTTTAATACCTTTCATTTGTTGTTATGACATTGTTTGTGGCTAATTTTTAAACATTGAGGACAATGTTCATTCTAGGTTTGGGGGTATTGGAGTTTAGCATGTATTATTTTTTTTTTCTTAATTTTTTCAAAAAAAAAAAAATTGCTTGTTTTTCTTCTATTTGAGTCTTGTTTTGTTTTTTTTAGTCAATTTCCGAACACATTTGATGAGATAGTGATAAATGTTTGCATGACTTAAATAAAAATTGGATTTCATTTTATTTTAGTGTTTTTTTTTCTTAATTAAAAATTTCTAAAAAAAAATAATAATTTGGCATTGTTCTATCATGACATGCTTGAAACCTTCTTTACACTTGCCATTTGTTTCATAATTTTCCAATTAAAGGATTTGCATAATGTAAAGAATTGTATGAAGCATAAATTAGACTTATATAACCAACCATATAAAGTGAGCTTTTGAGCTTTGTACTTCAATTCATGAGTGTTATACATACTCTTATTTTCTTGTCATCTAAGTTGTTGTTTGATCTCATTATTCATTGATTTGGTTGAACACTTAAAAGTCATTCATTCTTATACAATTTAACTTCATGACATTTAAAGAAATGATATTAAGGCCTTCTTTGGATCGTTTGTGCCTTTCAATCTAACCTTATGCATGCTTAAGCATGATTTTTCATTGTTAACCATTTTGAGCCTACATGTAAACCTTTTCTTTCATTTACCAATTTTATTTCCTCGCCTTAGCCCGAAAAATAAATATTTACCTTTCTAAGGAACTCATGAGCTTTAATTTGGATGTGTTTTTCATGCTAAGTTTGGGAAGAGGTGTTACATTTAAAAAAAAAAAAAATCACACAATTGGTGAAAGAAAAGAGAAAAGTTAAGTGGTGGTTGGTAGAAATTTCATTTTTGGGCCTTCAAAATAATTGGTGTTTGTTCAATTAAAGGAAAGGAGTATGAATCAATGTAAATGAAGGTATAAGGAGTTTTGATCATGTAAAAGAAAAAAAATCTAATCGTGATGATTCGAAGTCTTGTAAACAATTATTTTATGCTCTTACATTGCGAGTTCCTTGGACTTTGTATTATCCATACCTTTCATTTCTTACTCACCTTACACCCTTGGCCCCATTACAACCTATGTTAAAGACCTAAATTGATCTTAAATGTCATGTGGTTGAATTGCATCCATTTTTTTAGTTTTAAGTGTTTGGCATCCTTCTTGAGATCATATTAATGCAAGTTCTTCATCTTTCTATTTCAAGTTAAGTCCTTATGGTTTAACTCTATTCTCTCATCTTTATAACTGAGTGATGCATTATAGCCCTCTTCTGAGTGATTCATTTGTGAGAGGACAACTTTGGTGAGATTTGAAGTTAAACTTATGCTTTGTATGATTTTTGAAATTGTGTGAAAACTAAGATTGGGAAATTTGTTGTATTTGGCTATCACACTACTACACTTTGAGCATATTGTGTTTAGAACTTTGCCGCTTTGTAAATAATGTCTAAAAATTGAGCTTTTATTAATAAAACGTTTAAGTCATGTGCATGAGTTATTTCTCTTCAGAAAATGTTCGGAAAGATTGTTTTGAGTTCTTTTTATTTTTGTAATCGTTTTTGTTTTTGTTTTTGTTTTTGTTAAGTAATGTATTTATGTTTGTTTTTGTTTTTGGTTTTGCTTAAGGACTAACAATCTTTTAAGTTTTCTAATTACTTTGTTTTACAGAGAGTTCAGTAAAACGTTTGTGGGTATTGATTCTGTTAAACCCTCAGGAGACACAACTCCTCCTACTAGGGATGCCTAGAGGTTTAAAGGCTTGTTGCATACGCTAAATGCAATCGAATTACCTGCGAAAGTGGTCTAGTTAACTTCTTGTTTTGTTTTTCTCTTTGTTTTCTTTTTGTTTTGCTCGAGGACTAGCAAAATCTAGGTTTGGGGGTATTTGATCGGTGCATATTTACATATCATTTTGTACCATTTTTATTTATGATTTGGTTATGTTTTTGAGTTAAACTTGTGCTTTTAATAAGTTTTTTGTTTGTTTCAGTGTAATAAGCTTAAGGACTCACTAATTGCATTTTGGAGACAAGTTAACTCAAAACGGTGTCTGCAGATCAGTCAATTTCACGGATTGGACTGTACTTGCTCAAGAAGAACCAGAAAATGAGCCATACATCATTGGAAAGATACGGATGTCTAGTTTCTGTAGAATTTTACGGTTCATGATTCCGAGTCTTCTAGAGAAAGTTATACATGTTTTGGAAACTTAAGGTCAAATTCAACAGCATCTGCGTTACCTGGGCCAAAAATCACATTTGAAGGCCTTTCCGATTTTTCCTTGAGGTGGGCTGCATATGCTTGGAAAAATAAGACAAAGAGCTTCAAGATCCATAGTTTTCCAGATTTTTCAGACTGGAGCCACAAGCCCAAAACGAGCCCACAAGCTGGCTGCAATGCATTGTCATGCATGACATATGCATGATGAAGTGTTGTTGATTGTGGGAAAGTTTGGTGAAGCATATTCAATACATATATTTGAGTGGAATTTTGCAGCATCCAAATGAGCCAAAAGATGTTGAAGTGGATGATGCAACACTAAGCCTAAAGACAAGAGGAATTGTTTTCAAATGCAATTGTGTGTTAGGTTAAGTTGGTGAATTAAGTGTAGTGTGTTAGGTGAAGTTAGTGTGTTTACATAACTCAATTGTATAATTCAGATTTTCAACCTCATTAGGCCTATAAATAGTGAGGTTTCCTAAGCTTGTAAACACACCCCAAGGGGGGGAGCTCTCAAGCACTTCTCTAGAGCTCCCTTCCCTTCTCTCCCTCAAATTCTCTTAGTTTCCCTTTGTAGTTCTCAATTGTTGTAATAAGATCATTCTACTAAATTTTCTTTGTACTAGTTCTCAAACACTTTCTCCTCCCTTCTCCACATTTCCCTTCTTTTCCAAAAGTCTCCAAATCTCTCAAACACATGTCTCAACCCTTCCAAAATCCTCAAAGCTCTCAAACACATGTTCTTCCAAAATCCTCCAAGTTCTCAATACTTTCTTCTCCCTCTCTAAATCCCAAACACTTTCTCCCCCTTCTCTTCTTCTAAATTCTCAAACACTTTCCAAACACTTTCTTCTCCCTTCTCAAAGCTCTCAAACACATGCTCTTCCAAAATCCACAAAGCTCTCAAAACACCTTTCAAGATTCTCAAAGTTCCCAAACACTTCTCCCATTCCGTCATCAAATTCTCTAAACTTCTCAAACACTTTCTCCTCCCTTCTCTAAGTTCTCAAATTCTCCAAGTTCACAAAATCCTCAAGCTTCCCAAACACTTCCTTTCTTCCTCAAAGTTCTCTTAGTTTCCTTAATGTTTTCTTAGTTGCAATTTATTTTTCTTGTAATGTACATTCTTTCTTCTTGTTTTGTTTCTTTTGTTTTCATTTATGTTTTGTAGGAAAACTAAGTTGGATCATTCAATCACCAATCCCTGTGGAATCGACCTCGCACTTACATACGCTAAACTACCAACGGTTCGTGCACTTGCGAGTATCACAAGTTGAGGATGCAGTTGAACCCATTTTGGTGCAGCTGAATCTACGCAACAGGAGCCCGAAAACTTAAGCCCATATCTTGAGCCCAAATATGTGGGTAAGCACGAAAGAGAGAAAAGGGTAGCCCATTACCTTAGAAAATTGGCTCATCACCTTAGTAAAAATAGTCCATCACTTTAGAAAGTTGGCCCATCCTCTTAATAGACTAGCCCATCACTTTAAGGAATGGCCCAAGTGACTTAGAAAATATCTGAAAGTCTCTAGCCAGCACATGGCTAGAGACTTTACCATGACAGAAAAACCAAGGGATACTTGCATGTGCAGGCTGCTAGGAGCCTCCAGTACATAGCCAAAAACAAACCCAAGACGGACCATTCGAAAAACCACATAATATTTGTGTGTGCTGGTTGCTAGGAGAAAAGCACCCTTCAGACCAACGATGTTACCCATTTATTTCTCCTACCAGTTCTTGCCATGAAATAAGGGAGGAAAGAAGAAGAGATGGTAGCCAAATATAGGAGATTGCCACTGGAACAGCTGCGGAAAGGCTTTAGAGCTCCCAAAAATCTTGTCCCTGTGCGTTTGGATTAGGGAGATTTCACAAAATAGGGATGAATCGAAGGGAGAGAAGGGGAATGAAGGAGGAGACTTGGCAAATTTGGGAAGAACCAACTAGGGTTTCTTGGGAAGAAGGAGCTTCCAGGGCCTATAAAAGAGGGCATTTCCTACCCATCAACACACCCACATCTAGAGAGAGCAAGCATTACCTCTCATCCTTGGAACCCTTCAATTTCTAGCCCTATTCCTCCATCTCTTCCCATTTTCTCTTATGGTAAGACATTCCAGAGCCTGATGAAGCTTTCGTCAAGCTGCCGAAAAATTGCTCAAACCACCCACTTCTCCTCCCTTATCTCTTCCTCTCCCCCCTCAACAAATTCTCTTGAAATTCCTTTTGAACCCTTGTTTCTCATAGGAAATCCAAGCCCTTTCTCTCTTTGATGCTAAACTCATGAATGATTAGCTTCCATGCCACAAGCTTCTCAAGCCAAGCCATGTATTTATCTGTAAGTAATTGTTGGTTTTGTTGGTGAATGAGACTAAGGTGTTTTCTAAGGCTTCACAACCCTTTCGAAGCACTCTTGGGGTCTGATTCTTGAACTTAGACACAGGGGCAAGTCCACCCATTTGCTCTTTACAGTAGCCTAGGCCCATTTGTAGCTGCCGGAACGAAAACGCCCCCACACTCATCAAATAATCTTATAGAGTAGATCACCTTCCATAGGGTGAAATAACCATAATCACTAAAATTTATCAACTAATTAATTTTATTAAAATGATAAGAATTTACAAAAGATAAGGAAGAACACTTTGGGGCCTCATTAAAACCTTGTTTGGGGAAAACCCAATGGGACAAAACCCCAAACGAAGGATAAAGAGCACCCTGCATTGTAAACATTGCATTCAAAAACAAAAACCACATATTTGAGTCTACATGCTTCCTTCCCCCCAATCTCCGTAAGCATTTCTTGATTTGATAAATCTTCTTTTCATCCTCCACAATTTAACAGAAAATAAAATGGTGAAGTTAACGGAGTGCGTAATTTGATCAGATTTAAAAACGTTGGGTTTCATATTGATGAAATTGAAACCTCGGGGCCTATTTCGATAATAACCCTAATTTTGAAGGGAGTAAAATGTAGTTGATCCAAATAGTGGCACATTTGCAACTAATATAATCTCTTGGGCTATTACTAAGGCTAGGGTGATTTGGGAAATCATGAGGAAAATGAAACCCTGAAACTAGCTGTTTAATTTTCCTTTTCCTCGGGAAATCAAGACAAACATTTATTACATTTGTTTATGATCAATTTACCCTCATTAAAAATTAAACAAACCAAGAAAACCATTACTTACGTTTTCCTAACTTAGTGGTATAATTGAAAAACTAAATTTCCTATCCCTACATAAACCAAACATGGACAATACAATAAACTAGTTGAGGCACAACCTCCAGGGTAAATCACTAAGGGTCCCTCTCTCGTTTCATCTCAAGGAGAGCCAAAACTAGGGTTTCGTGGGTTGTGGCGGCTAGGCTCTATGGGTGGATTTAGGCGTGGGCACGGTCCGGTTTGGACCAATTTTCGTTAAAAAATGGAACCTGAATCGAAATTGCAGACCGGTTTGGTTTGGACCAGTTCTGCTTAAAATTCATACAGAAATCCGAACCAACCCGGACCTCTCCGGTTTCCGATTTGGTTCCTGCTGTTCCGATTTGGGCATGGGCCCAAAAAGTTTTTTTTTTTTTACAGACCTGCCCAAAATGTAATTATATACCAACATACCCCAAATTTGAGGTTCTATCAAGCTTTCAACACGTCAAAATGAATCAAACTTCAACAAAAATACAATCCAAATTCAATCCAACTTCAACATATAAATTACAACCCAAATTCAATCAAACTTCAACAAAATAAGTTCCAAAATAAATTATAGGCCAAATACAACTAAAATTCAATCCAAATATATATTACAACCAAAATTCAATCCAACTTCATTAAATTCCTCCTAACATTGAAAAGTAGCTGGAGCTGTGATGCTAGGTGTGGATGAACTCATAATATCTACATAAAAAAAACATAAACACATTAAAACATTAGTTAGATGTACATATTATATAATACATTAATAAAACACATAAAATTACAAAGACATACCTAATTCAATCGATTCATAGAACTCCATCTCTTGAATTGTTGGCTCATATTATAAAGAGGATATGTCATCCGGCCTTAACCAATTTTGAGAGCAAATTAAGGCCTCCACAATCTTAGGAGTCAAAGAAGCATGAAATGAATTAACTACCCGACCACCCGTGCTAAAGCATGATTCCAAAGCCACTGTTGATACCAGAGAAGGCAAGCACATCCTTTGCAATAAGTGCCAACCCCGAATACTTAACCCCATTCAATTTCCACCACTTCAAAACATCAAATTCATCAACCACATCTTCAATAGGGTCGGCCATGTACCTATCAATCCCATGCTCCAATATCACAACATCATTTGCTCGAGTCTCTTTTCTCCAATTTTCAGTCATTTGCCTCCGTTTCTTTCCCCCTCGGCTTAGGCTACTACTTGTATTTATGGTAGTAGTATCACTAAAACAATAACTACTACTTTGAGTGGATGGTGGTGGTGGTGGTGGTGGCGGCATGGCATACTCCTCATAAAGCTTCTTTAAAATCTCTTTGATCTCATTCTTCTTCTTAACCGCATCTTCCGGATTTTCAAACCGACTCTTCAAGATAAACTCTAAGTTCCCCAATTTGTATCGAGGGTCAAGAACAAGAGCAACCATCAAAATTTGGTTCAATTTATCAAGGTCACCCCAATACTTTTTAAATTTCATCTTCATGTTAAGTGTCATGTCCTTCAAAACCTTGGAGGTTTGGGTTTCACTTAATATTTCCTCCTCTTCCATCAACAAATCATCAATTTCTTTTTCAATTGCAATCAAGTCGTGAAATGTGGTGTGGGAAGCGGGATACAAAGTGACACTCATCTTCAATGTAGTATCATAAAATACCTTTAAAAAATTCACAAAGGTACGAGCATTGTTCCAATCCTCATTAGTTGGTGGCCCTTCCCTTTTTCTAGAGTAATGAGGCATAACCATGCCATCTTCGTGATCCGATTCATCTTCACCAAACCAAGAAATATACGGGCCTTCATCATCTTCTCCCATTCTCCAAAAGGCTTTTTCAAACTTTAAGGCGGCTTCCAACATCATATATGTGGAATTCCACCTAGTTGGCACATCCAACACCACAAGCCCTTTGCATTCAATTTGCTCCTTCTTAACACAACTCTTAAAGTCCTCTAACCTTTTGGGAGAAGATCTTACATACTTCACCGCATTTCTTATACACAATATGCTTTTTTCCAACTTCTTCAACCTATCACGAACTATCAAATTCACAATATGAGCACAACACCTAATGTGCATATACTTTCCCTCTAATACAAGACTTCCATTTCCCCAATGACCCATTTTCGACTTCAAGTAATCTATGGCCTTTGTGTTTGAAGAAGCATTATCGGCCGTGATGGTTAGTATCTTCATATCCCAATCAAGCAAACATGACTCGAGGAGTTTACCAATTGAGTTCCCCTTGTGATTGGAAATGAACAAAAGTTCAAGACTCTTTTGTGCAAGTTCCAATCACCATCTAAGAAGTGTGCCGTGATGACCATGTAATTTATATTTTGAACACTTGTCCAAGTGTCCGTTGTGAGGCATACTCTATGTGATGCTAATTCTTCTTTCAATTTTTGTTTCATGGCATCATACATTACCATGAAATGCCTCACAAGTGTCCTACGAGATGGCACTTGGAAATGGGGGTTCAAAGAATTACAAAACCACCTAAACCCTTTTCCTTCAACCACACTAAACGGCATCTCATCCATTACTACCATCTCTACACATGCCTTTAACCACTCTTCTTTACCATGCATTGTTGATGTAAGAACCCCATGTTCTTGGTCAAAAGACAAGAGCTTTTGCCGTTTATCTTTAGGAACCCTCCCCGGATATTTCTTATAAAGGTTTTCAATATGCTTCCTCAAATTTGAGGTCCTATTTCTAGTAGAGTCCGCCCATAGCTCATAGTGCAATACTTGCACCTAGCTCTCTTCTTAGTGGTTGCATATTTGCTCCCATCCTCCTTCACACTCTCAACCACATCTTCATATCTCTCAAAGTGATCCCATACTTCCGATTTTTCTCTTCTTGGGCCGGAATGAGGTAATGGTGGAAGATCACTAGGTTGAGATGCTGTTTGGACATGAGGTGTACTTTGAGTTGGTGTTTGAGGGATGGGTAAATTGGGTAAAGGTGTTGATGTGGATGCGGATGCGGATGCGGATGTGGATACGGATGCGGATGACGAACCAACTTCACTATTAGTAGTGGCATGCACCTCTCCAAATGGGTTCGACTCATTCATGATTTCTTTAAGAAACAAAAAACAGCAACATAAACATGATATTAACCAAAAACAATACCTCAATTAAAAAAAAAAGAAACTTAAACATTATCAATCCAACTAAACAAAACAAAACAAAATCTTCAACATTAATGCTAATTTCATGCTAATACAGCTTAATAAAGCTCAAAATAGTTTAATCAAACATTAATGCTTTCTTACAAAAGTTTCATGATTTGTTTTGGTTCATGGAAACACAAGTGGCAGCATTGTTTTCATCTAATCTATTCAAGAAAAAAAAAATCGGAGCTAGTCTAGCAAATGACTAAAGAAATTAAAGAAAGCTTATTCACAACACAAGGCAAATATTAGCAAATGAAGACCCAGGAAATATGATCAGAAGTGTATACAAACAAGAACTTTTCGTTATAACATGAATTTGGTAGATTTAAACAATTAATAACAGAGGAAATTTATCCACAAAAAACAACTAAAAATGAAGCAGAATTTCTGCAGAACATCAAAATCTGAGAGAGAGACAAAGAGAGAAATGAAGAATACCTTAGAGAGTGGCAGAGACATGGAAGTTGCAAACTGCTCCAGAATATTTTTGCTGATCTGCATGAACTGCTGCCAATTCAATTTCCTAAATCAATAAATTGTACTAAAGCATTGTAAGTACTAATAACAATTTCAGATTCACATGGTAATGCCATATACAACCAATAAAATATTAACAATTTCAGAAAAATTAACAATTTCAGATTCAATCTTGCAAAAAAATTGAGCAAGTAAATTTCAGATTCACATAAGCATTGTAAGTACTAATAACAATTTCCAATTTGAAATACACTATGTACTATTTGTTTCCCTTAATCATGAACAGAACAGCAGCCGCAAGTACACTCATGCCTAAACCCTTTTTCCCATCCCTTTGTAAAATCCATATAATCCTAAATCAACTTGAACCACAACCCTAAATCAATTTGAAAAACACCATGTGCAAACAGCAGACAATAACAAAGCTAAGAACTAAACTAAACTTGGCAGCATAACAATCAGATACAATTAAATAAATTGAAGAGGTGAATCATACCTCGCAGAGAGAGAAAAAAAGGTAAATAAAATGAAGAGATGGCTGCGAACCTGTGTGTTGAATCCCGTGAAGAATATAACATTTGGAGTGAGCCAGAGATTCAAAGGGGAAAAAGAAAAAGAAAAAAAAGAAAAAAAGAAGAGACAATCTGACCTGTGATGGCAGCGACTGAGAGAGATGGGGGGGACTGAGAGAGGTGGCGGCTCTGAGAAGCGGAGGCTAAGAGAGGCGGTGGCTCTGAGAGAAGCGGAGGCTGAGAGAGGCGCTGGATGACAGAGAGGTTTTCCTGAAAGGAGGTTTTGCGCATAGAGGATTGGTGCAGGACGGAGCTTCTGCGAGAGAGGATGAGAGAGAGGAAGGATGAGAGAAAGGTAGGTTTGGCTCAGAGAGATGATGGCTGAGAGAGGTTTGGCAATGGCGCACACAGAGCCTCTCTCAAAGAGGTTTCGGCGGCTGAGAAGGAGAGAGCTTAGAGACTAGACAGAGAGGATCGAAATTGGAGAAGGAAAGAAGAAATGAAAACCTAATTGGGTTTTAATTTTGGTGCTGATCGTGTGCATGCACTCCTATGGTAATGCCATATACAACCAATAAAAAAGAGCCATGTGTAAAAAATATATTATAAATATATATAATATAAATATATATATATTAATTATAATGGACCGGTTTGGTGTGTTGAAAAATGAAAGCCGAACCGAAATTCTCTAACTGGTTCGGTTTGGATTTTTTTTCGGTTTTTGACTTTTTCGGTCAACACGGTTTTTTTTGGATTTTTCCGGTTTGGTTTGGTTCAGTTTTGCGGTTTTGCGGTTCCAATGCCCACCCCTAGGTGGCTTGTCTTCTTCGTCCTAGTGATACAGCAATCTTGCACGACCTCTCTTCTTCTGGGATGTTATGCTTGTGATTTGGGAAGGGTTTGCCTAGAAGGGCTATGGTCTGATTGTTTTGATTCATAGCTTTTTTTGGTGTTGTTGGACCTATGGAGGTTGACGACGTCGAGTTGTCTTTGTGTCATCAACTAGTCCTCACCGATTGGAAAAGGGTAGGTGTGGTGATCGGAGTTTCTGCCTTTTCTGATTGTTTTGTTGGCTTTTCTTATAGCCTTGTGGCTACAGCCGATCATGTGAGTGGTGCTTCTGCGAAGTATCGACTTTTCTTTGATGATTTTACTAAGTTGGCGAAGGAGACCAGCCTTGAGGGGTCTCCATGGGCTCCCTGATTATTCCCAATTGGAACGTTCGTGGGCTTGGCATCCAACAAATGTTTGAGAACCTGAATTTTCTCCTCTTCAGGTTAAGTGACCAAGTCTGGGTGTAGTGATTCGCTCAACAACTCTTGCTCTGTCCAAAGGACTATGGTTGTTCTCATAGGCGGTTTTCTGTGATAGATTTAGGAAGCGTTGGTGTGCTCCCTCATAATTTTCTTCGCCTTTTTATTTTGTTTGTTTGTTGTGTGTTTTTTTAATTCCGCTGTTTTGACTCTTTGCAAGTTGAGTAATCTCTACTCGTGCAAAGAAATATGATTGTCATTATAAGAGGTTTTCTTTGACAGGTTATGGGAGACATTGGTGTGTTCTTATGGGGTCCTTCTTCGTTGCCTTCTTTGTGTTTTTTTCTTGGTGTGTTTCTTATGTCTCTGACCCTTGGTGTGCCGAACAGCTCTTGCACTGGACAAAGGACTATGAATGTTCTAATAGAAGGCTTTCTTTGAAAGTTTGGGATGTATTGGTGTGCTCTCCTGCTGGGTCTCCTGTGTTGGTCTTCTAGTAGGATGGTAGTTCTGTTTTGGTTATTTGTAATGGTTTAGTGGTTCTATATTGGACTCTCCTGTTAGTCCATAGCATGTGTGGTACTCTTTTTTACTATGGGTTTTTTCCCACATGGTGTTCTTAGGAAGGTTTTAACGAGGCCGCTATTCTCATGCACTCCTATGTATGAACCTATTGGATAATGAATAAAATCTTTTTACTCTAAAAAAACACAAAAATTTCTTGGTTAAACATTGCCGAACTTTGAAAATTCTCATCCCCTTGAAAAAGACATGGGAATTGATTTCCCTAAAACATATTGATTTCCAAGGCACTTTATCCAAAAGCAAATTCCAAACAATTCTTTGACTATCCTTTTGAGAAATCTAGTAGACCCAACAAACATAAGTATATTTATTCCAAGGTTCATTCAAAAACTTAACTTTTACCAAAATATTAGCCATTTGGTGGAATTTCGACAATTCTATTAAACCCAAGTTTGGAAATTTAGTTTCAAAAGTATAAGAAGAAAGTTTAGTCTCCATATTGCATACAATATCAAGACCATAAAGTTTTTCTAGAAGCAACAGTTCCGATTTAAATCCATGCCAAGAACAATCTGAACCGTTCCAAGAAAGAAACTTCATAGTTCCTTTCCCATGGAAAATTTGGTACCAACCGAACAAATTAATTTTTCTGAAAAAGTTCCTCAAGTCATGCTAGCAGTTAATAATGTGAAACAACTTGTTGAGGCCCAAAAAATCAAGGGTTGGGCCCAAATAAATTCCCGGCCCAGTGCGACACCTTATTAAGAAGAAACCCGATTCAGAGCATGCGGAATTCGTCATGCAGGCTTTCACGAGCCACGATCACGTGCCATGCCAAATAAATATGCAATTTATCATGCTAGGAATTAAAATGAGCCTATAAAAGGCATTGGCTCTACAAGCTCATGCTAATTATTTTGTCAAGCATTATGTCTCTTTTCAAAGACGACAAAATTCAAGCACGCCAAGCGACATGCCATGCCAAGCGGAAGATCATTATTTTATACCTAGCCACGCTACAAGTTTAAGTGGGCCCAAGCCACGCAAATACTCGGGGCTTGCTGAGTGGGTTGTGGTATGGATGGTAACAAGCTTTCATAAGACCCATTGATGAGCCGAGAAATGGAAGTTTTGGGTTTCTTGGGAGCCCAAAACTCAAGCCCATTTCTTGAGCCCAAATATGTGGGTAAGCATAAAAGAGAGAGAAAAGGAAGCCCAATACTCTAGAAAAATTAGCCCTTCACCTCAATAAAGTAGCCCATCACTTTAGGAAATTAGCCCATCCCCTTAATGTGCTAACCCATCACCTTAGAGAGGCCCAAGTAACCAAGGAAAATATCTGCCATCTCTCCAGCACTTAGCTGGAAACAAAAACAACGACAAAACCAAAGCTACCCATGTGAGTGGACTGTTGGGAGCCTCCAGCACACGGCCAAAGACAAATCCCAACACAAACCATCCAAAAAACCAAAGGATACTTGAGCAAAACACCATTCAGACCAACGCCCTTACCAATTTCTTTCTCCCACCAGGTCTGGTCATAGAAGAGGGAAGGAAATAAGGTGAGATGAGAACCAAAAATAGGAGTTCAACGCTGGAGCAGCTGCGGGAAGGCTTTAGAGCTCCCAAAAATCCGATTCAGAGTGTGTTTGGACTGAGGAAAATTGCATAAAAGAGGATGAATCGAAAGGAGAGAAGAAAAGAGGAAGGGGAGACTTGGAAAAATTGGAGAAAAGCTTTTAGGGTTTCTTGGGAAGGAGGAGCTTCCATCGGCTATAAAAGGGAGTGTCTTCTACCTATTGAAAACAACTCAATCGAAGGCAAGCAAACCAGACCCAGAGAGTAAGCATCATCTCTCACCTCTTGGAACCCTTCAATTTCGAGCCACAACTCTCCATCTCCTCCAACTTTCTCTTCTGGCAAGCTATTCCAGATCTTGACAGACCTTTTGTCAAGCTGCTAGAAATTACTTAAACCACCCATCTTTCCTCCTCATCTCTCTCCCCCCTTAGCCAACTTTCTTAGAATCACTTCCCTTTCCTTAGAACCCCTGTTCCTCATAGGAATTCACAGCCTTCTCTCTGTTTATGCTAAACTCATGCTTTTCTCTCTCTCAAATTGCTAAACTTGTGAAAGCTTAGCTCCCATGCCACAAGCTCCTCATGCCAAGCCATTTCATTGCTAATTTGTCACGTTTATTTGGTTGATTGGTGAAAGAATCTAAGGTGTTTTCTAAGGTTGTCACTACTCCTTTCAAAACTCTCTTGGAGCCTGGTCTTCAAACTCAGAAACAGGGGCAACCTCCTCAGCTCATCCTTTACAGCAGCAGCCCAAGCCCATTCGTCTGGCTGCCTGGAAGAAAAGACCCCTACATAAATGGCGACTCTCCTGGGGGCCAGGCTGCCATCTTCACCAATGCCTCCAAAGAGGATGACCAGAAGCAATAAACCAGAGAAAATAAAGAGATAAGAACATTCTCTCTTTCTTTCTTTGTTTTTTCCTTATGTTGACTATCTACTTTGCAAAACAAATATAATATAGATTACTCACATGCTCAATTTGTTTGTGCGTTAGATCTCTATTCTCAAGCAAAACAAGATCTTGCAAGAAGACCCTGGAAGCTTTGGCAAATCCATTATTCATGCCATTGAGCAAGCTACACATGCAAACCCCAAAATACTTGGGGGCTTCATACCAAGCAAATTTTTTCAAAAAAAAAAAGAGAAAAAGCCAGACACAGGCCAAGCATCTGACAAAGAGGATTGAACTTCTTTTTCAGTTTTCTGCCTGAGATATTCCAGTAGTTGAAGAAGCCAAAAGATGCCATAAGTATCTTGAAGCGCAAAAAGAAAAGCTCCATATCTTGCACTGCCCGCAGGATGCTCCAACTCTCTATGCCAATGTCGGTTCCACAATCCACATACTCTCTGTTGGAGGCCAACAAAAAAGATAAGAAAATTCATTTTTTCCTAGCTTTTTAGATTTTACAATAAAATATATATTATCATGCCATGTGCCATTACATTTATACTTGCAAAAACAGCACGAGCATGTCACTTATTCAAATGTAAGCATGTACTGATAAATTTCCTTCCTTATATATATATATATAATGTTTTAGGCCGATACCAACATAGTGAAGTTGGACTATTCAGCTTCCTTTATTTCTTGTCTTTCACTTTGATAGGAATACAAATGCTAGGCATTTACACACTACCAAAAACACAAACATCGCCACATGCTTTAATTATTGCCAAAGCATCCCATGCTTGCATATTTCTGAAAGCTACCTATGTTGGTTTTAATATTGATGTGTGATTCATTTCGTTATGTAATGATGTTGGATGGCATCCATTAATTATATTAATTTGCAAGCTGCAACATTATTTTAACCACCATCTGCTTTGGTCACGCAGAAATTATAAATCTGTCAAGCACTTTGTTCTTCCAAGACGATGAGTACATTCCTCTACACCTCAAGCCTCAAGGAGCATGGGACTTATGTTGATGTACCATCAGACAAATCTCTCTCTAATGCTAAACCTGTGGGCACTTAGCTCCCACACCACAAGCCAAGCTCTGATTCCCCATGCCAAGCTCATATAGGCTATGCGTCAACTCATACATCCATGTCATAGAAGTTCAAACACCACCGCTGGAAGAGTGGCTGGAGGAAGAACAAAGCCAAGATTGTCGTAGAAACCCAAAAACCACCGCTGGAAGAGAGGCTGGAAGAAGAACAGAGCCAAGCTTGTTGTAGAAATTCAAACACCACCGCTGGAAGAGCTGTTGCCAGAAGCACACCAGACCTTAGATAAGGATGACAAATCATCTAATGACTACCATTCATGCAAAAGAAAAGACAGAGAGACGTACCTGCCACTGCCGTGCAAAGATGAAGAATTCCATGCCATTCTTGATACAATGTTTGCTGATGGTGTAATCAAACCCTCCATGCCTTATAAGGTCCCTACCATAGAAGAAAATGAGTGATCTGAAGTACTGCTGTTATCATCAGTTTATGGGTCATCCAACCACTGCTTATCAAACTTTGAGAAAGATCTTGCATGCCAAGATACATGACGGAACTCTTGAGCTACCCTTTAAAAGGCAAGCTATTGATGAAGACCCCTTACCAAAACAAAGGGGAAAGGAGATGGTTGCTGTCATTACATGCTTTGATGACTTGCTCGACGACGACGTATCGTGCCACCCGTGGAAGAATGACTCAAAACCATCGGAGGCTATTCGAGAGCCTTGCGGAAACATGGAGAAAGCCTACTGGCATAAATATTCAAAATCCTCGAGCTATAACACCCCATGGCCACTTGCTGATGGATGGGAGATGGTTCCAGGCGCGAAGTATCCACATCAGACATGCTGGAAGAACGCCACTTGGGGGCTTCATTTGGTCAGCAAGATTATTAGCAGATAGTTGTCGTAACCTCTCATGACCTCACAAAAGTTGAAGAAAGTGTGATGGGTTATGAGCCGCAAATCACTCTTTGATTAGTTGGGTTATGATCCGCATGCTGTAAAGCAACAGTTGTGGCTTTGTTAAATATCTCTCAGAGCATGGCAACGTAGTACAACACATGCCAAATACATGCCAATCCAAGCCACAAGCTTTCATGCTACTGTAAGTCATGCACACTCCTTGGCCCTTTCATACTTGGGGGCTTGATTTGATTGGAGTATTCATCAATGCAAAATGGCTCAAAGCCTTACTACTGCTGAGTTGCTTTTGCACCAATCCTTTTGCTTTTAGCTTTTTCAAATCTATTTCAAAAATGAACTCCTTATGTGTTTTCACCCTATGCTTCACAACTTTTGTAGAATACACCACCATTATGGCATGCTAAGGTGTAAGTTGATATTTGCAACGAGAATGGAGTATTTTGAAAAAAATTCTTTCCTTGCAAAGCCTGTAGTATTTTGCAACTTTTGCAAACCATGTTCTTTGAAAAAAAAAATACACAAGCAAACTTTTCTTTAAAAAACTAAGCCTCTCAGCGGTAACTATACCAAGCAAAGCCACTTAGATGGGATCCCAAGCTGTTAACAAACACCATGCACAAGCAATATCATGTGTTAAGCTTGAAAAAACAAAGAAGAAGGGAAGGTCATGCTATCAAGGAAAATCATTCCATCCCTTACAATATTTGAGAAGAGTGTATGTGTTGGGGTACCTGTGAAAGAAAAATTAGATCACATAAGGAAGGCCTTGTGGAGAAAAAAAAGAAGAAAGAGGCATAGAGGCAATGGGGTAAACACTTTTGTGATCCTGTAAAGAAATTTGCAGCATGTGCCTTGCACCTACCACAATCCAACCTGTTAAAATCTCAAGCAACTCATGCATTCCATCATTTACGATCAGGTGTGTAGAACAAGCTGGAAATCATTATCTCAATGCATTCCAAAACCCAACGATTCATGCATTTCATTATTTCCAATCAAGCGAAGTGTAAAGAACAAGCTGGAAATCATTATCTCAATGCATTCCAAACCCCAACAATTCATGCATTCCATAATTTCCAACCAAGCAAGGCGTACAAAACAAGCCGAAACTTAATATCTCAAGCATTCTAAGCCAAAAGTTTCGGCAGAAAGTATGTAACAATGCTGTGTTTCAAGGTTCCAACAACATGAGCTTTAGGCTCTCCAAAAAAAGAAAAAAAGAGGGGGGTACAACTCAAGCCCAAATGCAGTCAACTGTGCTAAAGAGCGATACACCCAGAAGTTTCAAAAGAAAAAGCTACTACACATCGAGCCAGCCAGCCCCTCACAACAAAGAAATGCGACCTGCGAGGTGAAATAAAGACAGGTGTTAGAGAAGGATGGTGCTGGAAGATATAACCTTGCTAAAATAAAATTATGCATATCACGGTGCAAAGAAAGAGAATCGGGTACCTCAACTAGATCACAGCGCATTACTAAAGCAGAATAGAAGAAGCGCGGAGAGATGATCCTTTCAATATTTCTACCACGCACCAAGCGCCATTATCGGTAGCTCATTTGTCAAAGAGAAGGTTTCGTAGCTTACGGCACTGGCTCTCCAATTAGTGCTCTTTCAGGCTCAACGCATTGACAACGACTCTTGCTTTAAGGGATCGAGCATGCATCTTTATGCTACAAGCAACTCATGCTCTAAAAACAGCATGTGCTATAGCTTCTTCTAAGTATCCAGTGGGAAGTCCACGCAAGGTCCTAATAAGACACATGCTCAAACCCTTCCAGCACATTATTGTAGGGTCAAAAGCGATGTTTTCTTGGCAACCTTCAATCATTCGCAAAATATCTTCGGTAGTTGGGTTTGCCCACTCACGATCGAAGCACTTTGACCAGCCCTTAGTGATGCTACAAGGGTATTGAAAAGAATCGAGAAGCCGCCGGAAACATGCATTTCTTCTAAACAGCACCTGGAAATGAGAGTAGCCTCCAAAGCCTACCCAGTGCCTATGATCAAGTATTGGCAAGTGTTTCTAAGCAATGAAGTCTCTTCTTCAACCCATCGTGCAAGGGGAAATAGGCCATCACTCATCACAGAGGTCATTATGGCTTATTATGTGAATCCCTGCAAGAATTGCCAACAAAGAAGGGCAAAGTATAAAGCTAGTTCTCTGTGTTAAAGTCAAGCAATCTTCACACTAGCATGCAAGCTATATGAACTTTACATGCCAAGAAAAGCAAATTATCTCATGCCAAGCGAAATGCATAAACAAAAAATATTTTCGAAGCATCAAGCAATCTATTACTCAAGCTCATGACAAGCAAAGTTCTCATTCCATGCTCAATCAATCATTCCAGCAGACCTTTTTTTCAAAAAGCAAGTGTTACAAACTAAACACTATTTACCTCCTAGTAACCATTTTCACAAAAACAAAAAACCAAATCCCTATGAGTTACATAGCATCCTTGCAGACCCATCATACACATGTTTATGTCTATCCCTATAAAGCCAAAAAATAAAAATAAATAAATAAACAGTTATCCATGACCAAGCTCTAAGCTCATAAAAAAGAAACCAATGGTGCTTTCCTCAAGCTTTCAACAGCCTCTAATCCTATATATTAATCATGTGATTACAAGCATACGCTCTTGATGCATATAGTTCAACAACAATCAAGAAGGGGGCTAAGAATGTAGCACACACAAAATTGTACTCCAAGCATGGCAAGTCAAGCTCATGCCAAAGGAAATGCTCAAGCAAATGCCCAAGCAACATGCAATTTACCCATGGCAAGCAAAATTCTCGTTCCATGATCGACAAGCTATTCCCATGGCAAGCAAAATCCTCTCTCAAAAATGCAAAAAATTGCAAAACATGCATTCTGTCAATTTCTATTTCCCACAACATAAACGAAGGTCCAAAGTTAATCAAGCACATGTTCACAGGAAGGATGAGCCTAGGCCAAACACCAGTCTATGTCTATTCCTATAAAGCCAAAAGAAAGACTCACGATTCCAGCAAAAGAGTAGAACTATTTACCAAGAAATCGAGATAGAAATCCAAACTGCCAAGTTGTGAAATTGGTACACTCAAAGCTTCCAGGTGCAGGGAATACGACAAGGCTTCCGGCATCTTCCCTGTGTTAGGGACGTATACACCTACATGGAAAAGGCACATCGTGTATAGTTCAGCCTTTTCACCAGCACAAAGAGGGCCAACACATGATAAAAATGGGGAAGGAAAATGGAGAAAAGGAAAAGATCCAATCCATACCAGTGATTTCTTCTCGCAAATTTTGGCACTCTTCTAGCAAGCTCACGAAAGGAAGAAATCGAAAAGAAGAGAACCCCCAAACTGACGCGAGCCCTTCCTTGCTAGCAACTACGCCGTTGGTACTTTCGTCGCGGAGACAACAAAGAATGGATAGGTCGAGAGGTCTCGCGCTTGGTTGCCAAAACAAGAAAAGAAAAACCCCATGAGGATGAAGAACCCAATAAACCCCTCAATTGATTCAAGAAATTGCAAGAGAAAAAGGCATACCTTGTTTCACGAAGGAATTCCCCTCAAATGACGGCCTCAGATGCACCAAGAAAGAAGGAATTGGGAATTTTGGAAGAAAAGTCTGCACAGAGACAATCTCTTCCAACAACGGCAAGTGGGTTTCTTTGCGCGGGGAATGACGGAGTTGAGTTTGGCTCGAGCTCCTTTCCAACGGCTGTAGAAGGGCGGCTCTCCTCGATCTCACTCTCTCTCTAGCTTTGAGTTCGACTGGAGAAAGGAAAAGAAAAGAAGAAGAAAGTGGTAGAGATAGGGATTTACTCTGGTGCACATAAAGAGGAAGGAAAAGAGGAAAATAATAATAAACGAAAAGAAGATAGAGGAAGTTATTGTCTGGGACATTGCAAGTAATTTCTGGAAGCCCATCGTGATGCATGCGGGAAGAGAAGGGTCACATCACCACTGTGACTTGATTTTTGGGTCGAGTTTAATTATTCGGCTCATTCCAGCACCTATCCATGGCCCTAATAATTAAGGGGGCTAATGTTGAGGCCCAAAAAATAAGGGTTGGGCCCAAATAAATTCCTGGCCCAGTGCGACACCTTATTAAGAAGAAACCCGATTTAGAGCATGCGGAATTCGTCATGCACGCTTTCATGAGCCACAATCACGTGCCATGCCAAATAAATATGCAATTTATCATGCTAGGAATTAAAATGAGCCTATAAAAGGCATTGGCTCTACAAGCTCATGCTAATTATTTTGTCAAGCATTATGTCTCTTTTCAAAGACGACAAAATTCAAGCACGCCAAGCGACATGCCATGCGAAGCGGAAGATCATTATTTTATACCTAGCCACGCTACAAGTTTAACACTACTACAAAAAACGAAATAGACGACGGTAATCCACGTCGTGTATCATGGTTTACAACCGACGAGAAATCGACCGCCGTCTTTTCACATATGAAATAATGACGGCAAATAACCGACGTGGTTAATATAGTACACGTCAGTAAAAAAACTAAAACCGACGTAGATTTCATACATAAACGCATAAAAAGAGACCTTTCGACTATAATAGATGACGGTTTTAGTAAAACACAGACGTTTATATAATGTTAAATGTCAAAAACAACTACAAAACCGACGTAAATATGGTTATCAACGTCTCTAAATCAACCACAACCGACGTGTAAAACTTAGAAACCGTCGTGGTTAATAAATACTACGTTCACTAAATGAAAAAACTGACGTCTAAAACATATAACATGGCATATATTTACTTGAACTGACGTAAAACCAACAATAACCACGACCCATTCGGTCACCACAGACGTTGAAAATTATTTTGACGGCTTGAACACAAACAAAACGACGTGGTTAATATATTACACGTCATTAAAACTAAAACCGACGTCGATTTGACACATGGCATATATATCTTCTCCTGTTAATGGCTCGGGAGGCATGCCATATTCAGGTTTCCCATTAAAAGCTGCACGTTGCCTCCTATATGGATGATTGATTGGTAACCACTTTCTATGCCCAATGTAACAAATTTTGTGGCCATTTTTCAACCTGTGACTAGGTGTATCATCGCCACATATTGGACAAGCTTTATATCCTTTAACAACACAACCAGATAAGTTTCCATAAGCGGGAAAATCATTAATTGTCCACAGTAATGCAGCTCTTCAGTGTAAAATATTCTCCTATGTGGTCATCATACACTCCTCTAATCCCATCCCACAGAGATTTCAAATCATCAATCAAAGGCTCTAAGTAGATGTCTATATCATTTCCGGGCTGTTTAGGACCGGAAATCAGGATGGTCAACATCATGAACTTCTGCTTCATGCATAGCCATGGTGGGAGATAATATGTAACTAACATAACTAGCCAACAACTGTATCTGCTACTTAAAGAACTGTGGGGATTGAATCCATTAGATGAGAGAGCCAATCTCAAGTTTCTTGGATCATTACCAAAGTCGGGCCATTTTTCATCAACAAGTTTCCAAAACGGGAAATCAGAGCTGGATGAGACATATAACCGTCAACTGATTTTCTTGCAGCATGCCAAGTCAAACTCTTAGCTGTCTTATGTGATTGAAACATCCTTTTAAACCTTGGAATTGGAGGAAAATACCACACCACCTTCGCTGCCACACCCTCTTTCAAGAACCCATCCTTGGTTTCCTTCCACCTTGAGATACCACAAGTAGGACAATTAGTTGCATTCTCATACTCCTTCCGAAAAAAATGCAGTCATTGGAACATGCGTGGATTTTCTCATAACTCATCCCTAAAGCAGACAAAGTCTTTTTTGCCTCGTACATAGAGGAAGGTAGTGTATTTCCTTCTGGAAGAAATTCTCCTTGAAGTATCAATAATTCTGTAAAGCAAACATCACTCATCCCATGTTTTGCTTTCAAATTATATAACTTCACCAAAGCCGACAACTTCGTGTACTTCCTCCAACCAGGGTACAAGGGTTCATCGCCATCCCCAATCACATTGGCAAACTCATAAGGATCAGATCCAATATTGCCAAAATCATTATCATCCATCCCTAATTCTTCAGAAACAAAACTGAACCTACTTTGCTCATCTTCTTCCACATTTCTACTAGCATTGGTAGTCCATTCCCAAGGTTCTCCGTGCCATGTCCAAATCTTATAGCTTTGGTCAATTCCATTAAAGTATAAGTGTTCCCTTATAATTCCAACCCCAAACAATCGAATATTCCCACATTTAACACATGGACAATGAATCTCAGTTGTATTTCCAAGATTTTCTAACGCAAAATTCAAAAATCCTTCCACCCCTAACTCATATGCCTTCGATCTTCTATCTGCATGCATCCATGACTTATCCATCTCACACTCTATCAAATTCATATAAATATATATATATATATATATATATATATATATATTAAAGTGGAAAGACAAGCAATGAAACACTACCTCATTCAAATAGCAGAGAACAAAATGAAAATTAAATATAAAACATGGACAAGACGACGGTTTAAAAAAATAATCGTCGTTTAATATACATTCAGACGACGGCATCTATAGTCACCGTCGTCATTAAGTACCCAAACCCAGAAATTTGAACGGTGTTCTGATACCCTAAAGACGACGTTTAATGGAGAAAAGTCGTCTTTAGGCTACCAGTTGCGACTTCAAACGCAGACGACGGGAGTAAATGAACAACCGACGTATAATAAACATTTGGATGACAGTTTTATCCGTCAACCGTCGTCGTACAAACATCCCCATTCCTTTTCCAAGAACCCATGGCCAAACAAACATAAAAGAACCCAAACAGAGAGCAATTATTACAAGATTGCAAACACCAAAACCCTAATATAGCTACCAACGAAAACATCTATGGATTTAAGAAGAGATTAGGGTTGTACTTACATGGATATTGAGAGAGAGAGCTGCGAGTATAACAACTGCTTGAGAGAGAGCTTGGAGAATCTACGTACCCAATGCTTTGAGAGAGAGCTTGGAGAATCTACGTACCCAATGAGAGATCTTGGAGAATCTACGTACCCAATGCTTTGAGAGAGAGCTTGGAGAATCTACGTACCCAATGAGAGATCTTGGAGAATCTACATACCCAATGCTTTGAGAGAGAGCTGAGAGAATATAACAAAAGCTTGAGAGAGAGCTGAGAGAATTAGGATTAAAGGGACTAGAGTTGTACTTACATGGATATTGAGAGAGAGCTGGAGAACGAAAACTTTCAGACAAATTTATGTTGAAGAGAGAGAATGAACTATTTGAGGGTTAAAGGGAAATTCTGAAAATTTTAGGTCGCGGTCAAAATTTTTAAAGTACCGCGTTTTTCAACGACGACGGTCAATCCTTACACGGACGTCTAATTATTACTTACAACGGCGGTGTTTATAAAATACCGACGTTGTAAACATAAAGGACGTCGCTATTTAATAACCAACGTCGTAAACCGAATTCAATTAGTCTTTGTTAATGTAGTTGACCAAAAACAGCGGGAGAAAACCAGCGTCGTTTCAACAAACCCTAAACCCTAAATTTTAAAATAATTTTAAAAAAATACACAAGTACGAGAAAAATGAACCGAAAATTGCTATGGATTCCTTACAACATTGCCTTCTACAATAGTAGGCTAAAATATGGATATCATAATTTTGAATTTATGGGCACCAATGGATCACATAAACCTTAGGGTTATGTTATGTAAAGTATAAGGAGTACCATGCTTTGTCTCTAAATTTGTTTGAATTTTGTTATCATTCGAACTTTGAAAACTAAAATTACATTTTTCAGGCCTTAACGGGCAAGATATTGTCTCAATCAGTGCATAGAATTTGCCGGTATATTTTTCGGATTTTGTTTTGAATATATTATTAATATTAGTAATTAAATACAATAAAAAAATATTTCCAAAATTATATTTTTTAAAGCTTTAGGATAGAGACAATATTCCAATGCTTGGTAGTTTTCAGTTTAATTTTTGGATTTAGTTTTGAATTTAATATGGAATTAAATAAAATATAAAAGTCATTAAAAATTAAATGAAAAATGACCTATCCGACGTTGTATCCCTTTACAACGACGTTAAGCTAATAACATGACGTCCAACGAATGTAAAACGACGTCTTTTTATAACCGACGTTGTTTAAATATACAAAGGCGGATATTCTTAAATATCCGCCTTTGTATAACATTAAGACGTCAATAAGGTTATACGAACCGACGTAGTATATGAGTACAAATTCATTTATACAGGATGAATTAATTATAAACCGTCGTTGTTATGGATATTACACGTCGTTTTAGTGTATATAACCGACGTGTTTTAAATATACAAAGGCGTATATTTAAGAGTATCCGCCTTTGTATATTATTAAGACGTCGATAAGTTTATACGAACCGACGTAGTATATAAGTACAAAATTCATTTTACAGGATGAATTAATTATAAACCGTCGTTGTTATGGATATTACACGTCATTTTAGTGTATATAACCGACGTTGTTTAAATATACAAAGGCGTATATTTAAGAGTATCCGCCTTTGTATATTATTAAGACGTCGATAAGTTTATACGAACCGACGTAGTATATAAGTACAAAATTCATTTTACAGGATGAATTAATTATAAACCGTCGTTGTTATGGCTATTACATGTCGTTTTTAAGAATTGCCGTCGATGTTATATTTCCATTTACTGCAAGACGACCATTGTGTACACGTATGTGACGTGTAAATTAGAATCAGACGTCGGTGTTTGGGAACTAAACAAGTTTTAAAACAAAATTTAATTTTTTTGATTTTTGTTCGCTTGATTACAACAAAATATTTATGTACATTTTAAATAAACTAAATTAAACCTAAACATTGTTCATAAATATTTATCTACATCAATTATCCTTCGGTAATTGCTTGTTCACGAATTCTGCCCATTCATGCCTAACTTCGTCAATATCCTCTTGTTTATACTGAAGTTTATCTTTTTTCTTGTCAAACTGCAAAATAAACCAAAAAACCGACGTGTTATAAAGATACAAACGACGGTTTTAAACAAAAATATGACGTAGTAAAATAAAGAAAGTATATCTAAAATGTTGCGTTTTACCTTCTTCTCGAAATTTAGGTCTGGATCATGAATTATATCTCTCATGAATCGCATCACGTAATAACCACACTCTACACTTGTTGGTTGTTCAGGAGTGCTGTGTAGATTTTTCCAAATGGCCTGCTGTTTACGTGAATTTTTATTTATATGAATGTTAAACATTTTAATTGACCTGTTACAAGAAAACAAAGGGTGTTAATGACAAAACAAAAAATTTAAATACAAATAGTAACCGTCGTGGTAAATCAATCAAAACGACGGAGTTTTTTAAACCAAGACGTTATATTTTGTTTAAAATGGCGGTAAAACCTAACCGTCGTTGTGTAACGTTATAACGTCGTAATCGTAAAAAACGTCGTATGACAAAAAATTGAGCTGAAAAAATTAAAACGTTCTTAAATAAAACGCAAACGACGTGGTAGTTAAATTAAAACGACGTTTTAAGAAAATACTGACGTGGTAGTTAAATTAAAACGACGTTTTAAGAAAATACTGACGTGGTAGTTAAATTAAAACGTCAGTAGTATCTTACCGTCGTTATATTTTAATTATAACGTCGGCATTATTAAAAACCGTCGTTTATTTAAATACTTTATAGGAAAAATCTTAAATCAGAAGAAATCAACTTACGTATTCACTATATTTTTCATGTCGTCGTCAACCATGCGTTTTGGCAGTGAATTCATGTAATAGGTAGTCTCCGTTGCTGGTCTCACAATTACCATCACCCAATGACCCCTGCACATAATGATTCATATAGGTTAAATAGTACTACAAAGAAAAATATTAGAAGCTCAGGAAAATACTTTAAATGGTACTAACCCTGGATTATAAGGGACCAAGAAAAATTGATTCCCATCTGCTATTTTAGGGCGGTTTGACAGGTTTTTTATTCGGTCTGATATTGATCCAAGCTCCAAGTTCACTAGCCCAGGGTCCACGAGGCCAACAAGGTTTACAATATTTGCCATTTTTAAATAGTCAAATAGGAACCTAAATATATGAAAGTCAATTAAATGAGATTTTAATTTAAAAGAAAGGAAAATGTAAAACAAAATGGGATTAGGGAGAATTACCTCATGTATACTGATATCACTGTGGTTCCAATCTCAACCATGGAACCAAACTGCAAAACATCTTCAGTGAAGAGGAAGGTATCATGCTCAAAGCCAAACACTTCCTTGGGCATGTGAATTTTTAGAGCCTCGTTACCAGGCAACAACTTGGTTAGGAAATGTTGGCATAAGGCTAACAGAGGAGCTGGCATGTCTAGCTTTGAGAGATCCTGTTAAAAGAAATTAATAAAGAAATATAAGTTAGTTTGTGTGTGAACTAAAATAAACGACTCTAACTAAACTAAAAAAACAGACGTGGTATATAATATAAACGACGGTTTCTAATTAATCCTGACGGAGGAAAGGTTATAAACGTTGGTAAATAGATAACCGTCGTTGTATTGAATTTATAACGTCGCTATACTATAGAAAGGTCGTCTAATATAAATACAGTTAATGAAATCATGAAATAGACGACGGTTTATAAAAGCGTCGTGGTATTTAATGAAACACGACGTGTCTTGTAAGAAACGGACGTATATACCGTCGTTATTTTGAATTGTAATGTCGGCTATTAAAAGGAGCGACGTCTTTTTAAAATTTAAAAAGCAGAAATAGAAAATAACAGAGATTTTACCGTGTCCTCTTTCTCTTTTCCAGCAGGTATCAGCTTCAGGCTTCGGATCTTCTAATTCCAAAGCTAGGGGTCTAATATTAGTGGCCCCAGCAGCTTGCCTTATCAGACATTGGATTTTTTGGGCTTTGATCTTGAGGGGGTAAAATAATTGGAGGAATTGGAGGAATTGGAGGAATTGGAGAAATTGGGGTTTGGAGCATCTGGTTGGGATCAAAATTAGGAACTAGTTGACGGATATATGCCAACATAGTTTCCTTCTCTGCTCTCGCAGTTTCCATTATAGTTTCCCTTGACTTCGCCTCAATCCTCAAGGTCTCTTCTCTGACTGCCTCCCTCACACTTTCCTTCAATTTGTCACCAAATTTCACTCTCTACCTGTTTCGGCAAATTGAAGAACTGAGTTGGGGTAACGCCAGCACCCAGCTCCTTTGACTCTCCCACCATGCTCGGGGGTTCCCAAAGCCAGAGTCAAGATATCATTGGTCCCGAGACAGTCAGAGTGCCTTCGGAGACTTGCTTTTGCAAATCATCCTAAAAGAGAGAAAGAGAGATTGTTAGAACCTGAGCAGGGTGTATGACAGATAAATATACCGACGTTGTAAATTATAAACAACGACGGTTTTTATTAAATGACTGACGTGGTATTAATTTAAAACGTCTGTAATTAAATACCGTCGTTGTTTATACTTTACAATGTCGGTATATTAAATTACGTCGTATATTCAAAATAAAACAGATTAAGACATAAATAAAAGACCGTCGTAGTATTCAAAGTAAGACGACGGATTATTAAACAAACAGACGTAGATGTCCCATTCCATACGGCTGCACAAAATTACCGTCGTTGTATAAGCATTCTAACGTCTAGATAAGATAAAACCGTCGTAAGGTTTAATGAAGAAGTGAAAAAACTCGATTGAAATATGCATTCTTTTCCAGAAATTGTGCACCACAAATTTCAGTGAAATAGACGAGAGAGGGAGAGTGTGTGCGTGAGTAAACTTAAAACAAAAATGCAGTTCATAGAATAATTTAATCCGTCGTATTAATTCTATCTAGACGTCTACTTTATTCAAAAACCGACGTCCTATTCATTTTTAAACGTCCGTAAATTAAGCCCGTTGTGGTGTTCATTTTATAACGTCGCTTATGTAAAGATAAACGACGTCTATACCAAAATAAAACACTCTATTTTTCAAATTTAGAACAGAGTTAGTGAGACTTACGATTATTTTTGCCTTCTCTCCAGCCTTTGGATCAGGGATGTTTCCTGTTTTATCTTCTCTTGCTTTCTTCCACAGAACAGCTCGATCGATTTCTTGACCTTCGGGCATGGTTTCTACCAATTGGTCCGTCAAACCAACATACCCTTTTCTAGACAACCTATGGTTGTACTCCAATTTCTCCCTCCTCTCCTTCTCACAGCATGCTTAGCCTCAAAATCTGGGGTAAACCTTGAAGCTACGAAGGCATCCCATTGCGATTTCTCTATGAACTTATAAAGCGCAGGGGTTTCTCTTAACCTCTCCCTGTCATGTGCGAATGGAAGGATATATTGCTTAGTTACGTTATACTTGAAATCCTTCCATTTTTTGGCGGCAGGGCTGCAAGACCAAGTTCTTGTAACTATCCCCAATAACATAAGACATTTGAACAGCTTCCCAAATCTGCTCCTTCACGACCTTGGGTATTTGTTTCCATTTCTTGTCCACAAGAGGGACTCTGGTGCGTGCCAAAACACCAATGAAAGACTGCATCTCAACAGCAGCCTTGCCATGTGGTTTGCCATCTTTATTGAACTCAACCACAGGCTTAACCTTCTCAATTTTCCTCTTCACAACACGGCTCATTGTGCTCATACCGCGGCCAGATTTTGGCTCCTCAACAAATGTGGCTGTGCTCGAGTCTTTCTCTGAGGTTGAGGAAAATCTCATCCTCTTCGAGGGTTTGCTTTGAGTTGATTTTTCAACTTCCACTGAACCTGTTTTGGGTTCATCCCCTTGTGCCGTTGAACCTGCTTTGGCCATTAACGCTTCAGCTTCCTTGTTTTGAGATTTCGAAACCATTTTTGATTAATCTGCAAGGAAAACAACGTCGGTTATTAAAAATAAACGACGTAATAAGACAAAACAACGACGAAAACACTAAAAAAGTGACGTCCTATTAAACGGTCTCTTAGACCATGAATGAAAATAAGATGACGGCTTTATATATTTCATGACGTAAATGTGTATAAACTACGTCGGTTATTAATAATAACCGACGTCGTTTAAAATTTCCAAATGACTGTTCTTCTCTCACTAGACAACGGTTTCATCTTGCTTCCGACGTATTAATTGTCACACCATGACGGTTTTTAGCCACCGTCGTGCAGTTTGCATTACGGCCGTCGTGGTGTGTCCATTCTATCGTCGAAAACAAGACAGAACTGTCGTCTTTTGGCGTCGTTAGAGTATCTACTTATGTATTTAATCAAAACCAGTGAAAGATTTCTTCAATTTGACAGAATCTTGTTTCCAACAACTACGGCATTCAAATGAAAAGTAAAAAAAGGGAAGAGAGTGAGAAAAAACCTTTGCCGTGCAAAGAAATGTTTCATTCCGACGAAGACGAAGACGAAAATGGTGATTTGGAGATGAAAACGAAGATTTGAGACGATGATGCTAGGTCAGGTGACGAAAATGGTGTTTTGGGAAATGAGAGGGAAACTAAGATACTTTATCGGGAAGAGAAAACCGTAGAATATTAGGTCAGGTGACGAAAAGTTTATATATTTTCCCAGAGTTCAATACAACGACGTTGTTATTAAAAAACCGTCGTATTATTTAGTTATAACGACGGTACACAATTCATAAATGACGTGGTTATCACAACTGCCGAAAAACTTTTGGAATTCCGATGTGGTTATGACGGCGCTTTTTTCTCTAAACTGACGTTGTACTTGTACATTCAACGACTGTAAATTTTAAGAAAACCGACGTGGTTACGTTGGAGTTCTGAAAACGACGTCGTTCTCTTTTTAATACGCGCCAAATGACTTTTGGATTTCCGATGTGGTTATGACGGCGCTTTTTCCTCTAACTGACGTTGTACTTGTAAATTCAACGACTGTGAATTTTAATAAACCGACATGGATACTTGGGTTTCTGAAAACGACGTCGTTCTCTTTTTAATATGCGCCAAATGACTTTTGGATTTCCGATGTAGTTATGATGTTGATTATTCAAATATGACGTCGCTATTTATATTAGAACCGACATGGATATTTACGGTTATTTTGTTTAAATAGGATTTTTTTTACGCGTTTTTTAACCCTCACAAGAAATTGTCTTTCTGAAAGCAAATGGGTTTGCAGAATGATTCCTCACAAGGCCAAGCATGGGTTTGCTACATCCTCCTGTGTAGCAAGGGTGGAACCAGCCTTAGAACCTGCATGGGTTTGCAGCCGCACTTGCCCGTTTGAAGGCATACGAGGGCACAACCCACAACAGGTTCTAAGTCTGGTTCCACCCTTGCTACACATGAGTTTTGAAGAAACAGTTGATTTTGATGAAAATGGGAATCGAGGAGTGAGATTTTCATACTTTGTTGATTTTGATTTTCTGAAATTATTAGATATTCATCTGTGGCTGTGCAGGAGCTTGAGAACAAGAGGAAGGAGAGGGCCCAGCTTGCATATGAGAGGAAGAAACAGTTGAACAAGCTGAGGGTGAAGGCAGAAAAGAAACCACGATGTATTTGCCAAATTTGTGTACATATATTGTGTAAATATTGATCAATATTTAAGATGAAAATGTTGTTGAGGATTGAGAATTAAATTTTGTTTTGTGTTAAGAAAGATATTACCAAAATAAAAGAAAAATTAATTAATTTTAAAAAGCTATAAAAATAAGACGGCGGTTTACAGAGAAGGCGACGTATAAACTAAAAAAATACGATGGTAATTTGAACTTAGGACGTGGTAAATAAAAACGACAGTAGTGTTGTAGGTACCGTCGTAGTATACTCCAAAATAATAAGTCGGCGGTTTACAGAGAATGCACCGTCGTAGTATACAGACGTGGATTCCATTATATTATACGACGCAGATTAAGAACAGTTGGTCGTGTTTAGTTAGGAGTTAACACGGCAGGTTTTTTGGTGAACTGCGTCTTTATTTTCTACGTCGGTGGATTCATACCTGCTAGTTGTTTTTTGGTCAGATTTTATCTTTGAAGAAAACCTTTTTTAAAAACGACGCTTTTTTATTTGTATGTGTCGTCTTTTAAAAATATTCAACAGTAAGGAACTTATCCACGACGGTTTTTTTTACCGTCGTTTGTTTAAATACAACGACGGTTTTATGTTATGCCGTCGTCTTTTTCTGGTCGTCTTTTTCCATTTTTGTAGTAGTGTAAGTGGGCCCAAGCCACGCAAATGCTCGGGGCTTACCTGAGTGGGTTGTGGTATGGATGGTAACAAGCTTTCATAAGGCCCATTGATGAACCGAGAAATGGAAGTTTTGGGTTTCTTGGGAGCCCAAAACTCAAACCCATTTCTTGAGCCCAAATATGTGGGTAAGCATAAAAGAGAGAGAAAAGGAAGCCCAATACTCTAGAAAAATTAGCCCTTCACCTTAATAAAGTAGCCCATCACTTTAGGAAATTAGTTCATCCCCTTAATGTGCTAACCCATCACCTTAGAGAGGCCCAAGTAACCAAGGAAAATATATGCCATCTCTCCAGCACTTAGCTGGAAACAAAAACAACGACAAAACCAAAGCTACCCATGTGAGTGGACTGCTGGGAGCCTCCAGCACATGGCCAAAGACAAATCCCAACACAAGCCATCCAAAAAACCAAAGGATACTTGAGCAAAACACCATTCAGACCAACGCTCTTACCAATTTCTTTCTCCCACCAGGTCTGGTCATAGAAGAGGGAAGGAAAGAAGGTGAGATGAGAACCAAAAATAGGAGTTGGGCAACGCTGGAGCAGCTGCGGAAAGGCTTTAGAGCTCCCAAAAACCTGATTCAGAGTGTGTTTGGACTGAGGAAAATTGCATAAAAGAGGATGAATCAAAAGGAGAGAAGAAAAAGGGAAGGGGAGACTTGGAAAAATTGGAGAAAAGCTTTTAGGGTTTCTTGGGAAGGAGGAGCTTCCATCGGCTATAAAAGGGAGTGTCTTCTACCCATTGAAAACAACTCAATCGAAGGCAGGCAAACCAGACCCAGAGAGCAAGCATCATCTCTCACCTCTGGAACCCTTCAATTTCGAGCCACAACTCTCCATCTCCTCCAATTTTCTCTTCTGGCAAGCTATTCCAGGATCTTGACAGACTTTTCGTCAAGCGCCTAGAAATTACTTAAACCACCCATCTTTCCTCCTCATCTCTCTCCCCCCTTAGCCAACCTTCTTAGAATCACTTCCCTTTCCTTAGAACCCATGTTCCTCATAGGAATTCACAGCCTTCTCTCTGTTTTATGCTAAACTCATGCTTTTCTCTCTCTCAAATTGCTAAACTTGTGAAAGCTTAGCTCCCATGCCACAAGCTCCTCATGCCAAGCCATTTCATTGCTAATTTGTCACGTTTATTTGGTTGATTGGTGAAAGAATCCAAGGTGTTTTCTAAGGTTGTCACTACTCCTTTCAAAACTCTCTTGGAGCCTGGTCTTGGAACTTAGAAACGGGGCAACCTCCTCAACTCATCCTTTACAGCGGCCCAAGCCCATTCGTCTGGCTGCCTGGAAGAAAAGACCCCTACACAACTATTGTTTGAGTTTCGGGATAGTCATCTGGTTCAACTTAAAAAAGAGAAAGAAAAATAGGCAACTCAACAATAGAAATTAGGGGTGCAATAGGGATTAGAAATTCCGATTTCGGCTGATTTCGATATGAAAATTTCCAATTTTGGCAAGTTCAAATTAATTCTGAAATTCAAAAATTTCAAAATTCCAAAATTCCAGAAAATTGGAATTGGAATGTATCTCAAGGTTTCGAAAATTCCAAATTCCAAAATATATCAGAGTTTTAAACTTTGACTGTATAATGACAAATTTCAGGTTGAAAGAAATATGATTTAATGACCAAATAGATATGCGTTGTTCCATAAAGGATAACAACATCTAAATACGACCATATATTGAGCTTTTGGTATGGTTGGGCATATTTAAAATTTTGAACTACTTGAAAAAGGTAAGTTCGAATATTCCAAAAATTCTAAAAACTTCTAGTTTTATGAATTATAATGGATATTGAAATTCCAAATTTTTTTGGAATGGAATTGGAAGATAATTTTCATTCCGAAATTTGTTGGATTGGAATTGGAATCCCTTGATTCCAATCCGTTATGTTCAAAAATCATGCATATTAAAAATATTAAATGAGATCCTCAAAGTTTAAATAGTTGGAAATTAAATTTTGATGGATCAATTCTTTCTTGTGGCAAAGCTTCTGGTGGTTTTGTTATTCGAGATTCCACTGGGTATGCTGGGGTTACTGGTTCAATTCCTTCAGGTTTTACTTCAGTTCTACAAGTTGAAGCAACTAGTTTGAAGTGTGGGTTGTTATGGGCACAACGAATGGGATTTAAAGTTGTACAAATTGAAGAAGATTCCGGATTTTAATCAAAGTGTTCCGTCACATATGAGAGATATTAAGGGATTAATGCAAAGCTTTTAGATTCTCCAAGCTTTTAGACACATCTATCAGGAAGTTAACATGGTGGCTGACGATCTAGCAACAATTGGTCATGTTACCAAACAAAAACAAAATGTAAACTTTCCCTTTAAAACTCATGTATGATAAAAGGAATTTAGGGATCCTTAGAGGATCCTCTTTGTAATTTTATTTCTTGTTTTAAATAATAATAATAACAAATACGGAGGAGATGCGAATTTTAATTTTTTACCAATGGATCAAATCAAAGGTTCATATTTTAAAATAAAAAAATATACTATGAAGACCAAATTTTTGTATCACATTTGAGTACCACATGATGTAGGGATATCATTGCATGCCTACATGCCATGTAAGTTATGGTGCATTTGGATGAGGGAAATAAACTTGGGATTTTGACAAAAGTCAGAATTTGTAAATTGACATTAACCAATTCCCGTGTTTGGATAAAAAAAAAAACGTAGAAATTTAGAAATTCCGCGTGGGAAAAAACATGGAATTTGGAGATCATAAATCCCAACTTTAAATTATATCTATAAGTCGTCATTTTTAAAATCCCAAGAGAGATTGAGTTTTTAAAAAAGATAACTTTACAAACAAAAGTTAAATTCTGTGTTTTAAATCCATCACCCAAACAAGAAACTTTACAAATTATAGAACATTAATTTCCGTCATTTTAAATTCCGACATTTATGAAATCCTTTGTACTTTTAAATTTCCCCATTCAAACGCACGGTTAATGAATCAATAGAGAGAGAGAGAGAGAGAGAGAGAGAGAAGGCCGAGGCATCTCTTAAACTAGAGGCAGCAAGGCAATCAAGGAAATTTAAAGGGAAAGAAATGAAACAAAATTTGAAAAACAAAATAAAAAAGAAGAAGCTGAAAAATAGGAGCAAAGGAATATGCGAGGAGGGTAGGGGAATAAAATTAACACACTTGAATACATTTTGAACTGATTAATAATCCTGGTAGAAAGGAGGGCAAAGTTCCAACAAGAAAATCAGTATACAAGATTTTGTATATTGGATACAATACAACTCCCTTGACCGCTACCAGCCTTGTAATTACAGCTTTAACCTACAAGAGACCCCATTCTAATAGATACAACTTCAAAACTTTATTTAACTTCTGACCAAATTTCTCTTATTTCTCTCTTCATATACAAATCCCATGCCCAATTGAACTCGTATCCAAATGCTTTATTTTGTTATTTCCAAGATTTATCGAGCGCCACTCCATGGAACTTAATATGGGATGCATTCTTTGCTCTTCTTGAGCGCCAATCCTTCAAACTGAAGATTGAGACTTAAACTGCTCATAGTTGCTCTTAGCACGTTGAATGGCCTCCTGAAGTTCTACATACATCTTCACAGATGACTCCGCAAAGGTGGTCAACTTACCAATAAACCCTGCCAAGCTTATTTGGAAATGGTCAAAACCTGAAACCCAGTCTTGAGAAACTTCATCTCTCAACATGTTAACTGCAGAATCACTACCATTATCATGTTTCCAGGATGTTAAATCTGATTGGTTAGCATCCTTCCCTTCTTTCTTTTCTTGTTGTGGTAAAAAACTGGAAGTTTCAGCTGCTAAACTCTTTATAGAATCTACCAGTTCCTTGGCAGGCGGCTTCTCAAGCTTCTCAAGCTTCTCCAACCAGAGACCACAGGTGACATATATTGGAGGGCCCCAGTACCGAAAGGGGATTTCTTGTGTCTTCCTTTTCTTTTTGGAAGCCTTCTGTGGAAAAGAGACACATTTTAAAAGCCAGCCATCTATAGACTTCAGATAAGACTTTTGAGCACCAAACCACTTCATAAAACTTGACGATAGAGAGCTAAGTTCATCTTCAAGAAGGATGGTAATCTGACGACGTGATTCTGACTGTACAGAGAATTTGGTGTTGCCATTGTTGTAAGCTATCGAGATTATGTGAAACTGAAGCTTGTGACATTCAAGCATCACCTCCCACATCTGACTTAACCTACAATTTTGTACAAAGAACAGAGTAAATGAAGCCCAAAAGTGAAGCACAAAAGTGAAGCACTCATAATAATCACATCAAGGATATATGTCCACATTTAACTTAAAAATTATTAAATTCTTCCATCAGAGTACTACACATAATTATCACTAATTCTTTTTCGATCAATCACTTACAATTACATATACTCTTCTCAACTAACCAAATTTTATTTATTTTTTTGTCGAAATTCTCAACTCACGAGTTCAATTACTCAAGATATATGTCTACATTTAACTAAAACGTCTTTTATTATAGAGACTAACTATAAGCGGTAATTATAACTCAATGCAAAGTGTTTTGCCTGACCTGTTATATGTTCGTCATAAATACATTATTTTACGATGTTTACCTATTTAATTGCTGCATTATCGATTGATTTAGCACTTCCTAAAGTTTCACCGCAAACGTACTTATGGATTTTTTTATGAGTTATGATTGTATAATAATATTATGTAAAATTGAATCAACAATTTAGACAAACGTAAATGTGCCGTAATATGTGCATGAGGAAAATGAAACACACTAAGGGTCTCAATCTTACACATAGACATGATTATCCCACCAAAGTCATGTGAATCTCATTTGTTCGCACTCCAGTTGAAATATCCCATTGTTGAATGTTCCCACAGTATTTCACCAAACATCTAATCTGGATCAAATAGTTAAAGGGCCGGCTTGGTAACACTATTGTTTTTAGTTTTTATTTTTCAGTAAAAGATAGAGAAGAAATGCACGGGAGAAAAGGATGAGAAAGAAGGAAGGAGGAAGGAGGAAGGGGGAGGGAAGGGATGGATGAGGGGAAAATGCACACAGAACAATAGCGCCAATATGAAAACTGAAAACAGAAACCTAAAGCAATTCCAAATAGTTTTCCCATCCTATGTCACGTTCAACTTAATTTGTATGGGTTCTTAAGAACAGCCATGAGAAAAGGAAAAAAAAGAAGAATTAATTGACATACAAATTCTCTTCTTTTTTGCATCCAAAATTGAGTTTCTAGGATGTATAATAAAGCACTAGCAAATAGGAACATACAAAATACATACCCCTCAATCAACTCTTCAAGTTGTGGCTGGAGCTCATTGTCTCGTAAGTCCTCAATCCTCTTTGATATAGAGTGAATTCTGTGAATAGAAACTCTGATCCTAGAATGCAGATCCTTGACAACAGCACGAGTTTTATCAATTTTTTGAGAAGTTTCTCCTTTTGATTCTAGTTCCCTTAAAATCTTACACTTTACATCGTAATCTCTTCTAACCATCTCACTAGCCTGAAAAAACAGTTGTACACTTCATATAAATTAAGATAAGTACCCATATACTCTTTATATAATGCTAGATCAACTTACAACCTAAGATTTTAAGGTGAGAAATCTGAGGGTTTACAAAAAGTGATGCAGATATGTTTTTTAGTTTCAGATCAGAAATGCCAACACCATAAAAACAAGTTCCACATCCTTCTGCATATCTGAAATTTCCGATTTCTTTTTTTTTCAACAGTTGGCAGTAAAAGTACAAAAGGTAGAGACTGACATCTTGACACTACACGCATTATGAGTAGACATCAATCTATAAGGGCATCAAAACAACAAACACAAAGGTGAAGCCCAAATAGCTTAGTTTCTACAGTAATTCTAGTTATAACATGATTTTTCAGTAACATTCCCATTGACTATATCACATTGATGTTTTGCTTCTAAGCTATCAAATTCCCTTTTTTGTCTTTCCCTCCTCCCCCAACCCCCTAATGCCAGAAATGTGTAGTTGTAAAATGGGTGAGTACATCTCCACACTCAGCATGTGGAAGTATACTAAATAAAGGGCTGAACTTTCATTTTTGTAACAATGAATGACTTCATGGTTCAATAGCATATCCAGTCATAGATTACCTCGTTCCACTAAATTTGATCCCTATGATGAGTTTGAACATGAAGAGAAGCAGGAACATAAATGAAATGAAGACTCCATGAAATTCTAAATAATAAGATGGTTAAACTAATCTCAGTAATGAAATTCCTATAAAGCATATTTATGCATCTATTTCGTGATCATTTTAGATAACAATTTTAGTGAAAAAAACCATAACAATACCATCAACCATAGAACAGTAAATTCGATGACGACAATGATGATTACAAATGCCATAACTACTGTTATTAATCGACAGTACCTTGACCTCGTCATAAAGCTTCCTCTCCCATGCATATAATCTATCCAAGGTTGAGGCATGACTGCCTGAATTCATGCAGAAGTTATCAAAGAGGTTACCAGTAAGATCCTCAATATCATCTCTTGAGTTTGCCCCTAAAGGATTCCTCGATGAAGAGGACCGAGATGATGTCGTCCTGTGCCAAGTTAAGTACTTCATAGCAGTTTGAGGAGGCTCTAAGTGGAATTAAGGAAAGAATCAGTACCGAAATCAAGATACCAATATCAAGAGTTACCTTAAATGATTTCACAAGATATTAGTATGCATACAGTTTTGTTCTCCTAGATACATCTTTTACCTAAAATGTTCCCATACACAAGCGTGCAGGCGCTCAAACATTTCAAAATAGAAACCTCTAAGTTCACCACAATTTGCTTCTTAAATAAAACTTTTGGTGGTTTACTCTTCTCTAATCTAAACATGCCAGGTTTTAGTTGTACAAGACTAGTTTTCCTGAAAAGCATGGCCAACTTGTGCATGGCACTCTGCCTAGTTGCTAGACTTGATAAACATGAACACGTATGAACTGGATAAACTAGTTTTGTACTTACTTAACATAGAATTTTCATACCACTCAAATAGAAGTGAAATGAAATACTTTCACAAGTTAGTTAAAAACCCTTGCAAACACATAGCACGAGGTTCTACAAATTGCAATAATTTAACCAAAAAAAAAAAAATAGAACAGGACACACATCAATCACATTGTTCTTTATATCTATTCAACTACATAATTACATCTTTGCACTGAAAATTACAATTTGCCAAAACAGTTATCGAGAATACCATGTAGCATAGACTTATGGATATAAATAACAGAATTATGCATCATCCATAGTTATTTTTTTATTTTTAATTTTTTTTGAAAAGACGCATGACAGAACCATTCTCGCACTAAACCCATGTTGGTTAAAAACCAATGTCTGTGTCATGCATCTGTGACATGAAAAATAAAATGAGAAGCTTAAAGACCAAGACCTACCTTCCTGAACTTGACTTGGGTCTTCACCACAGGAGAAACAAGCCTTCAGGAATGTAGATGAAATTGATCCACCTGCTACAGTAGAAATCCTAGTTTTCATAACTTTCACCAAAAGAAAACAAACTACCAATGGTCTATAGTAATAGGAAATTATTTCAAAATATTTTAGAATATCCATTCTTTTTTCAATCTTATATGTGCCGTGATTTAAATCTATGAGCTCCACTAAAGCAGGAGATGTTTACTGGAGTGTTCATAACATTCCAGAAACTCTTGATTGTACTTTATTCACAGAATAAATCATCCTTGGATAACTAAAACAAGCTTAAATAGTTCCACTAAAATACTAGAGAGAGAGAGATCTTACTTTCTTTTGCCGGAAATAGCGGACGGAAATGAAACTTATTTGCTTCAAGCATTCTGGGAATTTCTTTACCGGACTCGAAAGCTTTTATAAAGAGAACTTCAATATCTTTCATGCTTGAAAAAAATTCTTTTGGGGCAACCTTACTTTCAATACAATCTTCTTTAACTGGTGTTCTATTTGAGTCAGTTTCAACTGCAAATACTGAGGATGTGGCTCTTAATGGTGACAAATCAGGAGAGTTACTTTTCTCCCCATTCAGTAACTCAGTTTCTGAAGTTACACTTTCTGCAGAAGGCATTGTGGGTGAAGCGCTAGCTTCAACATGATCATGTACTCTATTAAGGTTTTCAAAACTTCTAACTAGAGTATCTGTAGCAGGCTCATCAAATTCATCTTCAGAATCTTCAGATTCTTCCCTCCCTAGAAAAGAAACCTTCTCTTCTTCATCTTCCAGCTCAGGAATTCCCTCCTCTTCCCTAAGTCTTCTCATATCATCATTATTTTCAAACACCTGGTTCACTCCCTTCCCTTCTTGAAAAGAAAACTGATCGTCAATTGGGTGAAAGAAATCGAAGTAATCCCATGGTGGAGTTTGAGGTGGGTGTGAAGAAGCTTCAAATGGTGATACTTCAGGTTTTTCAGCGGAGCAAGGTGTGGTATTCTGTGGGTGCTCGAGGAGGTTACTGTTGCAGTAACAGGCGTAGGAGGTTTTTCTTCTACCTTCTTAGAAAAGCTACCCCTGAATTTCATATGATTTACGTGAAATCGGGTAGAATTTGGAGGAGATGGAGATGGAGAAAAAGTTTCAGCTGCATCAATGCGTTGTGACACGGATGGAGAAGAAAAAGAGAAGTGAGAAAGGGACTTCTCAGTTTGAACAAGAGGCTCTGGCGTTGCATTAGTGGAAGTGTACAAGGAAGACTCAATGGGAGCACCAGGATCGACAAATTTCCTAAGAGCAGTTCCCGTATTCTTTAGTGATTGAATATACATAAGATGAGCTGCTGCTAGTGAGCACCTTCCATCAAGTGCCTGCTTAACATATTTCTTCCTTTCTCGACATAGCTGTAGGGCCTTATCTTCCTCTACTTTAGAGTTTGCAGCCCCCATATCAGCAGATCTGGCCTAAAATCGTCTAATTACATCAACAGGACATAAGATTCCTCCTGAAACTCAATGTAATAGAGGTATCAAAAAATGGGAAATACATGCAATGCTGAGAATTCTTCAAGAAAACAAAATCGTTTGAAACACATACTAGCACAAGATGTAAATTGTGTTCATTTTAGTAGCACCCCTTAAATCAAAGAGAATAAAAGAAATCTAAAGATAGATAAACAAAAGCATGCCCAACCCCCGCCTTCTTTTTGTGAAAGAAATGCAAATTTATTACGAAATTCCTAGCCAACAGGAAAAACTAACAAAAGAAAACTGAGGGACAGAGTACAACATAAGAGAAATCAGCTTCTACATATCCAACTCAGGAAACGATCACATAGTCAAAATTACAACCCTTACCGAAAAAAAAAAAACTCTGGGTGACATTGTGGATTATAAGTATATGAAGTAATCAAGAAAATTCCACATGCCAACCTCAATGAATAGAAACACATGTAAGAGATAAGCTAAAGAAATGGGGCAACATCACCAACACCAGCTATAACAACAGCAAGAGAAGGAAATACTGGTTCAAGCTCGAGTTAATCGAGACAATGGATGTGGAGATAACAGAAGTTATAAAACCCTTAAGCAATTTCTCTTTCCCTCGTTAACCAGAGTATCCAAAAGGGACGGAATCTCTGCATATTCAAAAACACTTAACAAAAGCCAAGCAAAGCAAATGAATTGGCCCATTAAAAGATATGGAGGTTTAAAATTCCCATGTAAATAACTTCTCACATCTCAAAACCAATCCCAAAGATCAACTCCATTAGTTCTAAGTCACTACTAACCTTGATTTTTCTTTATCTGAATTCAAGCGGAAAACCCCCCAGAAGAGAGAACTCAGAAGAAACCCCAATTGAGAGATTCAATTTTTGCAACAAAGTAGATCAAATTCAAGGCCTTGGTCCTAGAGTTTGTAAAACGCAATCACAGCCTCTGCAGTTGAACACACACAGAAACAATTAGACTATTAAAACCAAACAGCCAAAATCAAACAAACGAAGCAAGATTCATAACTATAAGACACACAAAAAAAAAAACCATCTCAGTCTCACAAACCAACAATCGAAGAAATCAGAAACGATGAACTGAACCCAAATTCAGTACCCACGAGAAAGAAGAAGCAGAATTGTACAAGAGCAGTGAAAACCAAAACTAAGCATGGACAAAAAAAAAAAAGAGAGTAGAGGAGGAATTTTGAGTGTACCTGAGAATTGAAGTGACGCAGAGGGCGTCGAATGATAGCTTGGATTTCAGAGCACAACAGAGACGTGTGAGTGTGTATGAGTTTCAGAGAAAATAAATAAAATTCAGAGAATTCCTTTTTTTCTTTCTTTTAGTAATTAATAAGAGGCAGAACGAGTGAGAGAGAGAGAGAGAAAAAAAAAAAATAGAAAGATAATAAAAAGTGTTTTTCAGAAAGAGAAGTCCAGAAAAACGAATCTGCCGCCGCTGCTACTTCCATGCAAAAGGCATTACACAAAGACAACAGATCAGTGTGGATTGTGGACCCCACTTACTACCCTTAACAGTTTTTTTTTTAATATTTATTTTTTTAATTATATAAAACCTTCCTATGAGATCTGGACCTGGCGTTCCAAAAGAAAACAAGTCATTAAAAAGTCGGCTAAAAATAATCCTGTCAGCAGATGCGCGTTGCGTGAGACCTAAGCACCTTGCCGCTTGGTGTCGCTCTTATCCTACGTGTATCTCTGTCTGTGCTATCGAATGAATACAACTTCCTTTACAACAAAAGGCTGACACTAAAGTAAGGAAATTTTGTTTTGTTTTTGCTTTTTTTAAATACAGACAAGATTTAAAATTAATCTAATTTACAAAAACGAAGACTCGAACTTGAATGCAAAGAGTTGGATTCGGTACCGTGACCAATTAGTCTAAGAGAAGTAATGGGTGGGAGCAAAATACCATTGCACCCATTTTCACATTTGTGTTTAGGTTTTTTTATTTTATAGTGTTCTCTAGGGAGGGGGAATTATATTTGGTTGCCTTAAGATTATCTGCTACATGAATTGGAATACGGGTACGCTTGGGAGAGGGAGAGAGTTTGGTCACTTTTCCACGGTAGTACCACCTGTGCACATTTGTATTTAGGTTGATGGATGGAGATTTGGTGAAAACTATATTGGGGATAATTAATGGTATTAATATTGGTGATAGTATCATAATATTTTTGGGTTATTTTGTTGATATTTTTATAATGAAAAGTATTTTGAATACTTCTCAGAGAGCGGCGATTATTTTGAATACTTGAGAATCAAGATCGAATCTTTTGAATACTTGGGATGCAATGAGGAGGAAAGATCATGATCACGACTTGATCACCAAGTAAGTTGACTCCCCTCTACAAATAAGAGGAGCTACAACGTTGACATCTCTCTCTTAAAACAATGACTCAAAACACAACGTTCCTCAGTCAAAATTCTAGTCTACAATTAAAAATTGTATAATGAATGAATAAATAAAAACGTTCGAAAATAACAAAAGATAATTAAAAACCCCTCTTTCGAACCCCCCCCCAAAAAAAAAAACCACCAGCACTCCAACCCCTCCTTCCCCAGCCTCCCTATCCGCAAAATCTCTTCTTAGTTGAGCAGTGATGATTAACAGAGAGAGGGAGAGGAAGAACGCAGAGGGGAGAGAGAGAGAGAGTAGAGAGCAAAGGGGAGAGAGAACAGAGGGAGACGGAGGGGAGGGGGAGGGATAGCTGCAGGTTTTTTATTATTATAAAGTTTTAATCTTTTTTTTTCTCTAAAATACTTATTTTTGTTTTGAGTAATTCTATTTAGACACATAACATTGACCATTTTAGCTGACCACCTTATATGGTAATTGATGTGTCAATGTCAAGTCAATTAATGAATGTCGCCATGTCAATTAAAAATAAAAATAAAAAACCCTAGCGTTCCTAATAAGTGGACTCATAGCAACATTCATTAATTGACATGGCATGACACATCATTGCCACATAAGGTGGTCAATGTTGTGTGTCTAAATAGCATTACTCTTTTGTTTTTAAACCCACATGTCGCTATCTTATTGGATATGTGGAGTCCACATACGTGCCATGTAAGCAATTTAATGGAAAATTGAATGGCAGGACCAACTTGATGTACGAAAAGTAACCTTAAGGATCATTAATGTCATAAAATAACTTTAAAGACGAAAGGTGATAATTTCTTTAATCTAAGGGACTATTTGCGATAAAAAAAACCTTTAAAAAAATAGGGACGAAAATGAAGCTAGTGCCACCAAGGATTGAAATATCAGCCGATACACGATATATCGATATTTTCAACTGTCGACACACGATATTGGGGGGTAAGACCATATCTTCCCCTATCTCGACGATATATCCCCGATATTTTGCCGATATTCCCGATATTTCCCAATACCCATAACAGAACCCTTCAAAAATTCAGAATTTTTGAAGGAAATTGAAGCAAATTAGAACCCAAAAATAGCTAATCCTTCCCCAGAACCCTATAATTTATTAATATGAAGAATCCATGCACGGTCCACTGCCCACATACCCCCAATCCATCTGAAGAGGACATGACGATCAGTTTTGGATCTATGAGCATAGGAACTAGACCTAGTACTAACTCAAATGAATCTTATGATGGCTATGGTTATGTCATGTCTGATTATAGTGGAACTAGTTATGGAGCTCAAGATGATGAAACAGATTATGGGCCTACTAGTTTGGTTAATCCTAACTATCCTATATATGGGAGGACATTAGGGAGCTCAAGAGAGACGTATGTGCACCATGTTCAAACATGGCTTACAAAGTTGTTCCTCATTGTTTCAACCTCATAGGAGCTCTTCATTTATGTAGATGGACACTTATCTAAATTGCAATCCAATGTTTAAACAAACTATGGATTTATACATGGTTTATTCATTCTAATCAACATTTTATTTTCAAACTTTTCATTAACGCGCATTACATACCACTTATATTTCATCATATGTATATCTTATTATTAGTTAATTTTGAGTTTTATTTGTTCAATACATTCATTGATAATGTAAATAACATCTATGAAAGTTTTACACCAAAATTATGTGTTTCAATGCCTATATCTATTATTTTTGTTGATTTTTTCCCGATACCTAAAACGATAACGATATATCCCCCAAATATCCGTAAATTGGAGGCTCGATATTATCTGCAAGGCCGATATTTTAATCCTTGGGTGCCACAGTGCTACAAAATTCGAAGTTTGGGTGTGACATTGCTATTCTTTTTCCTTCTAGGTGGTAATTGAACGCATCGCTACTATTTCAAGTGATGTTTGTACACTTCTCCCAAATCAATATATCAACCATTACACTTTTGTTTTTTCAGAATCATTATTGGGAAATTTAATTCGTACGTGCTCTCTCTTATAAAAGAACAATTTTACTGTAACATAAAATCACTATTAAGGACAAAAGTCAATTAAAAAATAATTAATTTGCTCTATGCCGGACATAAATTCCCCGATGTCTAATAAAGATTTTTGTGTCATGAAAATTAAGAACATAATGTCAACCGAGTCTTTCAACACACCATTTTGGTGTGAGCTAAAGAGCATCCAATATCGGAAGTCAGATTTAGAGTATGAAAATGCGAAAGTAAGGTTCTTAGAGCATCCATAGTGGGGAGGTATAAATTCGGGGGTGTAAAGTCACTTTTACATTCCCTTTACACCTTCAGAGGATGTAAATGTGATTTTTGCTCCAATGGGAAAGATGGAAATATAAAGATGTATATTTGATTTTCTTGTGTTAATTCGATTTTGTGTGTGTGTTAATGTTTTGAAATTAATTTTTTGTGTGTGTTAAATTTATTTTATTTTTCTAAACAAATTGTTGAGGCCCAAAAATCCAAAGGCTAGGCCCAAGCTTATTCCTAGCCCAACTCAAATATTTAACCACAAAAGGAGCCCAACTAGGACATGTGAGAACTTGTTGGACACACCCGCACGAATTGTGGGCCACTGGCCATTGTTGCGTAGATTTAGCTGCACCAAAATGGATTCAGCTGCATCCTCAACTTGTGATACTCGCAAGTGCACGAGCCGTTGGTAGTTTAGCATATGTAAGTGCGAGGTCGATTCCACAGGGATTGGTGATTGAATAATCCAATTCAGTTTTCCTACACAAAATAGAAATGAAAACAAGAGAAACAAAACAAGAACAAAGAAAAGAACTAAGACAAGATGGTGAGGTTTTAGAATCCACCCTAATTGTTCTAATCATGTTATGGCAGCAAGTAAACAAATTGATTCACTCATGAAGATGCTCACAAATAAGTCCATGGTGTTTGGATCAAATTGTATTGAACATCACAAGGACCCCAAGCATGGTGTTTACATTAGGAGACCTAGAAACCAAATCACATGAGTTGCTAATGGATGGAATGAAGATGATCCCCAAACCTTCCCAACAAGAGCATAACGCATAAAACCTTAGGTGATCAATCAAAGGATGCAAAACGCTCCATTAAAATAGTGAAGAAGAATTCATGAATGAAATCAAACTTTATAAACTCAAACCATGATACAAGACTAGCAAGATGTTTATTACAACTAATAACAGAAATACAAAGTAAAATAAAAAAAATACAAGAAGAAAATAAAAGACAAAGGGAGGAGAAGAAGATAAGGACAGCATGCTAGAGATGGAAAAGAATCATCTCCATGGCTGCCAGGAGGCCAAAGCCTCCCAGCTCGCCTGCCTTATCCCTTCTCTCCCTTTGTGACTCTCAACTTTCCCTCTCTTTGTGTACAATGGAAGTGTAAATGATGGATCTCAGGATATGAATTGAATGTGGAATGGAAGTGGTATTTATAGGGAGAGGGGAGTGGGAAATCTGAATTGAATATGGCAATGACCTAACACACTTGCATTAGATAATCAGAAATGGTTTACTCCACTAAATCCCACTAGCAGCCCTAGCTCATCCTCATGTCAGCATGACCAAGCTTCCATTCAGAAACCAATAGCTCATCCTCATGTCAGCATGACCAAGCAAGCAATGAGCTCATCTCCAAGTCAGCATGATGCGTATTTCCATGGGCTCACGAATTGGGTTGGGCTGAATCAAATGATGACTTTAAGATGTCCATTTTGAAGTTCAGAATGTCATTGATTCAACCACACAAGTATTGGCCCAATCCAAGTTCGGATGAAGAAGATAAGTCTGAAATGAACTTCTAACTTCAGGCTCCAGTTTTTGCACGTTTTTGCACCATTTTGCTTCAAATGCCTCAAGTGTATTCCTCTCATGCCAATCAGCCCTTAATATGCATGGATTGCATGAATTATGCTCTTTTGCTCTCTTGGCCTACAAAACACACAAAGAGAGGCAAATAACTTAGAAATCTAAAAAACTAAGCAAAATGAGTAAGTAAATTGGGCATGTATATGTATGAAAATATGAGCTTAACAGCCATGCCAAGCAAACACATGCACCCACCACGCAAAAGGGTCAAAACGCACTTATGAAACGCGCTGGCTCTATAAACCCATGTTTACTGGTCTATCAAGTGCTATATGGCCCGGTCATAACTTATTACGGCATAATAGAACTCAAGCATAAAATATGCTAAATAAACACATGATGCCAAAGGACCGTTATTCTAATACCAAGCCACGCCACAAGCTCAAGTGGGCCCAAGCCACATGAATATCTGGGGTTTGCTAAAGTTGTGGTGTGGGTGGTTACAAGTACTCACGAGGCCCATTGAAGGTTCAAGGGATAGAAGTTTTCGGGCTACTTGGGAGCCCCAAAACTCAGGCCCATTTCTTGAGCCCAAACACATAGGTAAGCAATATAGAGAGAGAAGAGGTGGCCCAATGCCTTAAAAGAATATTTAGGGGTCTGCAACACTTAGGAAAGCCCCATATCAATTAAAGCGTCTAGCACCACGTCAAAAGATAGAGCAAATAAGCTATTTCCAGGAGCCTGACGAAACCTTAGCTGACTTCTGGAAATAGGGAGCCAACGACCCAATGCCTTAGGAAAAGCCTAGCCCAGCACTTAACAAAATATCTAGCATTGAGTTCAGCCATTGTCAAAGCTCCAGAACCAAGTTAAACAGATGTTATTGCAAAAAACCAACGGGAATTCATAAGACATGAGGAATACCCACTGGACTAAAGTCCCTACCCTGGTTTCTTTTCTTCTCCAAGCTTTGATGGGGAAACTGGAGGAAAAGGTGGGTGGCGCTTCACCCACATGAGGAGGTCCAGCTGCGTGAGCACATTGGAACCCCAAAGATTTCAGGCCTATAGGTTCAGGCTGAGGAAGTTTTCATTAAATAGGATCAAGCGACTGAAATATATATAAGTGCATTAAGAAAAAGTTAAATGCATCTCTCTTTTCCCTCGCCACCCACCCCAGCCTCTCTCCCTTCTCATCCAACATCCCCAACCCCTCTTTCCCTCCCTCTTATTCTCGGTAAAAAAGTTAAATGCATTAAGAAAAAGCCAAGAATCTTGAATATATATAAGTGCAAATTAGAAATCTTCAAAAACATCTCCTATGATGATAAGTTGACAACCCACTACCTGAAAGAAAGGTAATGGATGTTATGGGCAACCAAGTAAATCAGTTATTTTTTTTTTTCATTTTTCTGTTAATTTTATCAACCACTTTTTGGGTGGTGTTGTTTGATGTTGTTATTCATGGAGGGGGACTGCAGCCAAGGGGCGGTAGTGCGTGGTAGGCAGATTGTCGGTGGGATCTGGGTGGGACACTACTACAATCTTGTTTTCTTTTTCATGTTTTTTTAAAAAAAAATTTAAATAAAATTTATTCAGGGTAAAGTTGGAAGACAAAGTACAACTATGAAAAAAATATAATTATTTTTTTAAAATTGACACATGTTAGATTTTGAGTGGGAGTATCACCTGTTGATGTGGTGATACCTGTATCACTCTATAATTTCTCCAAGCGATGACCCTATTGGACCTTTCCTTATTTGGTCGCAATGGAGTATATGTGATTAGATGAAGATCCCATTCCTGTGCCTACTCACGGCAGTTTTGTCTATTTTTTCTAGTTCTTGTCCCCATGTAATTTTTTCATTGGCGTGTGAAATCTTGCTCCCACAAATGCCCCCATCTCTTCCAATTCTCAGAGTGCCTGCTGTCGTGGATTTGGAAGAGACCCATGTTGATAGCGTTGTGCCTTTTAAGATGTATGTGCTGCCAATTTTATTGGACTGCGATATCATTTGCAATATTGCCCCAAAAGACACCATGCCTATTTAAAGAGGTAGGTCTTATCTAAGACTCTCCAAGTTGTTGTACATTTGAAGACTCATTTCTTTGCTCCCCCAAATACTTAGTGTCTGTTTGACATTGCTTATTTGGGGTGATAAATGATTTTTTAAAAAATTTGGGAAGCTTAGCTCGTTTGGTACACTATGAGAAAATCACTTATTGTTAAAAATTGCTATGAGAGAAAGCTATAATGGATAGCAACTAATGAGGTGCTTTTATTTTCTGATTATGCAGGAATTAGTTTCAAAGAGGCGCTAGGTTTAATGATTATGTGGCAATCATTTTCTGATTATAAGAGAATCAGTACCAACAACACTTTTAACAAAAAGTTTACCAAACGCCAAACTGCTTTCTCTCAGCAAATTATGATAACGATTATTTTCACAACACAACAATGCCAAACTGGCCCTTAATTGTTGTTATAAAGTTGGGTCCTCTCAAAAGGAGAGAAAAAAGATAAAAACCCTAGACTAAGGAATTCTAGACGGGGTGGTATTGTCCCTCTTCTCCCCTCCCATCCCTTTTCCCCTTCCACCTCTTCTCCTTCTACTTGGTCCTCCCCTCTCTCTTTGCTTTGTTGGTTTGGTTTTATGTTTTTGATTTGCATATTGGAGTTTTCATATTTACTTTGGATATTTGTGGTTTGCCTCTCGTTGAATTTTTTCCACAAAGGACTTGTGTTTTGGCAGCTCTGATGTCCTAGATACTCTATTTTTCTAGTTTGGTGGTCGTCGAAGGGGTGCTGTTGTGTGTGCCCCGTGTTGGTCTATGGCTATTATGAAATGCGAGGAACAAAATACTTTTCGTTTTTGAACCAATGCTAAAGGAGAGGTTTTAACGAAGCCTCAGTTAACATGCTGGTTCTAAAATATAAAAAAAGACCCAATTCTTTTTTCTTCTCTAATTTTCTATCCAAAGAAAATCGTCCCCATTTTTTCTTCTAAAGATCCATTTAGAAAGATGTCGCCAAAAAAATAATTCCCCAAACCTAATGAATATTGAGATCCGAACTTCAAGTTAGGAGGTAAGTGTCCTCCATGGGCTACCTTTTTTTTCCCCCAATCCTGCTAATTGGGAGAAATATGAAAATTCCAGAGCATTCGTCGCTTAGAATTCTAATGCTTTCCCACAAGAGTAGAGGTTTGTCGGTGCCTTGATTTACTGTCCAGGTTGTATGCGTAGAGGTGGGGTGGGGGCATAAGATTCCACTCTCTCTTCATCCTTCTTGGTTTCAAGTTTCCTTGCCATTCAGGGAATTTTTTTAATACCATTAGGTGAACTTCTACGCAATGCTCTCCAAATATGTATAGGGTTAGTCTATGTGTAGAGGCTATTAGTTGAATCTTCAATTTAGGTCTTAGAAACGCTGAGATCTTCTCAATGTAGGGTGAGAAAGCTTGGTTAGGGTTGGGTGTAAGCTTATCATTGGTCTATTGTTAGTCCGAAGACCAATTTTTAAGAAAAGTGATACCTTCAAGGTCTATGGCTGCTATAGGGTGATTGCTAACCCCATTTTCTATCTAAGGCTTCATCATCTTCACCTTATTGATAGGGATCGAGGTCCGGACATAGGTGACCAACAACACACACGAACACCCAAGTCTAGGGCTAGTGCAAACTCACATATATAGTAGCAAATCAATGCCACAAATAAACTATTTCATTAATCATCAACAAAATAACCTCCCAACAACTATTACATTAGCCTTATTTATAGGCTTTACAAGACTTGGGCGCCAAGGCTACTTGGTCCAAAAGTAAACTAATTAATTATCAAATCACACATAAATAATAAAAGATACCCTAAAACTACATGAACAAGAAAATAACAATATCTCATGAAATAACTATAATTAAATGGTAAATATCTGTCTTGATCCACCCTCTATGCTTTTGCATCACCTATTATGAAGTTGGTGAAGAGATTGACATGTCACGAATCTTTGTGACTGGAGAACCCTTTAAAAATGGAGCTGAGAAGATCAACCTTCAAGCTTCAAGAAAATTTTAGTGGAACAATTCAATAAGGTTGAAGGCTTAGGGTACTTTTGTTGATACCTTTTCTCATAACTTTGTTGCTTTCCTAGTGGAGTAGAGGTTTGTCGTTGCCTTGAATTTACTAGCAAGGTTGCATGCGTAGAGGCCCATAACATTCCACTCTCTCTTCAACCTTCTTGGTTTCAAGTGTCCTTCTTGTTAATGGAAATTTGTAATACCATTGGGTGCACTCCTAAACAATGTTCCTAAATATGTATATGGTTATTCTTTGTGTAGAGGATATCAACCGAATCTTCGGTTTATGACTAAGAGCCGCTAAGCCCTTCTCAATGTATGCGATGGAATAGCTTGGTAATCAAGCCCAATTCTAATAGAGGTTGGCAACCTTATCCTTGTTCTCTCGTCCGGAAAGCTCGACTGGAGAACCTTTTCAAAATGGGGATGAGAAGATCAACCTTCAAACTTCAACAAATTTGGTGGAATAGTTCGATAACGTTGAAAGTTTGCTCGAATGGTAAATTTCATGTGCTTCTCTACAGTTTTATTTTAAGTATTATGGCACATCAATCACATGACCTACAAGATAATTGGGTAAAAGATTTCGTTTTCGAACTCATAAAATTGATTTAATGCTTTGGATATATTGATATTTTACCTATTTATTAGACTTCTTTTACTTTTCGCATTTCTATGGTTTTTAGTTAAACTGTTGGTTTTAATTAGTTTTGTGAGTATTTTGAAGAAATTAAACCTAGGAGCAATTTGGAGCTTAAATGGAGAAGAATCAAATGGCAAAGGTCGTTTGGCAATTACTATTTGTGCAAATATCTTCCAGGGAGAATATTTGCGGATGATCCTCTTCTCTCTCCATCGTCTTCTTCCTCCAACCTTGCAAAATAGATGTGGTCAATCAGAGAACATCAATGGGGTATCGGCCAAAGGCCATCTGATGCCTTCATCAGTAAAATGGTCTCAAGAAGACACATATTTAACTGAAAGGATTAAGCTTTCTTCTATGGGGAGAGGATTAGGCTTTCTTCTTTGGGGAGAGGATTAGGCATGAACACTAGGAACGGGGTGCCAATCCGGAAATCGTGAGAGAGAGAGAGAGAGAGAGAGAGAGAGGTGTGAGGTTTTTGTTAGGATTTTTTGGAATTACCTCATCTGTGGTGTGATGCCATCTTTATATATTGTGGTAGGGTTTATGGAGAATAATTCCTTATTGATGGGAATTATTATTTTCCGTAAATAGGATGAAAAAATTACATGTTCTCACAAATGCCCCCCCAAGCTTCTGAATGGCACGAGTAGGCCATGTAGGAGATGTGAAATACTTGTTGGGCTTTTAAATTCCCAATTGCAGCTCGGCTCCTTTTGAGAGTTGGATTTGATTCCTCCTCGAAGTTGGGCTCCTTAGTGCTAGGAGTATGGACGTGCTTGAGATTAGTGGAAGATGTAAAGGTGATGTGAATGATGGCCCTCGGGTTCTCACTTCTGCCATGGTATGTCTCGATCTCCTGATCTGCTTTACTTCGCGTGATTTTTTTTTTCGTCCGTGACTTCCTGACTTTTGTCCTCTACTTGCAATTGACATGATCAGTAAAAGGTTGGATCTCGAGTTGGACATGGCTAAAGTTTGCCAAGCAATGAACATCCTGTAAAAATTTCATGAGTGGCGTTGGTTGTTGAGCGAGCATAAAAAAGGTGGTTTGCCCCCAGTTAGAGATGTTGAGATGGAAACAACATGGTCCCGACTCGGATGATCAACTTGATGAAATGCAGGAGTCCTAAAGCGGCGTTTCTGGAAAGAGGAAGCATGTTCCTGAGGGATCCAATGATGAAGTTGATGTCGGTGCTTACAAGCTGGGCTACTTAGATATTAAGAAAGGGGTTGCTTGACTGTACCTCATTAGAGATGAAAAGGTTGAGTTACTTTTTTTGGAGGACTCTCCTGCGAAGGTGAGCAGGATACCGTCACAAACACAGATGCGGCTAAGGAGCAAGTAGCCGATGAGGCTGGAGTCGGAGAACATGTGGCTGAGGAGAATGCAACTGAGGAGCAGGTAGTCAATGAGGCTGAAGCCAAAGAGAATGCGGCTGAGGAGACTAGAGTTGAGGAGGACGTCAACAAGGGGGATTCTCTTGCTGAAGTCTCAAAGTAGATGAAGTCTCAGAGTTAACCACTTTATCTGTTCTCCTGAACTTGGGCTTATTGGCCGCTTATTAATATATTTGAACTTATGGATCTGTTGATCGCATGTTGTTTGTTGAGTTTTGGGTTTGTTGACTGCTTTTGTCGCCTATTGGCTTTTTGAATGTGGGTTTGCTGACTTGCTTGGTTGCCTGCTGGCGCTTTGAATGTGGGTATGTTGACCGCTTGGTTGGGAAACTATAGCCGAGCTGTGAGTCGTTTCTTACGTGGTATTGACCACTTGGTTGGACAACTATAGCCAGAACTGTGAGTTGTCTCTTACATGGATCTGCTCACCTCTTGGTTGGGTAACTATAGCCGAAGCTGTGAGTTGTCACTTGCATGGACCTATTGGCCGCTTGGTTGGGCAACTATAGCATGAGCTGTGAGTTGTCTCTTACGTGGACCTCCTGGCTACTTGCCAAAGATAGTGTTTAAGATAGTGTTTAGAGAGTTGAGAATGTGTAAGAAGGTGGGTTTTGCAGAGAATTCCAATCTGATTTTTCTCATTGCACATATTGAATATATATCTACAAGTATAGGCATAGCTAGATAGATATCCGTTGGTTACAACCCCAATTCACAATTTACAATAAATTACAATCTCCAAAGCATGAATTATGTCTCCATGTTTCCAGCTTGTTGTGTTCCCCTTGTGTTCCCCTAAAACATGGAAAAGAGTTTCTAGGTGGTAGACAAGCTTTTCCATGTTTCCAGCTTGTCTCAAGTCATTGTCAACATTCCCCCTCAAGTTGGTGCAAAGATATCACGCATGCCCAACTTGTCAAGTGAGTCATAAAAGACTTTGCTTGATACGGCCTTCGTCAGAATGTCAGCAAGTTGGTTTTCCAAGTTTACAAAATGAAACTTAATTATACCCCTTTCTAGTTTCTCTTTGATGAAGTGTCGGTCAACTTCCACATGTTTGGTACGGTCATGTTGTCCTGGGTTATGTGCTATCTCGATAGCAGCTTTGTTGTCACAGTACAAGTTTGTAGCCTTTAATGATTTAACTCCAAGGTCCTTCAGTAATTTCCATAACCAGAGCAATTCACACACTCCTTGAGCCATTCCCCTAAATTCTACTTCAGCACTTGACCTAGCCACAACTCTTTGCTTCTTACTCCTCCAAGTGACTAAGTTGCCCCCCACAAATGTAAAATATCCAGAAGTAGAACGTCTATCTGTGATGGATCCTGCCCAATCCGCACCTGTGTATCCTTCTAGGTCCATAGGTGTATGTTTGGAAAACATCAACCCTTTTGCAGGGGCAGCCTTCAAGTACCTCATAATCCGTGTTACTGAATTCATGTGTGCGTCACTTGGTTGATTCATAAACTGACTTACCATACTCACAGCATAAGCTATGTCGGGGCGTGTGTGTGATAGATAAATCAGTCGCCCAACCAATCTTTGATACCTTTCTTTGTTAGTGGGTACTTGATCTGGATACATCCCTAGCTTGTGGTTCTGCTCAATAGGTGTGTCAGCTGGCTTACAATCAAGCATTCCAGTTTCTGTCAACAAATCTAACACATATTTTCGTTGGGATAGAAATATGCCATGTTTTGATCTAGCAACTTCTATGCCAAGAAAATATTGTAACTCACCTAATTCCTTCATCTCAAATTTACTAGCAAGGAGCTTCTGCAGATTCTTCATTTCTCCATTGTCATTACCAGTAACCACCATATCATCAACATAGATGATAAAGGCCGTAAGTTTGTCACCACGATGCTTTAAGAATAAAGTGTGATCTGAGTTGCTCTAGAGTGTACCCAAAGCGCTTCATGGAATCGGTGAATTTTCCAAACCAGGCTCGTGGTTACCTGCTTTAGCCCATATAATGATTTTCTCAGCTTGCAAACGGTGTTGGGACCGAATGTCATAGAGGTTCTTGGTGGTGGTTCCATATACACTTCTTCTTGCAAGTCCCCATGAAGAAATGCATTTTTTACATCATACTGCAGTAGTGGCCAATCAAGATTTGCAGCCAATGACATGAGAACATGTACGGTGTTGATCTTGGCAACAGGTGCAAATGTCTCCTGGTAGTCAATTCCATATGTTTGTGTATACCCTTTGGCCACTAATCGAGCTTTGTATTGGTCTATGGATCCATCAGCTTTGTATTTAATGGTGTATATCCACCGACATCCAACTGGTTTCTTCCCTTGTGGTAACTGAACCATTTCCCATGTAGAATTCTTTTCTAGAGCTTCCATTTTTTACATATGGAATCTGTTATAGTATCCTGCCACTTATTTAGAACACATACAGTAGATAATTGATTGACAAATGATGCATATGACTTTGACAATCTATGAGTTGAAACATGGTTATTAATGGGATATTTAGATTTGGCAGTAAGGTCAGGACAATATTGAGGTTTGGGTTTTCCTCTAGTGGCCCTAGGTGGGAGTGTATGGTGTAGCATTAGGTGGTTCGGGAATTACCTCGAAGTGTTTCTTCCTCACGAGACGATTGGTTCGATGGTTGAGAAGGAGGGGTTGTATTTTGTAGTTGATCATAGCAAACATTTGGATTGTCTCCTCCGGGATCGTCACCAAATAAGAACGAAAATTTTTCAGTGCCTTCATCGCTGTCCAAATAACCATCTTCAAGTTCACAGGGGATCGCGACCGGTCGCACGGTTCTGAGCGACCGGTCGCTTTCGGACAAATTGGTATTTCATCGCTGGAGCCATGCGACCGGTCGCTGAGGTCCGTGCGACCGGTCGTTTCCGAATCTCTGAAAAAGCGACCGGTCGTTTCTGATGCGACCGGTCGTAACTTGAATTTCTTCTTGAACTTTTGCTTCCTTCTCTTCATTCCTCCTCTCCCTCTGAAGAGAAGGGGGTGTAGAAGCTTCAAAGTATGATAAATCTTCATGGAATGTGGCATCCATGGTGACAAAGAGCTTACGAGTAGGAGGATGGTAACATTTGTATCCTTTTTGATTTGATCCATACCCAACGAACATACAACGAATGGCACAAGGGTCCAGTTTACTTCTTTGATGAGATGGAACATGAGCATATACAACACAACCAAATATTCGAGGAGGCAACTTGAGGACTGTAGGAAGAGAGACATGACGAGCCGAGGTGTTCAGTGGAGTTTCAAACTCCAAAACACAACTAGGCACTCGATTAATTACATAGACTGCAGAAAGAAGGGGCATGTCTCCATAAGTAGTGAGGGACCGATTTATCCAGCATGTATGCATGAGTAACCTCAAGTAATTGTCGATTCTTTTGCTCCGCGACACCATTTTGTTGCGGAGTAAAAGATGTGGAGGTTTAATGAATGATGTCGTGGTCTCGGAAGAATTGTGCCAAGACATTGTTCACATATTCCCCACCATTATCAGACCGGAATACTTTGATGGAGGCTTGGAACTGTGTGGTAATCATAGCATGAAATTCACGGATTGTAGCGGAAACTTCATTTTTATGAGCTAGTAAATATACCCAAGTCATGCGAGTGCAATCATCAATAAATGTAACGAACCATCTTTTGCCATTGGAAGAAACTTTAGCAATACCCGAAACATCAGAGTGAACCAAATCAAAAGGGAATTCCATTTTATTATCACTTAAGGGAAAAACAGTTTGATGGCTTTTGGCCAATACACAGGTTTCACATTGAAACTGATGATTATCTAAGCCACAAAACAAATACGGAAACAAACGTTGAAGATAGCCAAAGGATGGATGTCCTAGGCGGCGATGCCAAAGCCAAATCTGGTGTTGATTGCGAGCTTGTGAGCTGGAACCATGAGTATGAGCTGTCCTTGGTGGTGAAGAGACCGTCAAGGAATACAACCCCCCTCTTCGTTTACCATGCCCAATCGTCGCGTGAGTCGTGAGGTCCTGAAAAAGACAATGGGAAGGATAGAATGTGGCATAACAATTATGTGAGTCAAGTAATTTTCCAACAGGGCACGCAAATTGCAATTGATGGAGGGAACAAGTAGTGTATGAGATAAAGATAAGGAAGGGGAAAGTGATATAGTTCCTTCACCAGCAACATTAGAAGGGACTCCATTGGCACTAGTGATGTAAGGATGACGAGACTTAGAAGATAATGTGGAAAACATAGTAGAGTCAAAAGTCATATGATCAGTGGCACCTGTGTCAATTATCCATGTAGTGGGTCGTGTACCTGATTCGGAGTCGGAGAGTAGGGTGGAAGATGGAGAAGCATCGGTAGTTATAACACATGCTGCCCCGGGTGTTTTGTTGCTGGACTTGAGAGCATCCCACCACTCCGGAGGACGTACGGTGTGGTGGTCGATATGGCTTGATCGTCATTGCACTTCCACCGCCAAGCATGGAAGATTGGCGATTACCTTCTTCTACCACAAGTGCATAAGCTTCAATGACTGCTGGAAGCGGGTTCATAGCAAGAATCCGACTCCGAACGGAATCAAAGTTGGGATCGAGTCCTCCCAAAAAATTGTACACACGTTCAACTTCAAGTGCTTGTTGGTGAAGAGCCACATGATCGGGATTGGTATGTTTGCAGGGACGGAGGCTGTCAATTTCCTGCCATATTACATGTAATTTTTCATAGAAGACATTCATAGGTTCACCACTTTGAGAGGTGGTGACGGGACTGACGACGAGTTGGTACAACTTGGAGCTATTCTGAGTAACAGTGTATGTCTTCTCAGCTGCGTCCCACACCGCATAAGCCGTTGAGCAATGATCAAATAAGGCACGTACATTTTTGGTCATGGAGTTGAGGAGCCATGATTGCACCAAACAGTTGTCTTCATCCCAAGCTTCATAGCTAGGATCATCAATGGTAGGGGCAATCTTTTTACCATTAATGAAACTAGCCATACGACGAGGCAGGTAATGGCCAAGCGAAACACTACGAGACCATGCAGGGTAGTTGGACCCATCCAACTTATCAGGAGTAATTTGAGAGAAGTCATGAGATGACCGGAGTGGTGGAGTTGTGGAGTCAATCTTGGTGGAGTCGATCTTAGAGGAGTCGGCCGTGGAGTTGATTGTGTCGTTGGTGTCACCCATGATGTAAATAGATTAAGAAAAAAAAACTTAGAACTTCAGCAAACAAGAGCACAAATAGGACTTGGGATCAAGACCAATTTTGAGGCAAGGCAAAGTATGAGATAAGAATGATATAACAGCAAATTATGGGTAAGGATAGTTATAGATTAGGCAAGAACAAGGTTATGCAGACGCAACCAATATCGATTGCTCTGATACCATGCCAAATATAGTGTTTAAGATAGTGTTTAGAGAGTTGAGAATGTGTAAGAAGGTGGGTTTTGCAAAGAATTCCAATCTGATTTTTCTCATTGCACATATTGAATATATATCTACAAGTATAGGCATAGCTAGATAGCTATCCGTTGGTTACAACCCCAATTCACAATTTACAATAAATTACAATCTCCAAAGCATGAATTATGTCTCCATGTTTCCAGCTTGTTGTGTTGCCTTTGTGTTCCCCTAAAACATGGAAAATAGTTTCTAGGTGGTAGACAAGCTTTTCCATGTTTCCAGCTTGTCTCAAATCATTGTCAACACTACTTGGTTGGGCAACTATAGTCGAAGCTGTGAGTTGTCTCTTACTTGAGGCATAATAAGCTTGACTGACTATGGGAACAAATATTTCGACATCCAATCACAGGGCACCATGTGGATAAGAAGAATATCTCTTAGGTTCATACAAAGTCTGTTTGTGCCTAATAAATCACGGTCGTAAACCGACCGAAGGGGGGCTTACTCTCGGCCCTAGCACCTATTCATGAGCTGGAACGCAGCGTTTCGTCAAGGTTTTGCCTTCCTGAAAACAAAGGAAAAGCTGCGAAGGCATAATCATCTCGGCCTCGACCACGGCGTTGTTGGACGAGGCTGAAGGACGAAGAAGATACGGCCAAAGATATTAGAGTCAAATCGCCACGTGGCAGCCGGGTCCCACACTTCATTTAATGAAGTAACACCTCTGACTAGCAAACCCACTAGCCGCAAAAAAGGCATTTAATGCACGAGGGAAGAAGGGAAGTGACTAAAGTCAGGATTTGGTGACAGAAATTCAGAATGGTTAGGCGCAAACATACTTACAAAAATTCTTACAACTTGGGGTCAGATCACCAACCACCAGACCAGGGCATTAAATGCATCCCCACGGCCAAAAGCGCAGAACCCACGATGAGGGCGACGACGAGATTTACCAGGATTTATGGGGTTACACCACCATGCTTCACGATCCCAAATGTCGATTGGACTACCCACTTGCTCTGATCAGGCTCCACCATGCAGATTTTCAGCCTCGATTACTCCTCCAAGAGCTCTTCCTATAAATACCAAGTTCAAGCTACATTCAAAGGGTTCAAATACCAAACCAAAAGCCTCCCACGGAGCAAATTATATTTTCCTGTAATGCACTTTCAATACCTTTACGTGCTTTCCTAGGAGTAGTGTTAGATTGTAAGGAAAATCCATTCATCAATATATCATACGACCCTTGATTTTCAAGGCGCCAGAGCACCATCTCTGTTACTCTCTCATTCACCCCATATATCATATGACCGTCGCTCTCCAAGCAACGCGCCGGAGCACCGCCCAAAACCCACCATCAACACCACCACTAAACGGCCTTGTAGCTCAGGCCGTGAACTTGATAGTCGAGATCAGTTCCTCTCTCGGCCACAAACGTTTGATTAGGAGTCGAACTCAAACAGGCGCATCACTTAAACATCTTATCCAAACCACATCACCATCTCGACGCACGTGAGATCGTGCTGGCACGCCCCGCGCACAACCGCACCGCATCCAAAAGAAGGACGTCACGTGTTAACGCATATCCCCTCGGCCTGGAGCACCAGGCCGCGAGATTTCTGCAGCCAACAAAGTCTGATGGATAGAGCAACCGCTCTCAACTGATTTCTTTCAAGATCCATCGACAAATGCAGACCATTCTTCAACGTCTTGAAGAAAAGACGAAGAGACAAGTGGGATGAAAAGGGCGAAGTAGCCTTCCAAGACTTGAAGGCATACCTCACTTCACCTACCCTGCTCTCAAAACCCATGCCAAGTGAAGATTTGTTCACCTGCCTGACATTGTCATGCCCCCAGCTCAACTCTCATTTGAGAAGAGCTGGGGCCATGACATCCGGTATTCTACAAGTCAAAAGCTCTCCTCAATGTAGAGACTCACTATTCCAAAAATGGAGAAGCTCATTTTTGCCCTTGTAGTTTTCTGCAAGAAAGTTACCAAGCTCACCGGATCATTGTCATGATCGAATTTCCTTTGAGATCGATTCTCCACAGCCCTGACGCTTCTCAACGACTCATGAAACGGGGTTTTCGAACTTCAGTCAGTACAACCTCCTCTACCGGTTGAAGCCTGCCATAAAAGTCGAATAAGAGAAGTTGGTTATCAAAAACAAGGAAAGTTCTAGAGCATACAAGGCCTCCTCCGCTGATCTTAACCTACCCAAAGAAATGTGGCAGTTGCACATAGACGGAGCGTCCAATCACAACGGAAGTATAGCAGGCGTTGTCTTAATCTCCCCGGACGAAACTTTGTTGGAGCAAGCCATCACACTTGGCTTCCTAGCTTCAAACAACAAAACTAAGTACGAAGCATTGCTCGCTGGTTGCGGTTAACAAGAGAACTGTCGATCAAGAGGTTAGTCATCTACTCAGATTCCTAACTGATCACCAATCAAGCTTCATGAGAATACATGGCGAAACACCCAAGGATGATCTAATACCTTGACAAAATTCAAGAGCTTTTTGAAGGCATTCCTTACCTTCACCATTCAACAAGTTCCCCGGGCAAAGAACTCACATGAGATACACTAGCAAGCCTGGGATTAGCATGGACACCCAGTTCAGACATTCAATTCTGGTCGAACACCTTGATCAGTCAAGCATCGAAGAGGTAGAGTAGTTGGACCTAATGCAGATCAATGAGGACCCCAGTTGGCAAGACTCCATCATTGATTACTTGGTGAATGAAAATTTTACAAGAGAGAAGTTCGAGGCCAGAAAAATTGAGCAGAAAGCTACAAGATACTACATGAAGGACAATAAGCTTGTTCGCAGGATCATATTCTGATCCCTATCTCACGTACATCAAGTACCCGCAAACTCTCGAAGTTCTCTGTAAAATCCACGACAGTGATTGTGGCAACTACTCTGGAGGTAGATCCCTCGCCCAGAAAGCACTCAACATAGGTTACTTCTGGCCTACCATGCACTATGACTATACGGAGTATGTTAGAAGATGTGATCAATGCCAATGCTACAAGCTAGTCCCAAGTCTATTAGCCTAGGTATATGTCACATACCAACCCACAAGTTTACGTAACCTTGGATTAAGACGTGATTCACACCTTAATTATAGAATTTAATAAAAACTATAACTAAAATGTGAAGAAACATTTAAATAAATAAAGTAAATATTTCACATAGAATATTCGAAACAACAACATTTGAAATCTTGAAATAGTTACATTATTTTACAAGCCAGAACTACTAAAGAGTTTACTAAAAGAGTAACTCATTATTTATCCACAAGCTATGTACACATTACACTTTTATAAATATGCCAAAATCATCACAAGCTTTAGATTTCAGGTTCGGTACCTGCAAAATCTATTAGGGGTGAGCGAAACCAGCTCATAGGGACATAAACCTTTTTACAGGAAATTGATATAATTAAATCAAGTGACATACAATCACACAGCCAAATGTCACATTATTGATAACAATGCATGAATGCACTTCATCTAATCCCGTTAATTTACATAACTGGACAAGCATACCTACACGTCCCATACCATGCTTATACCACTTGGTCCCGAATGCCCATTTATATGAACTAACACCCATTTCAATCATCCCATAATTCCCCTTTTGTTAGTCATCTTGTCTAACTCCCTTTCGCCAGTCCCGAATCACCCAATAAAAACCATGTGCACCGTGGGATCCCTGACACCTGGTACTTGCCAAAAGTTAGACTCAACTACACAAAAGACTATTCCATTAGCCTATTTTCCATCATTATTTTCTCCATCCAACAATTCTAGCCAAATTCCATGACATGATATATGCACAACAATGTAGCCATTTAAAACATCACCAATGCATATATACTTATGCCAACATTGTTCAAATAGTTAAGAGTATATAAACACCCAATACAAGGAACGTCAATCAAACAATACCACACATAATGTAATGCTCACATAATTTAATTAAATCAATCTCTGAAAAAGGTCCCCAAGAAACCCCTTCCTTGTTTCCAAAGCTAGCTCCAAGTTAAGAAAACACACAAGCTACGACCTCTAACTTCTCCTGAGAATTTGATCACTACTTGCTTTCTCTTCTTTTCTATCTCTCTTTCTCACTTTAATTTTTTTTCCTCTTCTCTTTGCATGCACTACTATGCAATCGTCCTGTGTTTTCAAAATCAAAGGCAATGACCTCTATTTATAGTGAATACTAAGCCGGCATGGCGATGGGTTTTAATTGGTGGAAGCACTTCAATTGATAACTTTTGCTCCAAGTTTTTCCTCCAGCTCACATACTAAAAGGATTAGTCATCAAATGGAATGACACTTGTTGAGTAATCAATCTCAAATAGAAAAGCTTTAGCATAACTAACTTACACATCAAACTTTTGCATGTAAAGCTTTTGCCAACACCAACTCTACACCATTTAGATAGCCATGATCAATGCATAATTCTGTATCATTTTGTAACACTCTACCCTATTGTTTGGTTATGTTTTTAGGTAAAACTTGTGCTTTTAATCCATTTTGTGTTTGTTATTCAGTTCATTGAGCTCTAGGTACCACTTGAGGCATTTGAAGCAAAATGAAGCAAAATGGTGCAAAACGTGCAAAAGCTTGGAGAACTGAGTTAGAAATTCATTTCGGACCTATCTTCTTCACCTGAACTTGGATTGGGCCAATACCTATGTGGTTGGATCAATGACATTCTGAACTTCAAATGGACATCTTAAAGTCGACATTTGAGTGATCCAAGCCCAATCCGTGAGCCCATCAATTTACACATCATGCTGACTTGGAGATGAGCTCATTGCTTGCTTGGTCATGCTGACATGAGGATGAGCTATTGGTTTCTGAATGGAAGCTTGGTCATGATGACACGAGGATGAGCTATGGCTGCTGGTGGGATTTATTGGTGAAGTGCAACAACCATTTCTGATTATCTAATGCAATTGTGTTAGGTCATTGTCATATTCAATTCAGATTTCTCACTTCCCTCTCCCTATAAATACCACTTCCATTCCAAACACTTTCACCAATCAAATTCTGGGATTCACAATCCCTCTCTTCCAATTCCTAGCAGACCACTCTTTCCAGCACAATCCTCTTTCAAACATTCATCCTCCACCCTCCCATCATTTCCAAAACACAATTCATACCATCCACACCACTCTTCATCTCTTGCTGCAGCATATATGGTGGAAGTTGTGAGGAGCTCTACAACAACATAATTCGTTCTTCACGGGTTTTTCTTACTCTCTCCATGTTTATTATGATTCAAATGCATTTTGTATTAATGGAGTGTAACTAATTACCATAGCTAGGGTTTCAATGTAACCTGACAAGACAATTTCATGTTTTCAAGTTAATGTTACTTTTGTTGATTACTTCTAATTTTCTGGTCTCATTCACTTGTTCTTAGTTGAATCTTTATGCATGTTTAAATAACTGGCCACTATGAACACATGCATGTTGGTTATCTAGTTCAAGTTTACATAAACACCATATGACTCTTGAACCGATTAGTGAATGAGTGGGTAATGCATTTAGGACAAACACCATGTTTAAATGTTTACTTGGTTCCTTTGTGTTCTTCTTAAGCTTAATGGATTTAGATTCATAGCTTAGACTAAACACCATAGCTAAGTTGTGTTTTCTGAGTACTTGATTAAAACCAAACACCATATGGATAATCATACATAAGAAAGAACGAACTCCAGAAATTGTAATCAACTTATGTGATTGTTAACTTGTTGCTTGAAATTGGATTGTCATTGTGAAGTTGAAACCCTAGTGTTTGTCTCCTTTGTCTCTACATTTTTCTAAACATCTACTTGCTGGTTACTTGCTATTTTGCATTCCCTTTAGTAGTTTTCAATCACTTGCTATTTGCTTTTCCTTTTTGTAGTTGTTACTCAAAACAAACTCAACACAACCTCATTTAAATTCTGTTTAGTCTTAGGATTACTTCTGAGTCTAAGTAGTAGTAATAAGTGTCTTTCATCCAAGTCTCTTGGAACGACCTCGTGCTTGCATTCCTATACTATAATTGGTTCGTGCACTTGCGAGAAATAGGTAGAGTAAAATCTATCCAACAAGCCATGAACAAATTCACCACTACTAAAATTTTAAACGAAAATCTAAAGAAAATCATTAAAACCATTTGAATACAAGAAACATTCAAGAACTTTGTGAATAAAAGGAATTTAAATTTTGTAAATATATAATATATATATAACAATTATTTTTGTTTAATTATCATTCAAGAAAGACGGACTTTCACAGGTATACCATCTGGAGAACGTCCATGACCATTCATGCAATGGGCTATTGACTTAGTGGGTCCTATGTTGCTGGCACCTACCAAGAAATACATGATCGTCGCCACCGACTACTTTACTATATGGATCGAGGCTGAAACTCTATCCTCTACTAAAGAAGCCGATGTGGAGTGATTTGTCTGGAAGAACATCATTTGGCAATCCGGCTGCCCACAAACGCTAGTCACCGATAATGAATCGCAATTCATTAGCAAGCATATCATCGAATTCTTTTCACAAAGATTGAGAGGTGCTGAGGGAAAATGGGTATACAAGTTGCCTAGAGTCCTATTGGCTTATTGCACTATCAAAAGGAGATCAACCGGCGAAATCCTATTTTCCTTAGCCTATGGAACTGAAACAATCATTCCTTCTCATATCATTGTTCCATCCCTGAAGACCAACCTTGACTTGCACGAGGAAGAACAGGAACATGCCATCGTTTTAGTTATAGCTTATCAATAGCAATTGATTTCCTACTACCACAAGGGAGAGCAACTTAGTTCCTAGCAGATGGCTGAGTCCACTCCACTTGAGTTCGAAGAAAGTTAAATTTTTCATTCAATGAAGTGTTCGAGAAAAATAACCCTTAACAAAGAAAGGCACCCTTCAAGTAAGGGTGTGTAAAAAATAACCATCGGCAGAGGAAAACACCCTTTATGTAAGTGGTGGGTAAACATCCAAAGTATCTTAAGGGAGAAGCAGGCCAAGCAGACCGCTGTCCAAAAGTGTCCTCAGGGAGACGTAGGGCAATTACAAGTAAAGCGTCCTCTGGGAGATGTAGGACAACTGCCATAAGCGTCCTAAGGGAGACGCATGACAACTGCTAAAAACATCATAAGGGAGACATATGCCAAATAGGCCACAATCTAAAATGCATCCTAAGGGAGATGCAAGACAACCGCCATAAGCGTCCTAAGGGAGAAGCAAACTTCTGTCTAAAAGCATCCTAAATGAGACGCATGACAATTGCTAAAAGCATCCTAGGGGAGATGCATGCCAAACAGGCCACCGTATAAAAAAGCATCCTAAGGGAGACGCTGGACGACCGCCATAAGTGTCCTAAGGGAGACGCATGCTTCTGTCTAAAAGTGTCCTAAGGGAGATACATGACAACTGCTAAAAGTGTCCTAAGGGAGACGCAAGACGACCGCCATAAGCATCCTAAGGGAGACGCAGACATCTACCCAAAAAGCGTCTTAAGGGAGACGTAAGACAATATCCAAAACATCCTAAAGGAAAAACAGAAGAACACCCCTCTGGCAGGTGGTGGGTAAATATTTAAGTAGAACACTGGAGCAGTTCGCAAGACACAGTGCAAATTGAAGTTAAAGAAAGAAATGAAGTTTTCATAGCAAAAGTGATCGACTGGTCAGAAGTTCAACAAAGAATATGCGATAAACAGATCCAGAAGTTCAAAAATATTAATGAGCTATCGGCATGCCCAAGTTCAGCAGATCAAATGAAGTGGTCAACCGAGATCAATACTTAAAGCTATGAAGCTACAAAGAAGAAAAAATCTTCATCTACTTTGAGACTTCAGTAAACTCCTCTTTGTTGACGTCCTCCTGAGCTTCAGTCTCATCAACTGCATTTCTTTTTCGACTCCTATCTCACTGACCACCTGCTCATTAGCTTGAACTACCTGCTCATCAATTACAGCCACCTGCTCATCAGCTTTGGCTACCTGCTCCATAGCATTCGCCTCTGCCTTTTCAGCTACACCCTTCTTGGCTTCATCCTCCTCGACTGCAAGCTCATCAACCACCATCTCACTAGCTACTTGCATCTCGGTCGTCGTATGTGTTCATTACGGTGTCTTGCTCACCTCAAGCAGAAGACTCCCTCTGAAAAAACAGCTCAACCTTTCCATCACTAATTGGGAACATGCTTCATCTTTCAGACGCACCAATCGAGGACTCATTCCTTTCATTGAGCTGATCATCTGAGTTGAGACCATGATGTTTCCGTCTCTCAACATCACTAGCCGAGGGCAGACCACCTTCATACTTTCAAGGCTTGGCAAGCTTTGGCCATGTCTAGTTTGAGATCAAGTCTTTTACTAATCTCATCAAACTGCAAGCAGAATATAGAAGTTGGTTGGCCACAATACCTCACATTAACAAAGCTTTGGCTATATGGGTAAAGCATATCAGCAGTTCGAGACGTACCATAGCAAGACATTGCACCAGTCGGCTAGCTCAACAGCTACCCAGTCCAAGCTAACCTAAACACAACATAGTTGCTCGACCAATCTAGTGATATGCCCATACACCAAGCGTGAATCTCAAAAGCCTCCTCCCTTTGGGAGCCCAACTCACAAAAGGAGCGCAACCTTCAAAAGGAAGCCTAGATGCAGTTGAAAAGCCCGGTAAATATTTCTCATCTCCTCCATGCCCCATAAGTGCCATGTAGAAACTGGGGGGCATTTGTGGGAACAAATATTTTGGAATCCAATCACAAGGCGTCACGTAGATAAGAAGAATATCTCTTGGGTCAATAATTGTGCTCCATTTAATTGGCCAATTATTTAGACAAAAAATTGAGATATCATCATCAATTAGGGATTTGATTCTTATTAATGACTCAATCGCTCCATGTAAGGGAAAGAATAATTTCCTTCCTTATAGGAATTATTCTTTGAAAAACCCTAGAAGGCTAGAGCACTATAAATACATGGCTACATCACACATATGAGGTAATTTGATTTATACCCTTGAAATGCCCTCTCTCTCATGCCACTCTCTTTTTCACGACTCTGGCCACTCTCACACATGGCTCTCCCTATGCGAGAAGATCTCCATTCTTTCGGTTATCTCAATATCTTTTTCAAGAACATTTAATTGACTTACGCATGAGGGCCTTTGGCCAACACCCCCTCCGAGTGTAGTCTATTTACTCAGGAAGAGGAAATAGAAGGAAGATCGAAGATTGAGGAATCAACTCGCGATTATTCCCCTTGTGGAATTTTGCTCAAACATTGACCTCCTTCATGAATTTTTAATATACAAAGTCGGAACTCGTACATACTTAATGGGAATAGAAAATCAATAGGAGTTCAAATTCTATTATCCTTAGGAATCGCATGGAAAGATGAATATTCGAAGTTATAGAACTTGCTGCCTGTTTGTCGATTTCCAACTTGACTTGGTTGTGCGGAAGGAAAATAGGGAATTTCACTATATGGGCTGGGTTTGAGGTTCAAGTGACGTAGAGGAGCTTTCCAAGTGGCTTTGAGAGACTTAATTAGTTTAATTAATTTTTATTTCTTTCTCCTTCTTGAAGAAGGAAGTCCTAATATGGTTAGAATTAGTAAGCCCATTATTTCTCTTTGTTGGCGGGGAGACTTAGAGCTTGGTTGGATACTGTACAAAAGGCATGCTCATCATCATAGAAAGAGGAGAGAGAGCTTTTGAAAAAGAAGAGAGAGACCACAAAAACATTGAGAGAGTTTTCAGAGAGCTTGCCATGACATGGAGCTAGGGTTTGATGTGGAGTTCTTGAAAATTTCTAAGGTGATGGCGTGGAGAAGAGATCAAGTCATTGATTGGATTTATTCTATGACACTATTTATTATGATTTTTATTACGGTTTTTATTATAGTAGTCATGAACAACTTCTTCTTGCTAGGGCTACGATGTAACCTAGCCATAAATACTCAATTACTTTAGTTAGTGTTAATTCCAAGTATTTTTCCATGTTGAGTATCTATTACTATGCTTAATGCTTTGAATGTTTGACAACATTTAATTGTTTTGATGCTATATTGACGATATGGATGTTCAATTTAGACTTTTGCTTCTTATAATAGATGTCATGGGTTACATGATTAGACATGGATGTTTGTTATGACTTATGTGATTGTTTTGCAGGTCTTCCCAAGAACTTAATGGGCTCTTATTATACTTTTGGTATGACTAGGGATGATGAAGTATCAAATAAATTAGTGAAAATCAATTCTTAACATGGAGAGTAATTAGGATTAACATGCTAAGGGAATTGGGTAGAATTGGCTATAGTGAAATTTGAAGCTCTAGTGCTCTCATAACTTGAATCTCACCACCTTATTTTTATACTTTTGCTTTTATTTATTGTTTTTAGTTAATTAATCATTGAATCTCATTATTTAACCGTTCAAATAAAGTCTAGAGTTAATCACAATTAGTACTTGGTAAATTAAATTACTCTTCGTGGAAACGATACTTCACTTATCTCTAAACTATTGTGTGATTTGTACGCTTGTGAAATTGCTCAACAACCTCCATTGCCATGATTTAAGTATGTTATCATATTGATGTTCACATAAATCTTAGCACCAAAGACTTCCTGTGCAACATAAGGCCTTTTCCTCAGTCAACAAACTTTTAATTTAAACCTAGCCGAAGAAGATATGCAAAATTGGATTGCAAACAATAGGACTATTATGGGTGTTTCTTTCTTAAAGTACTACTTTTGGACTCTGATCACAATTGATTGCACCCCACATAAAGTGGAGAGGAAAGCAATTACCCATCATTCCTTCTTTTGTACTCTGATGTTTGCTTGCTACCGACACCACATGAACTCAACGTGTAAAGCAATCATCCAATATTTCTTCATTTTTGACTTCTTCTGATCAGTAGCCCTTGGAGTTCTAAAAAAACCTGAAAACAAGTGAAAAGTAACAGCAAAAAGGAGAATAACGTTAGTTGGGATGAAAGAAAAAGGAAAAATGTGGATGTGATTAGGATCCAAAGAGATTTAAGAAAAGAAAGAAAATTTACCCACAACTTTCATATCTGCCAAATTATTTTAAAGTGGACTCTAGTACAACCGGACAGTGATTCTTAGCATGTGGTTTTAGCCTTTTTCTTTTTCTTCTGTTTCGAAATATTTTTTTTATAAAACTACAATTACTTACTATTATTAGTAAGCAACTGATCTATTGCAGGGACATGAAAGTGTTAGCACTAAAAATAAAAATGCATAATGCATTTTACAAAATTGTTGCTGTTGATGTCTCCATCTTATTGTTGTTGGAGCATGTGGTGGTGTGGTCCTTGGATTTTGGTTGTCTATTTTGGTGTCGCTTGCATAAAAGAGAGGCTGCTTTTGTTAAAAATAAGGTTTTAGCAAATTCAGGACTGAAGTCTCTTATTGACGGTGCTAGAAAGTTCAGAAAGTTAGGAAATTTTGACTCGTTTGTGCTTGAAAACGGCCAGCAATTTACAAAGCGAATCACACGAAATTATGAATAAGATGCTGAACCAACAAAACAAATTCAATATCAGCCATTTATTGGTCAATTTTCACAAGGTCTAAACTACAAGTTCCCTTTCTTTTGGGTTTTCTTTTCCATCCCTCTCTGTCGCTCACTCTCCCTTTTTTTTTCCCCTTAACAAAATTGTTTTCTTTTCCTATGTACAAGTTACAATCTAGAGGACTGAAATGATTGAGAAAAAGCAGAGGCACCTCTTCAAGCTTGCAGATAACTCCAATAAAAGATAGAGCCGGGAGCCCGAAAAACCTTGAACCAAAAACTGAGCAGCCAGCAGCCCTCTCTCTCCCTCACAAGGTGTAAAATCCATCAATACATAATATACAGAAATCATCTCCCTTCTTTGCCTCCAAACCAAAAAAGAGCTGCGAATTGTCTCCCTCGTAAAGCTGTCAGAATAGTCTTTCAAAATTGGAATGCCATCAATTCAATGTCGCTGGGGGATTGATTATAGGCATTTACTTGCTACTGGCTACTGATGACTCCTCTATTTCATCATAGTGGCTCTCTCTTTGGCACGGAAGTCATCCACGCTACGGTATACTTCCCTGAGCAAACGATCCAATTCTGGATGTTTCATTAGAGGCTCTTTCTGATCCCGTTGTTCACGATAATGATGAAATGCCCTACACATACACAAGGAATTCAAAATATAAAAAGCAACTTAGATGCACATGCTTGGACGACAAAAGGATTACTAGCCAGACACCTATAATTCAAATTCAGTTCAAAACAGTTATACTTGAAAATGACATAATTAAAGATCTTCAATTCCTTATGAAATGAGAGCATTTAAACAAAATTTCGCACTTATAGCTAATGTTAGCTTTGTTATATGTATTCATCATAAATATAGGTGAAAATGAGCAATTCTATAAATCATCTAAACTAAATGTTTTCATCTCCTTTGTATTATTACCAATTACCACAATATCATCTACATAAGGCTGTAAGTAATAATGTCTAAACAGACTGGTCGTGGTGATATCCGTGCTTTCTCATAGACTGCATAACTATGCCAAACCAAGCTTTAGGATGTTGCTTCAACCTATATGGTGATTTTCTCAATCTGCACTTGCGCCTTAAAAAATGGAAGCAAAACTAGGAAAGAATTCATTCACACTTCCTCCTCGAGATCCCTGAGAAGAAAATCATTCATATCATAATGCTGGAGGCCAATTCCAAATCTGCAGCCAAGGATAGTAGAACCCGGATGGTATTGACCTTTCAATAAAACCGTCTACCTTCTGCTTCACCTAAATATCTCCATTTGCAACCAACTACAAGTAGAGTTCTTTTCGAGACCTTCCATTCCTCAGCCACAGCAGCCTTCCAATTAGATTTTCCAGGAACATAAGGAGAGACATAGAGGACCAGGTCGCAAAATCTTTATAAGATGGTGATAAATATTGATAAGACAAATACAGATGGTGACAAACAATAAGACACATGCTTAGATATAGGTTATGGTACAAAATTACCACAAAACTACAACAATCATGAGGAGACTTATGTTCACAGGAAGTGGTAACCAGCAGCATTAGTCCCCTTACTGGGAATCGAGTATCATTAACATGCACATCCATATCAGTTAAATCAATACCAAAAGGTCAACACATGGGTTGGATTCTGCAAACAACTTCAGGATTCACATGAATGGCAATTGATTGGTCAGTTGATTGGTCAACAGGTGTCTTAAGTGTCCAATTCACTACTTCTACGATAGCATAGTTACCAATTACATCTATGAAACTTTGGTAACTTATACCAGAACTTCCCTTAATCACACCACGCTCCCCCTGAAGAGAAGTTTCTGGTTTTCCTAAAATGTTTCTTCCCTAAATGAGATATCACCAAAAACAAACATTTTCAGTGAAGGAGAGTGATAAAACTTTCCATTCTAAGTGGCAGAATATCCCAAAGATATACACTTAGGGATACAAGGATCAAACTTACCCCAGTGTTCTTGGTGGACATGGATATACTAACAGAACCAAACACCTTATCAGGAATACAAAGCTAAAATGGGACTGGGCTAAGAACCAAAAAGGGCTTTGACGAAATTCAATTGATAAGATATGCAGTCGGGAGTTGCATCCCGAGCAGAGAGCTAACCTGAAATGGGATTTATTGGAATAAAAGAATGAATAAAACCAAAGAATTACAATTGAAACAAGACCAGGATTTATAAGAAGAGCAAGAAAAAACAAGATTATATCTCAAAAAATGAAATGGGAACCAACAATAAAAAGCGAAACAACTTCGGGCATGGCCAGCTCCCATAGTGTGACGGGCGGCGTGTACAAGGCCTGGGAACGAATTCACTGCCATATGGCTGACCGGCGATTACTAGCGATTCCGATTTCATGTAGGCGAGTTGCAGCCTACAATCCGAACCGAGGACGGGTTTTTGGAGTTAGCTCACCTCGCAGGATCACAACCCTTTGTCCCGGCCATTGTAGCATGTGTGACGCCTAGGGCATAAGGGGCATGATGACCTGATGTCATCCTCACCTTCCTCCGGCTTATCACGGGCAGTCTGCTCAAGGTTCCAAACTCAACGGTGGCAACTAAACACAAGGGTTGCGCTTGTTGCGGGACTTAACCAAACACCTTACAGCAACAGTTGATGACAGCCAAGATTTCATTTCAATTGGAATTTGGTTATTCACCATGTACAAGGATCCCTGCTAAGCATCCATGGCTGAATGGTTAAAGCGCCCAACTCATAATTGGCGAATTCGTAGGTTCAATTCCTACTGGATGTATGCCAATGGGACCCACCAATAAGTCTATTGGAATTGGCTCTGTGTCAATGGAATCTCATCATCCACAAATAATGAATTGGTGTGGTATATTCATATCATAACATATGAACAGTAAGAACTAGCATTCTTATTGAGTCTAGAACTCATAGGGAAGAAAATAGATTTATGAATGGAATCAAATATGCATTACCCCAGAAAGATTGAGAAACATATATAGCAAAAAAGATCAATAACCTATATACCCCTAAGGGGCGCCAATTTTTATGCGTAGAAACACCATCTTGTTAGGGTGAATCTTTTCCTTCAAGAAAAATAAAAAACTTTATTTCAAGAAAGCTATGTGAAAAATGTGGATGAGCCACGAGGTCTCCATAGACAGCCAGTTGAATGTCAAGTCTTGGAGTGGGGTTATAGGCCAGCATTGGTACAAGTGAAATTTCAAGGCCAAACAATCACAACAATGGCAGCAACAACAGGGAGGCAAGGCAGCACCCAGTGAACTATTCCATCTAAACCAAGTCTAGCAAGTAAACCTTAAATTTCTGCAGTCTGATACCATGCTATGATGTTAGATAAATCAATTTTTCTTAATCATCTTCATTTACGAAATTCTTTTTACAGCACGAGATTTCATGGAAATTAATCAAAGTCTTATTAACCTAATCACAAAATTAGGAAATCAATATTTGAAAACACAAGGTTTCACGGAAATGAACCAAAATCTAGTTAACTGTAACAGAACACTATGGTAAATTTTCTAATAGGAAATTCAATTTATTTAGTTATTTTATTTTTTATAATGAAGGTTAAGAATCTATAATTGACTATCCACTCCTCTTTCCATTTAATAAAAAATTATTTTAATGTTTAATTCTTTCCTTAAAATATCAACAGAATTCTTAACAGAAAACAATATAATATGCTACAAAAGTGAAAAAGGAAGTTAATGTTAAGAATAGTTACCAATACTTTTCAAGGCCATAGAGATTGCCTTTATGGTAAAACTCAACTGTGAGCTGTTCAAAGTCCTTATACAGATCCTCTCTAAAATCCTTCTCCAAACCATAACTGAAATAAGAATACATAGACCCACACATTAGTGCTAATGTACTGAAGAGAGAAACATACTTAGAATTCTTTGTTAAATAACTGAAAACACAAGCGAAGCTTAAAATTCAAGTGGGGACTGCAAATATTACTAAAACAATGTAAAGAGCACAATTTACCACTAACCTATAGAACCTGAAAAGGCACTCGACTCCATAATTATAACCAGCAGCAGCATCTTCATGTGCGTATTTCCGGAACTCATCATACATCGAAGAGTTGAACATGCTTCTTAGGAAATAAGACCAAAATCTATAGAGAGTATTCATTTCCTGCGTGGAAAGTAACAAGACACATCTCACTGCAAATCATGGATATTGAAAAGAGACAATGCATAAAAATCCAGACAATTTTATGTAGACAAACTTGCATGACAAACTAAAATGAAAGTCCCATTCATATACTTCGTGGACAGTGGCATTGACATTTAAAGTAACTACTTTGAAACTCAATTGCAAAGAGAAACAGTTCAGTTACATCCTCACACACAAACATAAAGATACAACAATTACATGGAGGTGGATTTGCAACTTTGATGAGTAATGCCAAGAAATCAAAATTAGCAATTCGTATAACAGAGGATAAAGAATTCAAAATTATGTGAGATTGATTTCAGAAGAAATTGAATATTAAATTTAGGTGACAACAATCTAATCATAAATTAAAGCTTTCAACCAATAGAAAAATATCAAAAAAACTCCTCTCAATTTTTTTTTCTTTTAGTATTCTTGGAAAATGAAATTCATATGACAACATAAGTTCAGATAAAAGTCTACCTCACTGCATCCAATTCCCAACTTCTTCCTGTCATTTAGGCAACGCTTATGATACTTTAGGTACCTAAAAGGAAAGGCACCCATGTTAGATAACAAATTTATGCTCTTGCTCTCTCTCTCTCTCTCTCTCTTTTCCCCCACCCACCCTGCCCCCCGTCCTTTCTCTATCTATCTCCTCTATTTCTGTATCCAACACACACAAGCATGCACGCAGATCAAAATTACGAAATTACATCCCTTACTTTTGTTGTTTAAAACCATTTTCTTCTAGAAGCTGATGACTTGGATGCTGAAATGGTGGAAATGACTTTGGCACAGAACCCATCGGTGGACTACTGCTCGAGAGAAACCCATGGGGAGAAACACTCAATTTTGAAGACCTTGGTCTGTAAAATTAAAATCATATTTGGATTAGCTTTGCAGAATCACAAGACCTAATATGCTTAGACACTAAAACATTAGCTTGGTGCTGCGACTATTGTCCCTTGATTTCGAGTTTTGTTAACTACAATTTCTCATCTCACAAGTAAGAAAAACAACTTCTGAATCACTAGGTAGAATTGCTCTACTGAAGAAACAAATCCAAAATGTCATAAACAAAATAACATTCATTTTTGACTAACCCATGACTTTCAGGAGGCGTGGAACTAAAGAAAAAGCCAACAGAGTTACTTGGTGGACTTTCTGATATGATTCCTAGAGAGTTCCGAGCAGTTCCATAATTTCTAAAGTTGCTTGAGAAGAATCTCTGTCTATGGGACAACTGGTGATTTTGGAAGTTTTTACTTTGCTTCTTCCGGGAATTAGCACTTCCAGACTCTTCAATGCCAATACTACAGTTAGATATTTCTCCAGGCTTCAATTTTGAAAAGCCTTTGCCAACATTTGATAATCTTGAGTTTGTATCTCTATTTTCATAGCTGGAGCTGTTCTTTTTACGATTTGATCTCTTGGTTTTCAGTTCCTGCTAATTGATCATATGTTAGGACAGTGAAAGTACAGTAATTAACAAACTCCATTGGGGTTTTCTCAACCTGCTCATAGAAGTAAAGTCCATCGTTTATAGCAGACGCGAGCTCATTGGAAATGGTTTTTGATTCTTTATCTCCAGTTTTAGATCCTTCACCGACTCTACTATTCTGCACAGCAAACAATGAAATGTCAAATTATCAAAATGCTAAAGACATTAAATTAAAGTCCCATGCGTGAAACAAACGTAAAAGGACCTCGTATTCAAAAGACATAAGTTCAAGAAACATCTCTTTTTTATGAGATGAGGCAGTTGTTGCATGATTCATTGGTAGACTAGCAGATTAACACTTTTGATACGACAAAGATGCCTTCACAGCATATAGAAAACATAGATGCTCTAAAACGCTATTTAGGCATTAAAGGAGTTGTGAAACTAGACAAGTTAGTTGCAATAAAAGAAAGTGAAACTGACTGGGATAAGTTTGTTAATTTTTTGGGAAGAATATCCTGATGGTACCCCTGACACATCACCCTTTTCATCTTACCATACTACAATCTTAAGCACCAGATATACGTCTGATGAGGTTGTATTTGCACCAACAGAAAACAGATATCAAATACATCCAATAACTCAGGGGGTCACATTCCTATGTGCAATGCTTCTAGAGAACATTATACAGTGTTTACGTCTGTTAGATAGAGCATCCAACAAACTTATTGGCTAAGCGGAGAGGCCCAAGACTTTTAATTTATCTATTCGAAAAAATACATAATTTCATTGGCAAGGAACAGAGCAACGCAGAGGACAAGTTATCCACTAGACTAGCTAAAAAACGCTAGTTAAATACAACAAAAGACTGCAAAACATAGCTAAGCAACAGGACATTATATATTGTAATACAAGGCTTCACTTTATTAATGCCACATACTCTCAACACACACCCTCATGTGTGGTGTAACTTGAGCCAAACACATGGACTGGACAACTCATGTTGTGTCACATGGAGTGCGTGTGGCCATTGGGCTTGACACGTGAATTGCCAGCTCTAATACCATGTTAGACTTTGTTGGTTTACCACTATTTGCAAGAGCTTAAGCATTACAATATGATAAGAGTAATCAGCTTTTTCAAATATACATTTTGTTACTTAATAGCATACCTGAGTGACAATTACAAGTCTCTGGACATCCTGATCATTGACTACAGTCTCATCATCTTCATCATCAATCCTTTGGACACCACTGTCATATGAAGAACACATACAATTAGAGGCCGAGCAAGCAGACACTACAACAATGAAGCAGATAGTAAGCTTCCATACCAAATTGCATGATCATAGTATTGTAATTCTATTGAAGCAAGAATGCTTGGCCAGGATATGCCAAAAAATTTAGGCTCCAAGTTCCAATTACATTAAATTGAATGGCACCAGTACAGTTCAACCACCAGTTTTTAGTGCACAAACAAACAAAATGTATCCTGGAAGCATACTTTCATCAATAAAGAAATACGAAAAAAAAAACAAATAAATGAATAAAAGACTGCAGAAAAGAAGAAGAAGAAATAAACGAGAGCAATAAATGTCCACGTGCAGAGTCACATAATTACAGGTCACAAGGTTTCCAACACAAAAGTCTTCAGATGATAAACAAGAAATTAAAAAAATTTAATTCTCCAGGACATGGTGATTGCTGAGAAATAACATTAAAAGAATATCACTACAAGCACACCCCACTCCCCAAAAAACTGATGAAAAAAAATATAGTAAATGGTTTCTTTTTCTCAATATGGCTTTACAATATGAAATAATATTACATTCAGGCACATTAGTACACTTGCGGAGGCACTTTATCTATCTCTCCTAGAACTAACCAACGAATTTCAAATAATTCGTAATAAGCCCAGATCTATTCATTGTCATACCAACCACTTAGGAATGTAAGATTCGTATCTAAGTAATTTGAGTAGGTCAGATTACAAAAATGTTGTTGGTGCCTTTGTTATTTTTTTCAGAACCAGTACACCTCACAATCCATTGGGGGCTAGCCCTACAATACTTATGGTTCTTGCATTTAACTAAACTCACCTGTTGCACCCTGGGGTCCCCACCTGTGGCCCCATAGAACGACATTGAACATAAAGCATATCAATCAAATACAAAAAAAACAAAACAAAAAACATTGAATACCTTCTTCTAACAGGAGAAAGATCATCCTTCTTTATTATTTTCTGCTCAAGCTCTAGCTCTTCATCCAGCATAAATGTGTTTGCAAAATCATTAGACAGGTCACCAACATTCTTCATATCCATATCTGACGGCATGCCTTCCACCCCATCATCATCAAGTCTTACACTTTCAATTCCCTCTGAGTGGTCTAGGCAGTCTGAGTAATGATTCATTTTGACAATTGAGGAATCGCAATTTGATTCAGAAGTCAACTTTCCACTTAAACCACCATTATAATCTTGTGATCCTCCATTAACCTGAACACCATCAGTGCCATGTTTGGTGTTTGATGGCATGCACAACATCAAAGTTTTTTTATCTGATGAAAGTTCAGCTTTTTCTTCGGAAGTGTTCTTTCCATCATCGATGGAATCACTATTCTCAGGAGCATTGATAGACCTTTCTTGATGTTGAACCAAGGAAGTTTGCGGTTTGGATGTTAACACGTCTACAGAGGCTGCGGTCCACTTTGACCATTCATCACGTCTCCTTATCTTGTTAGCCTAATCACAAAAAGAAGCAAAGCATTTTAAAAACATCCATAATTTGTCAGCATATCTCTCAACTTCTCTGAAGCCAACATCTTTCATAATTTGAGTAGGCCACCAAAAGTACAAAGGCACCTCAACACAGGTAATTACAAAAATGTTCCATTAACCTCAGATTATGAACATTATGAAGGACAATTTTCCATTACGGTGGCCTTCACTTCCAAAATGACATGAACCCCCAAACTTAGAAAGGAAAGATCTTTCTTTTAAAAAAATGAAGAAAGAAATTAAAAAATAGAGTTAAATAAAACAAATGAGAGAGACAGGAAAAATCCATTGTCAGCAAACAATAGCTTAGATTGTCATTCCATATTCACCACAAAAAATAGTCTGGCTTTGCTGTACCATTGAGAATACAGTACAAGACAAGAAGACATAAAAATCAGGATAAGTGCTAGAAAGAATATTAACCTGCACTTCTACAGTAGCTGAACCCAGCAGTGAATCAATGATAAACGTTATGTCCGTACACATTTTTTTAACCTGTAACACAAAATATAAAGAAATTAGTTTATTTACATTAGTGCAAGCTACAAAACAGGAGGGCATATATTATCTAATCTAATATATCACACGGCAAAACATCGGTAAAATTGATCAGCACGTATTACTTAGCTTCTACATATGCACTATGGTACCGAAACATACCCTTTTAAAGTCCGCAATCGTGGTTATTGGAACCCATCCTTCGTCATCCATCAATGAAATTAGGTAATGGTCATTCTTTAGATTTTCATCACTGCCAAAAGGAGATTAATAGAGTCAATTAATGATAAAAGCAACATCTGTAACATCTATCTATACTTAAGAGAACTCTCCTTGTCTTCTATGGTGTGCAGAAAGTCTGTTTACAACAGATAATAGCAATAAGTCAGTTAAAATCTGGGATACTTTTGTCTTTACATACAACCTCACTGTTTCTCTCACATCCTTATATTTCTCTTCCTCCAATAACTTCAACAAGCGCATGTGCTTACTTTTCTAGTATAAACAAATTCATTGCTTTTCATTGTAATAATGTATATTTTAAGAATCTCCAGGTCTAGGTCCTTTGAATAGTCCCAACTTTTCAGAGAAGTTTCTGATGAGATCCCACTTTTTAGAGGGTCGAGAATGTGTTTATACTACTCATTGAAATCCAGATCTATTCACTTCTTGCTTTTAGAATTTATACTGCTCGTCATAGAGAGTTGAAAATGTGCTTCACTATGGAAAAGCTTGACTTTCATAAGCAACTTACCTGAAATAATACTCTATTTGTTTAATAATAGAGTCCCTCAAAGAGAATGTATGTGTTTCTGAGGGTAGCAATGGAGCCCCTGGATTTAAAGGATGTGGCATAAAGCGAGGAGGATGAGGTCCTCTAATTGCACCAGGTGGTGGAACTGGAAGATAGCATATGGGTGCAGGACCTGTGTAATTGATATAAACACGAATAAAACATAAGGTCATAAGCACAAAGTAAAAGATCAGCAGCAGCTGAGTGTTAGGAGATTCATTGAGCACATTGATTTCTCCATTTTTTCAATTAAGTAAATTAAAGTATACTGGTGACACTGGAAATAGTCCGATACCAAGGGGAAAATGGAAAATTTGTTAAAAATAATACACATAATTGAAAAGACAGCTCAGCACTGGCATGCTATAATTACCAGGAATGCTTGGGCCGACCATGAATCCTGGAGCTGGACCAAAAAAATGAGGTCTTAAGAAAGGCCTAGGTCCAACACCCTGTTGCACAGGAATGTTCTCTCTGGGGTTAAACGGTCGTTGATGATTCCAAGTATGATTCCAATGGCCACCAGGTTCTGGCAAATTGGGTCTTCTAGTAGAAAAATTGGCACCATAAGCATTTGGATTCCCTCGTGGTTGAGGCTGAACTGGTTGCACAAAAGCTTGCACTGGGGTCTCACATCCAGATTTTGCAATATGATTTTCAACACTTGGAATGGGTCCAGGGTATGGCTGGTAAGCATACCCAGAAGCAGCAATGTGTGGCTGCTGTACCATAGTATGAAAAACAGGAGGAAGCGGTGGTTGATGGTAAGGTAAGGGTACTGGAAAAGGAGGTGCGGCATTTGGGTTGCGCCTAGGGCCTTTTTGGTGATGTTGTGATGATGAATGCTTGTGTGAAGCATTAGAATTTCCAGACCCATTTGACTTCTGCTGCATGACAAATCCCTGGATGACCAATCAAAACATTTAAAAGCAAATACAGTTAATGACCAGATGAACTAAAGTAGCATGTATCTTTTTGTTTTTGACCTATTGCTCATTTTTAATAGGAATGAAATAAATTAATAAAATAACAATGTTCATGAACAGGTGGCAGCCCCTAACACTTGAAATTCTAAATAACTAATCTAATGTTAAGCGTATATCTCAAAGCACTAGTGCTAGACACATCAAGTAACCAGGAATGGCAGGAAGGGGGAGAACAAGAAATCGAAGACTAGCGAGCCACTTTGGTAATGAATCTCTAATAATTTTCTGTTCTAGTCCTTCAAGACAATGCAAAATCTGTATTTAGCAGGCCATTTAGAAGAACTTTTTTCAAGTAAATTCCAATAAGTGCCCATATATTTAGATACATGGACTCAGTATGCAACAGTTAAATTCTGGGTTATCCTAGTACAATATTAACTTTTGAAGGGTTGCCAAATATTTTTTTTGAAAAAAAGTGAAAAACATTTGCTTTGATTGTAATTTTGGTTTCGATTTTATTAAGCTCTCTAGTTATTAATCTTTTATTTGAAGTTATATTATACTCTGAGGTGTTTTCTTCAAAAAATACAATATTTAGGACATCAATAAAGATATGAATATGCGAATTTAATTTTCTTTAAATAATTTTTGCCAAATAAAAATGATACTTTAATTAATTACACAAATCTCTTCTCCTAAAGAATAAATAAATAAATTATTCAAATAAAAATGACCATTTTCTAAGGTTTCAATGCAGAGATAAAACATTACTGAATTAGCCGTGCATGTTCCATAGTTTTAAACTTTTCCAACATGTAGCAAACAGGTTTGGGTTATTTTGTAGTTCTGCAGCCAAACAATAGCTTTCTTTTATCTTCATGGAAGCTGTCCCATGGAAAACCATTTATGGAAACAAACGGACCCTAAAAAGGATTCCAAGAAATCAGATGTTCAGCAATTGACAATTTACCTGAGGAGGCAAGGGAGACAGCTCTGCGGCCGGCGGCTTCACGGCAGCATCTGAATTTTTGGGCCTGTGGGCGTCGGCCAGAGCAGGCCAGGACTCAGCCCCCATGACGGGAGCATCCTCGGCCGCCTTGGCGTCGACCGTGACCGGAGTCTTCCATGGGGACTTGGGCCCACCTCCATTGACATTGAGGTCCCTCTGGTCATCCCCAGCCTCATTCTCAGCCATCACCATCACTCCTCCGATCTCACCAAAACCAAAATTCCTTTCCTCTCCTTTCCTTTGCTCAACGAAGAGAACAGAGACAGTGGCAGTGGCAGTGACAGTGTTAAACTTGTAAAATTGGGGGGAAGAGCGTGGAACGGAGTATCAAGATCTTCGTGGGCTGATGGAGCAAGCTGCGATCAGAGCAAAACGCGCGTTTTGTAGTGTTTCATCCTGTCATGGGTTTGGTGGGCGCTAGGGTTTTAAGAAGAGTGACAAAGAGAGAGCGAGAGAGAGAGAGAGAGTTTGTGTAAGAGAGGAGAGAGAGATAGACAGTTGCGGTTGCGGACGCCAACAAAGTGCGCGAGCTGTTGAAAAGCGTGTGTAGGTTTTTTTGGGTCCCTTTTATAGGGGTTTTGGCGGACGCCAACAAAGTGCGCGAGCTGTTGAAAAGAAGTGTAATAGTGTGGAAGTAGCCAAACAGTAGTCTAGCAATAGACAACATCCCCCTATTGACTCAGCGTCAGTAGATCCTCATATAAAAGGGGGAAATTGGCCTTTACCCCCTTGCAGCTAATTTATTCATTCAATTATCCCCATTTTGAAACTCCATCACAAATACCCCCTATAAAAACTCTATATTGACAGCTTATTGTGTTTTTTTTTCCACAGTCCTTACGCTTTCTCTTCATCTTCTTCCTTCTGCCAAACCTCACAAAATCCACCTCCACCACCATAGAATCTCCCCTAACTTTATCTCCTCTTAGTTATATCTTCCAAGTAGGAGCTGATTTCAACCTCAAGGTTGAACCCCAAATTTGGAACCATACCCTAGCCAAGGTGCGACTCACCACCTCCGTTGTCGGCCTCCACAACGAAGCCACAATCTTGACTTTCCACCTCCGTCGTCGACTTCCACCACAAAGCCACGACACTTCATCGTCGATCATCACTGGTGAGTTCTGATATGGGTTTTGTTTTGTTTTGGGTTTCTTTAATTGATTGAGATTATTGGGTGATTGCTTTCATTGTTTTGAATGAGACATTAATGGGTTTCTGTTTTGGCTTGCTATTTCTGTGATTGAATGAAATTTACCAACTATTTCCTGTAGTTGTTAAGCTCTTGGACTTGGATACACTATTTTGTGCTTATGATTTGTCTTTATACCTGTTTTGTGATTGAGACTTGGACTTACAGATCTCCTTGAAAATGATATATTCACTCTTTTGGGTGGTATGATATTCGATAAGAAACAACCTTGGACAGTCAAGGTTTGGCAATTTGTAAGTAATTTGTTAGTAATATGATACCCTAGGTTAATGGTTTTGGGTTGTTTTAACTTTAAGAGTTCTTGACACATGCCTTCCTTGCTGGAGCTTGAAACACAGCTAGGCTAGCTGAACGTTTCACTTTGCATAATACTGATGTTTTGAAATTGTTGGTTCCTGATGTTTAATTGATGTTTTATCCATATGGTTTATCCACTAGTTGATAGATTTTTTATTGGTAGCTTAACATGTGTTAATAAAAGGAAATTTTATGATGGTCAGAAATGGACACAATTGCAATTTTGGTTTGCTACAATGGAAAATGGGTAACCTCAAAGAAGATGTGCACATATGAAGGGGGTGACTCAAAAGGCGTAATAATTTCGCGAAACATCACGTTTGGTGAGCTTTTGGAAAGGGTGCATAAGATTGTTAATACAGCAACAGGGAAGACAAGCTTTGTTTAAAGTTCTCAGTTTCAATATCCTCGAATGAGTGTAAGCATATCAAGATTGAGGATAATGATGATGTTAAATTTTTTATTAAGTACATTTGTGACGTAATTCCTTCAAAAGTGGCTCCTTTACTAGTGAGCATAGAAGACAGAGGAGTGAAAAATGTCGTAGGTGATCATATGCATATCATGACGGATATGAGTCGGATGGCCTGTTCTTCAAATGCCATAGTTGAAAGCAATGGTGATATACATGGTGATTCTGGAACAGAATATTTAAACAGGATTGATTTTACAGATGTGGAGGGGATGCATAGTGGTGATAATGGTACCAGAAATGAATGGCTTGCAAATGCACTCAACCCCTCCTAGTTTGGCCCATTTGGAGACATTTTCACAAGTGGGTGTGACGGGTCTCGGAACAACGTATGAACTTTCTATTCGACATAATTGGAGACAAATGGGTGAACAAAACGTGCACAATTTGGGTATTGTAAATGATGAAGAAGAAGATATTGAAAGTGCGTATTCACGGAATAATTGGGATCCAAAATTGGAAGTTGGGACAATTTTCTCTAGTAAGGAAGCATTGTCCAACAAGTTACAATTGGCAGCAGTGAGAGGTCACTTTGAATTTAAGGTGAAGCAGTCTTGCAAGAGTCGATTGGTTGTGGTTTGTTCTCAAGGTCCATGTCCATGGCGGCTTCGTGCATCTAGTTATGGAGAAAAGAACTTCATGATTGTGAAATATAATCCGATCCATGAATGTGATATGAGTTTTATACATGACAAGCATCGTCACGCAAGTGCTAAACTCGTTGGTAATGCAGTGAAACGGAAGTTGAAAGATTCTCGCACAATATACACACCAAGTGATATAATCAGAGATGTAAAACAAAACTTTGGGGTCACCATTAATTATTGCAAAGCTTGGAGATCGAGGGAGTTAGCTGTAATGTCCACTAGAGGTTCAGGAGAGGAGGCATATTCTCTCCTTCCAGCTTATTGTCACGAATTAGAGCGTGTGAATTCTGGCACAAGGACACACATCCACACCGATGAGAACAATAACTTTTTGTATTTTTTTATGGCTGTTGGGGCATGTATTAGAGGGTTTCAATCTTCGATGCGGCCAGTCATTGCTGTGGATGTCACACATTTAAAATGTAAGTATAAGGGTGTCCTCTTTGTTGCTAATGCATTTGACGGAAATCGAAATATATATCCTCTTGCTTTTGGAATTGGGGATTTAGAGACGGATGCATCATGGCATTGGTTTTTTAGTAAGCTTCATGAAGCCATTGGTGAGTGTCCAAATCTTGTGATTATTTCTGATCGGAATATTAGCATAGAGAATGTGTGGCAAAATGTTTTTCCAGCAGCACAACATGGCATATGCTTTTACCATATGAAGGGTAACATGAAACGCACTTTCAAACTGAAAAACGTGATAAATTGTTGCTATACTTTGAACAAGCTGCGAAATCTTATGGTATCGCTGAATTTGATCGTCATTTTCGTAAGATAAAGGGAAATGATGAGGTTGCTCAATATCTTGAAAGTGCAGGATTACACAAGTGGTCTAGAGCTCATATGGATGGACGTCGATACAATGTAATGACAACAAATATTGCGGAGTCAATCAACTCAGTCCTTTGGTTTGCAAGGATGCTACCAGTGGTGCATTTGATTGATGAAATTATCAAACTGCTTGTTAAATGGTTCAGGAAACGTCGTGATTTTGCTTTCCTGAAATCCATGGCATCTCAGGTACTTAGCTTTTCTGCTTTACTTTCATACCCATATGTTATTTGGGTTTTCTTCTGCTTGTTTCAATTTCATATATGGGTTGGAATTTTTGGTGCTTAATGTCACTTCAAGTCCCTCCAAGTCAAATTTGAGTGAGATTGTACATAAATTTGTTGAAACATAATTGTGGGTTTAATTTAAAATTTTATCTCTCTTTTTTTAAATTAATATTTTCAGCTTGTGTAGAGAATGTTATTTAAGTAGGATGTTCGGTTCACAATTGTATATCATTTTGTACCCTTATTGCTTATGATTTAGTTATGTTTTTGAGTTAACCTTGTGCTTTTAACCTCTTTTGTGTTTGTTATTCAGTTTATTGAGCTCTAGGTATCACTTGAGGCATTTGAAGTAAAATGGTGAAAATAATGTGTAAAAACTGGTGACTGAGTTACAAGTTCATTTCGGACTTATCTTCTTCATTACCAGCTTGGATTGGGCCAATACTTGTGTGTTTGGATCGATGACATTCTGAACTTAAAGATTGATAGCTCAAAGTCGACATTTGATTGATACAAGCCCAATCCGATGAGCCCATCAAATTACACATCATGCCTGACGTGCAGATGAGCTCATTGCATGCTTGGTCATGGTGAGCTAGGCATGAGCTATTGGTTTCTGAATGGAAGCTTGGTCATGCTGACATGAGGATGAGCTAGGGCTGCTAGTGGGATTTAGTGGAGTAACCATTTCTGATTATCTAATGCAAGTTGTGAGTCCATTAGCCCATTTCTGATTATCTAATGCAAGTGTTGAGTCCATTAGCCATATTCAATTCTGATTTCTCACCTCCCTTCCCCTATAAATACCAATTCAATTCCAGATTCAAGGTGTGCAAGCCTGGGATTCACAACCCCACAAAACCCTCTCCATCCATCCTTAAACACTCCCATACACTCTAGGTGCAAGCCTGGGATTCACAACCCCACAAAACCCTCTCCATCCATCCTTAAACACTCCCATACACTCTAGGTGCAAGCCTGGGATTCACAACCCCACAATTCAGCCATCCTTCACTCCATCCTCCCTCAAACACTTCCATCATTTTCCCAAACACATTCAGAAACTATCCTCAAACACTCTCACAATCCCAAACACTCCAGCAATCAACCAAAAGCTCTAAACAGCCCCAAATCACCAAAACAGCTCCAAGCAAACCTCTCTTCCATTTCCCTACGAATTTCATCTTTCTTAGCCATCACCACTCACTCAAACTCATCCCAAATCACCTCCATATCCTTCATACATCCTTCTAGAAGTGAGGAAGCTCTTGGAGAAGCATTAGTCTTGGAGAAGCACTTGGAGAAGCCTTGGACACCACAAGAACTTCAAAAAAGGGGTTTTTCTACTCTTATTGCATTCATTATGTTTTCTCATTTCTGTCTTAATTTCTTTCTCATTATGAGCAGCTAAATCCATAGCTAGGGTTTCAATGTAACCTGACAAGACAATTTCATGTTTTCAAGTTAATGTTACTCTTGTTGATTACTTCTAATTTTCTGGTCTCATTCACTTGTTCTTAGTTGAATCTTTATGCATGTTTAAATAACTGGCCACTATGAACACATGCATGTTGGTTATCTAGTTCAAGTTTACATAAACACCATATGACTCTTGAACCGATTAGTGAATGAGTGGGTAATGCATTTAGGACAAACACCATGTTTAAATGTTTACTTGGTTCTTTTGTGTTCTTCTTAAGCTTAATGGATTCAGATTCATAGCCTAGACTAAACACCATAGCTAAGTTGTGTTTCTGAGTACTTGATTAAAACCAAACACCATATGGATAATCATACATAAGAAAGAACGAACTCCAGAAATTGTAATCAACTTAGGTGATTGTTAACTTGTTGCTTGAAATTGGATTGTCATGGTGAAGTTGAAACCCTAGTGCTTGTCTCCTTTCTCTCTAAATTTCTAAACATCTACTTGCTGATCACTTGCTATTTTGCATTCCCTTTTAGTATTTTTCAGTCACTTGCTATTTGCTTTCCCTTTTTGTAGTTGTTACTCCAAACAAACTCAACACAACCTCATTTAAATTCTGTTTAGTCTTAGGATTACTTGTGAGTCTAAGTAGTAGTAATAAGTGTCTTTCATCCAAGTCTCTGTGGAACGACCTCGTGCTTGCATTCCTATACTACAATTGGTTCGTGCACTTGCGAGAAATAGATAGAGTAAAATCTGTCCAACAAGAAAATGGCGCCGCTGCCGAGGACTTGATTAAGAGTCTTGTTACTATTGCTTACTTTCTTTAGTTTTTCTTTGTTTTCAGGTATTTGCATGTCGAGCAAACCATTTCTTGAACAAGTTGTATCAGCGGTCAAGAAACACTCTCAATCCGGAACCATTAGGATCCAACCAATCTGTGGTACACAACAACCATCACTGGCTGAATTTGAACGAAGGCTTGATCAAGCAAGGGAGGCAGCCATTGAATCTATTCTCAATCCCTTAGAAGCCGAAACCTCCAATTCAACAAGCTCAGAAGAGTACTCTCTGTTCAACATCTTTAACTCAGATCAAGAAGAAGAAGAAGAAGAAGAAAAGATGGCAGCCCATGACCAACTTGCTTTGGAGGATCTTGCTCAACCAATCATACCAAATTCACCTTCATGCATCTTGCTGTCCAGAGAAGCTAGAAACTATGAGCTTAAATCTTCTCACTTTCAAATGCTTCCTTCTTTTTATGGTTTACCAAATGAAGATCCTTTGGCTCACATTAAAGAATTTTATACTGTTGTTTGTACTTTGCCTTTGAAGGATGTGTCTGAAGCAAATCTGAAGATGAGGGTTTTTCCTTACACTTTGAAAGATAGAGCAAAGACTTGGTTTATGTCGTTAACCCCAGGATCACTAACCACTTGGGATGCTGTTGCTAAGAAGTTCTTGGAGAAGTTTTTCTCTGCCCAAAAGACAGCCACCTTGAGGTCCAAGATTTTCAACTTCTCACAACATGATGGTGAACCATTCAACGAATGCTGGGAGCGTTTCAAAGGAACTCTAATGCAATGTCCACATCATGGGTTACCTCTATACTTACAAATGCAAATTTTTTATGATGGACTAACCGAAACTTGTCAATCTACTGTCAATAATGCTGCAGGTGGAGCTTTAAAGAAAAAGAATGCTCAAGAGTCATATGACATATTTGAGATGTTGGGATCCAATGCTCAACACAAAGATACAAGAGGTAAGGCTGGTATCTATGAGATTAGTCCTAACAGTGAGCTTGCTTCGCAGGTGGCTAGTTTACAAAGGAAGCTTGATGCTGTGCTCAATATGGTCCCTAAAGCTCCTCAAGTTGAAGTTTGTGCTATTTGCAATTCTCAAGGACACTCAACTCACATGTGTTCAGCTAGTAATACTTATCCTGAGTTTGTCCAAGAACAAGCCCACATGATGAATTCTTACAACCAAAGGCCAAGAAATGATCCCTTCTCGAACACTTATAATCCGGGTTGGAGGAATCACCCAAATTTCTCTTGGAGCGACAATCAAGCAAGTTCATCATTCCAGCCTAAACCAAGTTCATTGGAGGACACAGTCAAGATGTTGGCCCAAAATACTTTGCAATTCCAGCAAACTACTAATGGTGCTCTTCAACAACATTCTGCTGCCCTTACTAAGATAGAGATTCAATTGGGACAAATTGCAGATACTTTGAACCAAAGAGAACCTGGAAAATTCCCTAGCCAACCAAATGTGAATCCCAAGCATCATGAGCAAGCCAACGCAATCTCAGTTCTAGAAGTGGTAAGGTTATTGATAATAAAGTTGGCAAAGAAGTTACTAATCATGATGTTGTGAATGCAGGTGATGAACACAAGGAAGAGATGACACCAAAAGAAGCAATTCCCATTGGCAAGTCAACAATTTCACCTATATTGCACAAGGCCAAGAACCCTTATGTGCCACCAATTCCTGGACGTCTTGCTAAAAGCAAACAGGATAAGTCTTTTACTGAAATCCATGATATACTTAGTAAAGTCAATGTTAACTTGCCTTCCCTTGATGTGATCAGGAACATGCCAACTTATGCTAAATTTTTTAAGGAGTTGAACTCACACAAGAGAAGGTATAGTCCTCATGAGAAGGTGTTGGTGTCTGAAAATGTGAGTGCTGTCCTTCAAAGAAAACTTCCTCCTAAACTCAAGGATCCAGGTAGTTTTACCATCGGCATAACCATTGGAGATAAACGAGCTGAGAAAGCCATGTTGGATTTAGGTGCAAGTATCAATCTAATGCCTTATTCAGTGTACTTGCAACTTGGTTTGGGAAAATTAAAATCCACCACACTCAGCTTACAACTTGCTGATGGTTCAGTGAAATATCCTAGAGGTATTATTGAAGATATTTTGGTTCAAGTTGATAAGCTAATATTACCTGCTGATTTTGTAGTGTTAGACATGGAAGATGCACCCATTCATGATCGTGAGCTGCCTATCTTGCTTGGAAGACCATTCATGGCCACAGCAAACACTCTTATTGATGTGAAAAATGGCATACTGAAAATGACAGTCCTTGGCCAAACCATAGAATTCAAAGTGTTTGAATCCTTAACTCATCCTTCTAATTCACTTGATTGTTTTTCAATTGATTGTTTGGATTCCCCTGGTTTTGTCTAAGTTTGTGCAGGCACAATCTGATGATGCTTTAGAAATTGTTTTGACACAACCTTTAGGTGACCTTGATGATGAATCTGAGTTCCAAGAAGTGGTAGCTGCCCTAGAAGAGTTCCAGCCATTTCCACCAATTTCTAGGTTACCACTTGAGCCCCTTGATCCATGCTCTACGAAGTTGGAACCATCCAATGGCATGTTCAAAGTTACACCCCTTGCACACTTGAAGAAAAAGAAAAGGAAAAGGAAGAGGAGAAGAAGTTGGGTGAACTATCTTGAGACGATTGATCCGAAAACCCCCAACTCATCCTAAGCTGATTGCATAATGTCTTGCCAAGACATTAACTAAGGCGCTTCTTGGGAGGCAACCCATGTGTTCAAGAAGAAGGTGTTTGTTAGCGGTCAACCTAATCGCATCAAGGGGGAGTTTCTCTATACCTTCTTCTTAACTTTTCCCTTTATCATTTGCATGTTCTCAATCATCTTTTCTATGCTTTAACATTGAGGACAATGTTCAATTCAGGTCTGGGGGAAGGTTTTCAATTTTCGTTCATGTTTTCACTTTTCTTTCATTGTGTTTTTCAGTTTTTGTTCATTTTTTTTAGAAGGTCATGCAATCAATAGTATGGAGCTGCCATTGAGGTTTTCATATCAGAATTTTTGCACTTCACAAAGCTATTGCTCTTAGAATTCTGGTGACTAAAGTACCATGCTCAAATTTTTGAAGGAAAATAGTGGAGACTACCCTAGTGAGCCATATCGAGCCTAATTGCTTTCTTGAGAGGGTTTAAAGTGTTTCTACTTCTCATCTCTACTCATTTTCTTCATTTCACTCTAATTGATCTCATCATTTCATTTTGATTGAATACTAAGGATGATTCTCTTTTGCAGATATCATGTGCTTGCTCTCATTCATGAATGAACTCATTGAAGTGATGCTAGGCTATGTGTGTATAACCATTCTATGTGCTTTCTTTCACCCAACCTATATGTGTGTTCCATCAACCCTCTTGAAGCCAAACACTTCAAGCCTTTTTCTTCTATCACCCTCATCATTTCCCTAACTTTGTATCTCAATCTGAGATATTCCCTTATTGTAGCCATACCCTATACTTAGAAATATACCAAGGTGTGCCAAGATAAAGTTTGAGGCAAGGAAGTTGCTGCCATGTACCTCAAAGAAAATTGGTGTGATTTTGTGCAATAAAGTTAAAGAAGATGCAGATCAAATCAGCAAAGATGAAAGTGTTTCAATGTGATCTAAGTGTGAAAAATAAAGTCCATGCCAAGTGAAACCATGAAGTTTGCAGCCATGCCATTCTAAAATCAATGTTGCCTTGCAGATTAATGAAGCTGCAACCTTGGTATGTTTTTAAGTTACTTGTTTTTCCTTCCAATTCTTCCATTTCCCCTAAACCTTAGTCTTTCATTACAACCTTGTGAAAGACCTAGCTGATCTTTGAGGATGTATTCATGGGTGCTGGTAAGTATGTGTATATCTCTATTCTTAGTATTTGATTCCTTTCATGAGATCTAACCAAATTTGTGCTTCTATTTCATACACTCACTTATGCTTTCTTAAGAGAATTAAACCATAGGTTCTGAGTGATTGAGTGTTATCTGTGAGAATTAGAGTTGAAGCATGTTCTCTATTCAAGGTTTGAGTGTGCTTGCTTTGAAGCCGTGTGCCTTTGAGCTATAGCTTCCACTTTACACACTGATTGATCACCTATCTTGGCAACTCTATGGTGTTGGAGGTATGACTAAAAGTTTTCTTTCATTTTCATTAGTTGATTTCAAAGTTTGTTTTTCTAACCACTTTGTTTTGTAGAGTCAGGAAAGCGTTTATGGGTATCGTTTCTGTTAAACCCTTAGGAGACACAACTCCTCCTACTAGGGATGCCTAGAGGTTCAAAGGCTTGTTGCATATGCTCAATGCAATCGAGTTACCTGCGGAAGTGGTTTACTTAACTTCTTGTTTTTGTTTTGTTTTGTTTTGCTCGAGGACTAGCAAAATCTAGGTCTGGGGGTATTTGTTCGGTTCACAATTGTATATCATTTTGTACCCTTATTGCTTATGATTTAGTTATGTTTTTGAGTTAACCTTGTGCTTTTAACCTCTTTTGTGTTTGTTATTCAGTTTATTGAGCTCTAGGTATCACTTGAGGCATTTGAAGTAAAATGGTGAAAATAATGTGTAAAAACTGGTGACTGAGTTACAAGTTCATTTCGGACTTATCTTCTTCATCCGAGCTTGGATTGGGCCAATACTTGTGTGTTTGGATCGATGACATTCTGAACTTAAAGATTGATAGCTCAAAGTCGACATTTGATTGATACAAGCCCAATCCGTGAGCCCATCAAATTACACATCATGCTGACGTGCAGATGAGCTCATTGCATGCTTGGTCATGGTGAGCTAGGCATGAGCTATTGGTTTCTGAATGGAAGCTTGGTCATGCTGACATGAGGATGAGCTAGGGCTGCTAGTGGGATTTAGTGGAGTAACCATTTCTGATTATCTAATGCAAGTTGTGAGTCCATTAGCCCATTTCTGATTATCTAATGCAAGTGTTGAGTCCATTAGCCATATTCAATTCTGATTTCTCACCTCCCTTCCCCTATAAATACCAATTCAATTCCAGATTCAAGGTGTGCAAGCCTGGGATTCACAACCCCACAAAACCCTCTCCATCCATCCTTAAACACTCCCATACACTCTAGGTGCAAGCCTGGGATTCACAACCCCACAAAACCCTCTCCATCCATCCTTAAACACTCCCATACACTCTAGGTGCAAGCCTGGGATTCACAACCCCACAATTCAGCCATCCTTCACTCCATCCTCCCTCAAACACTTCCATCATTTTCCCAAACACATTCAGAAACTATCCTCAAACACTCTCACAATCCCAAACACTCCAGCAATCAACCAAAAGCTCTAAACAGCCCCAAATCACCAAAACAGCTCCAAGCAAACCTCTCTTCCATTTCCCTACGAATTTCATCTTTCTTAGCCATCACCACTCACTCAAACTCATCCCAAATCACCTCCATATCCTTCATACATCCTTCTAGAAGTGAGGAAGCTCTTGGAGAAGCATTAGTCTTGGAGAAGCACTTGGAGAAGCCTTGGACACCACAAGAACTTCAAAAAGGGGTTTTTCTACTCTTATTGCATTCATTATGTTTTCTCATTTCTGTCTTAATTTCTTTCTCATTATGAGCAGCTAAATCCATAGCTAGGGTTTCAATGTAACCTGACAAGACAATTTCATGTTTTCAAGTTAATGTTACTCTTGTTGATTACTTCTAATTTTCTGGTCTCATTCACTTGTTCTTAGTTGAATCTTTATGCATGTTTAAATAACTGGCCACTATGAACACATGCATGTTGGTTATCTAGTTCAAGTTTACATAAACACCATATGACTCTTGAACCGATTAGTGAATGAGTGGGTAATGCATTTAGGACAAACACCATGTTTAAATGTTTACTTGGTTCTTTTGTGTTCTTCTTAAGCTTAATGGATTCAGATTCATAGCCTAGACTAAACACCATAGCTAAGTTGTGTTTCTGAGTACTTGATTAAAACCAAACACCATATGGATAATCATACATAAGAAAGAACGAACTCCAGAAATTGTAATCAACTTAGGTGATTGTTAACTTGTTGCTTGAAATTGGATTGTCATGGTGAAGTTGAAACCCTAGTGCTTGTCTCCTTTCTCTCTAAATTTCTAAACATCTACTTGCTGATCACTTGCTATTTTGCATTCCCTTTTAGTATTTTTCAGTCACTTGCTATTTGCTTTCCCTTTTTGTAGTTGTTACTCCAAACAAACTCAACACAACCTCATTTAAATTCTGTTTAGTCTTAGGATTACTTGTGAGTCTAAGTAGTAGTAATAAGTGTCTTTCATCCAAGTCTCTGTGGAACGACCTCGTGCTTGCATTCCTATACTACAATTGGTTCGTGCACTTGCGAGAAATAGATAGAGTAAAATCTGTCCAACATAGGATTATACAAAAACTTGTTGAACCAAAATTTTGGGATTGTGCAACAAATATTTCTCTATTTGTCGTACGGAATATTATGCTTGAAGCTTGAAGCTTGTCCAGGCTAAAATGATTTTGAAGTTTTTCTTTTGCTGATTGAATTTATTACTGAGTTAGGTTTTTATTCTGACAAAAAAACAATTGAAGAAACACAATTATTTGGTTCAATGGTCTCTTGGTTTTATAGGAGTTGTGTGATCTAATATAAAGGAACATTCGGGCCACTGAGAAGTGTTCTGCATCTTCAAGAATCTGTTATGATCTGAATTTGTTTTGGGATGTGATTTTTGAATGAACTACTAAGTGAGCTATCTGCATCCATAATATTGAATTAGCAATGGTGAGCTTAAGTAGAAGCAAACGCTTGATATCCAGGAAGATAATAATCGAAGTTAAATTGTGCTTGATGTCCACCACTTACTTTAATTACGCTCCTCTACAATGTAGAACACTTTTTGCAAAGTTAGATTGTGCTTGTAGAGGAATTGGATAATGGATAATGGGTTCACCAATTACAAGACTGCTTTGTTCATTCCACAGTCCACTCTGGAATTGCTCTCCAATTCTTATAACCTTCCTTGTTTCTCTTTCTAAAATTATGTTTCATTGTTGTAGGTTGTTGCAGGCAGATGCCATAAACCATATCAGTTATAAGGTGAGAAAAAAGAGTTCTTTGATGACCGGGAAGAGTGTACAGAGGCATTGTAGTATGACAGCCATCATCATTTAGTGTTTTAGATTTAGGCTTACCTATGAGTTATTGCTAGGCTTATTGCCTTAACCTTTGGTTGTTGTTGGTGTTAGTGCTTCATGAGTTTGCTATCTTTTTAAGAAGGCCATGGAAAATGCACCTTGCATATTTGTTGATGAAATTGTTGTTGCACAACAAAGAGGACCTGTAATTTTTTTGTTTTGCCATCTCTTTTGCAGGGTTCATTTGTAGGGTTCATTTTTTTTTTCATGACGATTGGACCTAAATATTTTGTTTCTGGAAAAAATACTTTTACTTATATTATACATTGAAGAGAGAACATTATATACATTGTGTTTTGCCCAGCATTTCCCACATAAGATGGACTATTACAGTTTTTGTATTGCTACCTGTATAGCCTCATATTGCCTTAGTATTTCTACTATATAGCCTCCTATTGTGTTCTTATTGTCACTGTATTAATTGGTTTTTGCTATTTTTTGCATTAATTGGTTTGAGTCCTCCTATTTGCACAATACATAGGCAATACAAGCCATATATGGGGGCAATACCTACGCAATATAAGCCATATACAGGGGCAATACAAAGGCAATACAAGCCATAAGAGTTTATATTAATTTTTCCTCAAAAAATGATACAAGCTATAAATTGGCAATAAACATACAATACAATGACAATAAAAGGCAATAAATGGTTATACACAAACAATAAACAAGCAATATATAGACAATATACAAGCAATCTACACGTAATATACACTGAATGTATATAACGTGTTTTCTCAAAAAAGGATGTGACGTCCTTGATGAAATCACATTCTTACACCTATAATTTCCCAATTTCCCAATTTCCCTACTATGGAAGCAATGTTATCTCATTACATCTTAAGATATACATAAGAAAGTGGCAAAAAACAAAAAAATTACATCTCCTCTTAGTCGGGAATTTTAACACAATTTATATCTATCATTAAAATTCTAGGACATGTCCTCTTAGACTCAAATTTAAGCTGAAAGTTAGCAATTTCCTCCCCAAAAGAACGCCGCCACTTGAAACAAGACAATCTTCCATCTGTATACAATGGATAAAAAATGCATATTAGAAGTAAATCATTCAATCACAATGGAAACAAAAACATAACATTCAATCACAATTGAAACCAATTTCAAAACAGAAACCAATATCAAAATTCATATAGATTGTTGGCTTTTCTAAATGACCCAATTCTTCAAGGAGATCTGTAAGTCCAAGTCTCAATCACAAAACAGGTATAAAGACAAATCATAAGCACAAAATAGTGTATCCAAGTCCAAGAGCTTAACAACTACAGGAAATAGTTGGTAAATTTCATTCAATCACAGAAATAGCAAGCCAAAACAGAAACCCATTAATGTCTCATTCAAAACAATGAAAGCAATCACCCAATAATCTCAATCAATTAAAGAAACCCAAAACAAAACAAAACCCATATCAGAACTCACCACAGTGATGATCGACGATGAAGTGTCGTGGCTTTGTGGTGGAAGTCGACGACGGAGGTGGAAAGTCAAGATTGTGGCTTCGTTGTGGAGGCCGACAACGGAGGTGGTGAGTCGCACCTTGGCTAGGGTATGGTTCCAAATTTGGGGTTCAACCTTGAGGTTGAAATCAGCTCCTACTTGGAAGATATAACTAAGAGGAGATAAAGTTAGGGGAGATTCTATGGTGGTGGAGGTGGATTTTGTGAGGTTTGGCAGAAGGAAGAAGATGAAGAGAAAGCGTAAGGACTGTGGAAAAAAAAAACACAATAAGCTGTCAATATAGAGTTTTTATAGGGGGTATTTGTGATGGAGTTTCAAAATGGGGATAATATTGAATAAATTAGCTGCGCCGGGGTAAAGCCGCCAATTTCCCCCTTTTATATGAGGATCTCCTGACGCTGAGTCAATAGGGGGATGTTGTCTATTGCTAGACTACTGTTTGGCTACTTCCACACTATTACACTTCTGCTCAACCTCTTATTTGGAAATTTACGCGGGTGTGGAAGCAGTCCAAAATGTGTCTGCAAAAGTAGAGATAGAGGGTACTCTGCCTTCCACTTCCTACATTACAGATTCTTCTTTTAGCTACATTACAGATTCTTCTTTTAGCTACATTACAGATTCTTCTTTTAGCTAATTTAGCCTTACCTTAGCATGGATTTGGATGGAGCAAATAAACTTGAAATTTAGGGTTGTACTCAAATGAGATTTTAAAAGATTTTAAAGAAGTTTAATAGTGCAGGTGCATTCAATCACTATTTTATAGAAGTCTATATAATTATTGGTGTATTCAATTTAGACTTTTTAAACTCCATTCAAATTTGGATGTATTCAATCACAATTTTAAAATACTTCATAAAAGTTTGGGTGTATTTAAAAATTCATTGATTTTAAAAGGAATACAAAAAAGTGGTGGATTTCGTTTGATTATATACTAATTATAGACTAATTTTAGACCATGACAAATCTTTGCTTCTCCCCAAGTATTTTGATAGATATGTTGACGCCCAAAATGGGATTCAACTTAGATAGATGTGGAGTGGTGGATGATGTGTGAAGACATGGGCTTTCAGCATGTGTATATGCCTTTGGGAGGCAAGGCAAGGCAAGAAACTACCTTTGGCAGTTAGTGACGTTTAGCATAAGTAAAGTAAATAAACATGTAAAAGACAAGGTATATGTGGTTCACTCGAATGATGAGTTACGTCCACAGAGAAGGATGTTCTCATTATGCTAATGTTTGTTTATATTTGTACAAGGGGATTAGACCAAAAGATAAAGGGAAGAAAGCCCAAGGCCCAAGGCCTAAGGTACAAAGCCCAAGAGTCCAAGGCCCAAGGGTCAAGACCATTTTTCTAAATAAAGGGTGGTCTTCTTTTCTAGGTGAAGAGGAGTCTCCACCTCTTGTAGTTTTCTAATGTGGGACTCTTGACATTGCCCCTAGTTGTGACTTGTGGCAAGGCTTATTTGGCTAAGGTGATGATTTCTCAAAGCATGGCACATGGTTGATCTTGCTTATCTAATTGTTCGATTAGTCACGGTATCAATAGTAGTCCTCTAAGTTCGCGAGTAAGAAAGTACTTCTTGCTTGGGGATTTGTAATTTTAAGTGCACTGGTCGAGAAACACCGTAGTTCATCTTCCAAGTTGTATAGTGAACTACCCACAGTCACCCAAGTCCCTGGGTAAGAAGGACATTGGAGGGAGGGAACTTGCAATAAAAACCCAAGTGGTTTGCAAATCCCCAGTTTGTTATGCAAGAGTACCGAAGGGCATCATAGTACGCCGAAGGGCGAGGGGTGTCGAAGGTACAAGACTTGCATGTCGCAAGACAAGGTGCTGAAGGGCACGTGACAATTCAGAGTCTTTATGAAAAAGTCTGTCTCTCTTCATCGAGAATCCCCCATTATATGGATAGAATACAAGCGAATTTAGGAAAGAATACATGCCGATCTTCAGCCCCTAAAACAGCTAACCTGCCATATATACATCTATCTAATTATAGTTTACAACTAGTATATCCTAATTAAGGAAAGAATAAATCCGTATAACCATAGCTATCAAAGTTGTCCAAGGCATAGAATCTGCTGGCATTAAATTTGTATAACCTATAAATATGTATAACCATAACTGTCAAAGCTGTCCAAGGCATAGAATCTATTGGCATTAAATGTCTAGTTATTTCCTTTGACATCCCCCCTCAAATTGATGCTGGTAAATCGACAAGCATCAATATGCCAACGAGGAAATGATGGCGTTGACGTGGCATGGATTTGGTGAAGATATCTGCGATTCTGTAGAGTAGTGGAGATATGTGGAAGGGTGATAACCAGATGATCATAGGCTTCCCTGATTGAGTGACAATCAACCTCGATGTGCTTGGTACGTTCGTGATAGACGGGGTTGGCTACAATTTGGATGGCACTAGTGTTGTCAGCATGTAGTGGAGCCAGGATGACTGGACAGAAACCGAGCTCTATGAGGAGACCACGCAACCAAATGATCTCAAAGCATGCAGCAGGCATGGCTCGGTACTCTGCCTCAGGAGATGATTTAGAGATGTGGTCCTGCTTCTTGCATTTCCAAGAGATAAGGGCATCACCAAGAAACATACATCAGCTGGTAGTAGATTTCCTGGTGTTTGGGCAACGGCCCAATCAGCATCACTATAGGCTTGTAGCTGAAGTGAAGAACTTGTGGGGAAGAATAAGCCATGACTAGGTGTGCCAAGAATGTAGCGAATTATGCGGCGGACGCCGGATAGATGGAGATGCCTCGGAGCTTGCATGAACTTGCTGACGATGTGAACAGCATAAGAAAGGTCTAGTCGAGTAATGGTTAGATAAATAAGACTATCAACCAGCTTCTGATAGATAGTAGGATCCTCAAGAAGATCCCCTTCGTCACGTCGATATTTCACATTAAGTTCCATGGGGGTGTCAACCGAAGTAGTGTCGATAAACCCAAGAAATAGGTGAGCTAGCCAAGGTCTTTCATGTGGAATGTAGAATGCAACAAAGTCTGAACCGTAGAGATTGCCTCCAAGTTAGAGCTAGTGATGACGATGTCATCCACATAAACAAGGAGGACAATGATACCCATGGATGTCCTTTGTAGAAAAAGGGAGGAGTCATACTGACTTTGAGTGAAAGAAAAACCAAGCAAAGTGGATCGAAACTTTTCAAACCATACTCTCCGTGCCAGCTTCAAACCATACAAAGAAATGTTTCAGTTTGCAAACATCATTAGGTGATGAAGTAGGCATACCAGAGGGAAGTTTCAAGTAAACTTCTTCCTTGAGATCATCGTGGAGGAATGCGTTCTTGACATCCATTTGATGTAAGGGCCAAGATTGAGATGCAGCAAGGGCAAGTATAGTTCGGACAGTGGTCATTTTGGCGACTGGTGCGAAGGTCTCATCATAGTCAAGACCATATTCTTGTTTGTTGCCAAGTGCCACTAACCGAGCCTTGTAACAGTCTATGGACCCATCGGAACGAAGCTTGATAGAAAACATGAACTTATTGCCAAGGGGTTTCACGGAGGAGGGACATGGAACAACATCCCAGGTTTGGTTTTCTTTAAGTGTGAGAAGTTCAGTTTCAACAGCTTTCTGCCAACACTCATGCTCCATTGCTTGTTTATAAGACGAAGGAAGAGAAATAGAAGACAAGGTGGCTGTGAAGGATGAAGGAGGAGAGAAACCAAACCTATCTAGGGGTCTACGAACTAGAGTACCTGTGTTTGAGAAGGGGAGGTGTAGTTGCTGGAACAGGAGCAGGTTCGGGGAAGGGGCTTGAGGGGGCTCGGGAGGTGCTGAAGGCTAGTGGGAAGTGGCGGAGGAGCATCGTTGATACACTAGAAGAGGCTTAGAAAGGACTAGAGCTGCAGAAGAGTTAGTAAACATAGGCAAAACATTGGAGCTACAGAAGAGCTAGAAAATGAAGGAGAAATGGGATCCTGATGTGTGGAAAAGAAATATTAGTTTTCTAGAAAGATCACATTTCTAGAAACTCGAATGTGACGCAAATTTGGATCATAACAAAGAAAACCTTTATGGTGTACTGAATATCCTAGGAAAGCACATTGAATCGACTTAGCCGTGAGTTTTGTGTGTTTATGTGTAGGAAGATGAACATAACAGACACAACCAAAGGTACGAAGGTTAGAATAAGTTGGAGGGTGACCAAATAACCTGGTGAAAGGAGAGTCGTGGTGTAATGTGGGAGAAGGCAATCTGTTGATGAGGTGGATAGGAGTGGAGAAAGCTTCACACCAAAATCAAGAGGGCATAGATGACTCTAACAGAAGAGTACGAACAACATCAAGAAGGTGACGGTTCTTCCTTTCAGCCACCCCATTTGTTAAGGTGTTGAAGGGCAAGACCGTTGAGAAATGATGCCATAATTCTGTAGGAAGTCTTGAAACAAATGAGACATATACTCACTTCCATTATCAGAATGAAGGATTTTGATATGGGCTGAAAATTGGTTCTGAATATATGCATGAAAAATCTTAAAAACATAAAATACTTCGTCTTTAGAATGAAGGAAATGAATCCATGTGAAACAGTTGTGGTCGTCAATAAAAGTGACAAAGTATTTGTAATTTTGAGAAGTGACTGGTGCCATACCGCACACATCACTATGTATCAGATCGAAAGGTTGGACTACATGTGGTGTGTGAATAGGAAATGGCAGAGTCTTACTTTTGCCAAGTATGCAAGAATTGCAATCAAACTGAACAACACTAAGAGATGGTGATTCTTTATTCCCAAGAAAACCATATTTCAGTATCATGAAGTACATTAGAGTTTGGATGTCCAGAGACGTTTATGCCATGCTCGATAATCAACATGAGCAGAATTACAAGTGACAAAGGGCAAAGAAAAAGAAGGAGACAAAGGAAATTGAAGAGGAAAAAGACATCCCACTTTAGGCCCCCTGGCGATCATCCGCCTTGACTGTTGATACTACACAACACAACCAAATTTAGAGAATTCCACTTTACAATCATTATCAACCAACTGACCGACAGACACAAGATTGGTGGTAAGACCGGAAAGATACGAAGACATCAGTGAAAGAGGGATAAACATGATATAGGTAAATGATTGCTATTAGCAGTATGAATTTTGAGATTTCCAAAATATTTGTTTACATTGGTAAGAGAATCAACGTTGTTTGGCATATGATGGGAAGCCCCGGAATCAAATTACCAAGGAGATGATGTAGAGAAGGGTTTACCTGAGAGTCCAAAAGATGAAAATGCAGAAATGATAATTTGTTGAATCATGTCAGGGGTCACGGGTTGGACAGGAGCAGGAGCACTTTGTGTCAGAGGTGTTGTATTCACAGAACTACCAGCACTAGAAGAGCCAATTAAGACAGTATATGTTGTCTCTAATTTCTTAGGGGGTTGGGTAGGGCATTCCTAGATGATATGGCCATCCTTTTTGCAGTAGTTGCAGAATTTTCAGAGACAATTTGTAGCATAATGGCCAAATCCCTTGCAACAAAAGCACTGAACAGTGCTCATATCCCTGCCTCTTGGCTTATCTTGTGCTGCATAGGCCAGAGGAACAGATGTAGATCGCCGTGGTTCCATGATGGTTTGATTGAGAAGACGTTGTTCCTCGCGAAGGAGATCATTGAGACATGTATCCAAAGAGGGGATAGATTCTCGATTCATAAGATTGGATCTGGTGCCTTCAAATTCATGTCTCAATTTCATTAGAAATTGATCCCTCTGAGTAGTTTCATCGACAAATTGAACATAACTAAGACCTTCGGATGGTAAGCCAGCATAAACTATATCAGTGTATTTAGCCCAAAGATTAGTGAATCTAGAGTAAAAATCAGAGATAGAAAGACTATCATGTTGGAGAGTGGCCAATTCATGTTCAAGCTGGAACCAACGAGCAACGTTTTGTTGACTATAGATCTTCTTCAGGTAAGTCCACATATGAGTTGTAGTCTAAGAGGATCGAAGGTTCAAAATGATGTTGGGTTCGACAGATCCTAAAATCCATGCCATAACTTGAGCATCCTTGACTTCCCACTTGGCGTCCTGGTCTTTGCCTTTGTTTTTGTCAGGAGCTGGGTTACTTCCATCAACATGTCCCCATAGCTCATTAGCTTTGACGAAAATCCTGAAGCAAACGCCCAAGCAGAGTAGTTCTTGCCATTGAAACAAATCAAAGAAACATCAGACTTATTTGAAGACATGAGGTCAAGAGAACTTGATCAAGAATAACCGAGACTAAGGAACTTGAGAGCAAGAGACAAATGACAATTGAGAGCTGTAGCTCTGATACCATGACAATTTAGAGTCTTTCTAAAAAGTCTGCCTCTCTTAATTGAGAATCCCCCATTATATGGACAGAATACAAGCTAATTTAGGAAAGAATACAGGCCAATCTTCAGCCCCTAAAATAGCTAACCTACCATATATACATCTATCTAATTATAGCCTACATCTAGTATATCCTAATTAAGGAAAGAATAAATCCGTATAACCATAGTTGTCAAAGTTGTCCAAGGCATAGAATTTGCTAGCATTAAATCTGTATAACCATAACTGTCAAAGCTGTCCAAGGCATAGAATCTGCTGGCATTAAATGTGTAGTTATTTCCTTTGATAGCATGTAGGTGCCGAAAGGTCAAGACTTGCATGTCGCAAGACAATGTGCTGAAGGGCATGGGGTGCCGAAGGCACTTGCATGAAACTTGTGTGTCGCAAGGAAATTTTCGAAGGCATAAGACTTGCATTTCGTAAGATAAAATGTCGAAGGCATGAGTGTGCCGAAGTGTAAGGGGGTGCCGAAGGCGCAGAAGCTTGCATGTTGCAAGATAAAATGCCGAAGGGCACAGGGTGCCGAAGGCACAAAGCTTACATGTCACAAGGCGGTGTGTCTAGGCACGAGGGTGTCAAAGGTGCAAAGCTTACATGTCGCCAAGGCGGTGTGCCTATGCACGAGGGTGCCGAAGGCGCAAAGCTTGCATGTCGCAAGAGAAGGTGCTAAAGGCATAAGACTTGCATGTCACAAGATAAGGTGCCGAAGGGAATTCTTGTGTCTCACAAGGTGGTTGCTGAAGGGCATACTTGTGTTTTCCAAGGTGAGGTGCCGAATGGAAAAAGGGCACCAAAGTCATTTGCATGTCGCAAGGAAATTGCCAAAGGGTATGAAACTTGGCAAGGTGCCAAAGGCATTTGCATGAAACTTGCTTGTCGCAAGGAAATTATCGAAGGGCAAGAAACTTGGCGAGGTGCCGAAGGCATTGGCACAAAACTTGCATGTCGCAAGGAAAATTGCCAAAGGCATGAAACTTAGCAAGGAGCCGAAGGGCATGGGGTGCTGAAGACATTTGAATGTTGCAAGGAAATTGCCGAAGGGTATGAAACTTGGGTAGGTGCCGAAGGCATTGGCATAAAATTTGCGTGTCGCAAGGAAAATTGCTAAAATGCATGAAATTTGGCAAGGTGCCGAAGGCATCTACGTAAAACTTGCGTGTCATAAGGAAATTTGCCAAGGGGCATGAAACTTGGCAAGGTGTCGAAAGGCACGAGGTGCCGAAGGCATAGGCATGAAACTTGCGTGTTGCAAGGAAATTGCCGAAGGGTATGAAACTTGGCAAGGTTCTAAAAGGCACGAGGTGCCGAAGACATTAGCATGAAACTTGTGTGTCGCAAGGAAATTGCCGAAGGGTATGAAACTTGACAAGGTGCCAAAGGCATTGGTATGAAACTTGACAAGGTGCCGAAGGCATTGTGTTAATGACTGAAATATTTTGCTCCCCAAAGGTCACGTGGTGTTTTTTGCCGAAGGGCAATTAAGAACATTCACAAGGTATTGCTGAAGTCGTTACACTCTCAATGTGCTCTTTCAGAAGCTAGTGGTGGGTCAAAAGGTTGGGTTGAAGGTCCATTGAAAATTACATATCTGTTGGGCTCACACATTTTTGTATTTTTCGGCTGTGACTCACTTTGCCGAAGATCCCTCAAGGCCCATAGCAGCTACCTTTTTTGTTTATTTTTGGTTGTTTTGTTTATGTTTTGAATTGACACCCACCCATATTTGATAGGGAAGAAGAAACGGTTTGGCTTCAGAAATTTCCGATTAGTGGGAGATGGCTTGGCTGATATAGATGGTTTGGGGGCTCCGCTGCACGCTCCGCTTCGACCTATCGATCGATTGGGTGGGCCTGATTCTCTCCACAATAGATATTAGACTTTCCGATCGGCAAGTTCATTATCACTCAATTGGAGATGGTTTGGAGGTTGCCCAATTCCTTCGGTCTACAGCCTACCGATTGGTTGGGTCGTTGCCAATGGTTTGGAAGGTTGTTGTGCGAGCGTTTGCTGTACATTCGGCATAACGCTCGCGAACGGCAAGTGTGACAACATGTTGCTGAGGGAATTTGCCGATCGTTGGAGTTGGATTTGGGGCTATTTCATACTTCAGTTGACAGCCTCGATCGGAAGGTGCGACGTTACCCTTACTGTTTGGCAGGGAGCATGCCGAAGTAAATTGGGGGAGGGGTGTCGCCCATCAATTTAGAGATGGTTGCCAATGGTTAGAGCCTCTAACTTAGAGGTTGTCTGGTGGTTGGAGCTCTTGCTGACCCTGCGTCGACTTGCCATTTGGAGGTTGGCTAGGGTTGTCTCGTATCTTCGTTCGACAGCCTACTAATCAGGAGTTGTGACGTCATGACTGAAGATCGGCAAGGGTGTTGTCGATGTGTTTGAAGATGGGTTGGGGGCTCCTCGCACGATCTATCGTCAGCTGCCTGACGAGCAAGGGCCTTGTCGGTCGGTAAGGGCGATGGGTGTAGGGAACATAGCTCCTTATAGTTGTGGCTTGAGAGATTCTGAAAGAATGAGGCTTTATGCCGTCACCATACCTATAGATCGACAAGGGCATCACTGATGGTTTGGGAGATGATTTAGGCATTTGGGTACGTCTCTTGGCTCAGTGGAATAAGTGTCGATGACGAGGAGGAGGTACAGCGTCGTGGGGCTGTGATGAAGATGTTGGCGTGGTTGTCGATGGGTATTCTTACTGTAGTTTTCAAAACTTACGATAGATTCAAGTCTGCACATCCTTCCTTAATGTTGACATGACATTTTGGTAAGGAATGGGTTACCTTTTGATGGTTTTCCCATGCTTGCTGATTATGTTGGTAAGTGTCGACAACGCTAGATGTTGTGTTGCCCAAATTGGGTATTGGGTGGCTTGATAACATTCCTAGCATAGGGTGCCGAATAATAGGCATGTACACAGACTTCTTGAGGCCTCGTGAAGCTTCTGAAATTGTCATTCAACAACATGTCTGAGAGTTGCGTGGCTAGGTTTCTCTATGCCTAGTCATCTTGACAATTGGTATTTGGCCTCTTCATGGTTTGCTGAAGAATTGGAGTTGTTGCTTGATAGAGTTTATCGGCATGATGTGTAGAGTTGGGGATTTGATTCTGGACTCCATATGGTAGTATGTGGCATCTTGAATCCATTTAGATTTTTGTGCTTCAGCAAATGTTCTGGAGTTTTGATGGAGTGTGATGCCTGAGATTGAGGCTGAGTTGTCTGATCCGGTAATTTTGAGTTGCAACTGGTGATGAGCCCACTCTATTTGGGTGTCTTGATAAATTTGGTAGCTCGATGCCATTTAGTAACCCATGAAGCAAGTACAGTTACTCTATGGTTTTTGAGCTTTCTTGAAGCGGATGGAGATATCATGGTTGTAAGGGCGGTGCCGAATCAGTTTGATGTTTTCCTCTATGTTTTTGAAATTTTTGGGCAATTAGCTTTAGAGACCAATCTGTAGTAACTAATGGTGCAAGAGGTAAGGTCCACCACTTTCCCTTGGAGTGGAATTTTGGAATTGCTTTAAGCCCTTCAGCTTTGGACGGAAGCTGTTGCCCACTTAATGGGGTGGGTGAAAAGATGGGATATTCAAATGCTATGATGCCTTGGGAGTTTGATTAGAGATTGCCGTGCGGAATATTGGTACCCTTAGCATGTTGGATCCAAGTTATTCCTCTGCGGAAGACATTATGGGTGTCTTGAGAATTTGTAGGGGGTTGGACAGATCGATAAGTGTGACATTTTGCCTTAAATATGATATAAATCTTGAATTTGGGGATGAGTAATTGCAGATGAGGTGCCATTTGGTAATTTGCATGAGCCTTGCTTCAGATACGGTAACTTCTACTTCTTGGGGTGTCCTGTGGAATTTGATTGCTGGTTGCCGTTCAGAATTTTTGAATTTGCTGTTTGGCAATTAGCTTCACAGGTTAGGTTAGCAACTTTGTTGCTGCATGAGATGTCGATAAGCTACTAGGTTTGCTAGTGATGATTTCCTTTTTGACTTGGGTCTTTGGGTGTCTTGAGGGAATTCCTGACATGGGTGCCGATCAGGACCCTTAGGTGCTGCTTGGTTTCCTTGGAAGATTTCGCAAAATTTGATGGGTATGGCAATTTGAGTATTCCCAACGGCAGAAGTCCCCCACTATCTGCATATATTTGAGGTTGGATGTCGTTCAATTCCCTTTGATGAAGGCATGTCGTTCAATTCCCTTTGATGAAGGCATGATGGCTGCACCAATATATGTCGGCAATATGCTTCAAGGAACTAGCTTCATCGAAGTCAGAGTGCTATTCGGCAGCTCTTTGGGTGCCCTAAGGAATTTCTTAGTTTGGGGTGTCGAAAGGCACCTCCAATTTGTTACTTAAAGTTGTCACCTGTAATCAAGAATGGCTGACAATAATTGAGAACAGTGCCTGGGAGGCAAATGGAGTTTTTACTAATCTAATTGTTGCCAATAATTTAATAAAGAATGCAACTTAAATTAATAAAATAGAAAAGATAAGGAGACTTATCTTTTTTGAAAGTGATGACCGTGAGAGATAACTCTTGGATTGAATATTTTTCAACACTACATGGTAATATGATTCTTCACTTCCTTTTCTCGCTCTAAACCATATGATATGGGTCCCGCATGTTATTACAGATGCAGAGGGGAGTTGGTGGTGGGAGGCTTTGACATAGTGCCATGGAACATCATAATTGCTTCGGTATAAGCAATGCCTAACAATAAGTGATTATGAGATTTGTGGATGGGCACTTTATCATGTTCGGCTGTTTTGGTGTGATGTATAGAGGTTGTTCTCCTTGACTGTATGGGCACTTTATCATTTTCGGCTTGCCGATTACACATAAGAGTGGGTGTCCCAATGAGTTTGGTTTATCTCTTGGAAGCACGTGGCTTTCCTTTCGAATTGAATTGGTGGGTTGTCCCCCATGCAAAGTTATGCTTTTTGGTGAATTGGAATATTTGGAAACCTTCAAATTGAAACTCCTCGAAGTGACTGAAATTTGGGTTGTTTCAGTAAATACATGTCTTCGGCATATTGGCGCCTTCAGACTCTATAGTGGATTTAACACAAATGGTGCTAAACGATAAGCTAAAAGGTGATGATTGGAAGGGTGCTGAAGGAGACTAAAGGAAAGGAAAATGACAAAAGCTTCTTGTGTCGATTCCCACAGATGGCGCCAAACTATTGACGCCCAAAAAGGGATTCAACTTAGATAAATGAGGAGTGGTGGATGATATGTGAACACATGGGCCTTCAGCATGTGTATGTGCCTTCGGAGGCAAGGTAAGAAACTCCCTTTGGTAGTCAGTGACGTTTATAATAAGTAAAGTAAATAAGCATGCAAAAGACAAGGTATACGTGGTTCACCCGAATGATGGAAAAAAGGCTGTTCTTATTATGATAATGTTTGTTTACATTTGTACAAGGAGATTAGACCCAAAGATAAAGGGAAGAAGGCCCAAGGCCTAAGGTACAAAACCCAAGGGTCAAGACCCCTTTTCTAGTAAAGAATGGTCTTCTTTCTCCTGGGTGAAGGGGAGTCTCCACCTCTTGTAGTCTTCTAATGTGGGACTCTTGACATTGCCCCTAGTTGTGACTTGTTGTAAGGCTTATTTGGCTAAGGTGATGATTTCTCAAAGCATGGCACGTGGCTGATCTTGCTTAGCTAGTTGCTCGGTTAGTCACGATATCAACAAGATATAATTTTTATTCTCAAGATATGATTTCACCACTTCTACTACCGCCATCTTACCAAGGTTATAACCACTGCCGCAACCACCAGTAGCGAACCCAGACTTTCATTCATCTAGGGGCTTAAAACAAAATTCCAACCGATATATAGCCAAACAAAAAATATTTCAAACTTAGAATATTAATAACATTGTCTAATAAGTAAATTTACAATTGTTCTTCACAACTTTTCATATTCTGAAAACATTGCATAATAAGCTCATTATCAATACTATTAAATATGTCATTTTCAAGATATACTACTAAGTAATCATTCATCCATTGGTCTCCCATTTGATTACGCATTTTTCTTCACGATGTTCATAGCAGAGAATGCCCTTTCAAGATATACTACTAAGTAATCTCTGTTGCTTGATTTAAACATTTCCCACTAGAAAGCTCCTCATTGGTGAGTGCTTCAACTACTTTGAGAGCTTGCTTATCTCGAAGAATAACATGACGCTTAGATGATGCTCCAACAATATTTACCACATTAGAAACTAAGGTGAAGAAAGCACCTATGAGGCTGTGTTTTTTTGCCAAACCCACAATAGCCAGCTGAAGTTGATGTGCAAAACAATGAACATAGTAAGCAGACTCATTCTCCCTCATAATAAGTGTCTTCAGACCATTGAATTCTCCACTCATATTATTGGCTGTGAGAAATTTAATATTAAAATTTCTATTTGAATGGAAATTAATAAAATCTATTGGGTTAAAGACATGACCATTGGGTTATTATAATGGCCCATTTTCAATTGGGGGGTGACAACTCTTCATATGTGTCTGGAACCCTATCAGAAACCTAGGGATGCATTGTTTGCCTTTTCAGATTGGGATACCTTTTGGAAAGGATATTTCGTTATCTATAAATAGAACAATCCTCCTGCTGTTTTATCATTCAATTAATTCACTACATACAGACTTCCATATATAGAGAGCATTAGAGTTTTCATATTCACAAAGAGAGGTTCCTGCATAATTTGGTTCAAAGTTCCTTGTGAATTGCAATGCTTCTTTCACAAGGAGGGGAGTCGTTGTATCTTGGGAGGCGAACGCTAGTGAACCATAAGCACTAGTGTGGGGCGTAATTTGTCTTAAGGTCAGAGTGTCCAACACTTTTCTCAACTCAATTAAGGTTCTTCTAATTCCATTCTCCTTGTAAAAATCTGTTTTGTTTGCAGTATTTATTTGTTTATTTTATAGCAATTTAGCACTCCTATTTCCTACAATCTTAAGACGAATTATTATGTGTTAATTGCTATATATATTAATCTGTGATAATTGCTATATACATTAGTCTGTGTTTATGTGTTTGGGTGAAAAGGTGCAAACGGTTTGAATCTGATGCATATAACTATTTGTTGCTTTAGATTAAAGCAGTTGGTCATACGTTCAAGTGTATTACTTTTGGCAAACATCTTTTAATTGGAGATTTCCTTTTAGTTGGTTTTCCTTTTCATTTGTTTTATCTACAATTTAAAGTTACAGACTTCTAACATTTTAGGTTTATTGTTTTGTTATCATAATTGGGACCCACACATTTAAGATTGCTACACACAAAATCTAATTGCCTTTTGTTTCTGTTGTTAGACAAAGTATACATACAATAGAAATCTATTCCCTTTGAATTATAGCATCGTTTTTTATTTTTCTGTTTATAAATTTTGATTATATTTGTCTACATACATTAATTTCACTGTACCTGTGAATTATAGCATTCTGTATTATTGTTATCTTGAATAAATTGCATATTGCGTTTGCTATACTTTTTATCGGTATTGTATTATTAATTTCTGTTTGTGGTTTGTTGTAACTCAATGTTCTAAGTCATTATTTATTTATTTAAGACTGCCAAATAATTGTTTATTGACATTGAGATTGTTCACTCAATTAAGGAAAATGTCGAATGAGATACAGAAAGTGGGTCCTTCTGTGAAGACAAGTGCATCTGCTGTTGTGTTACCTTCATCCCATAATCATGCAGAGAAGCTTGAAAAATTTAATGGGGTGGATTTTAAGAGATGGCAACAAAAGATGTTGTTCTACATCACCACATTGAATTTGGCTCATATCCTGAAAGCAGATCCTCCTGATCGGTTCATAATTGTATATTATTTCTTACCCTTCTAGCTTATGATTTGGTTATGTTTTTGAGTTAAACTTGTGCTTTTAATCCTTTTTGTGTTTATGATTTGCATGATCTAAAGAATTGTATGAAGCATAAATTAGACTTATATAACCAACCATATAAAGTGAGCTTTTGAGCCTTGTACTTCAATTCATGAGTGTTATACATGTACTCTTAATTTCTTGTTATCAAAGTTGTTGTTTGATCTCATTATTCATTGATTTGGTTGAACACTTAAAAGTCATTCATTCTTGTGCAATTTGACTTCATGACATTTAAAGAAATGATATTAAGGCATTCTTTGGATCGTTTGTGCCTTTCAAGCTAACCTTATGCATGCTTTAGCATGATTTTCCATTGTTAACCATTTTGAGCATACATGTAAACCTTTTCTTTCATTTACCAATTTTATTTCCTCGCCTTAGCCTGAAAAAACAAATATTTACCTTTCTAAGGAACTCATGAGCTTAAATTGGGATGTGTTTTTCATACTAAGTTTGGGAATGGGTGTTACATTTCGAAGAAAAAAAAATCACACAATTGGTGAAAGAAAAGAGAAAAGTTAAGTGGTGGTTGGTAGAAATTTCATTTTTGGGCCTTCAAAATAATTGGTGTTTGTTCAATTAAAGGAAAGGAGTATGAATCAATGTAAATGAAGGTATAAGGAGTTCTGATCATGTAAAAGAAAAAATCTAATCGTGATGATTCGAAGTCTTGTAAACAATTGTTTTATGCTCTTACATTGCGAGTTCCTTGGACTTTGTATTATCTATACCTTTCATTTCTTACTCACCTTACACCCTTGGCCCCATTACAACCTATGTTAAAGACCTAAATTGATCTTAAATGTCATGTGGTTGAATTGCATCCATTTTCTTACTTTTAAGTGTTTGACATCCTTCTTGAGATCATATTAATGCAAGTTCTTCATCTTTCTATTTCGAGTTAAGTCCTTATGGTTTAACTCTATTCTCATGTTTATAACTGAGTGATGCATTATAGCCCTCTTCTGAGTGATTCATTTGTGAGAGGACAACTTTGGTGAGATTTGAAGTTAAATTTATGCTTTGTATGATTTTTGAAATTGTGTGAAAACTAAGATTGGGGAATTTGTTGTATTTGGCTATCACACTACTACACTTTGAGCATATTGTGTTTAGAACTTTGCCGCTTTGTAAATAATGTCTAAAAATTGAGCTTTTATTGTTAAAACGTTTAAGTCATGTGCATGAGTCATTTTTCTTCAAAAAATGTTCGGAAAAATTGTTTTGAGTTCGTTTTATTTTTGTAATTGTTTTCCTTATTTTTGTTTTTTGTTTTGTTTTTGTTAATGTATTTGCGTTTGTGTTTGTTTTTGTTTTTGGTTTTGCTTAAGGACTAACAAATCTAATAAGTTTTCTAACCATTTTGTTTTGTAGAGTTATAAAAACGTTTGTGGGTATCTAATATTGTTAAACCCTCAGGAGACACAACTCCTCCTACTAGGGATGCCTAGAGGTTTAAAGGCTTGTTGCATATGCTAATTGCAATCGAGTTACCTACGAAAGTGGTCTAGTTAACTTCTTGTTTTGTTTTTTTTTTTATCTGTGTTTTCCTTTTTGTTTTGCTCGAGGACTAGCAAAATCTAGGTTTGGGGGTATTTGATCGGTTCATAATTGTATATTATTTCTTACCCTTCTAGCTTATGATTTGGTTATGTTTTTGAGTTAAACTTGTGCTTTTAATCCTTTTTGTGTTTATCTTTCAGTTAATTGAGCTTTAGGTAACAATGATGGCTTTAGAGAGCATAATTCATGCAATTCAAGCATGTTAAGGCCTAATTTGGATGAATTGATGAAGAGCTTAAAGACAAATTCATTATGGCTACAGCCCCTTGCCAGTCCAGTTCCGTAGGTCATATTACAAGCTTTGTTTCAGCAACCTACACAGCTCGAATGAGGCAGCATTCTTCATGAAGGTTGTTCCAATGGGTGTGTACTATAACATATCCAAAATTCAGCCCCATTGGATAAATCTGGAGTCCGTTACCTAGCAAACACAGAGCCATGCTCAGGATGGATTGTTTCAGCGCGGAAAATGAGTTAGCAATTTGTTTTGGCCTTAACTTCTTCCTCCGACCTTGGATTGGCCCAAATAACATATGGCTGGAAAGATGACATTCGGAACTTCAATTTCGAGTGCTTAAAGTCCTAATTTGATTAATAGAAGCCCAAGTTGTAAGCCCTTGAAGTTGCTGGTCATGCTGACCTCAGCATGTGCTGGTTGGATGCTTGGTCATGGTGAGCTAGGCATGAGCTATCATTTCTGGTTGGAAGCTTGGTCATGGTGACATGAAGATGAGCTAGGGCTGCTGGTGGGATTAATTGGTGAAGTGCATCAACCATTCAAGAGTTTCTAATACAAGTGCATCACCCAATTTAGATTTTCTAATACAAGTGCATCAACCATTTCAGATTTTATAAAACACGTGTTGTATGCATTAGCCATATTGAATTCAGATTTTCACTTCCCCTAGGCCTATAAATAGGGAAGTTCTCTAAGCTTGTAAACACACCCCAAGGGGGGAGCTCTCAAGCACTTCTCTAGAGCTCCCTTCCCTTCTCTCCCTCAAATTCTCTTAGTTTCGCTTTGTAGTTCTCAATTGTTGTAATAAGATCATTCTATTAAATTTTCTTTCTTCTAAATTCTCCAAACACTTCTCTATTCTCTTTCAAAGTTCTCCAAGCTCTAAAACATTTCCCATGTTCTCAAACACTTTCTTACAAATTCACAAAGTCCCCAAACACTTTCTCTTCCAAAATCCACAAAGCTCTCAAAACACCTCTCTACTTTCTTCTCCAAATGTCCCGTGTTCTCAAACACTCTCTTCCAAAAATCCACAAAGTTCCCAAACACCATTTTCCTTAATCTTCCAAAAGTCTCCAAATCTCTCAAACACTTCTCCCTTCTCTTCCTCCAAATCTCTCAAACACCACTTTCTTCCCTTCCAAAATCCTCAAAACTCTCAAACACATGTTCTTCCAAAATTCTCTAAAGTTGTCAAACACTTTCCTCTCCTTCCTCCAAGCTCTCAAACACTTTCCTTTCTTCCTCAAGTTCTCTTAATTTCTTTAATGTTCTTTTAGTTGTAATTTATTTTTCATTGTAATGTACATTCTTTCTTCTTGTTTTGTTTCTTTTGTTTTCATTTTTGTTTTGTGTACGAAAACTAAATTGGATCATTCAATCACCAATCCCTGTGGAATCGACCTCGCACTTACATACGCTAAACTACCAACGGTTCGTGCACTTGCGAGTATCACAAGTTGAGGATGCAGTTGAATCTATTTTGGTGCAGCTGTATCTACGCAACACCTCCTACACCTCATGATACTCTACTTATGATGCATGGAACCAGTCCAACTTCCTTTGCAGGAACTACATCCTAAATGGTTTAAGTGATGCACTATACAATGTGTATAGTCCAATTAAGACTGCCAAGGCTTTATGGGAGTCACTAGACAAGAAATATCAGACCGAAGATGCAGGAATGAAGAAATTTATTGTCGGTCAGTTTCTTGACTACAAGATGGTAGACTCCAAGACTGTCATAAGTCAAGTCCAAGAACTCCAACTCATTCTGCTTGGGATACATGCAGAAAAGATGGAATTGAGTGAGTCTTTCCAAGTGACTGCTGTCATTGAAAAATTACCACCCTTTTGGAAGGATTTCAAGAACTACCTTAAGCATAAGTGTAAGGAGATGGGACTTGAGGATTTGATTGTAAGGCTAAGGATTGAAGAGGACAATTGTCATGCGGACAAAAAGTCTGGATCCATAATGGAAGCTAAGGCTAACATAGTGGAAAAAAGGTCAAGAAATAACAAGAAGAGGAAGCACTCTAAAGAAGGCTCAAGTCAAGGGAACTCCAAGAAGTCCAAGGAGTTTAAGGGAAAGTGTTTCAATTGCAACAAGTAAGGCCATCGAGCTGTGGATTGCTAAAGTGGAAATGGACAAGGCAACCAAAAGAAAAAGGGCAAGACTGAGGTACACATGACTGAAGAAGACAAGCTTTCAACCGATTTGATAGATATAAAACTTTCTGTAGTCATGTCTGAAGTTAACTTGGTAGGCAACACCAAGGAATGGTGGGTGGATACTGGAGCTACACGCCACATATGTTCTGAAAGGAAGATATTTTCTACATATGAAGCAAATGATCAAGGAGAGCCTTTATTCATGGGAAACTCCTCCACCTCCAAAATTCATGGCCAAGGGAAAATAGTTCTAAAGATGACATCTGGAAAGAAAGTCACTCTCAATAATGTACTTCACGTCCCTAGATCTGAAAGAACTTGGTTTCTAGATCACTACTTAGCAAGAATGGGTTCAAGGTAGTCTTTGAGTCTGATAAGTTCGTACTTAGTAAGAATGGAATGTATGTGGGGAAAGGGTACCTTACTGATGGACTCTTCAAGATGAATGTAATGATTGTTTTACACAAAGTTAATAATAATAAAGTTAGTTATGCTTATATGCTTGAGTCATCTGATTTATGGCATGTTAATTATGACAAATTGCGTAAATTAATTAACATGGAACTAATACCTAAGTTTCATATTGATTCCATAATAAATGTGAAACCTGTGTTGAAGCAAAACTAACTAGATCATCATTCCAGTCTATAGAAAGAAGTACATAACCTCTAGAATTAATTCACAGTGATATTTGTGACTTGAAATTTGTACAAACTAGAGGTGGTAAAAAGTATTTTATTACTTTTATTGATGATTGCTGTCAAGTATATTTGCTAAGAAGCAAAGATGAGGCCATCGAAATGTTCAAACATTATAAAAGTGAAGTTGAGAATCAACTTAGCAAGAAAATAAAGATATTAAGAAGTAATCGAGGTGGTGAATATGAATCACCTTTTGGTGAGTTTTGTTCCCAACACGGAATTATTCACCAAACTATTGCTCCATACTCACCTCAGCAAAATGGTATTGCTGAACGCAAAAACCGTACTTTAAAAGAATGATGAATGCTTTGCTAGTAAGTTCTGGAGCACCCCACAATTTGTGGGGGGAAGCTTTACTTTCTGCTAATTACATTCTCAATAAATTGCCTCATAAAAAGTTAGACAAGACACCTTATGAGTTATGGAAAGGTCACAAGCCTTCCTATAAATACTTAAAAGTGTGGGGGTGTCTAGCTAAAGTTGCGGTTCCAAACCCTAAAAAGGTTAAGTTAGGACCCAATACTATCGACTTGTATCTTTATCGGTTATGCCATTAACAGTAGTGCATCGTTTCCTTGTACACAAATCTGGTATATTAGATGTACATGTGAATACGATTATTGAATCAAGGAATGCATCTTTCTTTGAAATAATGTATTTCCTTATAAGGATGCACAAGAAAGAAATACACTTAACAGAACCTATGACACTGTTAATAGCGATAGCCAAGAAAGTCATCAAGAAAATATAGACCAAGAGACTATAGAACCAGAACCTGAACATGAACCCAGGCGCAGTAAGAGACCTAAGACAACCAAATCCTTTGGTCCTGAGTTTCTAACTTATTTGTTAGAAAATGAGCCTCAAACTTACAAAGAAGCCATGACTTCTCCTGAAGCTCCTTTATGGAAAGAGGCTATTAATGCCGAAGTTGAATCCATCATGCAGAATCACACTTGGGAGTTTGTGGATCTTCCTTCTGGAAATAAACCATTGGGTTATAAATGGATTTTTAAGAAGAAGATGAAAGCTAATGGATCAATTGACAAATACAAGGCAAGGCTTGTTGTCAAACGTTATAAGAAAAGAGAAGGATTGGATTACTTTGACACATATTCACTAGTTATGAGAATAACATCAATAAGAATGTTAATTACAATTAAAGCATTGCATAATCCTAAGATACATCAAATGGATGTGAAAACAGACTTTCTAAATGGTGATTTAGATGAAGAAATTTATATGGAACAACCTGAAGGGTTTATTTTTCTTGGACAAGAAAAAAAAAAGTCCGTAAACTTGTTAAGTCTTTGTACGGTTTAAAGCAAGCACCAAAACAATGGCATCTAAAATTTGACAATGCACTAATGTCAAATGGTTTCAAGATCAATGAGTGTGATAAATGTGTTTATATGAAAAACACTCAAGATGGTTTTGTCATTGTTTGTCTTTATGTTGATGATATGTTAATTATTGGTAGCAATATTGGGATGATTAAATCTACCAAGAAAATGTTGACCAATAATTTTGACATGAAAGATTTGGGAGTAGCAGATATGATTTTGGGATTAAAATTTCTAGAACATCTGATGGACTAGTTTTATCCCAATCACATTATATTGAGAAAATACTTGAAAAGTTTAGCAAGTATGATACTAGTCCAGTAAGAACAACTTATGATCCAAGTCTTAATCTTGTGAAGAATATAGGTCATGGTGTATCACAAATAGAATATGCTCGTATCATTGGCAGTCTCATGTATCTTACGAACTGCACAAGGCAATATCCTACAAGTGGATATGTCTTTAGAATTGGAGGTGCGACTATATCATGGAGATCTACTAAGCAAATTGTTATGGCTAGATCTACTATGGAATATGAGTTAATAGCATTAGATAAAGCTGGTGAGGAAGCCGAATGGCTACGTAATTTCTTAGAAGATATTCCATGTTGGCCAAAACCTATGCCTGCTATATGTATACATGGTGATAGTCAATCTACAATTGCGAGGGCACAAAACAATATGTATAACGGCAAGTCTCGACATATACGTCGAAGACACAACACCGTTAAGCAATTGCTCTCTAGTGGTATAATTACCATTGACTACATAAAGTCAAGAGATAATTTGGCGGATCCGTTTACTAAAGGTTTGAACGGAGAGCAAGTTTATAGATCATCGAGGGGAATGGGGTTAAATCCCATGTCAAATGAGTCGTCATAGTGGAAACCCAACCTAGTTGACTAGAGATTCCAAGATCTAGGTTCAAAAGGGACAACTAAATAATGATAACTCAAAAATAACACTGCGGAGATATACTCTCCTACCCATATCCTATGATGATACAGTGTTGTATGAAATATGTTTAGGTTAAGCTATGCTTTTAATGATTCCTATACCTTGATTATCTGTGTAAGATATGATAGGATATTACCAATAGGAAGTCACCTATATGAGTGTGAAATGTGGTCGTTTCCATGAGAATTTTTAGGGCTAAATTCTCTAAAGCACTTATGAAACCAGGAGCTGCTCAGGGCCAAAGCGAGCACAACCAATCGAACCAGATATGTCTAGAAGGATATTGTGTGAGTATTATTGTTGGGTTTACACGAACGGCTGAACAGTTCAAGACATCAAGTTCACTGATTAGCCAAGTGAATCCGATAGTACTTCACTACGGAAGGTTCAAAGCCAAAAGCTACCTATCCAGATGCTTTATTCTTCTAATAGGAAGTCTCTCTAAGTCTACATTATCATTTGCATATTGTTGAAATTAATTTCTATTCATGTGGGGGATTGTGAGAAATTTAATATTATTTTATTTAATATTAAAATTTCTATTTGAATGGAAATTAATAAAATCCATTGGGTTAAAGACATGACCCTTGGGTTATTATAATGGCCTATCTTCAATTTGGGGGGGGGGGGGGTGGCAACTCTTCATATGTGTCTGGAACCCTATCAGAAACCTAGGGATGCATTGTTTGCCTTTTCAGATTGGGATACCTTTTGGAAAGGGTATTTCATCATCTATAAATAGAACAATCCTCCTGTAGTTTTATCATTCAATTAATTCACTACATACAAACTTTCATATATGGAGAGCATTAGAGTTTTCATATTCACAAAGAGAGGTTCCTACATAATTTGGTTCAAAGTTCCTTGTGAATTGTAGTGCTTCTTTCACAAGGAGGGGAATCGTTGTATCCTGGGAGGCGAATGCTAGTGAACCATAAGCACCAGTGTGGGGCGTAATCCATCTTAAGGTCAAAGTGTCCAACACTTGTCTCGACTCAATTAAGGTTCTTCTAATTTCATTCTCCTTTTGTAAAAATCTATTTTGTTTGCAGTATTTACGTGTTTATTTTATAGCAATTTAGCACTCTTATTTCCTACATTGGCCCCATCATAACCTTGACCTGGTAATTTGCACATACTCAATTTATGTCTAGAAAATAATGCATCAATACTTGTTGTAAGTGACTCAGCTGTGGTACTTGTAACATGTTCAATACCTATGAAGCTTTCAATCACACATCCTTTCTTGTCTACATAACAACCATTTGCTCTTTACCTGATACATCACGAGATTCATCAACTAAAATAGAAAAGAATGCTTCATCTATATCTCTAATAATACCATCAGTTGTTTCAACTGTTGCAGCATTTACAATGTCTTTCTAAATCTTAGGTGAAGATACTTTGAGGTTTTCAAGAGCATTTTTCAAAGCAACAACTCTAACTTCCTCATTATGATCAACTTTCTCATTACCTTGGTTGCTTGAATCCTCAGGCTCATCGTGGCCATGAATGGCAAGACCTTGTCGTAGAAGAAATCTAATACAATCAACAGACGCATTCAATCTTGATTTCTATTAGTCAATTCGAGATTGATGTGAGTGCTTATGAAAAAAAATTTCAGTATGTTGTTTTTCATGGCTTGACATTTTTTCAGCTTGGTTATGGGAACTATTGGGACCTCCAACATGAACTTGAAATCTTTCATTTTACTTCCAGTTTAAAAAGCCTGTACCAACAAATGAGTCACCTCCAGCTTTTTCTCCCAAATTTGTTTTAAAAAAGATAACAACATAAGCAAAATGCAGCATCTTCTTTGATGTTATATTCCAACTAATAAGGAAATTCATCAAACCATGTCGGTTTAATCGTCTTGACTCTTTTCCAAATTTCTTTTGAGGGAAATCATGATTTCTAGGCTGACAAGGGCCTTTTTGTAAGTAAGCTCTTCTCATTTCATCTCGAATATTTGGATTGTAATCTAATATCCAAGTTTGTAAACCAGGATCAGAATGAAGATCTGACATATTTATTTCTATGCGACTTTGCTTTGAACTATCATAACTTTTCCCAATAGGTCGTGGCAACTCTAACTCGGATTTTCTTTTAAAATATTTTTCCATAACTGTCATAGATAGTATTATTTTTCATCAATATATATAATAAAATCAATCATCAGTACAAATTGAATGCTTATAAATAAGAATATAATGAAATTAGTTTGTAAAAAAAAACTAAGTACTAACCTATAAAATCAATTGAAGTTAGCGAGTTTGATTTTGTTTGGCTGCAGACTTTTGTGAAATAACGAGTTTGACGGTTGAGTTCTCCACAAACTTACATAATGAGTGAACTTGGTGGGATCTCTATTCTTCTTTTGTAAGGCCTTCTCCAACCCATGAGGGGCTAAACCTAAATTTTCCCCCTCCAAAAAGTAACTATTTTGGTTTTGCCCGGACTCAAATAGTTTTTTCTCCCAACCCTCCGGACTCAAATTTTAGTCCGCAACTTTATTAAATTGTTTAAGAATGGTTTAAGTCTAATTTTTTTTTTATGGATAACTTTTCTTCATTCAATCTTTTTAAATAACTTCATAATTAAATTTTTTGAACAATTTGACCTAAAAAAAATTGAAATTCCACAAATATAATTTTATTCCAAAAGAAACCACACAACAGAATTCTAAAAGAAAACACACAATCCTTCAAATTCACCATACATGAAACCCAATAGGAATAAACTAACAACCACCATCGTGGGGGCTTGGATAATAGTCCCCTGAGTTGTCTTCAGGATTAACGGTAGATTGTTGACCCTGTGCATGTTCTTGTATAATTTCATCTTGTTTATCCCCCCAATACTTCTTCGTTCTTGGAGTAAATTTGGACACGTCCATAGACATTATTCTTTGTTCTTGGACTTCCTTATCTTGTTGCTTCTGATGACATGCATGTCAAGCTGGCTACGTCTTCGACTGATGATGCGCCTTGTGTGGATTCGAACAACGGCAACATGAAGCCCAAAGAGAAGTAGAAGTGCCGTAACTTCTCCTTGGGCTTCATGTTCCCGTTGTCGAAGTTCTTTAGGAAGGTGTTCTGCGCTATGGAGTATGCCCCCAGCTAATGTACTCCAAACGTCTACCTGGAGATCGTATCTTCTACTTGCAGAGAGTGACATCAACAAGAAGCTGGATCTTGAGATGGACATAGCTAAGGTCTGTTGGGCACTAAACATCCTTACGAGGTTTCGTGAATGATGCTGGGTATTGAGCGAGTATCGGAAGAAAGCTGGGGATTTGCCCCTGCTAAGGATGTTAAGAGATGAAAGAAATATGGCCCAGACTCGGATGATTGCCTCCCGAACGGGATGAGTCTTCTACCGAACTCCCTGAAAAGAGGAAGGCTGATGCCAAGTCCTCCAAAGATGAAGCTGGAACCTTGAGGGCAAGGGATGTGTCTCTCCAAAAGAGGTCTCATCTGCCGAGAAGACTCAAGCTGGAGTTGCTCCTTCGTCGTCTGCTAGGGTCAAGCACCTCGTCGAAGATTGGCAGCATGCCTAATGTTCGGGACATTCTTCTCAAGTCTCCAACTAACAAGCTCAAAACCTGCAATCTACTTTGCGAAGAAGTCCGTTCCCTAATTGGTTCACCTACCAAGAAACAAAGAGCAGCTGCCATTCCTCCCTGAAGTTCGAGTGGTCCGCACCAGTCAAGGGATAATGATCGAACTGGGAGGAATGCTCCCTCACCTAACCATCGCGATCCAGTTCTCGAGCCACGAGCAGTCAAACATAGAGTTGATTTGGCATTGTTGACACCTTTGGAGGTAAGGATAAAGGTCGCTAAGAAGTCCAAAAATTCATCTACTCGAGTGAAGGGTTCTTCGGAAACGCGAACAGCTGGTCTAAAGGTTGACATGTCCAACTCTGCAAGGGATGCATGTGTGTCTGATCTCTGCTCAAGATGAACTTTCTATCAAGCCAATCTGCTTGCGTTAAGCTGATTGATCATATACATCAGGCTAGTGATCTTGGCATGTTCTCAAGTCTTTCCTTAGAGAAGCAAAAGGAAGCGGTTGTCACTTTGCTTCAAAAAGGAGTAGTTTTTGTTGTTGAGGCCATCTGGAACTCGTCTGCTATTGCACCCCCTTATGCTCAGCTCAATGAGTTAGATAAGAAAAATGTTAATTTGACCGGCAAGCTTTCGGCCGAGTATCTTTCGGCTGAAATGAAGGGGAGCATGTTTGTGCTGAAGAGTTCCCTTGCTAAAAAAGATAATGAACTCAACTCTTTTATCGCTGTCCTACATAGTCGCAAGAAAGCCTTCTTCCCTCTCGAGAGAAAAAATGCCAACATGACCCGAAGCTTTGACAAGCTTTTAGCCATGTTTGACGCTTATCACAAAGCTACTGAGCAATCTAAGTCTAAGGCCATTATAAATGCATACAAGTTGGGTTACTTAGACTGCAAGAGTGGGGCTGCTTCTTATCATTCCATTGAAGATGTAGACGTTGAGATGTTCTACTCAAACATGCCCCCTACTCAGAGTGAGCAAATCAATGTTGTGGACATAAAGGACGCCGAAGAGCAGGTGGCTGATGAGACTACATCTATAGAAGATGATGTCAAGGAGGGTGTAACTCATGAGGTGGCGACAGATGTTAGAGAGGCAGCTGAAGTTGCTGAATAGAGTGGATTCATGGAAGGCATGGTTGACCAGGCGGACGCTGAAGAGGTCATTGACCAAAGGTCGCTTGTCGAAACTTCGCAGGAGATGAAGACTCCTTTATCTTTTCAAGCTTTGTGATTTTCTTTTCTTTTTGTAATAATTAGTCTTGTTTGACCATCTTCTTTTTGTTGAACTCGGCCGGTTGGTCACTTTACTATGAAAACTTCAATTATTTCTTTAACTTCAATTTGCATTGTGTCTTGTGAACTACTTGAGTGACCAGCTGGTGCCTTGGTTGTGCATTTCCCTTAGGATGTTTGAATGTTTACCCACCACTTTCTTGAAGGGTGCTCTTCTGCTTCTCCCTTAGGATGCTTTAAATGTTGTTCTATGTCTTCCTAAGGAGGTTTTTGGACAGATGCTTGTTGTTACTACCACTTTGCAAAACCCAAGGGAGGTGTCGATATAGCAGTGTAGCTCCGGAAGTCCGAGTGTCTTATACACAGAGAGCGATGTAAAGATAATAGAGCTGAAAAAGAACAATTATGATTGAAAAGTAGATTTATGCAAGATTTGATTTCAAGAAAATTCAATTGATTAAAACACTAAGGCATTGGGTTTCCACTTTTAACATAAGCATGCAACTCTTAATAATTTGATCCACAAAATATTTTCCATTGTAGTTGTTCAAAATAATTAAAGCTCTTTTCAATTTCCTTTAGAAGTATTCTAAGCATAACTTGTACCATTGGCAACAAACTATCAAAAAATAATCTTCATCAAAATTTTATTAATCTTTGGTAATTCTCTTCTCTTTTAAAAGCATGAAAGTTTTTACTACACAATGGGAAAAACATGATTGAACCCATGAAATAGATTATCAAACATTCATCAATTAATTAAAAAGAAAACTACAAATTCCATTTGAACAAAAACTACAAATTCACATTAAAGCTTAAGTTTGGATCAAACTAATAAAAATTACACACTTATATTAAAAGCTTTCTCCCTAGCCTTAGCTAAGGAGTTAGTTCCCCATAATAAAATAAAACTAAAAACAGAAATTAAAACTTAGAAAGATGGAGGGAAGAGAGAAAGCTCAAGAGTTGTGGAGCTTGGTGTGTTTGAATATTGCGGAGGACTTCTCTATTTATAGGAAAATGAGAGCAGCACCTCCTGGACAATTCCAACTTCATTTGAATAAATAATTTCTCCACCTTGCCACAAAGCCAATCAAAAATTTCTTCATGTATTTTGTTCATCCACCTTGCTGCCAAGCCCATCCAATTTCTTTTGTTTATGCAATTTCATCTCTTTTATTGGAATACACATCAACATATGTAATCAATTCAATTGGCTTTTATTGTGCTGTAACCACATTCTTCATTTTATAATTATTCTTGGCTTGTGGAAGTTGCACCTCAATTCTTCTCTAGTGTCGACTGCCACAATTAATTGGATTGCTTCAATTATCATCACTTGCAATGCATGGCTGGCTCCCCACTACTAACATCAAAGTGCAATATTACAAACCAAAAAGTGGTGCAGAAAATAGTAAGCAAGCATATTTATCTACTTAAGAAGGTTGAAGAAATTATAAATGCATATACACATATATAACCTTAAGATAAAATAAAGAGATTACCATTATTTATTTAAAGAGTATGTAAGCAAGTAAATAAGTGAAAGCACACCTAATTAACTAAAATTGTAAGAAAAACAATTACTAACAAATATAATTTAAGGATAGAAAATGTGATAATTATGTGCTCATCACTTGTGTCTCCCTTAGGACGCTTACGGCGGTCATCTTGTGTCTCTCTTAAGACGCTTTTAGCTGTCATGCGTGTTCGTTAGGACGCTTCTAGATAGGAGTCTACATCTCCCTTAGGACTCTTATGTCGGTGTCCTGCATCTCCCTTAGGACACTTTTAGCTCTCATGCGTCTCTCTTAGGATGCTTTTAGACAAGAGCATGTGTCTCCCTTAGAATGCTTATGGCAGTGTCTTACGTTCTTAGTAAAATAATCAGTGGCGATGATCATCATGTCTTTTTTGGTCCTACTAAGTGAATGGCCCATTGCATGAACGACCACAAACTGTTTTGCGGATGGTACACTTCGGAGGGGCAGACTAGGGATCGGCTTGTACCTGCTGGCATCGATTACATCTTTTGACATAGTCCATAGAGTTATGGCGCATGGTAGGCCAGAAATAACCTAGTTGCCGCACTGGCCATCATGGATTTTGCAGAGTGCCTCAAGTGTTTGAGGGTACTTTATGCATGTGAGATAGGGGCCGAAGTATGATGTCCGAACTAGCTTGTTGCCATGCATGTAGTATCTTGAGACTTTCTGCTGAACCTTTCTAGCTTCAGACTTATCTTTTGATAAATTTCCATTTTCAAGTAGTCGATGATGGGGTCTTGCGAGCTGGAGTCCTCATCAATATACATTGAGTCTACCTGGTTTTATCTATTCGATGCTTGGTCGGTCAAGTTGCTAACCGGGATGGAGTGTCTGAACTGGATGTCCAATTATGATCCTAAGCTTGCCAATGCATCTGCATGAGTGTTCTCTGCCCGAGGAACTTGTTGGATAGTGAAAGTGGGGAATTCTTTCGAAAGCATTTGGACTTTGTCGAGGAGATGGCTTGCTCCAACAAAGTTCCATATGGGGTGATTATGACGACGCCTGCTCCAGCTCCCTTATGATTTGATGCTCCGTCTACGCGCAACTGCCACATATCTTTGGCTAGGTCTGGATCGACGAAGGAGGTGTCGTATGCTCTCAAACTTTACTTGCTTTTCATTGTTAAGATTTATTTAATTATGTTGATTTAAGTTTTTAATTAACTAATGCTGACCTGGTAACATAGAGACCAAGTCAAGTTAGAGTCCTAGCATGCAGGGGATGTGGTTAAGTTGCTCACAATTTGCTTCCGTTGTTTAGAGTTGTTATCTCCACAAAATCTGCACCAGTTGTGTTAGTGGTTATAGTGGAGTTAGAGTTTGTTTTTTCTTTGCTTCTATTTAAGATGTAAACTTGTTATGTTTTAATATAAGTGAATCTTCAGCTTTTAATATACATAGCATCCTTTACGTTTTTGGTTTCAGTTACCAACATTTGGTATCAGAGCTCTTCTTGGGCCTGATAAAAAAACACTCGAGTAAAGAGTGAAGGAGAGAGTCTTGCAGCAGCAAGAAACTATGGCAACTAAAAAAGTCATTGAGAGTTTTGTTCAACCTGCAATTCCACGGTTTGATGGTCATTATGATCACTGGAGTATGCTAATGGAGAACTTCCTAAGATCAAAGGAGTATTGGCACCTCATGGAATCAAGGATTGACTCACCGCAGGAGTCACGTCGACCGAACAACAACAAAAGAGATTTGATGAACAGAAGCTGAAGGACTTAAAGGTAAAAACATTATCTATTTCAGGCAATCGATCGATGTATTCTGGAGACTATACTCGAGAAGGAGACCTCTAAATAGATATGGGACTCCTTGAAGAAGAAATATGAAGGCTCAAAGAGAGTGAAGCATGCATTGCTTTAAACTCTAACGAGGGGCTTTGAAACCCTCCAAATGAAATCAGAAGAGTCAATAACTGATTTCTTTGCTAGAACATTGGGGATAGTAAACAGGATGAGATCAAATGGTGGCACCATGGAAGAAGTAAAAGTTGTGGAGAAGATATTGAGATCATTGACTCCTAAATTTGACTATGTTGTCTGCTCAATTGAGGAGTCAAAGAATGTTACTGAGATGCGAATTGATGAACTGCAAAGCTCTTTGCTAGTGCATGAGCAAAGGCTTAACCATACCACTGCCCAGTGAGGAGCAAACAACACTAAAGGCTTCTACTTTCTCTGAGTCCTCAAGCTCTAGAGGAGGAAGAGGTCGTGGAAGAGGTCGTCGAGGCAATCGAGATGGTGGAAGGTTTGGGAATAGAGATGATAGCAAATCATCTCATGTCTCCAAGAAAGGTGATGACTCTCAAGGAAAGGGAGGAGGCCACTATGACAAGTCCAAGATTGAGTGTTATAGATGTGGAAACTTTGATCACTACAAGAGTGAGTGTTACACGAAGCTGCCAAAAGAGAAAGGAGAAAAATCAAACTTTGCTGAGAAAAAGGAGGAAGAGACACTTTTGATGGCCTTTCATGCACTGGATGAGTATGACCAAGAAACATGGTACGTGGATACTGGTTGTAGCAATCACATGAGTGGATGTAAGTCTTCCTTTGTTAATTTAGATGAAAGCTTTTGTTCAGTCTGTGAGCTTTGGGGACAAATCAACTGTGAATGTGATGGGAAATGGAGATATTCAAATCAGGACTAAAAATGACTTTGTTGAAACCATTGCAAATGTTTTTTTTAATTCCTAACTTGAAAACAAGTTTATTAAGTGTTGGTCAGTTACAAGACGAAGGGTACAGGATTACAATTTTTAAAGGGGAATGTGAAGTGTATGATAAAAAAAAGAGGCTATATTGCTATGGTAAAAATGTCCTCAAACAGGTTATTCCCTTTGAAGATCAAGACAATTCAGGCTTCCTTGCTTACAATAGAAGATGATTCATGGAGATGGCATTACCTGATGGTCATTTGAACTTTAACGGTTTGAGAACACTTCACCAAAAGGAGATGGTCACGGGCTTACCTGAAATAATCATCCATCAAAGGTTTGTGAAGAATGTATCACTTGGGAAACATCAAAGAGATTCATTTCCAAGTGGCAAGGCAGTAAGGGCTCAATCAGTTTTGGAATTAGTTCACTCAGATCTATGTGGACCAATTAATCCAATCTCGAATGGTAATAAGTATTTCATCTATTTCATTGATGATTTTAGTAGAAAGACATGAGTATATTTTTTGCAGGAAAAGTCAGAAGCATTTGATGCATTCAAAAGCTTCAAAGCCCTAGCTGAGAATGAAACTGACAAGAAGATTAAAACACTCAGAACGGATAGAGGAGGGGAGTTTTGCTCCAAGGAGTTTGATTTGTTTTGCATAGAAAAGGGCATCAAGAGACATCTCACCACTGCTTACACACCACAGCAGAATGGTGTAAGTGAGAGGAAGAATCGAACCATTCTTAATATGGTTCGAAGTTTGCTAGTTAAAGGGAAGGTTCCAAAGAAGTTTTGGCCTGAAGCTGTACTATAGTCAGTTCATATTCTTAATAGAAGTCCCACATTTTCTATTAAGAATATGACTCCTCAAGAAGCTTGGAGTGGAAGGAAGCCCTTGGTTGATAATTTTAAAGTGTTTGGGTGCATTGCATATGCACACATTCCTAATGAGAAAAGAAAGAAGCTGGATGATAAGAGTGAAAAGTGTATTTTTCTTGGTGTAAGTGAAGCCTCAAAAGCTTACAGGCTGTACAATCCAGTGACAAAGAGATTGTGATAAGCAGGGACGTAAATTTTGATGAAGAAACTATGTGGAATTTGAATGTTGAAAGTTCAGTCTAGAAGCCACTCGTATATGATGATGTCTCAGATGGTGAGGAAGAAGAAGTATCTACAACTCAAATCCAAGAATCACCTTAACCTGTGGCTCAACAACCTCATCAACAATTAGAAGAAGAAAGAGGTTACAATTTGAGGGATGAAAACACAAGGAAGAAGCCAACATGGATGATGGATTATGATGTAAATTTTACAAGTTCTGATGATGATAATGCTCATTTTGCTTTATTTGTAGACAGTGATCCAATCACATATGATGAGGCTATTAAAGTAAAGAAATGGAGGGAAGCAATGGACAATGAAATCAATCCATTGAGAAGAATCACACTTGGGAGTTAACAAACTTACCTAAGGGAAAGAAAACAAATGGTGTTAAATGGGTTTTCAAGACAAAGCTGAATGAAAAGGGTGAAATTGACAAGCACAAAGCTCGTCTAGTAGCAAAGGGTTACAAGCAAAAGCATGGCAATTACAATGAAGTGTTTGCCCCAGTTGCAAGACAAGACATAATCAGGTTGGTGGTTTCACTTGCAGCTCAAAACTCATGGTCAATCTTTCAGCTAGATGTGAAATCAGCTTTCTTGCATGGCGACTTGCAAGAGGAGGTGTACATTGACCAACCACCTGCTTCTGAGAAGAAAGGAGAGAAAGAGAAGGTGTACCAGCTGAAGAAAGCACTCTATGGACTGAAACAAGCACCTCGAGCTTGGTGCAGTCGCATAGATGCTCAGTTTACCAAACTTGGGTTTTACAAATGCCCCTTCGAGCACACTCTGTATGTCAAGACTGAAGAAGGAGGTAAATTACTCGTTGTGTGTTTGTACGTTGATGATCTATTATTCACTGGTAATGATGTCAAGATGATTGATAAATTTAAGAAGTCTATGATGAAGGAGTTTGAAATGACCGATCTAGGATTAATGCATTATTTTCTTGGATTAGAAATCATTCAAACTACTACTAGAAATTATATCTATCAGAGGAAATATGCACATGAAATTCTTAAAAGGTTTCAAATGGAAGATTGCAAGTCATTTGCAACACCAACTGAATTTGGCTTAAAGTTGTGCAAAGACAAAGGTGGGAAGGAGGTTGACAGTACTTTCTACAAGCAAATTATTGGTAGTGTCATGTACTTAACCTCCACAAGAACTGACATCATGTATGCAGTAAGTTTGGTAAGCAGATATATGGAAAAACCAACTAAAATGCATCTAAATGCAGAAAGAAGAATTCTCATATATGTGAAGGGTACAACTGATTATGGTGTGTTTTATAAAAGGCCAAATGGTGTTGGTTTTGTTGGTTACACAAATAGTGATTATGCAGGTGATATAGATGATCATAAGAGCACTTCTAGTCATGTATTCATGCTCAACTCTGGAGCAATATCATGGTCCTCAAAGAAGCAGCAAATAGTAACACTTTCCTCAACTGAAGCTGAGTTTGTGGCAGCAGCTTCGAGTTCTTGTCAAGCTCTGTTGCTCAGAAAAATGTTGAAGTTTTTGGTGATGAACAAAAGGGAGCAACGATCATCTATTGTGACAACATGTCAACCATCAAGCTGTCAAGGAATCCATTCATACATGGGAGAAGTAAACATATTGATGTTCGTTTTCATTTTCTGCGCGATCTTTGCAGAGATGGAAAAATTGAGTTGCAGTATTGCAAGACTAGAGAACAGGTTGTAGATATTCTAACTAAACCATTGAAGCAGCCTGCATTCGAGAAGTTAAGGAGTATGCTTGGTGTTTGTTTAGTTCAAAGTGTTGATCAAGGAAAAGCTGCAGATGAAGAAGATTATGTGATGATAGAAAATTCCTAAACGTTTTTCAGCAGAAATCAGTTTAAGGGAGGGTGTTAAGAGTTATTTAATTATGTTTATTTAAATTTTTAATTAAGTAATGCTGACCTGGTAACATAGAGACCAAGTCAAGCTAGAGTCCTAGCATGTAGAGGAAGTGGTTGAGTCTGCTCACCACGATCACAATTTGCTTCTGTTGTTTAGAGTTGTTATCTCCACAAAATCTGCACTAGTTGTGTTAGTGGTTATAGTGGAGTTAGAGTTTGTTTTTTCTTTGCTTCTATTTAAGATGTAAACTTGTTCTGTTTTAATATAAGTGAATCTTCAGCTTTCAATATACATAGCATCCTTTACGTTTTTGGTTTCAGTTACCAACATTCATAACCAGTTTCTCTTTTTCGGCTGATGGAGTAAACTCTACAATGAAATCTGCTAAAGCTTGGGCTTTTATAGTAGTCTTCGGCTGGTAGATAAGGTCATATTAACTGAGTTTGATAACCCATTTCATGAGTCGGTGAGAAGCGTTGGGGCTGCGGAGAATTAATCTCAAAGGAAAGTTGGTTATGACAAGGATCTGGTGAGCTTAGTAGTAGGACCTTAACTTTCTCACGGAAACTACAAGGGACAAAATGAGCATCTCCATTTTCAGATAGTGAGTCTCTTCATCAAAGAGGGCTTTTGACCTATAGAATACTAGATGTTATGCCCCCAGCTCTTCTCGGATGAGAGTTGAACTAACTGCGAGTTGGACACCGCCAAGTATATGAACAAATCTTCGCCTTGTATGGGTTTTGAGAGCAAGGGAGGTGAAGTGAGGTAGGTCTTCAAGCTTTGAAAAGCTACTTCACACTCTTCACCCCACTTGTCTCTTTGTCCTTTCTTCAAGGCTTTGAAGAATGGTATGCACTTATCAATAGATTTTGAGAGGAATCGATTGAGAGCTGCTGCTCTACCCATTAGACTTTCTATTTCCTTCATTGTGGCAAGCGAATTCATATTGAGGATGGCCTTGATTTGATTTGGATGTGCTTCGATGCCTCTTTTGGTGACTAAGTATCCCAAAAATCAAATGGATGAGACTCCAAATGTGCACTTGTTTGGATTCAACTTCATGTGGTACTCTTGGAGCAAACCGAATGCTTCGGCAAGATTCTTGATGTGATTTGCCCATTAGGGAGCTTTGACTAGCATGTCATTCGTCTAAACCTCTATAGTCTTGCCTATCAGCTCCTTGAAAATCTTGTTCACAAGCCTTTGGTAAGTTGCTCCAGCATTCTTCAGCCTAAAAGGCATGACTTTGTAGCAGTATGTGCCTTTTTCGATTATGAAAGAAGTCTTCGCTTTGTCGTCTTCATGCATAATGATTTGATTGCAGCCGGAGTATCCGTCCATGAAGTTGAGCAGTTAATTACCGGAAGTTGAATCTACGAGTTCATTAATTCTTGGCAATGGAAAGTTTTCCTTTGGGCATGCCTTATTGAGGTAAGTGTAGTCGATGCAAACTCTACACTGGCCATTGTCTTTCTTTGCCACCAAAACAACGTTAGCCAACCATTCTGCATAGGAGACTTCTTCGATGAAGCCGACAGCTAGGAGCTTATCGATCTCAGCTTCAATGATGGCAACTAGCTGGGTTAACATGCAGTCGGTGACTGATGATTTGCGGGACAATTCCATGCATGCCAGACGGTGACCATGCGAACATGTTGTTTTGTTCTAAAGGAAGGTAGTCACTTCCACTTTCTCTTCTAGGCTTAGGCGTTAGCCGATCCGTGCTTTCTCTCTGGCTAGTCAGGATCAAAGGGTACTAGCTCAATTTCCTCCTTGGACTTCCATCCTTCTTCAAGAGAGACCTTTAGATGGATTCCCTCAACTTGGTCTTGATTCTTTGATTACTATTGGGTAGTTATTCCCTTTCCTTTCTTGTCTACTCGACTATCAAGAACGGGATCTGCTTCCTCCTCAATTTGTTTTGTCCGACTTACTAGTATGAACTGTGTTTGCTTGCTCTTCTTTAGCCCTTGGGAGGGGCATCTTCATGCCATTGCCTGATCACTGTTGATCTGCCCGATCCTGCCTCCAAGGATTGGGTAATGGATTTTCTTATGAGTGGAAGAGGTGATGGCACTGATCTTGCTAATCCATGACCTGCCCACGATGCCATTGTAGGGCAGACTTCATCAATGATCATAAAGGTTTGCGAGTTGATTACCGGTGGAGAATAGATGTCGAGGTCTATTATGCCTTCAGGAACCGAAGTCGCGCCATTGAAGCCGGTCAGCGACCTGGTTGATTTGTTGATCTTTGGGCAATCTGAATGCAGATGACGAGGGTGTCATTTTGTGGCAGATCAAGGCCGATCAAATCTTTCTTCTGGAAGCCAATCACAGGATCGTCTTTAATTTATGGCAGCCTGGTTAAGACTTGTGAAATAACAGGTGGCACGTTTAATCTTCCTCTTCTTTTCTTTGCTAGTTAGTTCAGACTCCTCGGAATCTGCTAGGATTGTGTTAAGCCTTATGACTTTTTAGGGAGGTTCCTTGGTTGCATTATGGTCCTTGATCTCCTGGATGGCTTTCTTTGCTACGAATTCTGTGCACTGGCCTTCTCTCACTAGTTCTTCGAGGTGCTTTATCCAAGCAAAGCAGTCATTTGTGAAATGCATGGGGATGGGGAGGGAGAACTTTGTGTAGTTCTCATCTCCCAGAGCGCACCTTTAAGGATGCAACTTGCGCTTACCACTGCTCTTGTTGCTATACATGTCACTCCTTTAACCTGCCTGTTTGGTCAGTTGATCGGCCTGCTTGGTACACTTTTTTGCGACAATTCGACGTCCTAGAGTGCGTGGCATTTCGTAGCCGCAAAGACCTCTACTAGAGTCAAACTAGGAGCGATAGTTGGCTTGTAGTATAAGTCATACTCGGTTGGCAAGCCCTTCTTGAAGGAAGAGGACGTGATTCGATCATCTTATCCTATAATGTTTGCCTTTTCTACCTTAAATCTCTTGATGTAGTCTCGAAGGGATTCGTCGTGCTTCTTGTGCAGGTTGAATAGGCGGTCAAGTCCTTGAAGTTGCCAATAAACCCAGGCGGTAGGGTATGGAACCAGTATTGGGTTGCTCCTCGTAGAGTTCACTTGGTCTATCTCCTTGCGTAGGGCATCTTTTGAATCTCCTCCAATTTTCAAGTCTTGAAGTCAGTCATTGACGAATTTCTCAACGTCCTCTACTCGCAAGATAAGTGGTTCAGGCCGATTTTTCTCACGATGCGGGCTCTCCTCATTAACTTCCTCGTTGACTCGTGAAGGCTGACCTCCTTGGTTGTCTTGCTTATGTGGTGTATTGGTGGACTGCGTCTCTGAGGGATTCTATGTGGCTTGTCAACGTGAATTGGTTCTTCATGAGTAGACTGCGGAGTGCTTTTCTTCACGTACCTCATGACAAGGGTCGATAGACTGACCTCCCTGGGGGCTTAGTCTCTCATGAACAATTCTTTGTGGGCCTAGGCTAGTATGAACATCGAATCATGGGCCCAACCTCTAGTGCACGTTAATCATTGGGTCTAATCTTGAATAGGCCTTTGATCTACTTTGAGCGGGGCTTGTGACATGCATGCGCCCTGAGTAACTCGCTCTTGTCCTTCTCCTTGCTTGCTTGGTCCTGCTCTACTTGCCTGGGATCTCTCGAACCGCCTGCCGGTGCATTCGTCCATCCTTCTCTCTTCGCCTTGTGGTCCAAGGCTAAGGTCTGGAACCAAGTCTATCTGGTTTAGGAGTTATCCAACCAAGTTGTTTTGGTCGTCTGCTCTTTGAGTCAGCTAGTCAACTCTAAGACTGAGGTGTGCTTGACTTCTTGGATTAGAAGGATAGAATTGCGTGGAGCCCAATTGCACGCGAGTTAGAATTTCATTGGACGTGTACACAAAAGCACACATCGAGCGTGGGGGTAAAGGATGGAATGAATGATGTTGCTCCAAGTTCGGGCTATAACTTGCGATGGTGGCGGAATGGCCTTGATGGGGGGTCCCATCATGCGTTGCGGCGGTGCCATGAAGGTAGACTCTGAGCACAGTCGTGAGGCCATGTGCTGTGAAGTTGTGGCAGGTCGCGGGGCTGTGAGGCTGTACCACGGCTTCTGTTGCTTCGATTCAGCTGCACCAAAATGGATTCAGCTGCATCCTCAACTTGTGATACTCGCAAGTGCACGAGCCGTTCGGTAGTATAGCATATGTAAGTGCGAGGTCGATCCCACGAGGATTGGTGATTGAATGATCCAATTCATTTTCCCTACACAAAACAGAAATGGAAAAGAAAATAAATAAAACAAGAAAAAAAAAGAGAAATAACTCAAGCAAATAAGTTCCCAAGTTCAATTAGATTAACGGATTGATTCTAGCTAAAGTATGATTAAGCCATGGTGTTTGGTCCTAACCTTGTGTTCCTAATTCCCTAATTTGATCATTTGTTGTCTAACCTAAAATTAAGCATTAGGAACCCATTAAGCATAGAAGAACATTTTAAACAACCAAGTATGTATCTAATCCCTGTTGTCGAATGTCCATACACACTCTTCCTATCCATAGTTCAATTCGAATTAAAGCAAGGTGTCTACTCTTAATTCAAACCAAGATAGCTAACATGCAAGCCTAAATGGTGATCAATCATTCAAACTAGCATATTAACTTATAAGCATAATGAATAAGAACAAAAACCATAATTGAAACTTGGAAACTAATTAAACTTGAATACTTAAGAAAGAATGTACATTACAAATAAAATTAAAGTAGAACTTGAAAACTTGAACGAAAATTTAGTAAAATCATTTTGTTACAACAATTGACAACTTGAAAGGAAACTAAGAGAATTTGAGGGAGAGAAGGGAATGGAGCTCTAGAGAAGTGTTTGAGAGCTCCCCCCCTTGGGTTGTGATTTGAAGCTTGAAGGCTTCTCTATTTATAGGGCTAAGAGGAAGGAACAACATGATGAAATCCAACACCACCATTCCTCTTTTAATACAACCCATAACTCACACTTCATCTTGTCTATGTTAGTGTGGTTGGAATCAATCTCATCCCATACTTCTTTTGCTGCACCTCAAGCTTTCCTCACATGGGTTCAAAGGTGTTCAATTGTGGCTGTCCTTTTTCTGCCAACCCATGTGGTCTTCTTTGGGTTGTTGAACAAAAACGAGTCTTCTGAACCAGACTTGGTGTAGGAAGGCCAGAGGTTTCCAAATTTATCCAATGCGGCTCAAATTTGGATATGTTATACTACACACCGATTGGAACAACGTCTATGAAGAAAGTATTCCCATCGGAGCAGTAGAAGTGTGCGTTTTGAGCCTTGCAAGTTGGCTGCCGAACAGAGACTGGAATTGACTTCATTTCATTTATGCCTTACATGCATGCACATGCTTTCTCTTTAATAGATCCATCATGTACCAACTTGCTCCTTTAGAATTTCATAGCTGGAATGCCTCCATACTTCACTCATTATGTTGGGTACAAAGTCAGTTATAGTTGGGGTGAGGCACATGGCTAAAAGGAGGCACATGGCAAAAAGCTGGCAGCTGCAAATCCTGCTGAGCAAGGTTGAGTGTTGGACGGGCTAAGCACTCCACATATGTCCAATTGGGCTGGAATTTGGATATGTTGTACTAGACATCCATTGGAACAAGTTTCATGAAGATCATCACCTCATTCGAGCCCCATAGCATGCTCATCCAAGGCCAAGAAGTTGACCTACGAAACTGGGCTGGCAAGGAGTTGTAGCCAAAATGAGTTTGTCTTTAAGCTCTTCTTCCATTCACCCAAATAAGGCCTTAACATGCATGGATTGCATCATTTCCTATCCAAAGTCATCATTGTTACCTAAAGCTCAATGAACTGAAACATAAACACAAAAAGGATTAAAAGCACAAGTTTAACTCAAAAACATAACCAAACCATAAGCTAGAAGGGTACAAAATAATATATAAATATGCACCGATCAGCTTCCGCCATAGAGCCTTGCTGCAACTCGTGGTTTGTGACCACGGGACTGGGCGGAGATGCGGCAGCATGGGCTGCTGCCACGCTTACGACTGTGGTGTCGTGAGGAGGAGGTGTGGACCCTACCATGGGGCCGTGCAGGGGAGGACCAATGCTCAAAACTAGAGAACCGTGAGGCCAAGCCACAGTCTCGGTTCAGGGTTGTGAGACATGGGGCATTGGCCCGTCGCAGATCACGTTATCATGGTAGCCTTGCTTCTCATTCGTGTACTTCAAACCATGGTTATTTGGAAGGCTTCGGTTGAGTGATGAATAGGAGGAAACAAATTTTTTTGATTGAAGAGCACGAGTTGAGTACAACTCGTGCTCTCAATGAAAACACCAAAATGTTCAACAAAATTCTGCACGGGGAATATTCACTGGTTGATTCCTCGACCTTCGATCTTCCTTCTCTCTCTTCCTCGATCTATGCAAAATAAATAGGAGTAAATAGACCACACTCGGGTGTGTTGGCCAAAGGCCTTCTGATGCCTTAGTTAGTTCAATTGGATCTTTGATAAAAGATATGGCAATAGCTAAACTGGACGGAGTTTTCTCTCATGGGGAGAGCCATGTGTGGTGGCACTTAGCCGTGTGGGAAAGATGAGAGAGGGAGTGGCTGGTGACAATGGAGGTGGCCGATAGCTAGGGAGAGAGAGGGGTTTCATAGAGTTTTGAAATTAGGTTTAGGATTACCTCATGTGTTGAATGTGGCTATTATTTATAGGGCTCTAGCCATTTTCAAAGAATAATTCCTATTTGGAAGGAAGATATTCTTTCCCTTAAATGGAGAGATTGAGTCAAATAGGGATTTCGATTAGGATTAAATCCCTAATTGATGATAATGTCCCTAACATAAGATAATATCCCAAATTTGTGATATTATCTTTAATTGGTTATTATATTCCCAAATAAAAAATAATATCCCATATTTAAGATAATATCCCTATTTTCGGTCTCAATTAATTGGCCCAATTAATGACCTAGGTGATATTCTTCTTGTCCATGTGGCATCTTGTGATTAGAAGCTGGAATATTTTCTCCCATAGGATGCATGGACGAACACTTGAATGCATTTTGGGAATACAGCATCAAACAAGGCTGAGAGTGCACATGCAAAGCTGAAGAAACAACTAGGTAATAGCATGTGTACATTTGGAACATCGTGTGGCAAAATTCATCCTTTAATAGAATTGCAACACATTGAGATAAAGGCATCATGTGAGAAGAGTATGTCATTTGTGATAGGACCCGACCCAAATTCTATTTTGGAATCTAGCCGAACCCTGTGCGTGTTCCGACACCTGGCAGGTGCCGAGCACTCTTGACCAAAATGCCCTTCTAAGTTCCAAAATTCTTTTTCTTCAAGTTTGACTTGTGCCGAAAATTCGGAAGAGTCTCCCCTGTAATTTGCTCGTTTCCCAAAAAATTTCATCTATACAACAATTCAAATATCCATAACCATTCAGCATGCACAATAATAGAATTCATGCAACCAAACATTAAATCTTTATGGCCTCATGCCTCTATTCAAATAAAACATTCCACCCTCTAAATCTGAACTCAACCTTTAGAATAATGTGAATCCTTTATCAACTTCTAATATAACCCAAATCAACAGACCTTCAGCACTTGATCTTGTGGCTGCACCTAGTAACTCTAGGTTGCCTACATACCATTACAAAGGGATCAAGCCATACGTAGTTCTTTCTCTTTGTTTTGTTGACAAGTTACATATTCAACTTTTATGTTTACCTCCTGTTTTGCAAAATCAAATGTGAAAAGGAACTGAAAAAGAAAAAGAAAATAATGAAAGGAGAATAACTTTTTAATTGGAAAAGAAATACAATGAGAAAAAGAACGGGTATATAAAATCAAGTACAACATGGTAAAATAAAACTTCACTTCAGAAAATAATCATGAATTATACAAAATCCTTAAAACTTATAAAACTCTTAATCCTTGCCTCTTAAGTAGGAAAACATATATTAAAACCTTCGCCCATAAATACTAAGCTAAAATCCTCCATTTTAGTTTAAAACACCTCAAAACTTAAATACTCTCCACCTAGGCGTACCCCCATTCACGATCCGTCAATTCCACTAATATTCTGTCAATTCTAATAATGAACCGTCAATTCCATGATTTTCTATTTATTTCTCACATTATATCGTCAATTCCTTGTGTCATATAATGTGACACATCCTCGCAGGCCTTGGTAACACAAAGTCAACTCGAGCCGCATTCCTCGCAGAACACGGGGGACATGTAGTCAGCCCGAGAATGCACATCCTCGCACCACACGATGGGGTATTGTCATAAATGACAAAACTGTTTCAAAGGAAACTGGGGGTACTCCCGTGGTGGGTTTGAAATCCATATTCCGAAACTTATCATAAATTTTCCCTTATTCAACAAATCCATTTTTCGACTCTTATATCAACTTTCAAAAAATCAGTTCTCAACTACATTTAAAATATATACCACATTCTAATAAGAACTAATGTCCATGATTCATCATTTTCAAGCCACTGAGTATATATATTAAATTTAAACATATAATAAAATATTTAATTAATTTCTCGTCCACACCAAAATTCAGTTAATAAGCCGTTCCCAACTTTACACAACCAAACATAGTATGATACCCTTAGAAAGTAAAAGCGATTACCTAATAACTCATAAACATTTAAATAATCTAATATCATTCAGTCACATATATTAATAATACTCATAATAATAATAAATAAATAAATAAGTAACAAGATAAACTTCGAATATCATAATAACACCCAAAAATATCATAAAACACTATAACATAAACTCATAATCCAAACATAATCAAAATAGTTCACAAACAGTCAAGCCCCGTATACATGGTCGTTCTTGCACTTCTCGAAAGGTGAAACTACCTCGGAAGACTCACGGTCAACCGAGGGTCAAACTTTCTAAATTGGGTCAACCGGGCTCGCAGGGCCCACAACTTTCCATTTCCGATTCGAGAGTTCCTACAGGTTCAACAAGTTTTACTATACTTGTCCTGCCAATTTGGTCGGGCTGCTGACTACGATCGGACGGTTACCGTTACCTAAACTTTGAATTATTGAATTGGAGTATCCGGACTTTGATTCTCGATTCGCAAATTCCTATACATGATCCTAGGAGTGCCTAGATCAACATATTTGAAAATGAAGTCGATCCAACAGTCCGAACTTATCGAACCTGGATAACGCCTAATATGCGATATCCGATCGACAATCAAATGGTAACCAAATTTGAAATCCGAGCATACCGTCGTGCTCGAAATGACATGAGGATTATTTTAGGACCTTAAGACTGGCCAAAAAGTGGTCCATGCGCAGGGTGTCCAAATCAATTTCAAGTGATCGGAAAAACTCCAAATTGCCGGTCAAGAGTAACCTACATAAAGAGCACATGGAGTAGAGCAATTTTTGTTCTTAGACCTACCCCAAAAAGTCACCAAAAGTGGTCGGAATCAGAGGCCGAAACCGGCCAAAACTTATATAACTTAAAACACCACCAAAACGCAGAAATTTCTCCTAAATACCGCAACTAGTAGCTAGATCACAATGAAAGAATGAGAAAACATACCAAATTCGAAGAAATGTGGCCGAGGTGTCCGAACGAACTCCAGGAATTTTCTCAGGAAAACTGGCCGAATTTCTGCATTTTTCGGTGAATTCCGGTGGTTTCAGCAGTTGAGATTGGTCAAGAAAGGAAGAGGGGGTTTTGGCTGTTCGTTTGGGTTCGACCTCGTGGCCGATGACAACCTATGGTGGTGGCAGTGGTTCAAAGAGCCAATCGGCTGGAAAAAAAAAATCGGGAAGGGAGGGGGGCTGCATGCGATGGGGGAGAGAGAGAGATATATATATATATATATATATATATATTTTCTTCAGATTTTATTAAACCCAATTTGAAATATTTACTATTGTGCCACTGGGTGTAATTTGATCGTATCTTTTTCGTTACAATTCCAATTCGAGCACACTACGTGTCTACGGACTCATCTCGGTACGATCTACGTATTTAAATTCATATTTAAATTTAATTAAATAATTGAATGGATAATTTAATTAGGGTCGGGGTGTTACAATTTGTGCAACATGACTGGAGGGAAAAAAAAACTTTTTGATTGGTTTTGTATCTATTTCTGCATTGGATAATATTAGAGTTAAGCTGAAGCTGTTAGATTATGTTGGGGTTCATCTAATATCATGTGGTTGCATAATAAAACACACACACAGATAGCCATGCGTACACGAGATGCAAGAGTTCAAACGAACACATCAGCCTATTCCACTTGATTGTATTCATCGTCACTAGAGGAAGTTAGATTTGTTGGAGCCCTCACCTACTACTACACTGAACAATCCAACAGAAAATGCACAGTTTGAATTATTTGTGAAGTGGTTTCAAGGGTGTAGTTCTGAGACAAAGAGATAGGTTAGTATGAAGTTACAAGAGATTATGAATCCAGCATCTACCACGCTTACACAACCCCTAGTGAAGATTAAAACCAAAGGTCGTCCAAAAGTTGACACATCTACTCGACGTTTACCTTTTGCTTTTGAGGTTGCCTTATCTGGTCAAGATAGTGCACACTCACTGACAATGTTGTTAAAAGACGTCCACGTAAGAAGTCAAAGACCATATCTCAAAAGAGACCAGACCAGTTGTTCTAAATAGTCAATCACAACCCATTGTCGTCTATGAAGCCAAGGAAGCTGCCTTAGAAGCTAATTGTAAGTAGTTACAATATTAAATTTGTATATTATCATTTATATCGTAATTTGAGCTTACGTAATTGTTATATGCAGGTCTATAGACCTAAACCCATTGTAGATGATTCTTGCTTAACACAAGAGTTTTTGACAAGTGGTTTCCTGAACATATGTTGATACATATTAGAGGGGCACAAGATGTTAAGAGTGATGGTAACTATGGTTTTAGAGCCATTGGATCATTGATGGGGTTTGGTGACAATGCTTGGCACAAAGTACGCAAAGACTTGTTGAAGGAGTTGAGGAAAGAGTCTGTTATATATGAGTTAATATTAAAGAAAAATTAGGTATTAGACATAAAAATATTTACTAATGAGGATTTGATACCTAGAGTATTTCTGTTCTGGTTTTGATACATAGGAATCAAATTTTGTTTTGAATTTGGCCACAGAGGAGGCCCAGATTGCGTTGGGCCTGTCCAAATTAGAAAGGTAAAATAGAATTTTACCTTTTTTGTTTAAAAGCCTTCCAAAATCAGATCTCACCATTTTTTTTTTTTTTTTGAAAATTAGCGATTTGGGGAGGGGGGCTCTTTTCCAGGCTTTTCCTGGGATTCGAAGGGTGCATTGTCAAAATAAGATCTCACCCACTTTCTCTACGACGTCACACCGAGTCCCTCTCTTCTTCCTCGCGCTGAGTCTGCTCTGAAATAAAGTCCATCATCGAAGTCATTGCTAAAGAGGTCATTGAGGAACACTTTGATCTATGTTGTTGCAGATAGCTGGAGGCCAAGGCTGTAGCTTTTGGTGCGTATGATGACATCTATGATCTCAGAGATGAGCAATAAGGTGTTGGGTCCAAATGAGCAGCCCAAATCTACTATCCTCATGCTCTCTATATTATTTGAGCGTAAGATTTCTTGTACGACATCATGAATGATTGGCTTTGCAATGGAAACTATTTTGCTTTACAAAATAATAATAAATTAATAATCAAAAGATAATATACATATATATGTATACATGAAATTAATTAACATGTTGAATTAGAACAAAGTTATTAATTGAAGAAAAGCATGATGAAAAATAATAATTTGGACCTGAACTTTGGAGTTTTGAGCATAACTAGTCTCGCCAACCCCTCTGTTCATGTGAAGTATTTGCATCACCTCCATCTCTGTCTGTATGTCTGTCTCATACAAAAGCTTCTTATTTGAGATAGAAATGATGCTTTTATAATAACATGGTTTTGAAGACTAATCTCTTCTGCATTGTTGCAGGTAATATTTTCTCCAGAAGCAGATCCTCCAGTTCTTAGGATAATTGATTACAAGTATGATTGCTTTCATATGATTTTAGAACAAGTCCATAATTTCTCTTCATTTTGATTGTTTCCTGTTCTTGTTTTTTTATAAATGCTCAAAATGTACTTTGTCCTACCAAATTATAGTGGAGATATAGTTGTTAATTTCAAGTTTAGTCATGAACTACATTACTGATTCTGAGGTGTAAGTTTAGTCACATTAATATACTTTTTGCAATCATGTCCTATTCCTTATCATGACCTACAATTATCTGATGTCAGGCAATGATCTAATTTAGCTATAACTTCTTATTATAAAGCTCACTTACTATGCATTTGTCTTGATTTGGCAATGGTATTGCAAAACTACATTGTACAGGTGTTGCGTAGATTCAGCTGCACCAAAATGGGTTCAACTGCATCCTCAACTTGTGATACTCGCAAGTGCACGAACCGTTGGTAGTTTAGCGTATGTAAGTGCGAGGTCGATTCCACAGGGATTGGTGATTGAATGATCCAATTCGGTTTTCCTACACAAAACAAAAATGAAAACAAAAGAAACAAAACAAGAAGAAAGAATGTACATTACAAGAAAAATAAATTACAACTAAGAGAACATTAAAGAGAGAATTTGAGGAAGGAAGGAAAGTGCTTGAAAGCTTTAGAGAAGGGATTTTGGAAGAGAAGAGAGATGTGTTTGAGAAAGAGAAGGAAGAACATGTGTTTGAGAGCTTTGAGGATTTTGGAAGGGTTGAGACATGTGTTTGAGAGATTTGGAGACTTTTGGAAGAGTAAGGAAAATGTTTGGGAAGCTTGAGGATTTTGTGAACTTGGAGAATTTGAGAACTTAGAGAAGGGAGGAGAAAGTGTTTGAGAAGTTTAGAGAATTTGATGAAGGAATGGGAGAAGTGTTTGGGAACTTGAGAATTTTGGAAGAGTAAAGAAAGTGGTGTTTGGGAACTTTGTGGATTTTGGAAGAGAGTGTTTGAGGACTTTGAGAATTTGGAAGGGAATGTGTTTAAGAACATGGGGAATTTGGAAGAGAATGGGAATTGTGTTTGGGAAATGTTTTAGAGCATGGAGAACTTTGAAAGAAAATAGAGAAGTGTTTGAAGAATTTATAGAAGAAAAGAAAAGAAAAATGCTTGAGATTTATAGTACTAGGATCTTGTTACAACAATTGAGAACTACAAAGGGAAACTAAGAGAATTTGAGGGAGATAAGGGAAGGGAGCTCTAGAGAAGTACTTGAGAGCTCCCCCCCTTGGGGTGTTATTACAAGCTTAGAGAACTTCCCTATTTATAGAGTCCAATCCGTGAAGTTGATGATTCTCCAGACACTGTTTTGAGCTAATTTGTCTCCAAAATGCAATTAGTGAGTCTCAAGCTTATAACACTGAAACAAACACAAAACTTATTAAAAGCACAAGTTTAACTCAAAAACATAACCAAATCATAAGTTAAAAGGGTACAAAATGATATGTAAATATGCACCGATCAACAGGTTCTGCATTGTAGTTTTACACAAACTACATTGCAGTTTTGGAAACTGAATTGCAGTTTTCATTTAATTACAATTCGATTTTTGCCCTTTCCTTGGCCTTAAACCTCACCAATTTGAAGAGTAGAGGCTACCCAGATTAGGAATTGGGTGGGCAAGAGAAGAGTAGAACTACCCAAGAGCAAGGAACTCAAAATTGGACTTTTGGAAACTGGATTGCAGTTTTCATTTCATTACAAATGAATTTTTGCCCTTTTCTTGGCCTTCAACCTCACCAATTTGAAGAGTAGAGGCTACCCAGATGAGGAATTGGGTGGGCAAGAGAAGAGTAGAACTACTCAAGAGCAAGAGAACTCAAAATTGGACTTTTGGAAACTTATTGCAGTTTTGGAAACGGCATTATAGTTTTCATTTAATTACAATTGGATTTTTGCTCTTTCCTTGGCCTTCAACCTCACCAATTTGAAGAGTAGAGGCTACCCAGATGAGGAATTGGGTGGGCAAGAGAAGAGTAGAACTACCCAAGAGCAAGGGAACTCAAATTGGACTTTTGGAAGCTGCATTGCAGGTTTTCATTTAATTTCAATTGAATTTTTGCTCTTTCCTTGGCCTTCAACCTCACCAATTTGAAGAGTAGAGGCTACCCAGATGAGGAATTGGGTGGGCAAGAGAAGAGTAGAACTACCCAAGAGCAAGGGAACTCAAATTGGACTTTTGGAAGCTGCATTGCAGGTTTTCATTTAATTTCAATTGGATTTTTGCTCTTCCCTTGGCCTTCAACCTCACCAATTTGAAGAGTAGAGGCTACCCAAATGAGGAATTGGGTGGGCAAGAGAAGAGTAGAACTACCCAAGAGCAAGGGAACTTAAAATTGGACTTTTGGAAATTGCATTGCAGTTTTGGAAACTACATTGCAGGTTTTCATTTAATTACAATTGGATTTTTGCTCTTTCCTTGGCCTTCAACCTCACCAATTTGAAGAGTAGCGGCTACCCATATGAGGAATTAGGTGGGCAAGAGAAGAGTAGAACTATCTAAGAGCAAGGGAACTCAAAATTGGACACTGCCCAGATGAGGAATTTGTTGAAGAGTAGAGGCTACCCAGATGAGGAATTTGTTGATTTTTTCGTTTTTGTTTTTGTTTTTTTACATAATTGATATCTACATTGTATTTTTGTTGTAGTTTCTGTTTTTATTTGCAGTTTTTGCGTGAATATGTGTTGAAATGATTTTTTTAAAAAAAAAAAATTGTTGATTGTTTATATAAATATTGTATAACTAAATAAATGTTACAAAATCAAGTTTGGTGTAGTGGTTTGTGAGTGAGGCCTCCTCTTTTGAGGGTCAAGGTTTGAGTCCTTTCAATGACACAAAATCTTGTTTTTTAAAGCTGAATAAAGGTCAGTGGAGTTGGTCCCCTGCGACGGCGATGAGCTGTGGAGGGTGGCCGGCGATGACCGGCGGCAGCGGCAGTGGGCGATCGGCAGTGGCGGTTGGCCGGATGTGGACATGTGACATGGTATACTTGCCTTAGATGGAGTGTCATTGTGTGTAATTTTGATTTTTTTATAATGATATTATTGTAAAATTAGGTACTACATTGTGGTCTTTGGCCTTATGCTAATTAAATGAAATTGTAGTTTTATCTTCCAAATTAGTAATCCTCATGACTTGGTTAGTGAATCAGTCACTTACATTTTTTCCATATGAGAGTGCTCCATTAGTTTCAATCTATCGTTGTGAGATTTTTGTTGGATTTGTTAATCACAACCACTAGATTAAGGTAAAACAATTCAGATGTTTATGCATATATATATATATATATATGAAAAGAATAGTAAGCAAACATATATATATATATATATATGTTTGCTTACTATTCTTTTCACATAACTAGATTAATTAAAGTTCTTTGATTTTACATGTTTATTTGGTAGGTCAACACCTTATGCCACCAATTGATGAGCGTTGATTAAGGTGTGAAACAATAACATAATCAGATTGGCTTATGCCATATCAAGATTGTATACGTCAGTTTAGATATGAAGTTGGTGTATGTGAGAGTCCGTTTCTTAAATGGTGATTAAAGAAAAATAAATGTTATTATATATTCTTAAGTAATTATCTTGATAAGAAGGAAATGTATATTTATAATTGTTTTTCCTTTATAATACCAGTTATATGTATATTATTTCACTAAATTTTATATATACATATGTTATTTTGAATAAAAAGGGTTAAATTATATATTTGTTCATTATTTGTTGGGATGCCATTAGATGGTTATTGGGTGCTTTATAACATATATATTAATAACATGGATTAAGAGTTTAGACGTGGCATCCTTACATTGTTTTCTTGGAGAGAAAGATTGTTCTCTCTTATCTTAATTTGGATGCTGGAGGTGGCTTTTTCCATTAAATTAGTTGATTCATTACCATGCATTTGGACACACTACTACAAAAATGGAAAAAGACGACCAGAAAAAACGACGACATAACATAAAACCGTCGTTGTATTTAAAGCGACGACGTATAAGAAAAAACCGTCGTGGATAAGTTCATTACTGTTGAATATTTTTAAAAGACGACGCATACAAATAAAAAAGCGTTGTTTTTAAAAAAGGATTTCTTCAGAGTTAAAATCTGACCAAAAAACAACGACAGCAGGTATGAATCCACCGACGTAGGAAATAAAGACGACAGTTCACCAAAAAACCTGCCGTGTTAACTCCTAACTAAACACGACCAACTGTTCTTAATCCGCGTCGTATAATATAATGGAATTCACATCTGTATACTACGACAGTGCATTCTTTGTAAACCGCTGACTTATTATTTTGGAGTATACTACGACGGTACCTACAACACTACTGTCGTTTTTATTTACCACGTCCTAAGTTCAAATTACCGTCGTATTTTTTCAATTTATACGTCTGCCTTCTCTGCAAACCGTCGTCTTATATTTATAACTTTTTAAAATTAATTAATTTTTCTTTTATTTTGGTAATATCTTTCTTAACACAAAACAAAATTTAATTCTCAATCCTCAACAACATTTTCATCTTAAAAGGCAAATCTCTTCTTGTTAAATATTGATCAATATTTACACAATATATGTACACAAATTTGGCAAATACATCGTGGTTTCTTTTCTGCCTTCACCCTCAGCTTGTTCAACTGTTTCTTCCTCTCATATGCAGCTGGGCCCTCTCCTTCCTCTTGTTCTCAAGCTCCTGCACAGCCACAGATGAATATCTAATAATTTCAGAAAATCAAAATCAACATTTTCATCAAAATCAACTGTTTCTTCAAAACTCATGTGTAGCAAGGGTGGAACCAACTTAGAACCTGTTGTGGGTTATGCCCTCGTATGCCTTCAAACGGGCAAGTGCGGCTGCAAACCCATGCAGGTTCTAAGGCTGGTTCCACCCTTGCTACACAGGAGGATGTAGCAAACCCATGCTTGGCCTTGTGAGGAATGATTCTGCAAACCCATTTGCTTTCAGAAAGACAATTTCTTGTGAGGGTTAAAAAACGCGTAAAAAAATCCTATTTAAACAAAATAACCGTAAATATCCACGTCGGTTCTAATATAAATAGCGACGTCATATTTGAATAATCAACATCATAACTACATCGGAAATCCAAAAGTCATTTGGCGCATATTAAAAAGATAACTACATCGGAAATCCAAAGTTATTTGGCGCGTATTAAACAGAGAAACGACATCGTTTTCAGAAACCCAAGTAACCACGTCGGTTTATTAAAATTCACAGTCGTTGAATTTACAAGTACAACGTCAGTTAGAGGAAAAAGCGCCGTCATAACCACATCGGAAATCCAAAAGTCATTTTCAGAACTCCAACGTAACCACGTCGGTTTCTTAAAATACCCAGTCGTTGAATTTACACGTACAACGTCGAGTTAGAGGAAAAAGCGCCGTCATAACCACATCGGAAATCCAAAAGTCATTTGCCGCGTATTAAAACGAGAACGACATCGTTTTCAGAACCCCAAAGTAACCACGTCGGTTTCGTAAATATATAGTCGTTGAATGTACAAGTACAACGTCAGTTAGAGAAAAAAGCGCCGTCATAACCACATCGGAATTCCAAAAGTTTTTCGCCAGTTGTGATAACCACGTCATTTATGAATTTTTTACCGTCGTTATAACTAAATAATACGGCGGGTTTTTAATAACAACGTCGTTGTATTGAACTCTGGGAAAATATATAAACTTTTCGTCACCTGACCTAATATTCTACGGTTTTCTCTTCCGATAAAGTATCTTAGTTTCCCTCTCATTTCCCAAATCACCATTTTCGTCACCTGACCTAGCATCATCGTCTCAATCTTCATTTTCATCTCCAAATCACCATTTTCGTCTTCGTTTTCGTCGGAAGGAAACATTTCTTTGCATGCCAAAGGTTTTTTCTCACTCTCTTCCCTTTTTTTACTTTTCATTTGAATGCCGTAGTTGTCTGGAAACAAGATTATGTCAAATTGAAGAAATCTTTCACTGGTTTTGATTAAATACATAAGTAGATACTCTAACGACGCCAAAAGACGACAGTTCTGCCTTGTTTTCGACGATAGAATGGACACACCACGACGGCCGTAATGCAAACTGCACGACGATGGCTAAAAACCGTCATGGTGTGACAATTAATACGTCGGAAGCAAGATGAAACCGTCGTCTAGTGAGAGAAGAACAGTCATTTGGAAATTTTAATAATAACCGACGTAGTTTATACACATTTACGTCATGAAATATATAAAACCGTCGTCTTATTTTCATTCATGATCTAAGAGACTGTTTAATAGGACGTCACTTTTTTAGTGTTTCCGTCGTTGTTTTGTCTTATTACGTCGTTTATTTTTAATAACCGACGTTGTTTTCCTTGCAGATTAATCAAAAATGGTTTCGAAATCTCAAAACAAGGAAGCTGAAGTGTCAAAGGCCAAAGCAGGTTCAACGGCACAAGGGGATGAACCCAAAACAGGTTCAGTGGAAGTTGAAAAATCAACTCAAAGCAAACCCTCGAAGAGGATGAGATTTTCCTCAACCTCAGAGAAAGCCTCGAGCACAGCCACATTTGTTGAGGAGCCAAAATCTGTCCGCGGTATCAGCACAATGAGCCGTGTGATGAAGAGGAAAATTGAGAAGGTTAAGCCTATGGTTGAGTTCAATAAAGATGGCAAACCACATGGCAAGGCTGCTGTTGAGATGCAGTCTTTCATTGGTGTTTTGGCACGCACCAGAGTCCCTATTGTGGACAAGAAATGGAAACAAATACCCAAGGTCGTGAAGGAGCAGATTTGGGAAGCTGTTCAAATGTCCTATGTTATTGGGGATAGTTACAAGAACTTGGTCTTGCAGTTCTGCCGCCAAAAAATGGAAGGATTTCAAGTATAACTTAACTAAGCAATATATCCTTCCATTCGCACATGACATGGAGAGGTTAAGAGAAACCCCTGCGCTTTATAAGTTCATAGAGAAATCGCAATGGGATGCCTTCGTAGCTTCAAGGTTTACCCCAGATTTTGAGGCTAAGCATGCTGTGAGAAGGAGAGGAGGGAGAAATTGGAGTACAACCATAGGTTGTCTAGAAAAGGGTATGTTGGTTTGACGGACCAATTGGTAGAAACCATGCCCGAAGGTCAAGAAATAGATCGAGCTGTTCTGTGGAAGAAAGCAAGAGAAGATAAAACAGGAAACATCCTTGATCCAAAGGCTGCAGAGAAGGAAAAAATAATCGTAAGTCTCACTAACTCTGTTCTAAATTTGAAAAACAGAGTGTTTTATTTTGGTATAGACGTCGTTTATCTTTACATAAGCGACGTTATAAAATGAACACCACGACGGGCTTAATTTACGGACGTTTAAAAATGAATAGGACGTCGGTTTTTGAATAAAGTAGACGTCTAGATAGAATTAATACGACGGATTAAATTATTCTATGAACTGCATTTTTGTTTTAAGTTTACTCACGCACACACTCTCCCTCTCTCTCTATTTTCACTGAAATTTGTGGTGCACAATTTCTGGAAAAGAATGCATATTTCAATCGAGTTTTTTCACTTCTTCATTAAAACTTACGACGGTTTTATCTGACTCTAGACGTTAGAATGCTTATACAACGACGGTAATTTTGTGCAACCGTATGGAATTGGACATCTACGTCTGTTTGTTTAATAATCCGTCGCTTACTTTGAATACTACGACGGTTTTTGATTTATGTTTTAATCTGTTTTATTTTGAATATACGACGTATTTTTATATACCGACGTTGTAAATTATAAACCACGACGGTATTTAAGCACAGACGTTTTAAATTAATACCACGTCAGTCATTTAATAAAAACCGTCGTTGTTTATTCTGTACAACGTCGGTATATTTATCTCTTTTACACCTTTCTCAGTTTCTAACAATCTCTCTTTCTCTCTTTTAGGATGATTTGCAAAAGCAAGTCTCCGAAGGCACTCTGACTATCTTCGGGACCAATGATATCTTGACTCTGGCTTTGGGAACCCCCGAGCATGGTGGGAGAGTCAGATGAGCTGGTGCCTGGCGTTACCCCAACTCATTCTTCAATTTGCCAAAACAGCATAGAGTGAAATTTAGTGACAAATTGAAGGAGAGTGTGAGGGAGGCAGTCAGAGAAGAGACCATGAGGATTGAGGCGAAATCAAGGGAAACTATAATGGAAGCTGTCGAGAGCGAGAGGGAAACTATGTTGGCATATATCCGTCAACTAGTTCCTAATTTTGATCCCAGCCAGATGCTCCAAACCCCAATTTCTCCAATTCCTCCAATTCCTCCAATTATTTTACCCCCTCAAGATCAAAGCCCAAAAAATCCAATGTCTGAGAAGGCAAGCTGCTCTGGGGCCACTAATATCAGACCCCTAGCTTTGGAATTAGAAGATCCGAAGCCTGAAGCTGATACTGCTGGAAAAGAGAAAGAGGACACGGTAAAATCTCTGCTATTTTCTATTTCTGCTTTTTAAATTTTAAAAAGACGTCACTCCTTTTAATAGCCGACGTTAAAATTTAAAATAACGACGGTATATACGTCCGTTTCTTACAAGACACGTCGTGTTTTGTTAAATACCACGACGCTTTATAAACCGTCGTCTATTTCATGATTTCATTAACTGTATTTATATTAGACGACCTTTCTATATTATAGCGACGTTATAAATCCAATACAACGACGGTTATTTATTTACCGACGTGTATAACATTTCCTCCGTTCAGGATTAACTAGAAACCGTCGTTTATATTATATACCACGTCTGTTTTTTGAGTTTAGTTAGAGTCGTTTATTTTAGTTCACACACAAACTAACTTATATTTCTTTATTAATTTCTTTTAACAGGATCTCTCAAAGCTAGACATGCCACCTCCTCTGTTAGCCTTATGCCAACATTTCCGGACCAAGTTGTTGCCTGGTAACGAGGCTCTAACAATTCACATGCCCAAGGAAGTGTTTGGCTTTGAGCATGATACCTTCCTCTTCACTGAAGATGTTTTGCAGTTTGGTTCCATGGTTGAGATTGGAACCACAATGATATCAGGATACATGAGGTAATTCTTCCTAATCCCATTTTGTTTTACATTTTCCTTTCTTTTAAATTAAAATCTCATTTAATTGACTTTCATATATTTAGGTTCCTATTTGACTATTTAAAAATGGCAAATATTGTAAACCTTGTTGGCCTCGTGGACCCTGGGCTAGTGAGCTCTGGAGCTGGATCAATATCAGACCGAATAAAAAAAACCTGTCAAACCGCCTGAATACAGCAGATGGGAATCAATTTTTCTTGGTCCTTTATAATCCAGGGTTAGTACCATTTAAAGTATTTTCCTGAGCTTCTTATATTTTTCTTTGTAGTACTATTTAACCTATATGAATTATTATGTGCAGGGTTCATTGGGTGATGGTAATTGTGAGACCAGCAACGTAGACTGCCTATTACATGAATTCACTGCCAAAACGCATGGTTGACGACGACATGAGAAATATAGTGAATACGTAAGTTGATTTCTTCTGATTTAAGATTTTTAATATAAATTATTTAAATAAACGACTATTTTTAATAATACCGACGGTAAGTTATTACCGACGTGTTAATTTAACTACCACGTCAGTATTTTCTTTAAAACGTCGTTGTAATTTAACTACCACGTCGTTTGGGTTTTATTTAAGAACGTTTTAATTTTTCTGCTCAATTTTTTTCATACGACGTTTCCTGTTACCGACGTTATAACGTTACACAACGACGGTTAGTTTTTACCGCCGTTGTAAACAAAATATCACGTCTTGGTTTAAAAAACTCCGTCGTTTTGACTAATTTACCACGACGGTTACTATTTGTATTTAAATTTTTTGTTTTGTCATTAACACCCTTTGTTTTCTTGTAACAGGTCAATTAAAATGTTTAACATTCATATAAATAAAAATTCACGTAAACAGCAGGCCATTTGGAAAAATCTACACGGCACTCCTGAACAACAAACAAGTGTAGAGTGTGGCTATTACGTGATGCGATTCATGAGAGATATAATTCATGATCCAGACCTAAATTTCGAGAAGAAGGTAAAAACGCAGCATTTTAGATATACTTTCTATATTTTACTACGTCATATTTTTGTTTAAAACCGTCGTTTTTATCTTCATAACACGTCGGTTTTTTGGTTTATTTTGCAGTTTGACAAGAAAAAAGATAAACTTCAGTATAAACAAGAGGATATTGACGAAGTTAGGCATGAATGGGCAGAATTCGTGAACAAGCAATTACCGAAGGATAACTTGGTGTAGATAAATATTTATGAACAATGTTTAGGATATTTAATTTAGTTTAGTTTAAAATGTACATAAATATTTTGCTGTAATCAAGCGAACAAAAATCAAAAAAATTAAATTTTCTTTTAAAACTTGTTTAGTTCCCAAACACCGACGTCTGATTCTAATTTACACGTCTCATACGTGTACACAATAGTCGTCTTAGAGGAACTGGAAATATAACAGCGACGACAATTCTTAAAAACGACATGTAATAGCCATAACAACGACGGTTTATAATTAATTCATCCTGAAAAATGAATTTTGTACTTATATACTACGTTGGTTCGTATAAACTTATCGACGTCTTAATAATATACAAAGGCGGATACTCTTAAATATCCGCCTTTGTATATTTAAACAACGTCGGTTACATACATTAAAATGACGTGTAATAGTCATAACAACGACGGTTTATAATTAATTCATTATGTATAAATGAATTTGTACTCATATACTACGTCGGTTCGTAAAACTTTATCGACGTGTTAATATTATACAAAGGCGGATATTCTTAAATATCCGCCTTTGTATATTTGAACAACGTCGGTTGTATACACTAAAATGACGTGTAATAGTCATAACAACGACGGTTTATAATTAATTCATCCTGAAAAATGAATTTGTACTCATATACTACGTCGGTTCGTCTAACCTTATCGACGTCTTAATACTATACAAAGGCGGATACTCTTAAATATCCGCCTTTGTATATTTAAACAACGTCGGTTATAAAAAGACGTCGTTTTATATTACTTTCGACGTCAGTTTATTATGTTTAACGTCGTTGTAAAAGGATAGGTCATTTGGCATTTAATTTTAAATGACTTTTATATTTTATTTAATTCCATATTAAATTCAAAACTAATTCCAAAAATTAAACTGACAACTACCAAGCACTCATTGAAATATTGTCTCTCCCCTAAACCTTTAAAAAATATAATTTTACAAATATTTTTTTATTGTATTTAATTACTAATATTAATAATATATTCAAAACAAAATCCGAAAAATATACCGGCAAATTCTATGCACTGATTGAGACAATATCTTGCCCATTAAGGCCTGAAAAATGTAATTTTAGTTATCAAAGTTCGAATGATAACAAAATTCAAACAAATTTAGAGACAAAACATGGTACTCCTTATACTTTACATAACATAACCCTAAGGTTTATGTGATCCATTGGTGCCCATAAATTCAAAATTATGAAATGCATATTTTAGCCTACTATTGTAGAAGGCAATGTTGTAAGAAATCCATAGCAATTTTCGGTTCATTTTTCTCGTACTTATGTAATTTTGTAAAATTATTTTAAAATTTAGGGTTTAGGGTTTAGGGTTTCTTGAAACGACGCGGTTTTCTCCCGCTGTTTTTGGTCAACTACATTAACAAAGACTAATTGAATTCGGTTTACGACGTCGGTTATTAAATAGCGACGTCCTTTATGTTTACAACGTCGGGATTTTATAGAAACCGCCGTTGTAAGTAATAATTAGACGTCCGTGTAAGTGTTGACTGTCGTCGTTAAAAACGCGGTACTTTAAAATTTTTGACCGCGACCTAAAATTTTCAGAATTTCCCTTTAACCCTCAAATAGTTCATTCTCTCTCTTCAACATAAATTTGTCTGAAAGTTTTCGTTCTCCCAGCTCTCTCTCATTATCCATGTAAGTACAACTCTAGTCCCTTTAATCCTAATTCTCTCAGCTCTCTCTCAAGCTTTTGTTATATTCTCTCAGCTCTCTCTCAAAGCATTGGGTACGTAGATTCTCCAAGATCTCTCTCAAAGCATTGGGTACGTAGATTCTCCAAGATCTCTCATTGGGTAAGTAGATTCTCCAAGCTCTCTCTCAAAAGCTTGGGTACGTAGATTCTCCAAGCTCTCTCTCAGCAGTTGTTATATTCTCGCAGCTCTCTCTCAATATCCATGTAAGTACAACCCTAATCTCTTCTTAAATCCATAAATGTTTTCGTTGGTAGCTATATTAGGGTTTTGGTGTTTGCAATCTTGTAATAATTGCTCTCTGTTTGGGTTCTTTTATGTTTGTTTGGCCATGGGTTCTTGGAAAAGGAATGGGGATGGGAGATTTAAGCTGTTTTTATTTTTAACTACGACGACGGTTAAAGGATCAAACCGTCGTCCACATGTTTATTATACGTCGGTTGTTCATTTACAGACGACTGCTTTTCTCCATTAAGACGACGTTTCTCCATTAAACGTCGTCTTTAGGCTACCAGAACATCGTTCAAATTTCTGGGTTTGGGTATCTTAATGACGACGGTGACTATAGATGCCGTCGTCTGAATGTATATTAAACGACGATTATTTTTTTAAACCGTCGTCTTTTCCATGTTTTATATTTAATTTTCATTTTGTTCTCTGCTATTTGAATGAGGTAGTGTTTCATTGCTGGTCTTTACACTTTAATATATATATATATATATATATATTTATATGAATTTGATAGAGTGTGAGATGGATAAGTCATGGATGCATGCGGATAGAAGATCGAAGGCATATGAGTTAGGGGTGGAAGGATTTTTGAATTTTGCGTTAGAAAATCTTGGAACTACAACTGAGATTCGTTGTCCATGTGTTAAATGTGGGAATATTCGATTGTTTGGGGTTGGAATTATAAGGGAACACTTATACTTTAATGGAATTGACCAAAGCTATAAGATTTGGAGATGGCACGGAGAACCTTGGGAATGGACTACCAATGCTAGTAGAAATGTGGAAGAAGATGAGCAAAGTAGGTTCAGTTATGTTTCTGAAGAATTAGGGATGGATGATAATGATTTTGCCAATATTGGATCTGATCCTTATGAGTTTGCCAATGTGATTAGGGATGGCGATGAACCCTTGTACCCTGGTTGCAGGAAGTACACGAAGTTGTCGGCTTTGGTGAAGTTATATAATTTGAAAGCAAAACATGGGATGAGTGATGTTTGCTTTACAGAATTATTGATACTTCAAGGAGAATTTATTCCAGAAGGAAATACACTACCTTCCTCTATGTACGAGGCAAAAAAGACTTTGTCTGCTTTAGGGATGAGTTATGAGAAAATCCACGCATGTTCCAATGACTGCATTTTGTATCGGAAGGAGTATGAGAATGCAACTAATTGTCCTACTTGTGGTATCTCAAGGTGGAAGGAAACCAAGGATGGGTTCTTGAAAGAGGGTGTGGCAGCGAAGGTGGTGTGGTATTTTCCTCCAATTCCAAGGTTTAAAAGGATGTTTCAATCACATAAGACAGCTAAGAGTTTGACTTGGCATGCTGCAAGAAAATCAGTTGACGGTTACATGTCTCATCCAGCTGATTACCTGTCCTTGGAAACTTGTTGATGAAAAATGGCCCGACTTTGGTAATGAGCCAAGAAACTTGAGATTGGCTCTCTCATCTGATGGATTCAATCCCCACAGTTCTTTAAGTAGCAGATAGTTGTTGGCCAGTTATGTTAGTTACATATAATCTCCCACCATGGCTATGCATGAAGCGGAAGTTCATGATGTTGACCTTACCTGATTTCCGGTCCTAAACAGCTCGGAAATGATATAGATGTCTACTTAGAGCCTTTGATTGATGATTTGAAATCTCTGTGGGATGGGATTAGAGGAGTGTATGATGCCAACATAGGAGAATACTTTACACTTAGAAGCTGCATTACTGGACAATTAATGATTTTCCCGCTTATGGAAACTTATCTGGTTGTGTTGTTGAAGGATATAAAGCTTGTCCAATATGCGGCGATGATACACCTAGTCACATGTTGAAAAATGGCCACAAAATTTGTTACATTGGGCATAGAAAGTGGTTACCAATCAATCATCCATATAGGAGGCAACGTGCAGCTTTTAATGGGAAACCTGAATATAGCATGCCTCCCGAGCCATTAACAGGAGAAGAAGTGCTGCATATGGTTGAAGATATTAATTACATATGGGGCTCTGAAAAATGGGGGAAGTGTTGGTGAGAATGATGGTGACAGAGTTTGTTGGAAGAAGAAATCAAAATTCTTTGATCTCGAGTATTGGAAATACCTCCCTGTGAGGCATGCCCTAGATGTTATGCACATTGAGAAGAATGTTTGCGATAGTATCATTGGTACATTGCTAGAGATCCCTGGAAAAAATAAAGATGGGATTGCTGCTCGGTTAGACTTATTGAACATGGGGGTACAAATTGATTTGCAACCCGAGTATGGAGAAAGACGTACTCGCTTGCCTCCAGGGCCTTGGAATTTGTCAAGAGCAGAGAGAGAGCGGTTTGCAATTCTTTTTATGGTATGAAGGTTTCTGAAGGTTATTCTTCAAATATAAAAAATCTTGTATCTTTAAAAGATTCAAGACTTCTTGGCCTTAAATCTCATGATTGTCATACCTTGATGCAACAATTGCTCCCTGTGGCAATTCGTTCTGTTTTGGAGAAGCCTGCAAGGTATGCAATAACTCGATTGTGCTTCTTCTTCAATGTTATATGTGTAAAGACGGTAGATGTTTCCAAGCTAGATAAGTTGGAAGAAGATGTAGTAGTTACTTTGTGTTTGCTTGAGAAGTACTTTCCCCCTTCATTCTTTGATATCATGGTTCATCTAGTAGTACATCTTGTCAGAGAAGTTCGTCTATGTGGGCCAGTATATTTTAGATGGATGTATCCGTTTGAAAGATATATGAAAGTGCTAAAGGGGTATGTTCAGAATCGTACTCGTCCCGAAGGTTGCATTGCTGAACAGGATATAGCTGAAGAAGCTGGAGAGTTTTGTACTGAGCATTTATCTAATGTTAGTACAGTCGGAGTGCCTTCAAGCCAGAATATGGGAGTTTCAAAGCCATTATCAGGTTGCACAGTGGGCTTAGTTGATATGGACTTGTTGAACCAGGCACATCTATATGTCTTGGAGAATACGGAGGAAGTCCTACCTTATATCGAGTACGTATGAGTTTAATTTTTCATATATATGTAGCCATTTTAAATATTATTACTCCTTATGTTTATCTTATATATAAGGGACAGTAATGCGTGTTTTTTTTCGTGTCAATTGTAGGGAACATATGATCCACATCAAGACCACTTATCCGAAATTTAGAAAGAGAACAAAGTGGCTACAAGATAAGCACAATAGCACTTTCATTCAATGGCTACGTTTTAAGGTATATATGTTATTGAATGACATATTGAACTTATTTTAATTTTCTTTCTTTCTATATATATGTTAGATTGAATTAAGATATATGTTTAAATTGTAGGTTCAAAGTGAATTTAATGGGGAAGATTATAATGGCATATCAGAAAATTTGAGGTGGTTAGCAGTTGGTCCAAGCATGGTAGTGCCATCATATAGGAGCTATTTTATTAATGGTGTCAAATTTAGCACCAAGGCACAAGATGATGTGCGAACTGTCCAAAATAGTGGAGTTTATTTACTTGCACATACTATGCAAGTTGCTAGTGCCAAGGATAAAAACTCTATTGTCTCCAATATGGGTTTTTATGGGGTTATTCAAGAAATTTGGGATCTTGACTACCAAAAGTTTAGAATCCCAGTCTTGAGGTGTGATTGGATAGATAACACTTCGGGCCTTGTAGTCGACGAACTTGGATTTACCCTTATAGATTTGAGTAAAATTGGACATAGGAATGACCAATTTGTTATGGCTTCTCAAGTCAAACAAGTATTTTATGTTGACGACCCAATGCATCGTGGTTGGTCGGTAATGTTATCAATGCCTAATAGAGAATATAATGATGTTATTGGTGATGATGTGCTAGGTGATATTAGAATTGAGTGTGAGCCATTTTCTAGAGGGATACCAAATGTTGACACATTTGATGACTTAGTGGGTGAGTTTGGGAGTGAGAATATTAGAGATGGGTGTGAAGATATATGGATTGATTGATTGTTGTAATGTATGACATTAGTTATGCAGTTAATTGTATGATATTAATTCATAGCTCTGTATATCATTTTAATTCCGATCACATTTTCATTCTGCAGGCTTTGGGCACGACAAATCAAAAATTAAAAATAATCGGTTAAAGCTGAAAATACGACGGTCAAGTTAAAAAAATCGCAAAAAGAGACGTCTACAAAACAATCAACGTCGGGTTTTTATAACCGACGTGGAATGACAATGCAAAAATGAAATAAAAACCGCCGTTTGAAAAAGAAACCACGTCGGTTTTGTTTAATTTAGAGACGTTGATAAACATATTTACGTATGTTTTGTAGTTGTTTTTGACATTTAACATTATTCAAACGTCTGTGTTTTACTAAAACCGTGGTCTATTATAGTCGAAAGGTCTCTTTTTATGCTTTTATGTATGAAATCAATGTCGGTTTTAGTTTTTTTATGACGTGTAATATATTAACCACGTCGTTTTGTTTTGTGTTCAAGCCGTCAAAATAATTTTCAACGTCTGTGGTGACCTAAAGGGTCGTGGTTATTATTGTTTTTACGTCAGTTTAAGTAAATATATGCCATGTTATAAGTTTTAGACGTCAGTTTGTTTGTTTAGTGAACGTAATATTTATAAACCACGACGGTTTCTATGTTTTACACGTCGGTTTTGTTTTATTTAGAGACGTTGATAAACATATTTACGTCGGTTTTGTAGTTGTTTTTGACATTTAACATTATTTAAACATCTGTGTTTTACTAAAACCGTTGTCTATTATAGTCGAAAGGTCTCTTTTTATGCTTTTATGTATGAAATCTACGTCGGTTTTAGTTTTTTAAATGACGTGTACTATATTAACCACGTCGGTTATTTGTCGTCGTTATTTCATGTGTGAAAAGACGGCGATCGATTTCTCGTCGGTTGTAAACCTTGATTTACGACGGTGGATTCCCGTCGTCTATTTTGTTTTTTGTAGTAGTGACAACTCATGCTTACAATTTGGTGACTAGGCTTTATCTTAGCTTGAGGAGGAGTTTATAAGTTCAATAGGTGTCACAGCCTTTGGAAATAAATCTCCTGGTGTTGACACATAGCAACTTATATGAAAGAGTGGCAACCAAGTTATCTTTTTGTATAGATAAGATAATGGCCTTTGTTATTATCCTCTCCATTGTTACAGCCATCTCACCATCTATAAATAGGATTGTTAATGAAAGGAAGAGATATCATGCAAAGAGAAGAGAAAAATAGAGAGAGAGAGAGAGAGAGGAAGAAAGAAAACATGAGAAAGCAAGTGGTGATCAAATTCTCAGGAGGAGTTAGAGGTCGTAGCTTGTGTGTTTTTTTAAGTTGGAGTTGGCTTTAGAAACGATGTAGGGATTTCTTGGGGGCCCTTTTCGGGGATTGATTTAATTAAATTTCGTGAGCACTATGTTATGCGTGATATTATAATTTGATGGATGCTATTGATATTATAATGTTCTTGATATTGGGTGTTTACGTGTTGTTAATTATTTAATTAATGTTGGTATGATTATATGTACATTGGTGATATTTAAATGATTACATTGTTTTTATGAGATATGTGAAAAGAAGAATTATATATCATGTCATGGAAATTATTTGGAGTTCTTGGGTTGAGAAAATAATGGTGGAAAAGAGGGTAATGAGAATGATCTTTTGTGTAGTTGAGTCTAACTCTTGGCAGGTACCAGGTCTCAAGGATCCCACAGTGCACATAGTTTTTATTGGGTGATTCCTGGACTGGCGAGGGAGTTAGACAAGATGACTAACAAAAGGGAAATTATGGAATGGTTGAAATGGGTGTTAGTTCATATAAATGGGCATTCGGGACCAAGTGGTATAAGCATGGTATGGGATGTGCATGTCTGCTTGTCCAATTATATGAATTAACGGGAGTAGATGAAGAGCATTCATGCATTAATATTATTAATGTGATGTTTGGCTATGTGATTGCATGTCACTTAATTTAGTTATATCAATCTACTGTGGTAAGGTCTCATGTCCCTACTGAGCGATGGTTGCTCACCCCTCACCCTGTTTTATTTTTCAGATGAATTAGTGAACAAGACAAGGACTAAACCAGTTGAGGCTGAATTAGATGAGAGTGATATAGCTTTATTTATTAATTGTAAAGTTGTAAGATTTTGGAGCTATTTTTATAAGAGAAGTTTATTTTAAACCCATGTTTTGTATTTCTCTTTATTTTATTTTATTTTACTTTCTCACGCATCGGGCATGGGGTTTCCACCGACCCCCTAGTCTGTGGCGTGACAGTGTTGCGGACCCTTATGATAATAACCCTATATTTATTGATTAATTTTGTTAGGCATCAGACTGGTGACATTAAATATTATTCCATTTTGATTATACCATTGTTGGGCATGAAGATTTAAATTTTTTTAAAGTGAAAACGTAATCATAGAAATAGAAATATGTTATTTGATTCAAGGATGTTTACACCATAATCAACCGAGCACATCTAGCACCAAAACAACTAGCACCAAGGCAGACATGCCTTCTCCCCTGCCGAAGGAAGACACTCTTCCAAAGTGCCAGACACTTGCCGAAGCTTCCGACCGTTGAAGCTCCTAACCGCCGAACCTAATCTCCAAGACACGTGTCGGCACCACAACAACTTGCACAAAGTCCCACATCGAAACTTTGTGAAAACCTTCCATTTTCACCTCCCTATAAATAGGAAACAATACCCAAGACAAAAGGGGTAACTAATTTCTCACCTTTATAGTTACTCTACCAAAATTACCACTCTTAGCTGACTTAAGCATCGGAGAGCCTTCAGCCGGCACCACACTGGTGTCCGAAGCTTAACAACTGCTTCTCCTACTTTGTCTTCTACAGGTCATTCAATTACCAAAGGACCTAGCCTTCTTCCCTGCTGAAGATGATCCCCTTCTCTCTAAGTTGACCTCCCAAAAAGAGCATCAAAAGTTTGGCGCCGTCTGTGGGAATTGACTCTTGAATCCCAACTTCCTCTACCAACTCCGCTGGCTCCTTCTCCTATCAAGCCTCGTCGCCTCTTCTTCACCCCGCATTCTGGTATGCTGAGCGAGGCAAGCATCGATACCCAGCGCCACATGCTAACCCGGCCATGCGCCTTCTTTTTAAGAAGGTCCGACGCCTGGAGAGCGAGCAGCATCGCAGCCACCAGTCCTTCCTGGGCGAAACCACGCCCTGGGCCCTTTACCGAATGTATCCTCAATTACCACCAGGAGAAGGACATTCAGCCGCTCCGCATCGCCTTCTACACTGGCACGGAGGATCCTCTCACCCATATCCACTCCTTCCAGTCCGCCCTTGGATGCAAGGGCCTTAGTGATGAAGGAATGTGTCTTCTTTTCCCTTCTACCCTCAGTGGTGCCTGCTCTAAATTGGTTTTACCGGTTAAACCCTAGTACTATCTACTCCTTTGATAGCTTGAAGCAAACCTTCCTCGACCATTTCATGATCCAAACTGATCGCTTGTACTCCGAAGATGACTTGTACATGCTTCGGCAGGGCGAGGACGAACCCTTCGGGAGTATGCAGCCCGCTTCAGCCATGAGTACTCTCGTTGCCCAGATACCGATGATCGGGCTACCTTCGGCGCTTTCAAGAGTGGCCTCCGCGAGTCCAACTTCTGTTACATGGTCCACAGCAACCAATGGAACACCTACGCCGAACTGATGAAGCAGGGTCGTTGTCCATGCAAAGGCTGAGTACTTTAATTCCAAGTGTGACTCGGCTACCTCGGCACGTGGCACTCCTATTAATCCCCCACCTCTTCGATACCCAACCCAACCCCACCTCAGGATTCTGCTCCCACCCAAAACAACTATGGTACCCAGCACCCCAAGAGGAAGGATAGCTACCAGCACACCTTTAGCAATGGGAAGCATGGCAGACATGGCAACCATCACCAGTCCAGCAGAGGCAATGATACCCAAGCCTCCCCCCAAAAGACCGACCAGGAAGCCTGGCCAAACACAGGTGTCTTCTGTCGCTTTCATCAGTTCAATGGCCATGACACTGAATCTTGTATTACCTTGCGCAACATCATTAAGGGACTCATCCGTGAGGGGAAGCTGGATAAATATGTGCACAATCTCCCACCCCCACCTAACCCTCACCAACGGCAGATCAACATGATCTCCACCATCAGTGGTGGTCCTACATTAGCCGATCCTCCAACAACTCCATCAAACATTATGTTCGCTCTTCCTACGCGCACCAGGTCTTCAGCACCGAGCAAGGACGCATGCCGAAGATGCAACGGACAGGCTGGGCCCCCATTACCTTCTGCGAAGAGGAAGAATGTGGTGCTATTCTTCCCCATGACGACCCACTCATTATCCACGCAGACATTTCTAACTTCTACGTTGGACGTATCCTGGTGGACACTGGCAGCTCGGTCAATGTGATGTTTGCTGATGCCTTCAACGAACTCCAGGTCCCCGCTCACTTGCTCGACCGAAGCATCACACCCATTGTGAGCTTCTCTGGCGATGTAGTTCAGCTCATTGGCAACATCCATCTCCCTATATCTATTGGTTTAGCACCCCAGTGAGCAACCACCACCACTCCCTTCCTTATCGTGGATTGTCACATAGTCTACAATGTCATCCTCGGCCGCCCAGCCTTGGCACAAATGAAGGTATTCGTCTCCACACACATGCTACTACTGAAGTTCTCCACACACATGCTACTACCAGTTGGGCGCTCGAAGCTGCTATGCTTCGGCGGTCAAATCCACCAGTCGCCAAACCAAGGGTCAAGCCCTTACGGTAACCAAGGCCCCAGCCCCTTCTCCAGCCGAACTGAACGACGACTGAGGACCCTAGGGAGGAATCCGTCACTCAACAGGCCGAACCCGTGGAAGACCTTGAGCTTATTAGCCTCCATGATGATGTCCTGGATCGCCAGGTTTCGGATCGGCACCTCCCTCTCAGCGGCTTCGCTCTGACCTCGTAACTTTCCTTCGCCTTAACTCCTAGGTCTTCGCCTGGTCCTACAATGACATGCGTGACATATCACCTGATGTCATTTCTCATCGGCTCAGCATCAATCCTGCCATCAAACCCGTTCGGCAAAAGCATCGCGCCTACGACCTTGAGAGGTACGAAGCCATGAAGGCGGAAGTGAACAACCTGAGCAGCATTGGATTCATCAAGGAGGTGGACTATCCCACATGGCTGGCTAATGTAGTGATGGTCTGCAAACCGAAGAAAGGCTGGCGCATGTGTGTGGACTACACCAACCTCAATCGGGCTTGTCCGAAGGATAGCTTCCCTCTACCTAGAATCGACCAACTCGTGGATGCTCAGCATGCCATGCCCTCCTTAGATTTATGGATGCTTATTCTGGGTACAACTAGATCTTCATGCACCTTGAGGACCAAGCCCACACCTCCTTCATTACAGACCGTGGTCTCTATTGTTACAAGGTAATGCCCTTCAGCCTCAAAAACGCTGGCGCCACTTACCGCGCCTTGTGAACCGCATCTTTGCCCCGCTGATCGGCAACACTATGGAAGTTTATGTGGATGATATGCTGGTTAAGAGTAGCACCGCTGACCAGCACATCCCAAACCTCTCTGCTATGTTCGCCATCCTAAAGCAGTACAAAATGAGACTCAACCCCACGAAGTGCGCCTTTGGCGTGACTTCAGGAAAATTCCTCGGCTTCATGATCAGCCAGTGGGGTATTGAGGCTAATCCAAAAAAGATCCAGGCTATCTTAGACATGAAGGTGCCGAGGACGGTCAAGGACATCCAGACCCTAACCAGGAGCATCGCAGCCCTCACCAGGTTTATCTCCAAGGCTACTGATCGTTGCGCTACCTTCTTCAAAGCTCTCAAGGGCACTAAGCGTAACATCACCTGGACCCCAGAGTGTGACACAGCTTTCAGCGAGCTCATGCCCCTTTATTGTCAACCCCCGAGCCTGGAGACATCCTCACGATTTACCTATCCGTCTCGGCCACGGCAGTTAGTTCGGTGCTCATCCGGCCTCATGAAGGTTCTAGTTTAATTTTTTTCATTTATCATAACCTGAGATTCATTCAAGCCAGCAAAAGGCAAAACAGAGAACAAGAACAAGTACAAGACTAAAAACGAAAACAACATCAACTAAAAACAAACTCCACTCAACACCAAACCATTAAAGGAAAAAAGCCATCGTACAACAGACGTCGTCACACCAATGGAGAACGTCGGGCTTTAAGTTCCTTGATCAAATAATGATCCAGCCTTCCCAAGTACTCATGAATTTGGTTCAATGAGTGGGTGAATTCCTGACCCTCCATTTGGATGAAAAAATTGAAAATTACATAGAATTCTAAAATGACAGAATTTCAACTTCTATTATTTCAATTTCTAGCAATTGAAGATTTCGATGTTTGGATTTATATATGTCGAATTTTGTAAATGACACTATGGAAATTGTGAAATGACGTGTATTTTGATGGAAATTAAACTCGGGAATTTGATGCCAAACAAGGGAATAAATTCCGGGATTAACTTGCCAAACAAGGGAATTGTCAATTTCTCCTCTTAAATTCCCAACTTTTAGCTAAATTCCGAGTTGTTTTCCCTCATCCAAATGGAGGGTGAGGGTTTATATTTGATGAAGGAAAAATGAGGGCTATTCTAAGGGTAATAAGGGCTTCATTGCTTGAAAAATTGATTTATCTAAAGCCTATGATAGATTAAATTGGAAGTTTATTGAAAAGGCCCTTGGTGAAATAGGCTTGCCCAGGAACTTCATTCAGCTGGTTATGAGTTGTGTTTCTTCTGTCAAATATCAAGTTTGTGTTAACGACGAGCTTTCCCAACCTTCTATTCCAAAGAATGGTATTCGACAAGGAGATCCCCTATCTCCCTACCTCTTTGTGGTTTGCATCGAAAAGCTATCTCATATAATCTTTGATGCTATCAATAGGGGGAAATGGAAACCTGTTAAGTCCTCCCAAACTGATCCCTCCTCTATCACATTTGTTTTTTGCTGATGACTTAATCCTTTTCACTGAAGCTAGTAAGCAACAAGCTAGGGTGATGAAAGGATGCTTGGATTTATTTTGTCAAGCCTCTGGTCAAATTGTCAACTTTGACAAGTCTGCTGTATTTTGTTCTCCTAATACTAGCAGGGCGTTAGCTCAAGAGATCAGTTTCATTTGTGGCTCCCTTTCAACAGACAACCTAGGAAAATACTTGGGGATGCCTATCTTGCACTCTAGGGTAACTCGATCCACTTACAGTAGTTTGCTTAGTAAGGTTCATTGCAGGCTTGCCAATTGGAAAAGTAAGTTGCTTTTCTTCAGCTGGGAGGGCCACTCTAATCCATGCTGTCACATATGATATTCCCATATATTCTATGCAGACCACAAAATTGCATGTTAGCATTTGTGAAGATTTGGACAGGTTAAATAGAAATTTCTTCTGGGGAGGAAGTGATAGGAAGATGAAAGTCCACCTCTGCCAATGGAATCTACTGTGTAGACCTAAAAACAAAGGTGGTTTGGGTTTCAAGAAGGCTAGGGACATGAATCAAGCTTTGTTGGCTAAAATCGGTTGGAGGATGCACAACAAAGATAATGGCTTATGGGTTCAGATTTTTGAAAAGAAATACCTCAAGGGCCATTCTATTATTGATCCTAATATGAAAACAAGACATTTGTGCTCCTCAACTTGGAACAATATTCTTTTTGGAGCTGAGTTGCTAGCAAAGGGAATGACCAAAAGGGTTGGAAATGGTGATTTGGCCAAATTTTGGACAGATAAATGGCTGTTTGATACACCTCTAATGCAACATAATGGGGTGTTGAATATCCAAGATTTGAATTGCAACGTTGACAGCTTTTTTAGGAATGGTTGGTGGAATGTGGACCACCTGAGGAATGCTCTTACTGAAGATTTGGTTCAAAAGATCATTGTTGTCCCTATTGGGTTTGGGAACTCTGGACATGATGCTCAAATCTGGGGTATGTCTTCAAATGACTTATTCTCTGTTAAATCTGCATACTCTATTTTTTTTAGAGAATTGGGAGATGTTGATCCCTTTTGGAATGACTTATGGAGGATGAAAATCCCTCCCAAAATTCATATATTCATTTGGTTGGCTTATCAAGGTAAAATCTTGTCCAATGAGCAAAGAACCAAGAGGAATCTAACTTTTGATCCTTCTTGTCTTTTGTGTGGTTGGCAAATTGAATCCGTTATTCATATTCTTAGGGACTTTCCCAGGGCTAGGATGGTATGGAATTTTGTTGTAAATTTACATTCCTCTCCTCACTTCTTCCTATCTGAGCTAAAACCTTGGTTCCTAGGCAACTTGCTCTTTAAGGTTAAAGGACCTGATGGTATTGGTTGAAATATTATTTTTGCCATTACTTGTTGATATATCTAGAATTGGCGTAACAAGCAGATTTTTGACATTGAAGTGGATTTGCCTTTTAATCCTAGGAAAACCATCTTCACTGCAGTTGTTGAGTGGGTTAAAGCCGCTAATGGCTTTGGCAAGAAACCTGATAGAGTACTTGTTTTTTTGGCTTGAGAACCTCCTACAATTGGTCAACTTAAGCTGAATGTGGATGGTTCTAGAAGGGCTGCCACTAATATTATTGGAGCAGGAGGTGTTATCCGTGACTCCTCAGGTGATTGGATTGCCGGGTTTGCCTGTGAATTTGGGCCCAGGTCATATCCTGGAAGTTGAGGTTTGGGGCCTATATTTTGGTCTAAAGCTTGTTGTTGAGAAAGGTGTCACTAACCTTGCTATTGAAATGGATGCTGTTGTTGCTGCTCACTTGTTCAACAAATCAATTCATTGCAATGCCATCCTCTTGCTGCTTTGGTGCATAGTTGTTGTGATCTCATGAGACAAATTGGAAATTGTCACCTTGTCCACATTTACAGGGAAAAGAATTGTGTTGTGGATTGTTTGGCAAACTGGAGTTATAATCTGGACTTGGGAATTTGCTTCTTTGATGAGGCTCTTGTCTGGGTTAGCTATCTATTGATGGATGACTTACTTGTTCTTGCTAGGCCTCGACTCATGTGCGGGGTTTAATTTTTTTCTGGGGTTTCCCTTATTTCACCAAAAAAAAAAAAAAAGGAAAAAGGAGTTGACATGAAGAGATTTGATGAAGACGACCAATTCATGCAAAATTGGGTGTACTTAGTATTAGGGTGTTATGTGATATAGTGTATTAGAGTGTATTATGGTGTATTAGGGGTATTTTTGGTGGTTAAATAGGATTTATTTAGTTAATTTTATATTTTCATTTAATTATTAGATCATAAGGTGTACTCAGTTAATTTCAGAATTACTTTAACAATGCCTTTGTTGAAATGTGGGATGTATGTGTAGTTTTTTTTTTTTGATGAAATATGTATGTGTAGTTAATGAAACCAGTGGTGTTGTCATTGCAATGAAGTCAAACCTGACCGGCTCTAGCTAAAATTGACCCAAAATAAAATGACAAAAAAGGAGCGAGTGTATGTTTTCATTTGGTACGAGGTTTACAACATCGGTTGGGTTTCCCTTGCGTTTCAGAGTGAGTGGGTTTTTTCGTCTTCGAATGTTTATTTGTTTCATAGGAAGCAGCAAGACATCCGTGGGTTCCTGATGTAACTCCCAAATGAGCAAAAAGGCCTTTCCTTTCTTCTTCTTTGTCATTTTCCTTTTTATCTTTTATTTCTTTGGATTCCGATCAGATCCTCCTAAATAATTCCCAATTATTCCTATTCGCACAGGTACGCGTCGTTAATACTCTTCTCTCTGTTGATTTTGCTTATGTCAATAAATCAAAGACTCCCATTTGAAACAGTGACAGTGGATCATATATTTTGCATGGTCATCAAATTAATCAATCAATTGATTGTTTCTTGTTTCTCTTGGTTTGCCAAATTGGTTGTTGTTAATTTAATGCAAATCCCAGTGCATGCTTTTGGTTAAATCCTTTTTGTTGTTAATATTAGAATGTGAATGAAAAAATGGACATTATTTCCCTTTAGATTTCTCGCAACCCAAATGGCGTATTAGACTCATAAAATTATTTATGCAAAGCAATAAGCACTATGGAAATGATCCTTTGTTTACTCATATTTTTTTTCTTTTCCCAATGGTAAATTGCAACTGAAAACAATTCACTTTAAGCAAAATTGTAGTCTAATGGTTTGCAGCTTTTGCCTTTTTCTTTGCAGTTGATAGGTCTGTTGGGTGGGCAGTGAAAGCTTGGTGAATGGGGTTTCAGACTATGGCTTCTCAAGCTAACGGCCAGCAGTCTCATTTTCAGCCTTCTCCATTGTTGAGGCAGCCCTCATGGTATAGCCTCACTCTTGATGAAGTTAAAAATCAATTAGGAGACACGGGAAAGCCACTGGGTAGCATGAATCTTGACGAGCTTCTACAGAACATATGGACTGCTGAAGCAAATCAATCCATCGAGATGGATATTGAGAACACCTCCTCAGCATCTTCACTCCAACGTCAGGCCAGCTTAACATTGGCTAGAGCTTTAAGTGGGAAGACGGTTGATGAGGTATGGAGAGAGATCCAGCAAGGGCAGAAGAAAAGGTATGGGGAGGACATATGTCAGGATACTGAGATAACACTTGGTGAAACAACTCTAGAAGACTTCTTGGTACAAGCAGGTCTTTTTGCAGAAGGTTCTTTGAGTCCTGCTATTGCATTGGATACTATTGAAGTGGCCATCCCTCAGAGTTATCCACATAACCTGGGGTTATCGTCATCCCCATCATTTGGTACACATTCGGATACAACGACGCCAGGGCGGAAAAGGGATGCATCAGATGCATATGAGAAGACTATTGAGAGAAGATTAAGGAGAAAAATCAAGAACAGAGAATCTGCTGCACGTTCACGTGCTAGAAAGCAGGTACAATTTAGTGTGTGCTTTTATTTACTTTTTGGTATGAATTATGTTGTTTTTTGCTTTATCTTTGCCACGTGATCCATGTGGTTCCATTCAGGCATATCATAATGAGTTGGTGAGCAAAGTTTCGCGTCTAGAAGATGAGAACATAAAGCTCAAGAAAGAGAAGGTGAGGAATCTTTCATTCATGTCTGTTGTTAGTTCTTTCTGTTTTCATTTGTAACCTTGAAATACTATATTAATTGGAATTTTCTCCCGAACTGTTCCAATAATTTTGTATTTTATTTTGACAAAAGAACTAATACAATGAACATATAAGGAGTGTCAAGTTTTAAAGGCATAGGAATTGCATCCTATGCACAATTGAATCCGATTGTTGACAATGAAACTCCTTGACTATCAAGCCTGGAAAAGATGATAGGTTTTCCACAACCCAAAATCAGGAACATGGTTTCAGCCATCCTTTGATAACTCATTAAAAAGAAAAACCTTTCTTTTTATAGTAGTAACAAAAGAACCACAATCTTCAGAACGATATACTTACTTGATTGCAGCTTCAAATTCATTTTCATTCGAATGTGAATAAAATATTTTGGCATTGTATGCACACCCACTACTAGTGTTTATCATGATAAATTTGCATTTTAAGGCCCAAGAAGTTGTGTATTGCCTCCCAAGGCTGTATTCTGTGTTAGGTCTTGGGGTATAAATAACAAGTTATTGTAAGAACTCTTATGGATATACATGATTTGTAACACTGGTTGGAAGGCTATGTGAATACAATGTCATGCTTTGTCCTTAACCTCACTAGGTTGATAAGGTGACCCACACACGTGTTAGTCCTTAGGGGATTATTTTTTGAAAACACAACCCCAAGAGTTGTGTTGGGTGTTAAACAAAAAAAAAGCATACTTTCTTAGAGATGCATCATACTTCATTGCCGCGAAAACCCACTTTGTAGCTGGCCCCATTTTATTTTTCAGTTCATGGAGTCTAGATTGAAAGTTTGTTCGATTACAACTTCATGTTTCTTTTATTAAGTGGAGAGAGGAGTAAGGAGAATAAAATGGAACAAAGGAATTTCCCCACCAAGGTTTCACTTGGAATTAGCGTACCATCTCTCTCCTTTGCTGTTGTCATTTCTTGTTATTGTGGAATGGTGACAACTGATGATCTTTTTATTGCTTTGTATGTTATTTTGTTTTATTATTTCCTTGTCTTCAATTAATAAGAGATACTTGTACTTACAATCTTGGTAGAATCATCATAGGCCTCTCAATGTAACCTACAAAGTATTGGTGAAAGCTATTTTAACTACACTATGGAGTTGTCCTATTTAATCTCAATGGCTTAGTCCAATTGTAAAATGGTGGCTAAGGATATCAACCTAGAATTAGAAAGTTTCATGATTGAATCAGTCATTGATATAGGCTGATTATTAGTCATTAGTTTAATGGCTGATTATTATGGACTTCTAAATAAGTCTGTTAGCTTAAAGTAAGTTCTGATTGTTTAATTAAGGCCTGTTTGTCAGTGCACTTTTGGTAGGATTTGGCGGAAATAGAGAAACTTGAAAGTGCTTTCTAGGTGGATTTCCAGGATGCACTTTGACTTATAGTACAATGTTGTAATAAATTTTGTGATGTTGACATATGTTTTTGATTTTTGGATATGGAATATTTTGTTTGAATTTTATCTAGTTTTCAAGTACTTTACGAAGGATAAAGATGCTTGAATTTTGTTTTATTTAGTCATATTATAGGATTTTTAATTGTGGTTATATTGATTCTATGACCCTTCTCTTAGATTGTACTCTGGATTGTTGATATGGTTCAGAGGAGAAGACCTTCTTTTCCCTTCTTCATCAATGGTGTGTGAAGTGCAAAATGGGGCAGAGAGTGTGAACTAGTTCTTCCTGCACTGTCTAATTGTCTTACCCCTTTGGTTAAAGCTATTTGGGGAGGCCAATTTGTGTTGGGTTATCACAATTGAGTGTGGCTTTCTTTTGTCAGAGGCATAAGTTTTTTGGTGGGAGGAAGAAGGGTATGGTTCTAAAAGATGTGTGGTGATGGCTATTATTTGGGTACTTTGGGGGGAGATGAGAGTAAGATATTTGACATGTGAGGGGTGATGGGGTGGATTATCTGTAGGAAAGTGTTTGCTTCCTGCATCTCTTAGGTCTTTGATCTCTTCAGAGTTTTGGGGTAGTTCTTTGTTTGCAAATGTTTCAAATTGTAATGCGAGTGCTTTTTAGTGTCTTTCTTTTCTTTGTCTGATTCACTGTTGTTTTTAGGCTGTTTGGTGCTGTTTTTTGAGCTCTCCTGATCTCTGATCAAGGGACTTGTCCATTGTTTTGTACTGTTTCTTTCTCTTTAATGATAGTTTGTTTCCTATATAACAAAAGATTGTATTATGTTGGTTAATCTCTATCACTTCATGCATACTTGGCATTATTAGTTATGGTTTTTCCTCTTTGTTTTTCTTTTTGTTTCAATTTTGTGTGATTTTTTAAATCTTGCGACAGAGATTAACGTCTCAGGTACTCAGACAAGTCACACCTGTTTTAATGTACGAACTACTTTTGGGTTGCCAGAAGAGATCCTGTTAATGAGACCCCTCTCTTTTTTTTTTTCTTCTTTTTTAAAAAGAAAATTACAAAGAAATGTGAAAATCATGGATACCATTGTGGGACTCCTTGAATTTTGTTTTGGAGGTGACATTTTGAGAGATGGAGAAAAGTAGTTCCGTGGTTGACAAATTTTGGAGTTGAAGTTAGTGACCCACTTTGGCCTTTTCTGGTATACCTTAGTGGTTGACACTTTAAGTCGTTCAGTGGATATTGCAAAGGAGCTTCAGCCAGTAGAGAGACTATTAATTGGTAGGAAAGTTTACAAGTTTCTCATTTGCAAATTCTCAGTGATACAGGGTAATTTTAAATCTGACAGTTGAGCCATTTTTATGCATTATTTGGTTTTACAGTAAATAGGTCTAAAAGTTGAATTAGCTAGAACCAAAATTGGAGGCTGCAGGTTGTGTGGTTGACCTATAAATAGTTGTTCAGCAGCAGTGCATGCACTCTTAATTTTTGGGATCCAATTGTGGAGAAAGTAGAGAAGAGGTTGGAAGAGTGGAAAACAGCATATTTATCTAGAGGATGTGCTTATATTAATTCAATCTCTTTTGAACGATTTTCTTATCTCTTTACAATTATAAGCAAGTGGCCAAAAGCTTTGAGAAACTAATGAAATTTTTTTGTGGAAAGGTTTTGGAGAAAGGAATAGAATTCATTTGGTAAGAAGGGGGATTTTGGAATGAAGGGGGATTTTCTTGATTTTGGGTATTTCTCCATGAAAAGTTTGGATGATTCCTCCAACCTGGATTATAACTTTGAGAGTATGGATCATTTCTTGGACCTTGGTTGTAGGAATTTACCAACTTAGCTTGTTCTTGCACAAATTCTGGATATCCAGCCCCAAGTGGACAAGCTATGGTAGCATGGTCATGAGTTCCACAGATGCTACACACTTCCTTCGGAGGGTTCCTTGAGTTCAATGCAAGAAGAGTATCCAGCTTTTGTTCAAGTTTTGAAATCTGCACACTAGAAGATTCATTAGAACTACTAACAACACGTTTACCTCTTGTATCCGTATGCTGGGTCTCCATTGCTATCTCCTCAAAAAGTTCATACGTTTCTTCCGGAGTCTTGGTCTTATAAGAACCACCTGCAAAATTTGTGACAATATTATGACTAGAAGGGTGGTTTTGGGATGGGTAATTTGTACATATGATGTGATTGCTTGGGAAGTGGTTGGGTTATGCCTTACATGAAAATGAATAGGAATTCTAATATAGCGGTTAGAGGCTCCATTTCTTCTTTTGTTTCCTTGTTTCCTTATTTTCTTGTAGTGGTGGGGAATGGGGAAGTAATTTTGCTTTTCTGATGCAGGATAAGAATGGATAGGAAGAAAAAAGAGATCCGGACTCATCCCGGTCTTTGGCATCACACCAAAGGTTTCCAGTAGAGAAATTAGAAAATTCCGGCATCGCACTGGCCTTCGGCATCACACCGAAGGTGCCTTGGAATCACTCTCCAAGTCAACCTGTGCCTCACACACAAGCAGTAATTCACATAACTTTTTTCTTTCACCAACTCAGCTTTTAAAAGCTTACAAAGTACCCCTTGTTTTAGGCTAATTGGTAAATGAATCTGGAAAAGATCCACATTAATACACTTAAGAATGCTAAAGACATAATTATGAGGCCTAATACATTAATCATGTGACATAGAGGTAGGCTTTATTTTAGTTGGGTTTTGATTAGGGTTCATTTGGTCTAATTTTCTTACTTCTCCTCTTCCTTGCTATTTTGGATCCATTTTTTTAGAAAATCATTAGTTTTTGCTGTCTTAAATGATAGTGTCAGCAAAATATTGAGGATATCGGGAGTATTTTGCCGATATCAGGAAATTCCGGGGAAGAAATTATCTTCAGCACCCCCTCTTATTGGTGTTGACCCCCAAAAACACTTGCATATCTGGATACCAGCCGATATTTTAATCCTTGTATATAGACGCACATATATAATAAACAACACATTTCAAGATAGAAATGAAGACATCACGCAGGCAAACTAGGCGATAAAGGGCCTCAGTACTTCACTGGGACATTATCTCAAATATGATGTAGGAAAATTGGGTCCCCAATCAGAAATTACAGAATTACTTGGTAAGGTGGGTTTTGAAAAAAATTTGGTGGTTTTAACTACATTGCTTTTTATTTATGTTATGGTTTATGGCCACAGGAACCTATCTAGCTATTTGCTAGTGTTTCCTGCCTCTTCTTATGGTTCTTATAGTATGGTAAGCACAAAAAACTTAATGAACTTCGACATTAGTACTTGAATCTGTCAGAAGGTCGACATCGTTACCAACAATGAAGGGATTATTGTGCTCATGTTCTTTTTGGCTTTCTGGAGATGGTTCAATCATAAAGCATGCTATGTTTTTCTAATGTCATTTTACCATTCGGAAATGCTTTTCCATTGTTTCATTTTGTATTTTTTTCTCTGCAGGAATTTGAGAAGATGTTGCCATCTGAATTATCAGCGGAACCAAAATATCAGCTTCGAAGAATAAGTTCAGCCTTTTTCTGAGTTGTCTCTGCACCCAGCGTTGTAGTTGTCAAATGTCGGGACTAATATCTTGGCTTCATGTAGGTTCTCATCACCAGATGGCTGGTTCGGTCCTGCCGCTGATGTGCATCTGACCTTCGAACCGCACCAGTAGGATCCTGTTGTGTACATTTATGATTAGCTGATCTCGTAAAATATACTGCAGCAAAAATGCCATGTCTATAGTTTTTAGTTCTGTTTTGCTGGGAATACAATTTCAAGAAAAAAAGATTGAGTTCATTGTGTTTGAGGGTGCACATTGTTATGATTCTATTTTGGGCAAGCAAGGGGTATTATATATTGGTTTAAGCTGATTCTTTTTCCTAAAGGTAACTTCCCAAATAGATAGTGTCTGAAAAAATGGCAACAACCTTTGACGATGGATGAAATTTTTGGAGCTCTCAATAGCCAAAATGAGTTATTTTAGAGCAGCAGTGTATATACATGGAGTGCTACTTTTTCCACTCCCTTATCCTATTTTACCACACACCATCTTATCTTTCCATCCACCATTATTCATAAAATACCCTTTAATTATTAATTCAAGCAAATTCTCTCTTATTATTAATTATTAATTTGATTTTCTGGACAATAACCCACCACGTCTCAAGTCCCTTCCCAACAGGTTAGGATTTTTTAGCGCCCTCAGCCTCAAGACTAGGGTTTGCTAGGGTTCTGTAAATTTTTGCTTGCGTTTTATGGCTAATCTCAAGGGCATCTTTCTCATTACATGTACAGTGGAAGTTTTGTCCAAGCAGGGTTATCTTGTTGTCTTCGGATTGCGGCGGGAAGCATCGAGTGGACGATGGCGACTATTGATGATATGGTGTCCGGTCTAACCTCTCACTTGGCAATCTCATAATCTAAATAAGTTGAGGTTGTCGGGTTAAAAGATTTGGGGAACTTAAAGGCTGAACATTTCTTGTTGGTTGGGAAGTTACACACCTCAAAAGTGTTTCACAAGAAGGCTTTATTTGGAGCGATGAAGAAGATTTCGCATACAAGGGAGGAGTTCACTACAGTGTCTTTGGACGACCCCAAGAGATTCCTTTTTTCTTTCAAGTCTGATTTTGATAGGAAGAAGGTGATGAAGGGATCCCCTTGGACTTTTGATAGAGCGCTATTACTCCTGGCGGGTACCTGGTGGTGAGGTGGATTCCATGTCCATCTTAGTTGGATACACAAAGTTTTTGGGTTAGAGTGCGGTGTATTCGCGGCTATTTTTGACGCTAGCCATGGGAGAAAAATTTGGGAATTTTTTGGGCACATTTTACATGGTGGATTGCTGCTTAAATGGAGGTTGTTTAGGGAGTTTCATGCTATTAGAGTTGGTTTGAAAATTAGTAAGCCGCTGAAAAGGTGCGTCACACTTAGACTTTTGGCAGATGAACCGGCCAAATAGTATGAGATAGAATATGATCGCCTCTCGTATTTTTGTTTATACTGTGGATGGCTGAACCATGTGGGTTCTTCATGCAGTATCAAGGCTTCAAGGGCTATAGAGGCTGAACAATGCGGAAGGTGGAAAACGATAATGAAGGATGTGTACTGTATTTGGCAAAGAACAACTTGAAGGGCAAGTGTTTTGGTTAGTTAGACAGTGACTCTCGCAGGAGGATAGGGTTTGGACGCCATCCAAGATTACGGGGGTGGTTTGATCTCTTGATGAGGCTTTTGCAGGGCAAGGTTTGATAGAGGTGGGTAGTGTGTTGGACTGCCTTTTGGTGTAAGTCTTTAAAAGGCGCTGAGTGCACAAGGAAAGGGAGGTTGTGGCTCCTTCACAGGGTGCAGATGGTCTGGAGGATGGCCATATTTCAAGGATGGTGATTATGAACCAAAAGGTCTCTGGTTATGCGGTTTCGGATACAAGTCAACATAATATGGCAGGGGACATTTCTCAAACCCTTCCTCCTGCGACTCCTGCTCTCTCTAGGCCACTAGATTCTTTATACAAAGGCAGTAAACAACTTGGTTTTTGTGTGGGAAATTCTAGTCCCAGAGGAGTCTCGAGAAGAGTAAGGATCAAACGAAATCAGGAGTTGTCTACAAAGAGGGGAGACAAGGTACCTGATATTACATCTGGTGCTAGTAGCACACTCGTGATTGGTCCTGGGGTCTGGGCCCATCATGAGAAATGATGATATTATGCTGGAGTGTTCGTGGTCTAGGTAACCCGCGAACATTCCGTGCTCTAGATTCCTTCTCAGAGATAAAAAGCCTTGTGTCGTCTTTTTATCGGAGACCAAAAAGACGGTGCGCTAGATGGAGGGTGTGCAATGACAATTGGGCATGATGAGGTGTTATAGTGTTGGCAGAGAAGGATAGTCGAGGGGTTTAGCTTTATTATGGCAACAAGGAGTGGAAGTAATTGTTCTTTCTTCTTCTCGAGGGCATATCGATGTCATTTTGCATGGAGTGGAAATGGAGACTTTCTGTTTTACTGGGTTTTATGGTAGTCCTGATATCAGGGCTACGACAAGGATTTGCTTCACCAAATTGGAGGGTCTATTCATGGCCCACAGCTAGTGGAAGGTGATTTCAATGAAATTTGTAAGGCCCCTGAGTACTTTGGTCGGAGGTTCCGACCCATGTTGTAGATGAGGCCTCTTCGGAAGCCTTGGATGATTGCGGATTGACTACTATTGGCTTTAAGGGGTATAAATTTACATGGTCTAACAAATGGCATGGTGACGGGAATGATAAACTTAAGTTGGATAGAAGGGTGGCTAATGGTGATTTTTTATTTTATTTTTTTATTTTTATGACTTGTCCAAAGGCAACAACGTATCATCTTAATTCTATTATGTCTGACCATCTTCCTTTGTTAATGTATGTGAGCCCCGATTATTGGGAGAAGAGGAAGATGCGATTTTTGTTTGAGGAGATGTGGACTACTGTTGAGGGTTGTCAAGACACCATCACTCATGCTTTGGAGTCTGAACATGGAACAGTAAAGAAATTGAAGGCATGTCAAGGGTCCTTGTGGATATGGAATAATGAACAGATGGCATACCCACAAAGCTTCGGAGCCTCCAGAGGAAACTAGATGATATCCAAAGGAGAAGCTATTCACTCGTAGTTGAGTATAAACAGAAAAATATAAGTAGGGAGATGGATGTGCTGCTGGAAAAGGAAGAGATGTTGTGGAGGCGGAGATCGCGTGTCTTATGGCTGAAATACGGGAACAAGAGCAGTAGAGTTTTCCATGAACATGCAAAAATGCGGGACGACAGAACATGATTAAGGCTATTGTGGATGACCATGGGGTTTAGTGCACGTCTACTGAAAACATTCGCATTACTTTATGTGATTATTTTCAAGGTTTGTTAACTTGTAATGGATTAAATGAGTCAGGGGTAGTTACTGAGGTGGTCAAGCCGATGGTCACTCAAGCTCAGAATATGCACCTCAATCAAGCTTTCTTACGAGAGGAAATTGAAACTGCATATTGAGACAAATGTTCCATACTAAGTCTTCAGGAGTGGATGGTATGCTGGCGTTGTTCTATCATAAGTATTGGGGGTGGTAGGTGATGATGTGGTTGGCTTCTACCTCAATGTATTGAATAGGGGCTCCAATGTAAAAGAAGTTAATCACACACTTCTGACTCTTATTCCTAAGGTGGACAAGCCAATGAAAGTCACAGAGTGTCAGCCGATTAGTTTCCGTACGGTGATTTACAAGATGATTTTCAAGATGATAGTTAACATGTTGAAGCCCATTATGCCCCTTATCATCTCGGAGTTTCAGAGCACTTTTTTATCCCTACATGGTTGATCATGGATAACATTATTGCTAACTTTGAAAATGGTGTTAAAGCTTGATATGTTTAAAGCATAAGAGTAGAATGGTCTTTTATTGAGGCTATGCTTAAGAGATTACGTTTAATGATCGATGGGTGAGTCTAATCATGGATTATATCTCAACTATTACCTATTCTATCCAAGTTCAGGGGTGGCTTCGAGAATGATTGTGTCGTTGAAAGGGCTGCGTCAGGGAGATCCTCTTTTCCTATATATGTTCTTAATATGTGCCGAGGGGCTATTTGCTTTCACTAGAACGAGACGACAATGAGTCACCGTTGTCTGTTAACCACTTAGAAGACGGTTTTACAATTTAGATGATGGTGATCCATTGTAATCTATTTGTCAATTTTAGATGACAGTGGATCACCGCTATCTATTTGTTATTTTTTATCGCCTTAATGGTAATTAGACGACAATATAATTTCGTTACGATCGTCTAAGTGGTGATATTTTGTAATGGTATTTGTGGGTTTATATCCTTTTTTTTTGGGTTGTTTCATTTGCAATTAACGGACTTTTTCAATTCTCAAAACATGTTTCAAAATATTTCAATTAAAAAATGTAACAAATGTAATCTCATACAACGAAATGCTCCAAAATACAAAAGAATTCATCACAAGCATTTGTTGAGCATAAATTTTTCTTCTAAGTTACCCATAAAACTCACTCCCAAGGTGGTCTATGTATAACTCCCTAGAAATTCTGCTCCTTTACCACACACTTCATCAATCTCCTTTTGGGTGTAACTTTGATCAATTCTCTTCTCCCACTGAAACATAATAAATAAAAAAAGAAAATTAAGTTTAATATCATGATAACATATTTCTCAAGTCCTTCATATGATTCATATTAAAAACTTAACAATATTTGTTCAAAGCAACCCCACTTTTTAGTCCATCAAATGGCATGTATAAATTGATATATTTTCCGTCAAGATGAGCATAACCATTTTACTAAGCGCTGCTAAGCCATACGGAAGCAGAAACAATGCAGGGGAAACAAGAAAGAACAACAGAGAACAAGAAGAGGAAATGCGACGCAAAACCTACATTGGCCTAAAAAACAAGGCATTCAATAATTCCAAATGACTATTAATTTTGTAAGAATGATTCTTAGCATATGTAAAGCAAGTTTCACCAAATTGCAGCATATGTAAAGCACGACTTAGGAGCTAACTTTTACCTTTGATGTAGCTTCCTAATGAAATGAAAGACATACATGTACGCTAGAATGGTGAGAATAGCTTTCCCTGAAAACAATAATATGAAAAATCATAAGATAAGTTTCCTAACAAGCCTAGATAAAGTTACAGTCAATAAGTTATTCGGCATGAAATTGTGATTTTAAACACTTGGCTTTTCTAAAAATCTGGTGGGCTACAGATCAAGATAAAAATGTCTAAATTTGTCTTGCGCTACATTAATGCTGATAAAAGTCACGCATCAGAAGGTGAATGTCCATTCTTCTGTGAAAGTATGCTTAGATAGATGGTGAAAATGTTGTCCCTTGATTCATAACTATTACTTATGGTCTTATAGGATCCAGCAAGAACATCTCAATCACAAGACTCACACCAAACCAAACCCATACACTATCCCGCCACAACAACTGCACAGACCAAAAGGAAAGCAAAGAAATTAGCTCATTAAATTGTGTATGGCAATCCAAAATCCAAAGCATCTTATCGAACAAGCTTGAAAGGGCTGAACACAAAGCTTACCTAATTTTTAGTTTCCTGAAGTTTTAAGATTGACAGTAGCTAACTTTCACCTCTGTTCCACTGTCCTGTCACTATATCCTATGCCCCAAATTGAAACAATCAAATGACTCCTTGCATGAAAACGAACCAAAACATCATCAACTTCTAGAACAACCCAGATTCTTGGTAAAATCATGGAAATTAAAAAGAAATGAAGAGAGAAGACTAGAAAACTCAGAAAACCTAAAAGATTGAGTAAAACTCACCAAGATTCAAACCCAAATGACACCCAAACGAAAAAAAAAAACGTTAAAACTAATACCTAGAACCTTTGAAACAACTGTCGCATCAAAACCCCTGAGTTCCTCACCATTTTTGTGATGTCTTTCTCGATTCCCTTTTTCATCTTCCTTTATGTTTTCTGGTTCTTAGTCTCTATATTTATTTTTTTCCTTTTGGATTAGACACTGAAATTACCCAAGAATTCTGTGGACAGAGTAAGATTAGACACTGAAATTACCCAAGAATTCTGCGGCGGCGATAACGAGGTATTTTCATTTTGCCACCCTCTTTTTGAATTGAAATGCACCTTTTATGTGAATTTTTGCATGAACCTTTGAAATTATGCGTGACCATTTGAAGATCATCCTTAGAGTAAAATCTTAGGCATTCCAACCATTAGGTACCTTGCCTTGATCTTTGGCATGCCGTTTAGTATCATTCATTTGTGTTTGTAGATGTCTGATAGTTTTGATGAAGAAATGAACATTCCTCGCGTCTTTGGGGAAGAAATGAAAAGTGAGGGGCGTACCATTTCTGAAGGTGCTGGTGATGAAAGCACTGAATCCGAAGGTATTGTGGAGGGTTTGATATAAGAAGGTAAGGTTGTGGTAGAAGAGCAATTAGTAAGTTCTAGGGGTGAAGTTGTTGTTGATGCAAATCTTGCGGCCTAGTGTTCCGGGCCGAGGGGATCCGCGTCAACACGAGTCGTCCTTCTTTGGTGTGGTGTGGTTGTGCGAGGGCGTGCCAGCACGATCTACCATGCATTCGAGGGTGATGTGAGTGGATGGATGAGTGAGTTGCGTGCTTGTTTGAGTCTGACTTCTAACCAGAGCGATTGTTGCCGAGAGAGGAACTGATCTCGGCCGTCAGGTTTTACGACCTGAGCTACAAGGCCGTTAACGATGGTGCTAATGGTGGATTTTTTGGTGGTGCTCCGGCGCGTTGCTGGATTGCAACGGTCGTATGATATGTGGAAGGAACGGGAAAGTAATAAGGATGGTGCTCCGGTGCCTTGAAAAACCAAGAGTCGTATGATATATTGATGAACAGATTTTCCTACAATCTGCCACTACTCCTAGAAAAGCAAGTAAAGGTATTGAAAGTGCATTACAGGAAGATAAATGACAGAAGATAAATGAAAGGAAAATATAATTTGCTCCGTCGGAGGCTTGTGTTTGGTGTTGAACCTCTTAAATGTGGTTTGGAGCTTGGTATTTATAGAAGAGGCTCTGGAGGAAGGCAAAACTGGCATCTGCATGACGTGGTCGATCAGAGATAGTGGGTAGTCTGCATGACCCCCATAAATCCCGGTCGCCGCCCTGATCGTTGGTTCTGCATCTTGGGCCTTGGAGGAGCATTTAATGTTCTAGTCTGATGGTTGGTGACTTAGTCTTACAAGTCATAAGATTTCGCACCTAGTCATTGTTGATCACCGCGAATCTCTCGGCCTGGTGCCCAGACCGAGGGGATATGCGTTAACGCAGGTCATCCTTCTTTGGTGTGGTATGTTTGTGCGCAGGCGTGCCAGCACGGTCTCCGTGCGTTCTAGGGTGATGCGAATGAATGGATGGATGGATGAGTTGCACGCCTGTTTGAGTTTGGCTTCTAATCAGAGCGATTGTGGCCGAGAGAGGAATTGATCCCGGTCGTCAGGTTCACGGCCTGAGCTGCAAGGCCGTTGATAGTAGCGTTGATGGTGGATTTCTAGATGGTGCTCTGCGCGCGTTGCCGGATAGCAACGGCCGTATGATATGTGAGATGAACAGAAAGATAACAAGGATGATGCTTTGGCGCCTTGAAAACCAAGGGTCGTATGATATATTGATGAATGGATTTTCCTACAAGTTGTCACTACTCCTAAGAAAGCAAGTAAAGATACTGAAAGTGCATTACAGGAATATAAATGACAGAAGGTAAATGACAGGAAAATATAATCTGCTCCGTTGGAGGCTTGTGTTTGGTGTCTAAACCCCTTAACCGTAGTTAAAGCCCAGTATTTATAGGAGAGGTCCTGAGAAGACAAACAAGGCTGAAAATCTGCATGATGAGGCTGATCAGAGAGTAGGTAGTCGAGTTCGACATTTGGTAACGTGAAGTATGGTGGTGTGACCCACTAAATCCCGGTTGCCGCCCTGATGGTGGGTTCTGTGTCTTGGGCCTTGGAGGAGCATTTAATGCTCTGGTTTGGTGTTTGGTGACTCAATCTCACAAGTCGTAAGATTTTCATGCCTAATCACCCTGATTTTACTCACCATACCCTGACTTCAATCACTTCCCTTCTTTTCTTGTGCATGAAATGCTCTCACGCGGACCGTTGGCCCTTTGTTGCAGTCAAGGGCGTTACTTCATTAAATGAAGTGTGGGGCCTTTATGCCACGTGGCGACGCCACTTGATCTTTCTACTTTGGCTGTGTACTTGAGAGTATATTAATTTCTTCGTTTATGCTCACTGTGGCCGTGGCTGTGATGGTTTTGCCTTCACGGCTCAACCTTATCCTATGAGAGAAGCGCTCGGCCCCTTCTTCTTTTAGGTGGGCGCCTCGGCTTAGAGGTCGTTCCTTTGGTCGGCCTCATAGGCTGAGATTTCTAGGCACAAACATTGCCCCTACATTCCCGGATTCTTAAGTTATGGTAAGAGTACGGCTGAATGGATTCAATGGAATGGACCCTTTGTACCCCTTCCACGTGACCCTTGATAGTTGGCGCCTTTAATATGTGAGACAATCGGCGCCTTTAATGGGCAAGCATGTCGTTCAGGTCATCATTGCCTTGATTCGCGTGAGCCGTCGTTTCGTCTCATCAACTGAAACGACGGACTCTAGGGTTTGGACACATCATCGCGCGTTTGAGTACGTTGTTACGTCGTTCGATAGAACGTTACGTTGTTCGAGAGAGCCACGCCCGTTCGTTTCGAATTCGACCGCCAATATAAAAATCCAACCTTCTTCGTTCTTCCTTACGCTTTTAAAATCTTCAAACGCCCAAGCTCTGCCAAAACTCTTCCTCAAATTTCCAGAAATTCCTTGAACTCGAGTCTCAAAACTCCTCTCTTTCTGCTCAGTGATTCTTCATTTGTAACAATGATTCTGGTCGTTTCTTCCACTTCCCCTAAAAAGTTACAAGCTCTTAGCTGATTTCTAAGTCTCTAGTTCCTCGGTGTTCTTCGTGTCCATCGTTTCTTCCCAACTTTCCTTTCAAACACCCAACTTCAATCGGCTCTAATGGCTTCTAGCACTTCTTCATCTATTGAAGCTCGGTCCCAAACCTTCCAAACTGAATTTGAAGACATCTGCCGAGAAATCCAAGGTTTGGTTCAGCCCAACATTGTCATGCCTTGGCTTGATGACGGCAGCACTGCCACCGATTCTGGCATCCTCGACCCTTATCTGGAGGGTGACATGCCAGAGAGGCTGGCAGTCCATCTTAAGGACAATTTGGTGGATCTCTTAGCCTTCGACAAGGGGGATTACCGAGATTGGAATGCCACTCGGCGGCAGCCACAATGGCCGACCTCGACCCCAGACTAGGAGAAATGGCTGTCGAGGATGGAACACTTCTTCGGCCAACAGTGGAAAGATCAAGGCATTTATCACTTGATAAAATTGTTTGATCGGCCACTCGTCATGGACTAGTGGCTCCTGGCCGCGGCTTTGAGTTTCTGGTCTTCGGCCACGAACACAATGAATCTTCAGTTTGGCATGATGACGCCGACCGTTCTGGATATGGCCGCCCTGTTCGGTCTCTCTCCTCTTGGTGTGGAGGTGAACGCCGCATTGATTGCTTCTGAGGCCGAATGGAGTTTTAAGGCCGCCTGGCCTACGGTCACAAAACTTGCCGGGCCAAGGCAAAAAACATGCTCAATTACTCTGTTTGTGCCTAGTAAATCACGGCCATGACCGCTGGCCGAAGGAGCCCTTTATCTCGGCCCTTGTACCTTCTCGAAAAACTGAAAACGGGCAGCTTTTGCCAGGGTGCTTGGCCTTCCAGAGAAACAAGAGAAAAATTGCTAAGGCATGATCATCTCGGCGTCGATTAAAGAACGAGGCCGAGATAGGCCAAAGTCACGGCCAAAGGGATTAAAGTCAGATCATCACGTGACAACAGGGTCCCACGCTTCATTTAATGAAGCAAGGCCTCTGTTTATTGCAGCAAACCCACTGGCCAAGAACGAGCATTTAATGCACGAGGGAAGGTGGGAAGTGATTGGAGTCAGGATTTGGTGACAGGGATCAGAGTGATTAGACGCCAACATTCTCACAAAGCTCTTTGCAGCTTGAGAAATTAGGTGACCAGCCACCAGAGCAATAAATGCGTCTCCACGGCCAGAAGCGCAGAACTCACGATCAGGGCGGGGCCGAGATTCACCGGGATTCATGGGGTCACACCAGGTTCACCGGGATTCATGGGGTCACACCACCATACTTCACGATTCCAAATTTCGATTGGACTACCCACTTGCGCTAATCAGGCTCCACCATGCAGATTTTCAGCCTCGATTACCCCTCCAGGAACTCTGCCTATAAATACAAGACTCAGGACTACTTTCAAAGGGTTCAAACACCAAACAAAAGCCTTCCACGGAGCAACTTATATTTTCCTGTAATGCATTTTCAATATTTTTACTTGCTTTCCTAGGAGTAGTGTTAGTTTGTAAGGAAAATCCATTCATCAATATATCATACGACCCTTGATCTTCAAGGCGCCGGAGCACCATCCTTATTATTCGCTCACTCACCCCATATATCATACGATCGCCGCTCATCGAGCAGTGCGCGGAGCACCGCCCTAAACCCACCAACACCACCACTCAACGGCCTTATAGTTCAGGCCGTGAACCTAACAGCCGAGACTAGTTCCTCTCTCGGCTACAATCGTTTGATTAGAAGACGAGTCCAAACAGGCGCACCACTTAAACACTTTCACCCACTTCAAACATCTCGACGCACGGTAGACCTTGCTGGCACGCTCGCGCACAACTGCACCGCACCCAAAGCAGGAAACCGCGTGTCAACGCACATCCCCTCGGCCCGGCACTCCAGGCCGAGAGATTTGCGTGGCAGACACTTTTGGCACGCCCAGTGGGACACTTGTCAAAAACATATGGTGGAAACCAGGGCACAGGCAAAGCTCAAAAACAAAGCAGTCGAAATGACTTCTGGGACCCTTGAGTCCACTTCACCAATCACCGAGACCGAGCATACGGTCGGGATCTCGGCCAGTGTTCCAGGACGACGGATCGCACGGCCGAGTCCATAGGAACAAGCGGTAGTAGAGGAACTGATGTCCAGCAGGCCTACATGATAGAAACATCCTTCATGGCCGCAATGGATAGGTTCTCCTCAGAACTGCGAACACTTTTTCAGCAGAGGATGCCGGTAACCTCGCCCGCGACACCCCCTGGAGCCAGACATAGAAGCCAGGAGCGTGAAAGGGTTGAGCCATACGGCGAAAGCAGCAGCCTTGGCGTCTTTGCCCGTACCCAAGCGTTGAGCAACGGCCAGCATTCTCGCGCGCCGACCTGGGGCAGTCCCAGCCCACAAGGGCGGGTCTCGGACCAACCCATTCGGCAAAAACAACATGCGGCCCACTTCGCGCTTTAGCCAAAGCATTAGGACGGGGGAGTCCTGCCGTGTCCACGGCCGAGCAAACCATCCCAATCCATACCCTGACCAATCAGGCACAGAGTCGACCAGAATGAGGTGACTGAGGAGCCGCCACAACCATGCGATCGGAATGGCTTGACTGCTGCACTACCATTACAAACTCGCGGTCGGCCATCCCAACGACAAAAACGCACCTAAGTTCCCATTGTGATACGGACCAGGAGAACCAGGTGACCATACCTCGGTGGCCAGCAGGCCGAGCTTACTCGGCCAAACCCACGGTGTTCCCTCGAAACCGCCCGGCTCGAATCGTAGCGGCCGAACCCTTCGCTCAACCGGCCCAACAAGAAAAGTCGCAAAAGGGCAGGCCTTTTCAAGAGTTTCAATCCAAAGACAGCCGATCTTTCATAACAAACGGTTCAATCAGGGGGCACCAGGGTGCACAAAGCCATGCCTATTAAGCAAGCCCATGATCTGGCGCAATTTATTTCCTAAGGTTTTTTGGGCACGCCGCGTCTCAGAAACTTCGGCCGTGGGTGTAACTCCTTATGACTTGGCCAACGGCCATGACCCTGGTAAAATATCGGAACGAAGGATCGATTTCTTCAGAGTATCGGGCAGCATGGCCAAGAGAAGAAGGATTACTTGCAGAGGAGGTCTAGGAGTTCAGAGAATTCAGAACAGTCGAAACTCGACGCCTACAACTCGGCGCAACGCACATCCCCTCGGCCCGGCACTCCAGGCCGAGAGATTTGCGCGGCGGACATACTCCAGCTTCTACAACAACTTCGGCGTGGAGGACAACGCCGAGGATGACTCCATCGCCCCCCTCGGCGAAGTTGAGCACACCGCGTTCTTGCTATACTAGCTCTACAAGTTCGTGTTTTGCACGTAGGCGAACAAGGTGACTTTGGAGTTCACCCACTTGGCCGATTACCTTGCACAAGGCGGCAGACTGGCGCTTGGCCCGTTCCTCCTCGGCCATATCTCCAGGACGCTTCACGACGTCGTCCTCGACGGAAGTCGTGGCGCTGCCTGAGAAAAGGCTCCTCCTCGTCCTCTTGGAAGGCGAAGATGAGGAGGAAGCCCCTCCTGCGACAGTAAGTGAATGCCTCTCTATATATATTTTCTTATTTGCTTCAGGCTGCATCTCTTTTTAACATACTTTGTCAATTTGACCTTATTATCAGGACGAAGTGCCAGAGGGCGAGGCGGTCGCGAGGCGGCCACTGCAGGATCAATCCTGGTTGCCTCGGTCGAGTCTTCGTCGGTCGCGATGACCGTGCCTTCCCTAACCGCCACAGCCCCAAGTCGAGCCGTCCCCGGTCGTCCTAGCGGTATCGTGATTCGTTCGGTAAGTGTTCATCCTTGTCACAACGCGTTAGTTTTCTTCTTACTTTTCTGCATCTCTAACCAACAAACTCTGCCCTCAGCCACCCAGACCATCCTCGCCTATGTCCATGGCCACCATTGTACCGAGCGTGCCACTGCTTCGACCGACGTGCTCCTGACCCCGAGATTCGTCCGTCGAGCCTGAGCTCGCGGTTGTTGGGTCCTCGGTTGTCGTTACATCAAGCTCATCGCCAACTGCCCCGATTAACGTACCCATGCCACAGATGCCCCTGACCCAGGAGTCGACGATCGTGACCGAGCTTGTGGCGGTTGGGGCTTCTACCATGCCGTCGGCTGTTGAAGTGAGTGTTATTTTGACTGCTCTCTCTCTACATATTCAGCCACCTTATATTTAACCGTTCTTACTTCCTCAGGAGCCAACCTCTTCTGAGGATCTCGCCGAGCTGTATGCCAGCCTTCATGAGGAAGGAGGCAGCTCGTCCTCGGCCGCTCCTTTGGACGATGATTCCAAGGCCACCATTGAACGTCTTCGAGAGTTTCTGGTCATGGGGGTAAACCATATGGCCAATAGCGAGACCTTTGGAGATGATAAGCTGGTACACCGAAGCCGGGATGAGGATGACCTAGGGGTGCTCGCTTGAACAAGAACTAGCAGAGATAAAGCAACATACCCAACCTGCTATGCTCAACTAAAGGAAAATGATCTCATCGTTAAGAGAGAAACGAGGAGCTCGCGCAGGTTGAGACTCAAATTGCCGAGCTCTAGGCCCGTTGCGCAGTCATCCTTGAGCGTCGAGATCATACGGTTGCGGAGGCGCGAACCAAAATCCTCGGCTAAGCGCTCTTGAGGACGGCGGAGGAAGCTGATCCGGGCAAGGTGGCTGGCGGACATGGACAGTGGGGACATTGCCTGGAGAATGATTACCTGCTTGGTTGGGGGATGTTCAACGAGGGGATCTGAGTGCTTGTATATAGATTCCTTATGTGTAATTTTTTTATAGTTTTAATTCAGCCCTAACTGGCTGTTCTTTGTAAGAATAACCCTTATATGAAGTAAATATCTTTGTGCGTACGCCTTTCCTTTCCCGCTTTTCTTTCACTAGTCTCGACAACCCACCATTTCACACCTCAATCATAGCGGTCTCCCATAATGATGGAACATATTTTTTCAAGTATTGGCCGTTAATAGGTAAGTAATGTCGCTCTTTGTCCCTATCCTCCAGCTGGAATGCCCCTCGGCCAAGGATTCGATTAATGATGAACGGTCCTTCCCAATTCGGCGAAAGCTTGCCGAACCGTGGGTCCTTTGTCCCAATAGGAAGCACGGCGCGCCACACAAGGTCGCCCTCGGCAAAAGTCTTTTGCTTAACCCTTTTGTTATAGGCCCTTGCGGCGATTTGCTTTTGAGCTTGTATCAAATTGTAAGCGTCAAGCCTCAACTGTTCTAAATCTTCCAAGTCCTGAGCCATGGCTTGTGCGTAAATCTTTTCATCCTGCCCGGGTCGTCAATAACACGAAGTGACTGAATCTTTAGTCCTATCGATACGATAGCATCATGACCATACTTGACTATAGGGTATCGCCAGTCTGACTATAGGGTATCGCCAGTCTTTTCATTGATGCTGGAGGGGTCATGCAGATACTTGACTATAGGGTATCGCCAGTCCTGCTTCGGCCGTTTTAACTTCGTTGGTGATTTCGGCCGAAGAAACTGCGTCGTCATTCCTCGTTCGGCCAAAGCCGGCAGGGTGCGCCTCTCATTGGCCTTGTGGTTATCGGCACGTGGACGAAAGAAATTCTAGAAAACTCGTCGGCCGTGTTGAGGGCCATCACGTAATATGTAGTTAGATTCTCGCTCGTGCATTGATATTCCCCAGTCAACTGGGTTGATCACCAGTTGTTGGCTGCGCAAATCTCACGGCCTGGTGTTCCGAGCCGAGGGGATAAGCGTTAACACGTGACGTCCTTCTTTTGGATGCGCGCGGTTGTGCGCGGCGTGCCAGGACGGTCTCCGTGCGTCGAGATGGTGATGCGGTTTGGATAAAATGGTTAAGTGGCGCGTTGCTCAGAGAGCGACGGTCGTATGATATATGGGGTGAATGAGAGGTAAAGAGATGGTGCTCCGTGGCCTTGAAAATCAAGGGTCGTATGATATATTGATGAGCTTGCTCCGTGGGAGGCTTTTGGTTTGGTGTTTGAACTCTTTGAATGTAGCTTGAGCTTGGTATTTATAGGAAGAGCTCTTGGATGAGTAATCGAGGCTGAAAATCTGCATGATGGAGCCTGATCAGAATAAGTGGGTAGTCCAATCGACATTTGGGATCGTGAAGCATGGTGGTGTGACCCCATAAATCCTGGTAAATCTCGGCCGCGCCCTGATCGTGGGTTCTCGCTAACCACTCTGATTTCTGTCACCAAATCCTGACTTTAGTCACTTCCCTTCTTCCCTCGTGCATTAAATGCCTTTTTGCGGCTAGTGGGTTTGATAGTCAGAGGCGTTACTTCATTAAATGAAGCGTGGGACCCTGCTGCGACGTGGCGGTTTGACTCTAATTCCTTCGGCCGTGACTCTTTCGTCCTTCGGCCTCGGCCCATAATGCCGCGGTCGAGGCCGAGATGATTATGCCTTCGCGGCTTTCCCTTTGACTTTGGGAAGAAAAAACGCCATGTTCTAGTTCATGAATAAGTGCTAGGGCCGAGAGGAAGCCCCTTCGGTCATTTTTATGACCGTGATTTATTAGGCACAAACACCAGTTGAGAATCGCCGTAAACCAAAACTCCAGTCGCCTTCATTTCCTTCAGAATTTCAAGGCCGATGATGAGCGCCTCATACTCGCCCTGATTATTAGTGCACTTGAAGTCAAGCTGGAACGCAAACTGCCACCTTTGCCCCTGAGGGATTCGATCACGACTTCGGCCTTAGATATGGTCTCGGTACTTGAGCCGTCAAAGTACATGGTCCAGTAGTTCTTTTCCATGTGGGCCATGCCGATCTCAACTTCCATCTCCTCCTCCTCTCCTTGAGTCGGATGATGAGCCAAAAAATCGGCCAAAGCCTGACTCTTGACCGACTTCTGAGCCACATACTGAAAGGTGAACTCTGACAATGCCATTGTCCATTTTCCAATTCGGCCGCGAATAATCGGCTTGGTGAGCATGTATTTGATGAGATCGGTCTTCGAAATGATTTGAACGACCGAAGGAAGCATGTAATGACACAACTTGGTAGCCGCGAAATAAAGCGCTAAGCACAACTTCTCGACGGGTGAATAGTTTAGCTCGGCCGTGTTAAGGGTGCGGCTAGGATAATGTACGGCTTGTTCACGCTCAGACTCGTTCTGCGCAAGTAGACACCCGATGGAGCCCTCCGAAGCTGAAATGTAGAGTCGTAGAGGTTTCCCTCTTCTTGGCGACATGAGGACCGATGGTTGGGATAAGTATCTTTTGACCTCGTCGAAGGCCGTCTGGTGCTCGGCCCCCCAGAAGAATCACTCCATGTCCCTCAATTTGAGCAGAGGAGTCAATGGCCGGATCTTGCTTGCCAAGTTGGATATTAAACGCCTCAAAAAGTTGACTTTCCCGAGGAATCCTGGAGCTCCTTCTTGGTTTTTGGCGGGGGTGCCGCCATGATGGCCTTGGCTTTATTTTTATCCACCTCAATCCCTCGTTGATGGACCAAGAAACCGAGGAAGTTTTCGGCCGTAACACCGAAGTCGTACTTCTTAGGATGCACCTTCAGGCCGTGCATTCTCATTCAGTCGAATGCCTGCCGAGATGTCCTACGTGGTCGGCCTCGGATGGGGATTTGACGACCACATCGTCGATGTAGACTTCAACGGTTCGGCCAATAAGGTCGTGGAAAATGAGGTTCATAGCCCGTTGGTATGTCGCGCGGCGTTTCTTCAGACCGAATGGCATGACCACCCATTCGTAGGTTCCGATAGCTCCCGAGCATCTGACATAGGCATGGGATACTCGTCTTTGGGGGTCGCGAGTTTTAGATTCCTGTAATCGGTGCAAACCCTCAAAGCCCCGGTCTTCTTCAAAACCGGCACGATTGGTGAGTTTGGCTGCAAAGATTCCTCCACCCAGTGTTCCAGCAATCTCTCCAGGCAAGTCGATCAAAGCTGCTGCCCCTTCTTCTTTCGTTGCTTTGTCTGGCATTTAATTAAGGTTGCGCCAAGTCTTGTAGGACATTTTCGGCACCTAACTCCAGAACTTTCTGGGCCGTCGTCCTGGTTGGTCGACCGCTTGCATCATGGCCGATGAGGACGACCCATCCGACGTCGTCGTCGTAAATTCGGGCTTGCACGGCATTGGCCTCAAACGGCCTTTCGTCGAGCCGGATGTATGGACACTTTCTGGCCGTCCCAGAAAAATAGTAACTGGAAAAGGGAGGACGGTATGCACCCGGACTGATGAATCCGGTCACGGCCAAGAAGTATATTGTAGTCAACACTGGATTCGACTACGTAGAAGGCCGCGACTCTCGTTTGATCAGCCACGATGATTTTCAACGGCAATACCCCAATAGTTTTAGATTTATCGCCGACAAAACTGCTCATAACAATGTCACTAGGGATGAGGTCTTCCTTTGATTTGTCCAGCTTCCTCATCAAGGAATAGGGGAGAATATTGACCGTTGCACCACAGTCAACGAAGACTTTAGACACGAGTATCCCCTCTACATGAGTCGAGATGTACATTGGCTTCAGGTGCCGGTACTTATTTGGCTCATCCCGGGGTATGACCTCGTTAAAGGCCATGGCTAGTAACTCCTCTTTTGTCTTTGGTCTCTGATCAAGTCGTTCTTCAAACACATCATCGTTAAGGCCGTTGCTCTGACCACCTGGGGCTAAAAACTCGGCATGTAAAACCAAAACCATGTTTATGTTCATTTCACTTGGTAAGCGCAAGTTTCCTTTGCCAGCTTCTTTTTCAACCATGCAGTCATCCTCGGCTAAACTCCTCTCTTTGATTACCCCCAGAATTCCCCCGCATTCTTCATCCGACAATCCCAACGTGGGTTCATTCTCGCCCTCATTCTCAAGGAAGGGATCACTGAAATCGTCGACTATGGGCTCCGTGGGCTCATGGGCCTCATCTGTGGAGGCTTTGATTGCAGGGGTGCTTGGCACCTCGGACTTTCCTTCAAGGGCTCGTCTGGCCCTGGTCAACGTATCCTGGGCCGTGAGGTACTCATCTAATCGGCCGATTCGAACCTTCACCTCAACCGTCAACCCAAAGATGGCATCAGTTGGGGTTACGGAAAGTACTGTCGAGGTAATCCAAATCGTCCCTGTTGAAAGGTGCCTTGGTTTCCAATATTTTCAAGTCAGGTTGGTAGGCCACTATCCCTTTTGCCCTGGCCTCACGGTTTGCTTAGTACACGACTTTAATGGCCGAGTCGGAGACCTTGGTAATGAGGAGCCTTTCCGCTTTGGCGTTCTTAAGGGCCAACTCTATGATTTCCTGGTTCTCAGGCATCATGCCATATAGGTCAGTTGCAGAGTAATCTTTGTGGAACTCCAGGAGGAAGGATAAACCGTTGGCCGAAATGGGGGATCCCTTCTACGATAAACATCGATGATACCCTCATCAGACTTCTCTGGGGTCACAGCCTTTGGTTCTTTGGGAGTCGTCGTTGCTTCACGGGAGTCTCCGTCTTGCCGAGGACGCCACACCCTAGGGCACTTAGTGCCGAGCTCTTCGGTTGCGGAGGCATTAGCTGGAACAGGCGGGCGTACATCCGCAACCACTATTTTCTTTCTCCGCTTAGAACCTTCGACCTGGGCTAATTGTGCCCTGGCCTGCTGAGCATAACTCTACATTCTCCTCAGCTGGGTCTTTGTCCACGGCTCGGCACTCCCCCCCCGGCCGGGTGTGGTACCAGCAATCATCTTGCACCGCCGGAGGTTTGAAAGTTTTGACCTGCCTTGGTGATCGGTTCATAATTGTATATCATTTTGTACCCTTCTAGCTTATGATTTGGTTATGCTATTGAGTTAAACTTGTGCTTTTAATTCATTTTCTGTTTTGATAAGTCCATAATTTCATACACTTGCATGCCTTCTTTACTTAGTGATTTTGCTTAGTTTCTCTTTATTTTGAGTCACTTACCTATGTTTGTGTGTTTTGTAGGTTAAGATAGCAAGAGATAACATTTGATGCAATCCATGCATATTAAGGGCTGATTGGCATATGAGGAATATGAGCTTAAAGACAAACTAATTTTGGCTTGCAACCCTTTCCAGCCCAATTTCGTAGGTCAACTTCTTGGCCTTAGATCAGCATGCTATAGGGCTCGAATGAGGTGATGATCTTCATGAAACGTGTTCCAATGGGTGTCTAGTACAACATATCCAAATTTAAGCCCAATTGGACATATGTGGAGTGCTTAGCCAGTCCAACACTCAGCAGGATTTGCAGGTGCCAGCTTTTTGCCATGTGCCTCCTTTTAGCCATGTGCCTCACCCCAACTATAACTGACTTTGTACACAACATAATGAGTGAAGTATGGAGGCATTCCAGCTATGAAATTCTAAAGGAGCAAGTTGGTACATGATGGAGCTATTAAAGAGAAAGCATGTGCATGCATGTAAAGCATAAATGAAATGAAGTCAATTCCAATCTCTGTTCGGCAGCCAACTTGCAAGGCTCAAAACGCACACTTCTACTGCTCTGATGGGAATACTTTCTTCATAGAAGTTGTTCCAATGGGTGTCTAGGATAACATATCCACATTTGAGCCCCATTGGATAAATTTGGAAACCTCTGGCCTTCCTACACCAAGTCTGGTTCAGAAGACTCGTTTTTGTTCAACAACCAAAAGAAGACCACATGGGTTGGCAGAAAAAGGGCAGCCACAATTGAACACCTTTGAACCCATGTGAGGAAAGCTTGAGGTGCAGCAAAAGAAGTATGGGATAAGATTGATTCCAACCACACTAACATAGACAAGATGAAGTGTGAGTTATGGGTTGTATTAAAAGAGGAATGGTGGTGTTGGATTTCATCATGTTGTTCCTTCCTCTTAGCCCTATAAATAGAGAAGCCTTCAAGCTTCAAATCACACCCCAAGGGGGGGAGCTCTCAAACAATTCTCTAGAGCTCCCTTCCCTTCTCTCCCTCAAATTCTCTTAGTTTCCTTTCAAGTTGTCAATTGTTGTAACAAATGATTTTACTAGATTTTCCTTCAAGTTTTCTTAGTTCTACTTTAATTTTATTTGTAATGTACATTCTTTCTTAAGTATTCAAGTTTAATTAGTTTCCAAGTTTCAATTATGGTTTTTGTTCTTATTCATTATGCTTATAAGTTAGTATGCTAGTTTGAATGATTGATCACCATTTAGGCTTGCATGTTAGCTATCTTGGTTTGAATTAAGAGTAGACACCATGCTTTAATTCGAATTGAACTATGAATAAGAAGAGTATGTATGGACATTCGACAACAGGGATTAGATACATGCTTGGTTGTTTAAATTGTTCTTCTATGCTTAATGGGTTCCTAATGCTTAGTTTTAGGTTAGACAACAAATGATCAAATTAGGGAATTAGGAACACAAGGTTATGACCAAACACCATGACTTAATCATACTTTAGCTAGAATCAATCCGTTAATCTAATTGAACTTGGGAACTTATTTGCTTGAGTTATTTCTTTTTTTTTCTTGTTTTATTTATTTTCTTTTTCATTTCTATTTTGTGTAGGGGAAACAAATTAGATCATTCAATCACCAATCCTCGTGGGATCGACCTCGCACTTACATATGCTATACTACCGAACGGCTCGTGCACTTGCGAGTATCACAAGTTGAGGATGCAGCTGAATCGACGCAACACTTGGGACGACCTTCTCCTCTTGCCTGGTCAGGACACTAGGAGTCCGTGCCCCCAACCGATCAAACACGGCCCTACCCCGACTTATTCACGGTCGGTCGAGAGGGTTCAACAACCTTCCTCTTATTCTCTCGTGGCCTTGGTTGGCCGATCTCATTCTTGCATTGGTCGCAGATCACCAATTATGGCTCGGGCAATCCCTTTCCTCTCGCCGGCTTCGGCGTTGATGCCGATCCTCTTACTATGACCTCACCAGGCCGCTGAACCTCCCTATATTCAGCCTGAAATCTGAGCGTTGACCATGTTGATGATGGGTGGAGGGAATGGCTCGGTGTCAACCTTCATGGCAGTCTTCTATGAAAACTGGAGTTTCTTCTCGTCTATCCGCCTCTGAATAATGTCCCGTAGGACGATACAATTGTTGGTGCTATGAGACCAAGAGTTGTGATATTTGGAAAAAGTCTTCCCTTTGAGCTCCTCGGCTTTTGGAATCTTATGGCCGACAGACAGCTTGACCTTCTTCTCGGCCAATAATAGATCAAAAATTCCTTCGGCCTTTGTCAAATCAAAGGTGTAGGCCTTCGTTTCTCGGGCTACAAACTTGCCGTCGGGAATCTTCGTCTGGTTGTTGTCGTCCTTGTTCTTTGCAAACAAGAGGCTTGTCGATGCTGATTTCGGCCAAGCTAACCTCAACTTCAACATTCTCGGTCTCTGGTAAGGTCGCCCGCCTCGGTATAATTGACGATGAGATTCTTGTAATATGTCAATTTTGTGGCCGTTTTCTTCTGCATTTCTTCTTTCAACAGGGAGGCGTACCTATCCACTTTGTTGGTCAGGTCGTGCATGTCCCGAATTCGATCCCTTAGAATTTCTTTAGGTACTCGAATTCTAGCCCTTCTTCAGCTATTTTGACAAACTCCCTCTCTGGTAGGTTAGTTCGGCACCAATTCCTGCACATCTTAAACCGCTGCAGGTAATCGCTGGGCGCCTCGCCTGATGCCTAACTCATCCTTGCCAGTTCGGCAATAGTTATCTCTCGATTGGTCTGGTAAAAGGTTTATGAACCAGGAGAATGTCGCACCAGTTAGGGAGTGAACAAACAATTAGAGCTTCTGGGCGTTCAAGTCGGCCTCCCCACACTGGGCCAAAAAATGGCCTATATGTTCGATAGAGGAGGTATGCCCATCTCCGGAAAATAGCATGAATTCTGGCAGTTGATAGTTTCGGGGAAGGGGAGTACGGTCAATCTCTGGTGGGTAAGGCTTGTGTCACGGGATGACTTTTTTGGAGTCTTCCTTTCATGCGGCCTTAGACTTGATCGCCTCTTGAACAAGCTAAGTCAGCCTTCCTTCCCACAATCTAAGATCGAATCAAGCAAGAACACTATCGCAAGAGTAAGAATGATAAGAACACTCAAGAGAGTTTGGGAGAATATATGCTTGTATTGCTACTCAATGCTTTACAAGTTGTGAGGTGAGGATATACAATGAGACATCCTCCTTATATAGTGATCCTATCCCACCTACCACCACAATAGAGGGCTAAGATACATTGTCACCAACCAGGATCTACCTACTCCTGTCACCAACCAAAGTCTACCTACTACTGTACATTGAATCTGGACATGTGGGCTAAGAGGTCTAGCTTGATCCATCCGACGGGCTGGGCCTTGAGCTTCTCTTGTGGGGCTTGACCTTCACAAATGGATCCTCTAGGTTGGCCCCATAGTTGTTGGGTTGAGCCTTCAACATGTGGGCCGTGACACTTAGCATACCTCGGCGCCACCTGCTATCTTTGAGCCAGGTCATCCTCGATCATTCGCCGAACGTCTTCACCTAGTTTCGCTGGGCTGCAAATAGCCGATGGACCAACTGCGCATCGTTTTGTGGTCTCGCTGGTGAGCTGTTTGAGCGAGTTGACCATGGTGACTGAGCCGAATTGCACTTGGTAAGCATTTTGGGCTTGGCCGAGGTGAATTCGGTCCGTTGCCGTAGTGGTGTGGCCATCTGACTCTGCTCTCTGGACCGAGCCACTCTGAAATGGAGATCCCAAATGCGTCTGGCCGCAGCGGGACGATCAGGTGCCTGGAACGGTTGGCGACGGTCAGACTATTCTGATCGTACTCCTGCCGCCATGGCATCGCAGCCGTGTTGCTTATGTCGGCCTGTGTTTGTACGACCTGAGTATGGATGGGGCCGAGTTGCTGGGCAGAGGAATGCGTGGCGCTAATCTGCCCTAATAGTGCAACTCTCTGGAGCTGGCCGTGCAGCGTCTCCGCCGATATGTCGGACCGGGATTTGCACATGTCTGCTGGGACTGCCCCGCTGTTCATCGCGGCTGGGGATGCTGATCGGTGCATATTTACATATCATTTTGTATCCTTTTAGCTTATGATTTGGTTAAGTTTTTGAGTTAAACTTGTGCTTTTAATTTGTTTTGTGTTTGTTTCAGAGTAATAAGCTTAAGGACTCACTAATTGCATTTTGGAGACAAGTTAACTCAAAACGGTGTCTGCAGATCAGTCAACTTCACGGATTGGACTGTACTTGCTCAAGAAGAACCAGAAAATGAGCCATACATCATTGGAAAGATACGGAAGTCTAGTTTCTGTAGAATTTTACGGTTCATGATTCCGAGTCTTCTAGAGAAAGTTATACATGTTTTGGCAACTTAAGGTCAAATTCGGCAGCATCTACGTTACTGGGCCAAAAATCACATTTGAAGGCCTTTCCGAGTTTTCCTTGAGTTGGGCTGCATATGCTTGGAAAGATAAGACAATGAGCTTCAAGATCCATATTTTTCCAGATTTTTCAGACTGGAGCCACAAGCCCAAAACGAGCCCACAAGCTGGCTGCAATGTATTGTCATGCATGACATATGCATGATGAAGTGTTGTTGATTGTGGGAAAGTTTGGTGAAGCATATTCAATACATATATTTGAGTGGAATTTTGCAGCAGCCAAATGAGCCAAAAGATGTTGAAGTGGATGATGCAACACTAAGCCTAAAGACAAGAGGAATTGTTTTCAAATGCAATTGTGTGTTAGGTTAAGTTGGTGAATTAAGTGTAGTGTGTTAGGTGAAGTTAGTGTGTTTACATAATTCAATTGTATAATTCAGATTTTCAACCTCCTTAGGCCTATAAATAGTGAGGTTTCCTAAGCTTGTAAAAAGACCCCAAGGGGGGAGAGCTCAAGCTCTTCTCTAGAGCTCCCTTCCCTTATCTCCCTCAAATTCTTTTAGTTTCCCTTTGTAGTTCTCAATTGTTGTAATATGATCTTTTTACTAAATCTTCAAACACTTCCCAAACATTTCTCTATTCTCTTCAAAAGTCTCCATGTTCTTGAAACACTTCTTAAACACATTCTCTTCCAAACATTCTCCAATTCCTCAAAAACATTTTCCTTACTCTTCCAAAATCCTCCAAGTTCTCAAACACTCTCTTCCAAATTTCCCAATGTTCTCAAACACTCTCTTCTCAAATTCTCAAGTTTTCCAAACACTTCTCCCATTCCTTCATCAAATTCTCAAACACTTTCCAAACACTTTCTTCTCCCTTCTCAAAGCTCTCAAACACATGCTCTTCCAAAATCCACAAAGCTCTCAAAACACCTTTCAAGATTCTCAAAGTTCCCAAACACTTATCCCATTCCTTCATCAAATTCTCTAAACTTCTCAAACACTTTCTCCTCCCTTCTCTAAGTTCTCAAATTCTCCAAGTTCACAAAATCCTCAAGCTTCCCAAACACTTCCTTTCTTCCTCAAAGTTCTCTTAGTTTCGTTAATGTTCTCTTAGTTGTAATTTATTTTTCTTGTAATGTACATTCTTTCTTCTTGTTTTGTTTCTTTTGTTTTCATTTTTGTTTTGTGTAGGAAAATTGAATTGGATCATTCAATCACCAATCCCTGTGGAATCGACCTCGCACTTACAGCTATACTACCAACGGTTCGTGCACTTGCGAGTATCACAAGTTGAGGATGCAGTTGAACCCATTTTGGTGCAGCTGAATCTACGCAACAAATGCTGACCATAGCTTATCGTCGTGCGTAGCTAGCAGCATCGAGGCTGCTGCCTTCACCATAGGGCTCAACCCTCTCACGGTCTTGTCCTCTTTTTGTCCTGCTCTAGGGCGTCGAAGGTGAGGTAATCGGCATTCTCTCTTGAAAGAACGATCGCAAATCTATCGAGGGTGATGTGGTTGTGCGCGGCGTGCCAGCACGGTCTACCATGCATTCGAGGGTGATGTGAGTGGATGGATGAGTGAGTTGCACGCCTGTTTGAGTCTGACTTCTAACAAGAGCGATTGTGGCCTAGAGAGGAACTGATCTCGGTCGTCAGGTTCACGGCCTAAGCTACAAGGCCGTTAACGATGGTGCTAATGGTGGATTTTTTTGTGGTGCTTCCGCGCGTTGCTGAATTGCAACGGTCGTATGATATGTGAACGGGAAAGTAATAAGGATGGTGCTCCAGCGCCTTGGAAAAACCAAGAGTCGTATGATATATTGATGAACGGATTTTCCTACAATCTGCCACTACTCCTAGAAAGCAAGTAAAGGTATTGAAAGCGCATTACAGGAAGATAAATGAAAGGAAAATATAATTTGCTCCGTCGGAGTCTTGTGTTTGGTGTTGAACCTCTTAAATGTGGTTTGGAGCTTGGTATTTATAGAAGAGGCTCTGGAGGAAGGCAAAACTGGCATTCTGCATGACGTGGTCGATTAGAGATAGTGGGTAGTCTGGATAACATTTGGGAATGTGAAGTATGGTGGTGTGTGTTGGCCGTACGCGAATCTCACGGCCTGGTGCTCCAGGCCGCGTGGATCTGCGTCAACACAGGTCGTCCTTCTTTCGATGCCTTATGGTTTGTGCACGGGCATGCCAGCACGATTTACCGTGCGTTTGAGGGTGGTATGATTGGTTGGATAGATGAGTGATGCGCCTGTTCGAGTAACTTCCAATCAAAGCGATTGTGGCTCGAGAGAGGAACTGATCTCGACCGTTAGGTTCACGGCCTGAGCTACAAGGCCGTTGATGGTAGTGCTGATGGTGGTTTTAGGTGGTGTTCCGGGCGTGTTGCTGGGCGCGACGGTCATATGATATATGGGATGAATGAAAGAGTAACAAAGATGGTGCTCCGGCGCCTTGAAAATCAAGGGTCGTATGATATATTGATGAATGGATTTTTCTACAAACTGCTACTACTCCTAAGAAAGCAAGTAAATGTATTGAAATGGCATTACAGGAATGTAAATGACAGGAAGTAAATGACAGGAAAATATAATCTGCTCCGTGGGAGGCTTGTGTTTGGTGTTGAACCCTTTAAATGTAGTTGGAGCTTTCTATTTATAGAGAAGGTCTTGAGGAGACAATGAAGCTGAAAATCTGCATGGTAAGGTTGATTAAGGCTAGTGGGCAGTCGAGTCGGCATTTGGGAACGTGAAGCATGGTGGTGTGACACCCATAAACCCCGGCCGCCGCCCTGGTGGTGGGCTCTACATCTCGGGCCTTGGAGGAACTTTTAATGCCCTAGTCTGGTGGTTGGTGGCTTAGCCTTACAAAATCATGGGATTTTCGCACCTAATCCCTGATTTTACTCACCATATCTGACTTCAATCACGTTCTCTCTTTCTTGGGTCATTAAATGCTCCTACGTGGATCATGGGCTTTCTCCTGTGATCAGAGGCATTACTTCATTAAATGAAGCTTGGGACCATGATGCCACGTGGCGACGCCACTTGATTTTTCCTACTTTGGCCATGTATCTGAGGAGTTTGTCCTCGGCCAGTATTACCGAGGCCGTGATGACTTTGAATCATAACTCATTTTTGTTTTTAACAAAAGGAAGAACGATGATTTGGCGTGGATAGACGCTAGGGCCGAGCTGTTGTTCCTTCGGCCAGCCTCCTTCACTCAGCTTCCTCGGCCGAGATTTATTAGGCACAAACAATGTGACCCCCATAAATCCCGGTCGCCGCCCTGATCGTTGGTTCTGTGTCTTTGGGCCTTGGAGGAGCATTTATTGTTCTGGTCTGATGGTTGGTGACTTAGTCTTACAAGTCATAAGATTTCGCACCTAATCATCCTGATTTTACTCACCATATACTAACTCCAATCACTTCCCTTCTTCCGTTGTGCATTAAATGTAAATTCTCCTTTTGCACGGATCGTGGGTTCTCTGCCGCAGGTTCAGGAGCATTACCTCATTAAATGAAGCGTGGGACCTCAATGATACGTGGCAACGCCCCTTTGATTTTTTCACTCTGGTCGTGTATTTGAGGGGTTATTATTTTCTTCGTTCAAGCTCGTCGTGGCCGTGATAATTTCACCTTCGTAGATCTCCCTTATTTTACGAGGGAAAGTGAACGACAATCTTTTGGGCAGACGCCTTGGCCGAGATTTTCAGGCACAAACAAAAGCTTATAGGGAGATGCAAAGGAATTATGTTACGCTAGAGGCGGTGGCCAATCATGTTCTTGATATGCCTCTTACACCTGAATGGGGTCAAGCAACTAGGCGGGGCCATCTGGGTTTGGTAATGTGGTGGTGGCTTCTGTGCCAGTGGGGGTTCCACCACCGAAGAGAAACAAGATGATTTTACATGAGTTGGAAGAGCTCAGAACAAAGTATGGGGTACCCTTTTCAGTGCGGATGAAGCTACTAGCTTCAACACATGTAGTGAGGTATCCACCTGAGGGTTGTGTTTTGATTTTCTCAGAAATTTACAAGTATGTGTTCAGGTTGTTGTTGTACCCATGGGTTTAGATGATGTTAGCAAAGTTTGGTTATGCGCTAGGGCAATATAACCCCAACTTCTAGATCATGCTTCATGGGGTGTATTTAGCTTGGTTGTTGGGAAAGCTTGGGGAGCCGACCTTTGAGCAATTCATGTACATGTACTCCATCTCCAAACAAAAGGGCAATTTTGGTTGGGTTCAGGCTAACTGCCGAAAGGCAAAGGAGAGAGGTTACTTCATAGGGCACATGCATTCACCACATAAATCCTGGAGGAATCAGTGGTTCCTTGCCTTCGGTGATTGGGAGTATTTTTTGGGGAAGACCGTTGACAGATATGTGCCTACCCATTTCCAGTCTATAAGTCTTTGGTTATAACTTTTTGGTTTTTGTTGCTTGCATGTGCTTGTATAAATTGTCCTGTTACCGATCAATATAAGTGAACCTAATTGTATTTTTGTTTGTGTAGGTTCGGTGAAGTGTAATCCTCTGTTAAAAGAGAAGGAGGATGAGGTAGAGTTGGTGAGGTCATTGCTTTTGACAGGGTTGTTGCAAGGAAGTAAGTTCGGTTTCTTCACGTCTACTTTTATTATTATTTTTGTTTTACTAACTCCCAGTTTGAATTATTGGCAATAGCGGGGATTGTGAAGGGAATGACAACAGTGGTGGAGTCACCGAATGTGGCAAAAATAAGTGATGAGAAGAAACAGCAGTGCCTTAGGGAAAGGAGAGAGAAGGACAAGGCGGCCAGGGTCAGAAGGGAGGAAGAAAAGCAAGCCAAGGTCGTCGATGGCGCCATGGAGGGTACTACCGAAGGGGCTAAAGATCGTGTTGCCAGAAAGCGAGTGTAGGATGATGATGATAGGATGGTTTTAGCAGCCTTAAATAAAAAGAGAAAAGGCTTAGAGGCTGCCATAAGGGATGTCATGGGTAACGAGCCAGGGCTACCCTCGTTTGACTTGGAGCCCCTCCTAAACTTCCGCTCCGCATGGAGGAGTTGTTCCATGCAAATGCCGAAGATATTGACTTTGCTGCGTTTCGGCAGCGAGGAGAATGAGGTGACTTGGCCATGCATCACTAAGAGGTCCCCCTCGTGAACACCTTCCTCATCAAGGTGAAGATTGACGCTGGTGAGTTGGCTCAGATCGTGTGCAGAAGACAGTCCTGCTTTCGGCCAGTGTAAGTGTCAAAATTATTTGTTATTGTTTGCTGATAACAATTGTGTTATGACAATTGTGCCATCATCTGCAGCCTTTTGGGGAGATGTACCTGACCGCAGCTAGGGAAAAATAAGGAAGTGGCACTAGCGAGGCGTTAGATTGAGGTGGCAAAGGCTACTACCTGTCGAAGCCCAAGCAGCAATCCGTAAAAAGAAAGCCCTACAATGAAGACCAATGGGTTTGAAAGGGAGTTGAAGGAGACGAAGAAAAAAATTAGGGGAGGCAAATGAGGCCCTGAACCAAGGGCAGAGCGGACGAAAGTGGAGGAGGTTGCTGCTGCTCGTACCGAGGCGATGGAGGAGTATAAAACTTCAAATGAGTTCAAGAACCTTGTACTTAATTGGATGGTGGTGGAGCAATTTGGCTGGGAAAAGCTTGTGGTGAGGTTCAATCCTATGCTGGAGATAAACTTTGACACCAATGGCATTCCTCCTCCCATCCCTAATGGCAAGAAATGGATGTTTGCTTACCCATCATCTGCAGAATACGGTTGTTTCACCTGGTCATGAGGCTAATGCTGGGTGTCGAAGGTAGCGGTGGTGGCGGGGCCAAGAATGTTGAGTAGATTGTTGAAGAGACCCATGGCATGGATGCCGAAGCCTGAGGGCTTGTATGTATTGCTTTTTTTATGTGACATTTGTAATTTGTTTAAACTGTTTGAGAGTGCTGATGGTACTTATTTTGTGTATGGATATTTTGCCTTTCCATAAGGTGGGGTTATTTTGGTAATTTATCATAGCATGTTGTATGTTTTAACAAATATCTTGATAAATGGTAACCGTAAGTGTGTGTCGAAGAAATTGTGTGGGTAGAAATGAGCCAAGGTAAGGCATGTCTTTAGGTAGGTGCTGAAAGGCATACGTACATAAGAAGCTTGGTAAAACATAAAACATAAGTGTTGAAGGTGTTGGGAATTAATACTAACTCACTTCCCCTTAGGACCTTGTTGTTGATGAACTTTGTGACAAACTCAATGATGGATGAGTCTTACACACACTCAGAAATTTAACCAAAATAGAAATGACACAAGTGTTTATAGAGGTTCAGCAAATTGCCTACTTCCTCTTTGGTGATCTCCTTGAGAACTTTCACTAATGAAGATAGGTTACAACTTTGGTTTACAAAGAAAGGAAACCCCTTAGAACACTACCCTCACAATCTGTTTCTCTCTCACCCTTGCTCAACACCTTGACACACTTAGAGAACTCCCTTGCTCTCCCCTTGGTATTTTCTGAACTTACAAGTTTCAGCTTCTTTTCAACTCTCTCTACTTTGCACCAACTTTTGCACTTAACAACTTAATGTTCTCTTGCTTCCTCTTCCCTCTTATATAGGCCTTGGGACTCCAAGATCAGATATCATTAAGTTATACACGTTCATGCTTTAGTTATCTCACTTTAGACACCTGTTCTTGGCAGCTCATAAAGCAAAGGAACATTGGATGCTAGCTGCCATCTATATCTTGATCCAAGAGAGAAATCACCCATTGAAGCAAGTTATCAATTTGCCAAAGTGTTCTCCCAACTTTCCAGCTGCTATGCCACCTTCTAATATCTTAGAATTGATCAGAAATATCTTTGCAAGTCGGTAGAAAGTGATAGTACACAAAGGAAGACTTGAAAACGCGTAGAAACTGAAAAAAGCATAGTCAGGGGCGACCGGTCACCAGGACGGGGCGACCGGTCGCTTTACACAGAATCGTTTTTAGCTTCAGCATCTTCTGGCGACCGGTCGCCAGGACTAGGCGACCGGTCGCTTTCCCACATTTCGCTTCAGACTTCGTTCTTTTGGCTGAAGACCGACCGATCGCTCATAACTTGCGACCGGTCGCTTTGGAGGAATTCGAAATTCAATTCAGACTTTGCAATCTGCCGAAACCGACCGGTCGCCATAACCTGCGACCGGTCTGGTTTTAATATTTTTGTATCTTTTTAATTGAGCCATTTTTCTCAACAGAAGGCATAGGAAAATTTGAAAACATAAGTGCCGATGGAAAAGATCTTGGCTTGTTTATTTGTGGTAATACTTAAGGTGCTTAGCATTCCAGGGATGAGGCAGGGGGCTTGCTGTTGGAACTGTGAAGCTTACAAGTGTTGGGGCAGCAAACCTTGAAGACTTCATAGGGACCTTCCTATGTTGGTCCAGGGTACCTCCGGCTGAGTTTTTGATGGCTAGCGAGACCTTGTGCGTGACCCAATCTCTAAGTTTGAAGGTGCGAGGCTTCACACGAGAGTCATAGTATTTGGCAACATGCTGTTTATAAGTGAAGTTGAGCATTTTTTCCTGGTCACGAAGCTCGTCGATGAGGTCCAAGTTTAGGGCCAACAACTCGTCATTTGCTTCAGCCCCATACGTTGATGTTCGGCAGAAGAGCTGGCTGATCTCTACCATTACAACAGCTTCATTATCGAAGGAAAAAGAGAAAGGCGTTTCTCCAGGAGAAGTGCGAAAAATGGTGCACCAAGACTATAGGACCTCGGGAGCAGGTTAGGCCAACAAGCTTTGGCTTTGTCTAGCTTTGTCTTCAGAGTCTTTTTGATGATCTTGTTCACAACATCTACTTGGGCATTGGATTGGGGATGGGCCGAAGAAGCGAAGCAAAGACAGATCTTGAGGTTGGAGCAAAATTGCATGAATTTGGCATTATCAAATTGCCTACCGTTGTCTATGACAATCGCCTCTCGGTATACGAAAGTGACATACGATATTTTGCCAAACTAAGGTTTTGATGCGAGCTGCTGTGACGGTAGCTAGGGCTTCAACTTTGGCCCACCTGGTACAATAGCCCACAACGACAACAGCATACTTGACTTGGCCTTTTCGCATAGGTCCGATGAGGTCAAGTCCCCACTGGGCGAATGAGCATAGGCTGATCAATGGTGTCAATGGTTCGATAATGAGCTATGGGATGGTGGCAAACCTTTGGCATTTATCACATTTCTAAGTGAAGGCTTGGGCGTCGATGTGGACAATGGGCCAAACTTTTCCCTGCCGAATAACTTTGTTGGCGAGCGATCGAGCATCAGAATGGTTGCTACAAATGCCTTCATGTACCTCTCAAAAGATATAGTGGCCTTCTTCTGTGTGAGACACGTAAGGTAAGGAGGTTGAAGCCACGTTTATATAAGGTGCTATTATTGATTAAGTATTAAGAAAATCGGTAGTGAACACGTCGTGCCTCGGTAGGGTCTACAGGAAATGTTTGGTTCTGTAGGAAATTGAAAATGGGGTCCACTACCGAAGCCAACATTGCCAAGGCATCAGCACGACTATTTTCAGAGCGTGGGAGTTGATACGATAAGCACTGACTATTTTCAGAGCGATGAGGTCTGAACGGAGATCAAGGAGAAGGGAAGTGTCGACTTTCACCTGTCGATCTGGGAACATGTTGTGTAGGCTAACAAGTTCAAGATCTTCCACTAGTTTGACCTGAAGGGTGACCGATTCCTCCCGAGGATCTTCAGGTCGCTCGGTAATGGTAGGAGGAAGAGTTAGGGCGGTGGCTCCTGAAAGGCTTCACGCCAAGGGGGTCGGCTAGTGGATTTGACTGCCGAAGTGTAACAACTTCGGGCACCAAGTTGGTCACCTTGCATGGTACCCGTGTCATGGAGGATAGGACACTTCAGCATGAGTATATGAGTAGAAATGAATACCCTCATTTGGGCCAAGGCTGGGCATCTCAGGATAACATTGTATGCCGAAAGGCAATGTACGATTAGGAATGGGGTGGTGAGCATAGCCCTCTAGGGTGTCGAACCGATGGAAATTGGCAGGTGAATACTCCCAATGGGTTGGACAACATCGTCAGAGAAACTCACTAGAGGCATGATGCTTCGGTCAAGCAGGTTGTCAGGGACCTGAAGTTCGCTAAAGGCTTTGGCAAACATGACGCTCACCGAGCTACTAGTGTCAACAAGGATATGACCAACATCGTAGTTAGAAATGTTTGCTTGAATGATCAATGAGTCATCATGGGGAAAAATGACACCACGCTCCTCCTCTTTGCTGAAGGTAATAAGCTCTCAGCCAGCTTTGGGCATCTTTCGCATGTGTCCATATTCATTGCTAAAAACTTGGTGTGCATAGGAAGACCAAACATAGTGCTTAATGGAGTTGTTGGATGTGCTGGCCAAAGTAGGACCGCTGCTAATGGTAGAGATCATGTTGATTCTGACGCGGTGTGGGTTTGGTGGATTTTGAGCGTTGTGCACCTACTTATCTAACTTGCCCTCGCAAATGAGGAATTCAATGATATTTCGAAAGGCATTGCAAGATTTGGTATCATGGCCATTGAACTGATGAAATAAAAAATAAAAAAAAACCCTAGTGTTCGACATAGGCTTGTAAGTGGGCCTTTGGGCAGGGGGTGTCGATACGATAGGTGCTTCATTAACCAAAACCTGCTCGTAAGTTGTGTTGAGCGTTGTGAAGACTTCAAACCTGGGATTAAGCCCAAAAGGGAGAGGGGCACGATCATTTATCTTGTGAGGGTTGGTGCTGCCAGAATGATAGTTGTGAAAGTTCGCTAGTAGCCGACCTTCCTTTTGAAGGGTTGACCACCCTCAGTGTCATTGGTAAGAATGTAATGGCTGCATCTTCAACTTGTGATACTCGCAAGTGCACGAGCCATTTGGTAGTATAGAATACGTAAGTGCGAGGTCAATGCCACGAGGATTGATGATAGATTGATTTAATTCAATTCTCTGTACAAAACAGAAAACAAGAAAGAAAAGAACAGAAAACAAGAAAGAAAGAAAAGAAACTAACTCAAGCAAATAAGTTAACAAGTTCAATTTAGATTCACAGATTGATTGTAGCTAAAGTATGATTAAGCTATGGTGTCTGGTCTTAACCTTGTATTCCTAATTCCCTAATTAGATCTTTGTTGTCGAACCTAAATTAAGCATTAGAAATCTATTAAGCATAGAATAATGTTTTAAACAACCAAGCATGTATCTAATTCCTGTTGTCGAATGTCCACACAAACTCTTCATATTCATAGTTCAATTCGAATTAAGAAATATGGTGTCTACTCTTAATTCCAACTAAGATAGCTAACATACAAGTTTTAATGGTGATCAATCATTCAAATAAGCATAATGAATAAGAACAAGAACCGTAATTGAAACTTGGAAACTAATCAAACTTGAAAACTTAAAATAAGAAGTTACATGACAATGAAAATTAAATTACAACTAAGAAAAACATGAAGGAAAATTCAGAAAAATGGTTTTATTACAACAACTGAGAACTTAAAAGAAAAACTAAGAGAATTTGAGGGAGAGAAGGAAAATGAGCTCTAGAGAGATGTTTGAGAGCTCCCTTTCTTAGGGCGTGTTTGTAAGCTTTGAGAACCCACTATTTATAGGCATAAGTGAAATAAAAATCTGATTTAAGTATTGCCTCCACCTACAACACGCACTTCACCAACTGTACCTAACTTTCCCACCAAAAACAATTTGCTCATGCATATGTCATACATGACAATGCACTGTCGTCGTGTTTGTAGGAAGATTTTGGGCTTATTCCTCCATTCCGAAAATTCTTCTTGAAGCTCTTTGTCTTAGCTTTCCAACCATATGTAGCCTAAATCAAGGAAAAATTGGAAAGACCTTCAAATATCATTTTCGGAACAGGAACGCAAATGCTACTGAATTTTACCTTAAGCTGCCAAAAATTTCATAACTTCTTCTAGATGACTCGGAATCATGAACCGTAAAATGCTCCAGAAACTAGACTTCAACATCTTTCCAATGGCATATGGCTCATTAGCTGGTTATTCATGAGAACGTACAGTCTAATCCATGAAGTTGACTAATATGCAGACACAGTTTGGAGCTAACTTGACTCCAAAATACATTAAATGAGTCCTAAACCTTAATACACTGAAACAAACACAAAAGAGATTAAAAGCACAAGTTTAACTACAAAATATAACGAAATCATAAGCTAGAAGGGTACAAAATGATATGTAATTATGCACTAATCCCTTTACGTGATTAGTTGGTCTGGGGGCAGAGGATTCTATACACTTGACATTATGAAAGGGAAAGAAATTCCAAGACAGTGGAATCCCTGCCACCTCCAATGATATTACCCGTGAAGCTTCCGCCTCCTCCTCTGAATTCTTGGCAGACGACTTAGCCATGCCCATTTATGAAGAGGAGAAACAGCTACTAATGATTTCAGGTTATTTATCTAGTTATTTCCATTTCAAACAAAGTAATGTAATCATACAAGGATAAATGCAAGTTCAGTTTCTCATTAACAAAAATGTCAAAGGGAAGTAGCTGTTTATAGGTGTCCTAAGGGAGACGCAATCCATGAAGCGTCCTAAAGGAGATGCAGGACGCACCATGTGTATCCTAAGGGAGACGTAAGTTCCTCTCGATGTCCTAAGGGAAACGCAGTCCATGAAGAGTCCTAAGGGAGACGCAGGATGCGCCATATGTATCCTAAGGGAGACACAAGTTCCTATCAGCATCCTAAGAGAGATGCATGACAATCATTTATAAGAGTCCTAAGGGAGATGTAGTCCATGAAGTGTCGTAAGGGAGACGTAGGATGCGCCATGTGTATCCTAAGGGAGACACAAGTTCCTATCAGTGTCCTAAAGGAGACACATGACAGTCATTTATAAGCGTCCTAAGGGAGACACATTCCATGAAGCATCCTAAAAGAGACGCATTCCATAAAGCGTTCTAAGGGAGATGCATTCCATGAAGCGTCCTAAGAAAGACGCAGCATGCGCCATGTATATCCTAAGGAAGATAGGTTCCTGTCAATGTCCTAAGAAAGACGCATGATAGTTATTTATAAGCATCCTAAGGGAGACGCATTCCATGAAGCATCCTAAGGGAGATGCAAGACACGCCATGAGTTTCCTAAAGGAGACGCAGGCTCCTGTTTAAAAGCATCCTAAGGGAGACGCATGATAGTCAAACCATCCAAAAGAAGAAGCAGAAAAGCACCCTTCAAGGAATCGGTGGGTAAACATTCAAACATCTTAAGGGAAATATGACACCAAGAAACCAGCTGGTCACTCAAGCAATTCACAAGACATAATGCAAATTGAAGTGAAAGAAATAACTGAAGTTTCCATAGTAGGATGACCAACCAGCCAAGTTCAACAGAAAGAATATGGTCAAACAAGACCAATTATTGCAAACAAGAAAGTAGATGAAAATAAAAACTTGAAAATATACAAGAGTCTTCCTCTACTTCGAGATTCTGGTAGGAGACCCTTGGTCAGTGACCTCTTCGGCGTCCACCTGATCAACTATGCCTTCAACAGCTCTAGTTGTTTATTCCATGACATCAGCCACCATCTCCTCAGCCATGCCGTCCTCGGTATCTTCCTCCTTAGCTACAGTCTCGTCAGCCACTTGCTCTTTGGCTGCCTCCATAGAAGGGAGCAAGTCAGGGGTAGAGCGCCTCGACATCTTCATCTTCAATGGAATAGCAAGGAGCTGCTCCACTCTTACAGTTCAAGTAACCCAACTTGTATGTGTCAATGACAACCTCAGACTTTGATCATTCAGCAGCCTTATGGTAGGCATCAAACTTGGCTAGAAGTTTATCATAATTATGGGAGATATCAGCATTCTTGCACTCAAGACAAAAGTAGGCCTTTTTTCAACTATGCAGGGCAATGTCAAAAGAGTTGAGTTCACTATCTTTTTTAGAAAGGGAACTCTTTAGCATAGACATGCTCTCCTTCAGTTCAGACATCCTATTTTCACGACTCTAATCTGCTTGGCTCAGAGCTTGCCAATCATACTTTCCAGTCATATCAACATTCTTCTTCTCCAACTAGCTGAGCTAAGCAAAAGAGGGGGCAACATCAAAAAAGTTTTGGATGGCCTCAACAACAAAAACTACTTAGCCGTGGCCGAAGAGCCCTTCACCCAAGCAGATGACCTTCTGGCCTTCTTAGCCGTGGCCATCTTCGCCTCTAAAGGAGTTAACGACGCCAAATTAACTCCATGTTTGACTCCTCGTGGCTCAATAGTTGGATCGTGATGGTTACGCAGAGGAGCAATCCTCCCAGTTCAATCCCCATCCCTTGACCGGTGCAGGCAACTTGAACTCAAGAGAGGAATATTAGCATCTCTTTGCCTTTTGGCAAGTGAACTGGTTCGGCAGGAGACCTCTTTACAGGGTAGATTGCAATTTATGAGCTTGTCAGGGCGCTTGACCTTAGCAGATGACGAAGGAGCAGTTCCTACTTGAGTCTTCTCAGGATATGGGACCTCTTTCGAAGAATACTTGACCACGGCAGAAAGAAGTCTTGGCTTCATTCTTAGCGGAGATATGTCCCTTGGCTGCGAAGTTGCAACTTCATCTTTGGAGGACTTGGCGTCGGCCTTCCTTTTTTAGGGGGTTCAGCCGAGCACTCCTTCTGTGTGAAACGCAAATCATATGAGTCTGGACCATACTACTTCCATCTCTCAACATCATTGGCAAGAGGTGACCACCAGCTTTCTCCTGATACTTGTCTCCGCGCAAATCTCACGGCCTGGAGTTCCGGGCCAAGGGGATATGCGTTGACACGCGGCTTCCTGCAATTCCGTATCTGTTATGATGCATAATTCGTGTGCCACTATGCAGAAATGTGCTGCCTTAGATTACACACAAAAGAAGTCGTATATGGGAAAGCACGAGAGGCAGCACAGGAACGGTCTCCTGGGATGGTGAAGGGCGAAGGGCATAAGTTGGCTAAATCATGGTGGTCTGTAAATCAAGTTTTTTTGCCCTTCAACCTACAAAGGCAGAAGCACTGGATCTTACTTGTTATCGATTTAAAAGAGTGTGAGATAAGGGCATATGATTCAAAAGTAGATCTGTGCAGAACTCAAGCCATCCAACGGGCTATGCAGCCGATGTCCAAAATACCTGCCCTGGTTGTTACACGAAGCTGGATATATTGGGGACGGTCTACTTCGCAAAAGTGAGTGGCCAGTTATTCGCGTTTTGGATGCACCCCAACAAGTAGGCGGGTGAGTCATAGTCGACTGTTGCGTAGATACAGCTGCACCAAAATGGATTCAGTTGCATCATCAACTTGTGATACTCGCAAGTGCACGAACCGTTGGTAGTTTAGCGTATGTTAGTGCGAGGTCGATTCCACAGGGATTGGTGATTGAATAATCCAATTTAATTTTCCTACACAAAACAACAATGAAAACAAAAGAAACAAAACAAGAAGAAAGAATGTACATTACAAGAAAAATAAATTACAATTAAGAAAACATTAAGGAAACTAAGAGATCTTTGAGGAAGAAAGGAGAAGTGTTTGGGAAAAGGGTTTGAGGACATGGAGGCTTTTTGGAGAAGAAAGTAGAAGTAGAGAATTGTTTGAGAAAGTGTTTGGAGAATTTGAGAAGGGAGAAGAAAGTATTTGAGAACTTGGAGAAGAGAAAGGTGTTTGGGAAACTTGAGGATTTTGGAAGAAAAGGGAATTGTGTTTGAGAGCTTTGATGATTTGGAAGGGAAGAGAGATTTGTTTGAGAAAGTGTTTGGGGAACATGGAGAATGTTTGTGAACTTTGGAGAATTTGAGAACTTAGGGAGTGGAGAGAAAGGTGTTTGTGAAGTGTTTGGGACATTTGGAGACTTTGGAAGAAAAATGTGTTTGAAATTTAGTAAAAGGATCATGTTACAACAATTGAGAACTACAAAGGGAAACTAAGAGAATTTGAGGGAGAGAAGGGAAGGGAGCTCTAGAGAAGTGCTTGAGAGCTCCCCCCCTTGGGGTGTGTTTACAAGCCTAGAGAACTTCCCTATTTATAGGCCTAGGGGAAGTGAAAATCTGAATTCAAAAAGACTAATGCATACAACACTTGAATTATAAAATCTGAAATGGTTGATGCACTTGTATTAGAAAATCTTTAATGGTTGATGCACTTGTATTAGAAAATCTTGAATGGTTGATGCACTTCACCACTAAATCCCACCAGCAGCCCTAGCTCATCTTCATGTCACCATGACCAAGCTTCCAACCAGAAATGATAGCTCATGCCTAACTCACCATGACCAAGCATCCAACCAGCACATGCTGAGGTCAGCATGACTAGCAACTTCAAGGGCTTACAACTTGGGCTTTTCTTAATCAAATTAGGACTTTAAGCACTCGAAATTGAAGTTCAGAATGTCTTCTTTCCAGCCATATGTTATTTGGGCCAATCCAAGGTCGGAGGAAGAAGTTAAGGCCGAAACAAATTGCTAACTCATTTTCGGCGCTGATAAGATCCATTCTGAGCATGGTTCAGTGTTTGCTAGGTAACGGACTCCAGATTTATCCAATGGGACTGACTTTTGGATATGTTATAGTAAACACCCATTGGAACAACATTGATGAAGAATTCTACCTCATTGGAGCTGTGTAGGTTGCTGAAACAAAGCTTGCAATATGACCTACGGAACTGGACTGGCAGGGGGCTGTAGCCATAATGAATTTGTCTTTAAGCTCTTCATCAATTCATCCAAATTAGGCCTTAACATGCTTGAATTGCATGAATTATGCTCTCCAAATCCATCATTGTTACATAAAGCTCAATTAACTGAAAGATAAACACAAAAAGGATTAAAAGCACAAGTTTAACTCAAAAACATAACCAAATCATAAGCTAGAAGGGTAAGAAATAATATACAATTATGAACCGATCAAATACCTAAACACACTGTGTTATGAAAGTGCGCTTCTGTTGTACAATGAATGACAGCTGCTTCACTATGTTTCAAGGGCGACTGTGAGATGTACATTCTCAAATACCTGAAGTTTCTGACCTCCAATGTAGACCTAGCCAATATTTCCCATCATGCCATGCCCTTGTATCGGTTGAAGCTCGATGTGCAGTTGTTGCAGGGATATTAACGCCTGTGATTAATTAGGAGAGGCAATATGACATAACTGGGTGGGTGTAGTATATGAACTTGCAAACTTCATTTCACTGGGTGGGCGGTTTGTAATTATGTAAGTAACAGTTGTTGAACTGAAGAAATTCATATAGCTTGGTATTGGCTCAATTCACGAGATAGAGAACTAACCTTTCTATAATATAAGGGAAGCTCGAAGAGCTTTCTTCGCATGCTTGAGGGCATCTTTCCCGTTTGTACGAAGGTTTTGAAAAGGTAGTTTTCAGTCTTACTTGTTAATGAACAAACTCTTCTTTATGATCCAACTCCCCCTTTTGACTTCAAATTAAAGAATAAGTTATTTTTATTGGGTTCAAATACAACCTGTACGAAAACGTGAACACATGTTGTTGATACTATGCTGAACCATAAACCGTAAATGGTGTATGATTGTTTTCAAATGTGGAATAAATAGGAATGTTTCTTGTTTACGGCAAACAAGATTGTGAAGTTCAAGATGCAGGCATATCAAACGTTCAAAAATTCATTTCCTAATTATGCTCAATGATTAATTCATAATAGTAGATTTGCAAACACTTCTTCATATTTCATAGCTATCCGGATTAGAAAATTAAAAAATATATACTTGAAAAGCCAAAAGAGAACACAATTTAAAAATATATACTTGAAATTGCTTGAAGATTTCCATACGCAAAAAGTTTCTTACTTCTTCATCACTTGAACTGCCAAATTCAGAAATGATAGAACTAACAACAGTAGGAGGATATTTTTAATGCCCTTCACTATACGGATGACTTCATCATATGCATTAAGTTCCTTCACATCCAGCTGGTTTTGAATTTGAGATTCAGTTGGCATGTTGCCTCCTGTCACCCATTCATAGCCACTACACCTTGTAGCTCCCTAAAAAAACATAACAAAGTTACACTTTTCAGTTTCGGATTACAAGGTCAGACCCAATTCTTCTACTCTGTAGCAGTTTTCGTTGGCTTAGGCAATGGCCGATCTGAGTTAGTGTTATTGGCTTAGGGAAGATAATACTTACATATGTTGTGAAGCACTTCCAATACGGTCTTCCCATATTCCTTTCAGATTTGGAAATTAGCATAACCATCTCAGCATTGCAGTGTCGACACCTCTTTTCTTAAGTGTTTGTTGAAGAATTCGACATGGCTTTGCCCAGAAGGGAAAATGAAGATAACAGAAGATGACAACCCTTCAAAAAATTTGCTCAAAACCCCCAAATAATTTTCCTTCAAATCTGAAAAGGAATTTTATTTTATTTTTTGGGGAGAACTAATATGGAGTTTCAAGATTGAATTGTCCTGTTTTGGTCGTAACAATCCGTGACTGTGAGCGGCAAATTCAAAATTTGCAGGAATGTTTTTTATTTGTGAACTCCCCAAACACGACTGATCGCTTCAGGGCAATGGTCGCTTTTTACCGAGAGTGAAACTCTTGGCGTTAGTGAAGAAACGACTGGTCTTTTGTCATAAACCGACCAGTCGCCTGGTTTTCGAAAATGTTGACAGTGATTCTTCTTCGGATGAGTTTGATGCGATACCCCACTTTGCTCTTCCATTGTCCCAATCGGGTATTTTCTGATTACCTATCTACTTTACCACTCTGTGCAAAACCTGAAGTATAATATTCTCCTCATATACATGCCAAGTCCAAATATCTCATTAGCCATTATGTGTCAACTCATCATTTATCTAACTCATATGCATCATATTTGTGTCAATTATCTAGGATATGTGTGCCAACTAAGTTGCAGGATGTTTTATCTGATTCCAAATAGGTGGATGGAACAAATGTTGAGATGGAGCCATTTGCGATTTAGTTCCTTTGCCAGAAGGGAAGAAAGCTGTTGGGTGCATATGGGTGTTTACTTTGAAGCATAAGGTTGACGGTTCCATTGACCGTTACAAAGCTAGATTGGTAGCAAAGGGTTATACCTAAACCTATGGAGTAGATTATTTAGAGACCTTTGCCCTGGTAGCAAAGCTCAATAATATGTGTGTACTTTTGTCCTTTGCTACTAATCTAGATTGGCCCTTGTTGTTGTTTGATGTGAAGAACACATTTCTGCATGGTGACCTCAAGGAAGAAATCTTCATGGATCTTTGTTATGGTATTAATGTGAACTCCAAGAAGGGTGTTGTGCGTAAACTACGAAAATCCTTATATGGGTTAAAGCAGTCTCCAAGAGCGTAGTTTGGGAGGTTTGCTGCATCTATGAAGAAATTTGGCTATGTACATAGTAACTCAGACCACACCTTGTTTCTTGAAGCGTAATGGGGGTAAATTAACAGCTTTAATTATTTATGTTGATGATATGATTGTGACCGGAGATGATCAGTTAGAAATGCAAAATTTCATAATTATCTTGCTTCTGAATTTTAGATGAAATCATTGGGAGAATTGAAGTATTTCCCAGGGATAGAAGTTGCGAGATCTAAACATGGTATCTTTCTCCCAAAGAAAGTATATCTTGGATTTTCTTGCTGAAACTGATATGTTGGTTTGTAAACTGATTGATACCTCTAGTGAATAAAATCACAAGTTGGGGTTATATCCTGATCAAATACCTACTTTTAAGAAGCGATATTAAAGGCTTGTGGGAAAATTGATTTATTTGGCTCGTACACGTCGTGACATTGCATATGCAGTTCCTGTAGTAAGTCAATTTATGCTTTCGCCGAGTGAGGATCATATAGGCGTTGTTATGCGTATCTTAAGGTATCTGAAAGTAACTCCTGGCAAGGGTTATGTTTTCCAAGTATGATTATAGGGATGTGAAATGGTATACTGATGCTAATTGGGCTGGGCGGTCACTGATATGCGTTCTACGTCTGGCTATTTCATGTTTGTTGGTGGTAATCTTGTTACTTTGAGAAGTAAAAAGCAAAATGTAGTGTCTCGGTCTAGAGTAGAGGCCAAGGATCATGAGATGGCTCAAGGTGTGTGCGAGTTATTGTGGTTGAGGAGATTGTTGAGAGATCTTGGGTTTGAGCCACAGAAACCCATGGATTTATATTGTGATATTAGTTGCGATTGCTTATAACCCTATGCAACATGATCATACAAAGCATGTGGAGGTTGATCGACATTTTATTAAAGTGAAGTTGGATACATAGATTGTTTCTTTTCCGCAAGTTCTAGAGTATCAGTTAGCATATGTTCTTACAAAAACTGTTTCTACCAGTATCTTTCTCAACTCGCTTGACAAGTTGGGCATACGTGACATCTTTGCTCCAACTTAAGGAGAAGTGTTAGCGAGATCCTAATTTAATTAGGAGACTTATTTCCTAGTCTATTAGGATTTTATTTCTTTCCCTGTGTACAGATATTGTGTAATTAAGATTTTATCTTGTTTCCTTGTATAACCCTACTAAGGTTTACAACCTTGTATTATAAATACCTCCTTTTGGAGAAAGAAATACAATTTATGAAAATATTCTACCCCATATTGGGGTGTAGGGATGTTGTTAGTATGAAAATTGTATTGGCATTTTCATAGTGTGTGAATATCTTTTACTGGAAGTTTTGGTGCAACACATTCAATCTTGGATTTTCGAAGTGTGACTTGATTGATATGAGGAAACTGGTTTCTGGTAAATCATGACATAATCATGCATTCATGATTATAGGATACCTAGTTGGAGTTATTTTCACTCAAGTATTTTTATGTTAATCCTATTTTTAATAGGATTAGATTTTATCTTTTGAGATTCTTTCCTAGTTGGACTCTATTTTAATTTAAGTTAAAATATTATGTTTTCATTATTCTTGACTTGGATAGCACGTTCTATTGGTTTCATTGTGTCATCTTGTTATATTTAGTTTCCTTGTATAACAATAGATTGGAGCAAAAGCTATTTGAGATAGTGCATAAGCTGGCAACTTTAAATAGGATTCTAAGAATCAAATCTCATCTATTGCAAGAGATTGATCATGTGGCTTGGTGGACTTCTCTTGCAAATAGGAGAATATGTCTATATAAAAACATGGCGTGCCTGTCTTTTATTGACATGACTTTTGATATTTGTGTTGAGCATATAGAATTCTTAAGAAAAAGCAACTGTGCATATATTTGAGATAAATCATCAAGTGTTCGATGTTTACTTGGTGATTTATCAAACACTTTAATCATTCATGTTGCATTCATGTGCATTGTTCGGTGACTCGATACGGTTGAGGGCACCAAGACCGTGGTGGCACTTTTCCTCTAGCTGGCTTGAAGCGATTGTAACCAGTATTGCGTTCAACATAAGGAGTGTTGAAAATCATCCCATGACAGAAGTTGAGTTACGAAGAAGTCGGTAAACATGATCTAGAATGTGTCTAGGATAAGTGTGTGAGTACTTCTTGTAATCATCGTTCTATAGTGGATTTGTATTTGGACTGAGGAGTCCTTTAGATTTTTCCCAGAGGTGGGGTTTTACCACATAAAATAATTCTTTGCGTGTTCCTTTATTTTATGTTCAACACGTTTCAGGATTGATAAGCCATATTAATCCTGCTACCGAAATTTATTTTTTGTTTATTGATTATAATCATTAATTGGCCTATTCACTCCCTTCTAAGCTTTTTTAGTCATCCTATAGGTATTTTCAAATGTTCCAATCAACTCTTACTCTTTATCAATTTGATTTTAGATTTTCTACCTTTGCTTGGTCAACCTAGATTTGTAGACAGACTATGTACAAAACCCAAAGAAATAGAAAGAAAACAAAACAAGGAATGGGTCAAAGTCAACCTAGATTTGTAGACAGACTAGATTGCTTGTTCAACCTTTGCTTGGTCAATAACCTAACTCTTCAATGTCTTCTTGTATGCCTTGTTTTACAAGTCCACCTTACCTGTTCTCCCCTAAACCCACGTATGTTTTCTACACAATTAAATCATGCACATGCAACATTTCTTTGATTCTAGGCCAACATTGACCTTGACTTGCGTCTCGCTGCGCTATACCAGTGATCAATGGGTCAAAGTCTGTAAATGGGGAAGAATCAAAATCATCGTCTCTGTTTTACAAAATCACTTTTTGACACGCTACATTTGCAAAGTGAAAGTGGCTCTCTATTCTATCTACTATCTTATAACCTTTCAAGCCGACTTGAATTGAAACTAAAGTGAAATTGTTATATATTTTCAGTTTAAAAAGATAATAAAAATCATGATTAACAAAAATAATAGTATTGTTGGACTTGGACTTGGACTTGGAGTACTCTTTTTTCAGATCTCAAACTTCTACATTTAGCATCGGTGCATTTGTATGCATTTACTAAAATCTTGACCATGTGATTTATTTAATGATATTAATTAATCCACATTAGCATATTTATAGTATCTTTAAAAATCAGATGATGTACCGTATCACCCCTTCCACCCGCATTTCCACTATCACAAACCCTCTTCCCAGACTCCTACGTTGCGTTGCCATGGCTACCATCTCTTACAAATCAGAATCAGATAGTGTTTACATACAGCAAAAGTGAAACGTTTCTAATTGACCACCATAATAATGAGGACCCGGTATGAGGGAGCCCTAAATCCACAGTAAAAGATTGCTTTTTTCGAGGGACAGTGCTGGTATATATATCTTTCTGATCACAACCCAATTGAATCCTTCTCATCATGCATCTTTTTGTATCTAATTGTGGACCGACCACGACTTGACTTGGCAATAGCTTTTCGTAAAAGTGGTGAATTATTGATAGGATATCTAATTGTTTATTAGAAAATTGCCGGTACCATATCATTTATTGATATCTAATTGTTGCCCATTTACAAGTCTTTTCCAGACCCCACACGGTAATGTAACTTTCTATTCATGAAGCTTGACTTGGCAGTAGCTTCCACGCTAGTTGGTAACTTATGCACAGAGCAGGAAATTCTACTCGTTGTTAGAATTTGTATAGGAAAATACGCTTTCATTTAATCCCACGTTGAAAGCGAGTGGTTTTCTTTTATTGTTTATAAATATTAACACTTTTAAAATACAAAATAGGATATCAGCCTAATGGAGGCAAAGCTGGGCCGCCTTGCTTATTGCCAAAAATGGAATTATTACCTCTGTACCCTCTTGCGTTGACGTGGTACATCCGTATTACTCTATAATTTCTTGTAGAGAGACTACTTACCAAACCCAAAAAATAGAACAAGGAAAATAAGAGAACGGATTTACTACCGAATCAATATTAATACCTAACTCTTCAATAATGTCTTCTTGTATGCCTTGTTTTACAAGTCCACCTTACCTGCTCTCCCCTAAACCAACGTATATATATGGTCTTTCAAGTCTCCCCATATGTTTTCAACCCAATTAAATCATGCACATGCAACAACATTGACTTTACTTTCTTCTCGCTGTACCAGTGGTCAATGGGTCAAAGTCTGTAAATGGGGAAAAATCAAAATCATCCTCTCTGTTTTAGAAAACCGCTTTTTGACCCGCTACGTCTGCGGAGCAATGTTAATTGCTTCTATATATAAAATGATATCCATTAATTCAACACAAAATACCTACTTAAATTTGTGTCTTTGCTTCCCTTGTAGTCATGTCGTGGACATCTAAGCAACTCCTCTTTCTGCTTGCTGGTTTCGCTCTTAATCTGACGCTACTTGTTCATTCCCAAGATGATCAATCAGGTATAAATATCAGCAGCAAGAAAAAATAAATCTTTAATTTTGGTAGCATAGTATATAGCTAAGATATATACCTCTCTTTTTTACATATATGTGTTTATATATCTCAGGGTTCATTAGCATAGATTGCGGCCTCCAGACAGATTCAGGTTATTCTGAAAAGATAACTGGCATTAACTACATTTCTGACGCAACCTTCATAGACACCGGTGCAAGTAAATCCCTGTTACCTACTTACACAGGTAACTATCAACAGCCATACGAGTCTGTTAGGAGCTTCCCCGAAGGAACCAGGAATTGCTACGAGATAAATGTTACAAGCGGCAACAAATATTTGATCCGAGCAAGCTTTTTATATGGGAATTATGATGGCCAAAATAAGATACCAGAATTTGAACTGCACCTTGGACCTAATTTGTGGGATACTGTTAGTCTTGAAACCTCCGTATCCACGGACAAAGAGCTCATATATGTCCCACTCCGAAACTATATACATGTTTGTTTGGTGAACACAGGCTCTGGGGTTCCATTTATATCTGCTCTAGAACTCAGGCCTTTACCTAATGCATCTTATCCAACGAAAACAAGGTCGTTGGCACTTGTCTCCCGGTATGACACGGGCCAAAGACCTAATAGGAGAGGATACAGATGAGTCGTCTCCTAGCTAACAATGAATTTTATATATATATATGTGTGTGTGTGTGTGTGTGTTTGCAATCCTTGAAACTTTTAATTTTGATTATATTTTGATAGAACGTTGGCTTTAATTAGGTATCCACTCGATATTCTTGATCGATTCTGGTATGCCTATAATGACCTCGATGATTGGACACAATTAAACACCTCATCCACCATCAACTCTGAATCTGTAGAACAGTACCAACTACCATCAGTTGTTATGAGTACTGCTTCAACGCCAAAAAATCCAAGTGATTCCTTGAATATTGTTTTCTCGTTGCCTGACAAAAATGCAGAATATTACAGGTACCTGCATTTTGCAGAAGTTGAGAGGCTCCAACTCAACCAATCTAGACTGCAATATATTATCAGGAACGGACACCGCACTTTAGAGCCATTCGCTCCTCCTTACTTGACCTCATATGTCATTGAAAGCAAAGGGGCTTGGAGTACTAATGCACTATCTGCTAACATTTCAATCGTCAGGGCTGAGAACTCTACCCTTCCACCTATCCTCAATGCTTTCGAGATTTATTTGGTTAAACATTTCGTAGAAGCAGAAACAAACCAAGAAGATGGTAACCACTAACTAATTAGTTCTTCCTTACACAAGTGGCTTCCTCTCGTTTAGTACCTTACCAGTATGGAAGTATACATATGAATTCTTCTGATGAAATCTTCTGTTTGCGTGTGAAAATATTAGTTGCCACAATCGCATCGATCAAGTCAACTTATAATATTAAAAGAAATTGGCAAGGAGATCCATGTGCCCCTCAAGATTACGTTTGGCAAGGAGTAAAGTGTAACTATCAAGAATTTGAGTCACCAAGAATCATATCCTTGTAAGTATATGTAACTTCAAACAAACTTCTTCTGATTTGAGTTAATTGTACCTCATGTGTTCACTAGTGAAGTTACAAAACATACAATCAGGAACTTGTCCTCGAGTGGCTTAACAGGGGAGATAGCTGCTTCTATATCCAATCTCACAATGATACAGTCTTTGTAAGTGGTCGTACTGCATTTGCTAATGTAATGAGAAGGTAGACAATTCCGTTTAATGTAACTGAATTGAGCTGCTCATGATTTCAGGGATCTATCAAACAACAACTTAACAGGACCAATTCCAGAATTTTTGTCCAAATTCCAGAATTTGACTGTGCTGTAAGTTATTTGGTTATATGTCTAAAGTACTGTAAATGCTTAATTTGTTATAAAGCACTGTGATAGATTTTATCTTTGCAGAAACTTGGAGAAAAACAAGTTCACAGGCTTGGTTCCGGTAGGACTGATTGAAAGAAAGAATAATGGTTTTATGTTATTAAGGTATGCCTTTGTTAGTAAATCATGCCCTTCAAATTCAGTGTTTCGCTCACCCTAAAATTGAATCTTTTCTATTTTAATTTGGACAAATTTTAAAAGATCCTCCCAAACTATACAGTCATTTTCAAGTTCATACACCCACCTTTGGGGACTTTACAAGTACATACTCAAAGTCACGGCAAAGAGCCCCCAAGCTGTTTGGTTGCTGTTGTGGGGGTTTGAGTGGAGTGGGGTTTGGATCGGGGTGGCTTCAATGGTTGTTGGAAGGGGTGCGTTGCTGATGGCGGCGCTTGGTGGGAGGAAAGGAGAGATTTTTTTTTTTTTTTCTTTTTAATTTTTAAAAAGTAAAGAATTTTTTATTATTTGTTTGTCCATCTGGAGTTCCATGTCATTAAAAATGGGGCCTATGTTTGACACATCAGCATTTAACAGACTTAATAACGGTTTTGTGTAACGGAGGGGGAAATTTGTAGGTTCCTTGACTTTGAGTATGTACTTGTAAATGTCCCCAAAGGTGGGTATGAATTTGAAAATGACCCTAAGTAGTTTGTCCTTTTAATTTTCTATTAACATACCATAAGTGTTTCTATTTTAATTTTCAAATATCCTTAGAATCCAAAGTTATTAATTATCAGGTATTTCCTTAGAATCTGATTATTGAGAGTTATATAACATATATATTTTATAAAATCAGTCATTAGAATTTATCAAATCTAACTGCAATTTCCAACCATTTGATCTCATTTTGTGCGATAATCCACATCTATCTCGGCATGGTTCTTGCAAATTAAAGAAGAAGCACAATTTCATTATTCCCATAGTAGTGCCAACCGCTGGAATTTCCATCCTCTTGTTAGTTGCAGTAGCTATCTGGTGGTGGAGCCTCAAAAGGAATAGGCAAGAGGGTAAGACTTCCAATATTTGTTAAAGTAATTTCTTTCGGCAATAAATGATGAAGACTGAAGGTTTTGGTTGTATACGATACATGCTCATTAAACTTTGTTGTGAATTTCTGATAAACTCACTGCCCTTAAAGATCTTGTTGTTGATGGACTTTAGACAAAGAACTCAATGATGGATGAGTCTTACACACACACACAAATTAACCAAGCACAAATGACACAAGTGTTTATAGAGGTTCAGCAAATTGCCTACATCCTCTTTGGTGATCACCTTGAGAAATTTCACTAATGAAGATAGGTTACAACTTTGGTTTACAAAAGGAAACCCCCTTAGAACACTACCCTCACAATCTGTTTCTCTCTCACCCTTGCTCAATACCTTGATACACTTAGAGAACTCTCTTGCTCTCCCCTTGGCTCTCTTGACAAAGCTGAAGACTCCAAACTCTAACAACTCAGAATTCCAGATTATACCACTTACAATTATTCAACTTGTTTTCTCCTCTTGTGTTATCTTACTTCACCCCATTTCCTACACAAGCCAATGGACATAGGATAAGGCACCATCTTTGTCCTCCACGTTCCTCCTTTAGTCAATAACTTAGACTAAATGTCAGATCAAGTAGGTAAATAACATTCCACTCAGCCTCCTCCCACTTACACCAGAAAAGAGAGAGTGATATCTTTGAAATAAGATAACCAATTAGCCATGAGTGCTATCCCAACTATCCAGCAGGTAGTCAACGTTCTTACACCTCAGAAGTGACCCACAAAGCCTCTGAAATCATGTGGAAAGCGATAGCCATCGAAAACACAGTTGAAAACACGTAAGAAAAACGTCACAGCACGCTGGACGACGACCGTCGCCAGTTCCTGGCGACCGGTCGCTTTTGAACAGAATGCTCCAATTCGTTTCTCTGACAAAACGACCGGTCGTAAATGGCGTGCGACCGGTCGCTTCTCTCTATCGACGACCGGTCGCAAGGAGATAGCGACCGGTCGCTCTCTTCACTTCCTCCAGACTTCGATTCTGTGTAAAACGACCGGTCGCAAATGTCCAGCGACCGGTCGCTTCAGGCAGATTCAAAATCTCCATTTTCAGCGCCAAAACATCCTTGTATCTTTAGGTGAGCCATTTTTCCAACAATCTCCACCATGGCGAGCCTAATACTCTCCTTGTGGACATCATTGTCTTCTAGGACATCTGTAATGTCTTGAGAATCGTCCTAATAACTCTCAAGAACACCACCTCAATCTTTAGCATGTAACAAGATTGAGCAAGCTCAAACAATGCTTGAACTTTGCTGTTGTGACTGGCTTTGTTAGACAATCTGAAGCATTCTCCTTCGTATGAACCTTCATTACAGTAATGTCTCCATCATTCACCCAATCCCTTATCCGGTGGTATCTCACATCAATGTGTTTGGACCTTCCATGGAACACTTGATTCTTTACTAAGCATATAGCACTTTGACTGTCACTTTGAATCACCACCAAGTCTTGAGCTATCCCGAATTCCTTTGCCAATCTCTTCAGCCATACCGCTTCTTTTGAAGCTTCCGTTAAAGCCATATACTCCGCTTCCGTAGTAGACAAGGCACTAACCGATTGTAACACTGCTCTCCAACTAATCGGTCCTCCACCACAAGTGAAGACATATCCTGTGGTGGATCTCCTCTTGTCAAGATCTCCAGCATAATCAGAATCTACAAACCCCGACACACATGCCTTTCCTTGTTGTCTTTCAAACAATATCCCAAGCCTTTTGGTGCCCTTCAAGTACCTGAGAATCCATTTTGCTGCTGCCCAATGTTGCTTTCCAGGATTCGCCATATACCTTGACACCACACTTACGGCTTGAGCTAAGTCGGGGCGTGTACAAACCATTGCATACATGAGACACCCTACCAAGCTTGCATATGGAACTTTACTCATATATTCCTTCTCTTCTTCCGTAGAAGGACATAGCTGAGCACTTAACTTAAAATGCTCCGCCAAAGGAGTAGACACCGGCTTGCAATCCATCATATTGAACTTTTCAAGTACCTTGGAAATGTACTTGCTTTGTGACAGCCACAACTTGCCTTCATTTCTGCCTCTCCTTATCTCCATTCCTAGGATCTTTTGTGCAGCACCAAGATCCTTCATGTCAAACTCCCTTCCAAGCAATGTCTTCAAATTCTGGATTTTTGACATGTCTTTACATGCAATTAGCATGTCATCAACATAAAGAAGCAAAAGGATGAAGTTACCATCCTTGAATGCATGAGAGTAAACACAACAATCAGATTCACATCTTCTATACCCAATCTTCATCATGTAAGAATCAAAGCATTTATTCCACTGTCTTGGAGATTGCTTCAGCCCATATAAAGACTTCTTCAACCTACAAACCAGATTTTCCTTCCCTGCTTCAATGAACCCTTGAGGTTGGCACATGTAGATGTCTTCCTCCAATTCACCATGAAGGAAAGCAGTCTTCACATCCATTTGCTCCACCTCCATGTCCTCTTGTGCTACTATGGAGAGTAGTAGCCGTATAGAAGTATGTTTCACCACCGGAGAGAAGATTTCATCATAATCAACTCCCTCCTTTTGCAAGAATCCTTTTGCCACCAACCGAGCTTTGAATAAGGTGGCACCCTTCTCATGCATTTCTTCTTTCTTCCTAAACACCCATTTGCAGCCAATAACCTTGCGACCTTTGGGTTTAGGAACTAACTCCCAAACTGAGTTTTGGTGTAGAGATTCCATCTCTTGCATCATAGCTTCCATCCAACTTTCCCGTTCCTTGTTCTCAACAGCCTCTTGGAACGTGGTTGGTTCTTCTTCACTAGCATTTAGGGCATAGTGAACTGCATCCATCTCCCATCCAAACCTTTGAGGTGGTTTGATGGTTCTCTTGGGCCTGGACCGAGCTATAGATGATGGCTCCACCTGTTCTTGAGCCTCTTCTTCTTCTTGAGTGTGTTGTTGATGCTGCCCAGCTTCTTCCTCTTCAATGTCAGACTCCACCTCCTCCTAAACGTCTTCAGTTGGCTGTTTCTGAGAAGTCTTTCTTGACACCTTCTTGAGTGGAACTTCAATGGTTGTTTCTTTCTCAACAACATCCTCCTTTGCCTCTGAATTCTTGACTTTGTTCATAGGTATGGTCTTCTCATCAAACACAACATTTCTGCTGAGTATCTTCTTGTGGTTCACATGATCCCATAGCTTGTAGCCCTTCACACCACTCTCAAATCCAATGAAAATACATTCAAGAGACTTTGGCTTCAACTTGGATCTTTCATCACTAGGAATAAGTGCATATGCACTGCATCCAAACACCTTAAGATTCGAATAATCAATTGACTTATTAGACCATACCTCCTCTGCACATTTGAACTCAAGATTTCTTGAAGGCGATCGGTTAACCAAATAGGCAGCGTGGTTAACCGTTTCTGCCCAAAAAGATTCGGGCAATCCTGCATGAATTCTCATACATCTCTCACGCTCCATGAGAGTTCGGTTCATCCTCTCCGCAGCTCCATTTTGTTGGGGTGTCTTCTTTACGGTAAAGTGCCTTTTAATGCCTTCACTTCTACAAAACTCAAGGAACTTGCTGTCTTTATATTCACCACCATTGTCACTCTTTAGGATCTTGATCTTTCTTCCGGTTAGGTTCTCTACTTCCGCCTTCCACTCTTTGAATTTGGTGAAGACCTCAGATTTCTCCTTCATGAAGTAGACCCAAACCTTCCTGGAAAAATCATCCAAGAAAGTCACAAAATAGCGAGCTCCACCCTTCGATTTAACCGGTGATGGCCCCCATACATCCGTGTGAATATAATCTAGCACACCTGTGCTTTCTTCCTCTTTGTTTCGCTGCTTGAAAGCTATTTTTGATTGCTTTCCCATGGTACAAAATCTGCAGAACTCAAGCTTGCAACTTTGAACACCTTTCAACAACTTTCTTTTGTGTAGTTCCTGCATGCCCCTCTCACTCATGTGCCCTAGCCTCAAATGCCAAAGCTGAGTTTCATCTTCCGAGTCCTTGCTTGTAGATACAGCTGCTCCACCTATGATTGTTGTACCACACAACCTATATAGACAGTTAGGTTGAATTTCTCCCTTCATAATCACAAGTGAACCTTTTGAGACTATGAGTTTCCCTCCATTTGCTTTGAATGAATAACCATTCTTATCAAGAGTTCCAAGGGAAATGAGATTCTTACGCAACTTTGGAATGTGCCTTACCATTCCAAGTGTCCTAACAGCCCCATCATGCATCTTCACCTTGATTGTACCGGTGCCTTTGACTCTACACATTGAGCCATCCCCCATCATCACTTCACTGCTATCTTCTTTCTCATACGTGTCAAACCACTCCTTGTTTGAGCACATATGATATGAGCACCCAGAATCCAAAATCCAATCGGAAGAGGAACACCTTGAAGAATTAGCCAATGCATTTGTTTTAACATTGCTATTAACACACAAAAGCTCACCATCACTCTCAGTGACAAACTCAGCTGTGTTTGCTGCATTCTTCCCTTTGTTCTTCTTCTCCTTCCATATGGGGCAATTTCTTTTCCAGTGCTCCTTTGACCCACACTCGAAACAACCTTCCTTTGCCTTGGATTTGGACCTTCCTCTATTGCCTTTCTTGCCATCACGCTTCTTTGAACGGCCTCTCTCTCCGGTCTTTGCAACTAGACCTTCACCTTGAGAGTTTTCTCCCGAACGTTGAGTCATCCTATGGTGTGTCATGATGTCTTGCACCACAGGCTCAAAATCAAGAGTAACCTTCCCGAACATAAGAGTGGTCCGGAAATGTTTATAGGACGGAGGTAAGGATGTCAACAACATAAGAGCCTTATCCTCCGGAACTATAATTCACATCCATTCTCTGCAAGTCAGCAACACATCTATTGAAACTACTTAGATGTTCCATTAGATTTCCTCCCTCCTCCATCTTAAGATTCAGGAGTTCTTCCTTGAGGAAGAGCTTGTTGGACAACGACTTCCCTGCAAACATTTCTTCGAGCTTCTCCCATGTTTGCTTCTCCGTATCCTTTATCACGTTGATGAGCACCTCATCGGAGAGGTAGTTTTCGATGGCTCCTCTGGCTAACTCGTCAAGAACTCCCCACTCATCATCCGTCATGCTTGCTGGCTTCTTCTCCTTGCCAACCAACACAACATGGAGTTGTTGTTGTGTAAGAGCTGACTTCATCCTTCGTTGCCAAAGAGTGAAGTTCTCCTTCCCTGTGAAAGGCTTTAACTCCACCTTCATGCTTGCTACCTGTGGTTGCTTCACATGATGTGAACTGCTACCACTCTCAGCTTCTAAGTCACTTGCCATCTTCAACACACTAGCACTCCAAGAGAAGAACTAGTTCCAGCTGCCAAACCTGGCTCTGATACCACTTGTTGTGAATTTCTGATAAACTCACTGCCCTTAAAGATCTTGTTGTTGATGGACTTTAGACAAAGAACTCAATGATGGATGAGTCTTACACACACACACAAATTAACCAAGCACAAATGACACAAGTGTTTATAGAGGTTCAGCAAATTGCCTACATCCTCTTTGGTGATCACCTTGAGAAATTTCACTAATGAAGATAGGTTACAACTTTGGTTTACAAAAGGAAACCCCCTTAGAACACTACCCTCACAATCTGTTTCTCTCTCACCCTTGCTCAATACCTTGATACACTTAGAGAACTCTCTTGCTCTCCCCTTGGCTCTCTTGACAAAGCTGAAGACTCCAAACTCTAACAACTCAGAATTCCAGATTATACCACTTACAATTATTCAACTTGTTTTCTCCTCTTGTGTTATCTTACTTCACCCCATTTCCTACACAAGCCAATGGACATAGGATAAGGCACCATCTTTGTCCTCCACGTTCCTCCTTTAGTCAATAACTTAGACTAAATGTCAGATCAAGTAGGTAAATAACATTCCACTCAGCCTCCTCCCACTTACACCAGAAAAGAGAGAGTGATATCTTTGAAATAAGATAACCAATTAGCCATGAGTGCTATCCCAACTATCCAGCAGGTAGTCAACGTTCTTACACCTCAGAAGTGACCCACAAAGCCTCTGAAATCATGTGGAAAGCGATAGCCATCGAAAACACAGTTGAAAACACGTAAGAAAAACGTCACAGGCACGACTGGACGACCGGTCGCCAGTTCCTGGCGACCGGTCGCTTTTGAGCAGAATGCTCCAATTCGTTTCTGTGACAAAACGACCGGTCGTAAATGGCGTGCGACCGGTCGCTTCTCTATCGACGACCGGTCGCAAGGAGAGAGCGACCGGTCGCTCTTCGACTTCCTCCAGACTTCGACTCTGTGTAAAACGACCGGTCGCAAATGTCCAGCGACCGGTCGCTTTTAGGCAGATTCAAAATCTCCATTTTCAGCGCCAAAACATCCTTGTATCTTTAGGTGAGCCATTTTTCCAACAAACTTGTCATGTTCTTAGGAGGAGATGTCATAGATGAAAAAGCCAGCCCTCAGTATGGATCATTAGAATCAACAAAGCGACAGTTTACATATTCTGAGATACTAAAGATGACCAACAACTTTGAGAGGGTTCTTGGCAAAGGTGGATTTGGAACCGTTTATCATGGCTACATGGACCATACTCGAGTAGCTATAAAGATGCTTTCAGCATCGTCTGTTCAAGGGTTCCAACAATTTCATGCAGAGGCATGTTTGTCAAATTAAATAAACTAACACAATGTCTTGAGCTCAATCTTATGTGATGAATTGACATGTGTTTATTTGTGGCCTCTTAAATTGCAGGTTAATCTTCTTATGAGAGTTCATCATAAAAACTTGACAAGCCTTGTTGGATATTGCAATGACGAAATCAACGTAGGGCTTGTGTACGAGTATATGGCCAACGGAAACTTATTGAACCATCTTTCAGGTTTGGCTGCAAGTAGTCCTTCCAAATTTTTGGGAACTCTGTAACTTAATTCTTGCACCACCATATGATTAGGGCTCCTTTGTAAGTTAAGACAGAAAGAAACAAGGCTTACGCTCTTCTGTTCTTATGGATGCAGATAGCAGATCAAGTATCTTGACTTGGGAAGATAGACTTCGAATAGCAACAGATGCTGCACAAGGTCTGCAACTAATAAAATGATTTTCATGATCCTTTTTTTAGTAAGAATCTCTTTTATTTGTTTGAAGTTTTGTGTGAGTGATGTAAGAATTTTAAAATGCAGGATTGGAGTATCTGCATTGTGGTTGTAAGCCGCCTATAATGCACAGAGATGTGAAATCAACCAACATCTTGCTGAATGAAAATTTCCAAGCCAAAATATCTGATTTTGGCCTGTCTAGAAATTTCCCTACAAATGATGGAACTCGTGCTTCCAGCCTTCTTGCTGGCACTCCTGGTTACCTTGATCCTGAGTAAGTATTTCACACTTTTAATTTTCCCATTATCATCTTTACTGGTACTTAAATTCACAAGTAGTCTGGGAAGCAAACACAAATTAACTAAAAGAGCAAGAAGAATTAGGAAAGTGGTGGACATTTTAGCAAAGTCCTTTGCATCAGAAAATGTGATCTGATGAGTTCCATGTATGGTTTGGCTTGCAGGTTCTACCTATCAAACAGGTTAAATGAGAAAAGTGACGTTTATAGCTTTGGAGTTGTGCTGTTGGAGATTATCACAAGCAGACCGGTTTTAACGAGGACGCATGAGAGAATTCACATAAGTCAATGGGTTGGTTTCATGCTTGCTAATGGAGACATTAACAGCATCGTCGATCCGAGGTTAGATGGAAATTTCAATACCAACTCCGTCTGGAAAGCTGTGGAAATAGCAATGGCATGTGTATCCATAAATGCCATCAAGAGGCCAAGCATGAGCCAAGTAGCGGTGGATTTGAAGGAGTGTTTGGCAACAGAATGTGCTCGAACAAATCATAGCCATGTAGCTGAATTCAATAATTTCAATGAGTTAATGGCTGACAATTCGATCGTTAGGCTAACTCCCTCTGTGAGGTAGTACTGGTACTAGTACATAATGCTTCTGCTTGAGTTCCATTGTGCCTTTGTAGCTAATCATGAAAAGAAGCATGAATTTGGGCTCTTGTTTTGGCTCTGTCCTAGACTTCTAGTATTGATTTAAGTTCTTGTCATCACAGATGTTAGGTTCATCTCCCAAGTTTGTAATCTTCCATTTTTCTTGGATGTTGTTCAAGTCCATGAATTTGGCCTCTTGTTTGAACTCTGTTCTTGTATTAACTTAAGGTCATATTATCATAAATATTAGGCCCCGTCTCCAAAGTTTTCAATTTTCCTGCGTATTGTTATGTTTGTGAGAATGTGAAGGTAAAAAGTCTCATATTGGAAAGTTAGAAAACCTTGCAAGTGCTTATAAGGAGTTGGGCTACTTCCCCTATTGCCAATTGGTTTTTGGGTGGAATCTCAACTTCCTTCATGGTATCAAAGCGGGTTAGCCCACGTGTGAAAGTTCAATGGTCACACGTGCTCCATGTCACCCAATATGTGTTATCCACGTGTTAGGCTTGAAAATTCGTCACACGTGCCTAATATTTGGAAAACCTTACAAGGGCTTATAAGGAGTTGGGCTACTCCCCCTATTGTGCTACACTATTTGCCTCACAACGAGTGCGTAAAAATTTTACCCGGTTGAAAGTATCGCGTAAAATTCAGCATTACATTAATAGTCTCCTTCAAAAATCACCCATTCCAAGGCTAATATTTCAGCAAACATATCAGCAGCCTCCGTTGCAGGTACAGCCTCCTCATGCTCTGCTGATGAAACCCCGGTCACCTGTTTGGGCAACCCGGCAACAAAACACATCTAGTTATCCCCTGTCACAGCGTTTTTTGGTTCACTGTGGAGTAAATGGTTATTATTGACCAGTGCGGTGACTCTTATGACTCTCCCTCCCTCCCTAGCGAAAAACAAAATGAAAAATAATATTTATGAAAACACATTTTCTTTTGGTAAAAAGAAAAAGAAAATTACTTTTATTTACTAGTCAATAATGAATTATTAATGTCTAATTATCAATTCCACATCAAGCCCAAATTTTCCACAAGGCAAGCCAGATTGACATGGACAGGTGGATGACCGAGTCAGAGTCAAAGTCAATGCTCAATATTTAAGCAGAAAACAGAACTGTGTTTTCTCAATTTTGTTCTAGAAATAATAATAACATTACCCCTTCAATTTCTCACAAGTTGTCAAGTTCAATGAATTTTCCTGCTCTTGGCCAACAAAGATGAATGAATTTTTGTAGGATCTCTCATCCTAAACCCCTACACTCAATCCAATCCAATAGTCCAATAGTTGTATCAGAGCACTTAAAAATCCAAACAATGGTATCAGAGTTGAGCGCATAAATTCCAACAATTTGTATCAGAACTTTGTTTGATCATTTTGGGCGTAAGGGCTGGAAAGTTTGATGAAATCATCCTGAACTATTGGACATTTGATGAAAGACAAATAATTTGAAGGTTTTCCATTGGAGAGGGTTAGTCGAGGAGTAGCGTGACATCTTATTTAGAGTTAAAACCATGATTAAAAACAAGCATATATAGGCTTAAATTATATAGAAAAGTCTTTAATTTAGACCTCGATGCAGGGGCGGAGCCACATGCAAGCCTGCCATGACCATGGCCCCCCAAAATTCCATGAAAACCCCATTATTTCTTAAGCATCAACTACAATATTAGTTAAAATACAACTCTATATAATCTTGCATTTATAGTATTGGGCCCCCACATATTAGCTTCTAGCTCCGCCACTGCCTCGATGAATGTGGTTTCAAATCCCATACACACAGGGGCGGTCCTATGCCTAGGGCAAGATAGGCTGCTGCCTACCCCAAAATTTTCAAAAATAAAAAATACCCATATATAATAGGTCAACTTATGTGAAACATATAAATATATGCCCACCCAAAAAGCAACCCACATGTATTCATAACCTAAAATTTCTCTCTTCTTTAATTATCTAACCCCAAATTTTAAGATGTTGTATATGACAACATTGAATCTAATATACTTTAAATAGGTTAGAATTATGTGTTCTAATCTATTCTAGTGTTTACTTAAGAATGAATTATAATTTGCTGACTTTGTTGAAATTAATTAAGTATTTGATTTTTGGAAGTTTGTTGAGATGTTTGATTTGATATTGGTATTGTTGAGATGTTTGATTTTTTGTTGGTATGTTAAGTTTGATCAAAGGCATTGATGTTATTATGAGAATTTATTTAATTTTTTGTTGGGATGTTGGATTAAATAAGTTATCTTTTGTTATGTTGGATCACAATCCGAACCCTAAGAAAACAAAGAATTTGTTGGAAATTTTTTTTGTAAAAAAAAAGAATAATTTTTTTTGTTGCTAAACTTTTATTTATGTATAGAGATGCATTTGAGGGTAAGGCTTATTATGTCCTCCTACTAGGTGTATTTTTATGTTTATTAATGAGATTCACTCATAACGTTGAGTTTTTAATGTAAATTTTGCCCAGTTTCGATTTTTAAATCCTGGATCCGCCACTGCATACACATGGATTACTGGGCAGGTTAATGTTGATTAGAGGCCTGCACCATTTCCATTATTAATATCGAATTCTTTCCGTTTAACAAGTCTTCTCTAATCAAACGCAAATTTCCACACAATTGTCTACGTAAATTGGTCATCTATCATCACCATATAATATGATACGATGATGTTTCTGACATGGACGGTTACGCGCAAGAGGCCTACAAGACGACCAAGTCATGCATGCGATGTAACTTTGTATATTAGTGAACCCTGACTTGGCACAGTAGCTTCCACGCTGGTGGGAGAAAATTAATTCTACTATAATAACCAAAGGAAATTACAATCAAGTGTTCAAATTAACTAAACTAACAGAACTTTAAAAATGGACTTTGAGAAGTGTATGATGACTTTCTGAGCTGCCGATGGATAATTGGATGATGATACATGAGACAAAAGCGTAGGCTTGACTTATAGACTTGAGTTAAGCCACATCCGACATAACAACATGATCCACTAGGGCAATGTTACTTAAATTTGTGTGTTTGCTTCCCTTTTAGTGATCATGTCGTGGACATTCAAGCAACTCCTCTTTCTGCTTGGTTTCGCTCTTAATCTGATGTTCAATCAAGTATATAAATAAATAAATGAAACAAGTAGATAAAACGAAAAAATTGAATGGACAATAGGCAAAAGGAAGCCAAAACTGTAAGAGAAATAGAGAAATGGGACTGGCCGTGATGTTGGCACTGGCAAAGCACCGAACGCAACGTATCAGGTGAACCATGAAGAAACACAAGAACCAATCCACAAACTGAGTAACGATTATGAGTTGTGACTGATTAGTTTGCCAATGATTGTGTGTTATGTTATGTTTTTTATATTATTAATTTATTATACATCAGTTGAATATTAAAAGTAAACTATATTGGGTTTTGTCAAATAATCGACTGTCTTTATTTAAATAAAACAAAAAATAATATATTATTCTTTTTCTATCAGTCTTTGAATTTAAAACATTTTTCAATGAAGAAAATAAAGGACACTGCTGGACTAAGAACTAGTTGATAACCAAAAAGAATGTATAAATGTGAGTATTTATTGCCTCTTCGGAATATATTGCATAAACAAGTTCTTTAAAATCTCGTCTAGAATTAGAGACTACAGAAGGTGTTCCATAACCCATGAGCAGGAAAGAAAAGCATTGGTTTAATATTTTTTAACCCTAAGCACTCCACAGTAAACCCTAAACCGTAGGCGGCAAACCCCTACAACCTTCAAGTCATTTAAAAATTGAATACTTAAGTGGAAATGATTAAAAAATAGAAAAACTGGCAAGTGGCGGCATGGGAATGCGTCGCATGGCGGTCAGGCTTGCAGCTCCCCACTCCAGCGCCTCCACTTGGCATTTATTGTATATTTTATTCAGTTTTTTTTTTCCAAAAATGGTTAAAAATGCATGAAAATTACGAAAAAAATTGGGAAATTTCCTAACTCTGTGTGGGGATGAATACTTCATACAGAAAGTACAAACCCTGGTTTAGGAATGAGTGAAAAATAAAATTAGGGAACGAACCCTACATTCGGATGATGCAAATGAAAACACTAATACACTTTGTAAACCCTACACTCTCATATGTTCAATCACATTAATCCCGTATCCAAATTTATTTGCCCTACCTTTTTTTCGGATATGTCATCGAAGGAAATCTCGACCCAATCACTGAGGAATTTTTTGGCAATTTTTCACCCACAAATTTGATTTTTAATTGAATATTTAAGTTGAAACGATTAAAAAATAGAAAAACTGGCGTGTGGCGGCATGGGAATGCGCGCGTGGCAGTTAGGCTTGCAACTCCCCACTCCAGCGCCTCGACTTGACATTTCTTGTATATTTTATTCATTTTTTTTTTCCAAAAATCATTAAAAATGCATGAAAATTACTGAAAAAATTGGTAAATTTCCTAACTCTGTGTGGGGATGAATACTTCATACGGAAAGTACAAACCCTGGTTTAGGAACGAGTGAAAAATAAAATTAGGGAACGAACCCTACATTCGGATGATGCAAATGAAAACACTAATACACTTTGTAAACCCTACACTCTCATATGTTTGATCATATTAATCCCGTATCCAAATTTGTTTGCCCTGCACTTTTTCCGGATATGTCATCGAAGGAAATCTCGTCCCCAATTGCTGAGGAATTTTTCTGCAATTTTTCACCCTCAAATTCGATTTTTAATTGAATATTTAAGTGGAAACGATTAAAAAATAGAAAAACTGGTGTGTGGTGGCATGGGAATGCGCGCGTGGCGGTTAGGCTTGCAGCTCCCCACTCCAGCGCCTCCACTTGGCATTTTTGGTATATTTTATTCATTTCTTTTTTCCAAAAATCGTTAAAAATGCATGAAAATTACTGAAAAAATTGGGAAATTTCCTAACTCTGTGTGGGTATGAATACTTCATACAGAAAGTACAAACCCAGGTTTAGGAACGAGTGAAAAATAAAATTAGGGAACGAACCCTACATTCGGATGATGCAAATGAAAACACTAATACACTTTGTAAACCCTACACTCTCATATGTTCGATCACATTAATCCCGTATCCAAATTTGTTTGCTCTGCCCTTTTTCCGGATATGTCATCGAAGGAAATCTCGTCCCGATCGTTGAGGAATTTTTCGGCAATTTTTCACCCTCAAATTCGATTTTTAGTTGAATATTTAAGTGGAAACGATTAAAAAATAGATAAACTGGCGTGTTGTGGCATGGGAATGCGCGCGTGGCGGTTAGGCTTGCAGCTCCCCACTCCAACGCCTCCACTTGGCATTTCTTGTATATTTTATTCTTTTTTATTTTTAAAAATCGTAAAAAATGCATGAAAATTACGAAAAAAATTGGGAAATTTCCTAACTCTGTGTGGGGATGAATACTTCATATGGAAAGTACAAACCCTGGTTTAGGAGCGAGTGAAAAATAAAATTAGGGAACGAACCCTACATTCGGATGATGCAAATGAAAACACTAATACACTTTGTAAACCATATACTCTCATATGTTCGATCACATTAATTCCGTATCCAAATTTGTTTGCCCTACACTTTTTCCAGATATGTCATCGTAGGAAATCTCGTCCCGATCGCTAAGGAATTTTTCTGCAATTTTTCACCCTCAAATTCGATTTTTAATTGAATATTTAAGTGGAAACGATTAAAAAATAGAAAAACTAGCGTGTGGCGGCATGGGAATGCGCCGCATGGCGGTCAAGCTTGCAGCTCCCCACTCCAGCGCCTCCACTTGGCGTTTCTTGTATATTTTATTCTGTTTTTTTTTTCCAAAAATCGTTAAAAATACATGAAAATTACGGAAAAAATTGGGAAATTTCCTAACTCTGTGTGGGGATGAATACTTCATACGGAAAGTGCAAACCCATGTTTAGGAACGAGTGAAAAATAAAATTTGGGAACGAACCCTACATTCGGATGATGCAAATGAAAACACTAATACACTTTGTAAACCCTACACTTTGATCACATTAATCCCGTATCCAAATTTGTTTGCCCTGCCCTTTTTCCGGATATGTCATCGAAGGAAATCTCGTCCCCGATCGCTGAGGAATTTTTTGGAAATTTTCACCCTCAAATTCGATTTTTAATTGAATATTTAAGTGGAAACGATTAAAAAATAGAAAAACTGGCGTGTGGCGGCATGGGAATGCGCCGCATGGTGGTTAGGCTTGTAGCTCCCCATTCCAGCACCTCCACTTAGCATTTCTTGTATATTTTATTCAGTTTTTTTTTTCCGAAAATCGTTAAAAATGCATGAAAATTACGGAACAAATTGGGAAATTTCCTAACTCTGTGTGGGGATGAATACTTCGTAGGGAGTTTTGGGTTAATAGTTGGCAAAATATTTTTTTTGTGGAAATTGATATGTAAGTCTTTATGTTAGTGAAAATGGATTTCCGTACTATGGGAATCAATTTTTTTTTGTTTGGTGCAGAAATCCTAAAAATTGATGGACAAATCCGAAAATAATGGGGAAATGTCGTAGATGGTTATAATCAAAATGGGAAAAACCCTCCACTTATGTCGTTGGTTAATTGGGATATTTAAATCGTTATGTTAGTGAGAAGGGATTATTGGATGACTTAATTACACTTATGTTTTGTTGCAAATATAGTTCGAGTACAACCTCGCTGTCTTCTCTTACCACTAACAGTGCTTGTCAACGAATACCCTTGTTTACAGCATACATATTCTTTCCTTGTTACCTCTCCTGTGAATGTGCACGTTCTTGTTGTAGAACACCGAATGTCGAAAATTCGGCTTTCGCGACATATATATTATAGAAATTGAACACATCCTCACAACAATCAAATTCAAGTCCCAATTTTGGTTTCAAGTCCGAACTAACTTCCGGTGTCACCTGTCCTTCGCACTCCATTTCACAGTTCTTGCAATTTAACCCTGAATATCACATCACCACCATCATATATGACATGAAAATCACTATCTGTAAAACATTAAAGACCTACATACACACTAACGTAACTCATGCTGATGCCCAATATTAGGCACATGCTGTCAAACAGCTTTAAAATATATATCAACTAACATAAGACATCAAAATGACTCTCTGGTGAAACATTAAAGACATACATACAACCTAATCTGACTCATGCTGATGCCCAATATTTGGCACATGCTTTCAAACAGCTTTAAAATATATATTAACTAACATATGACATGCAAATCACTCTCTCCTGAAAACATTAAATTCATACATACAACCTAAAGTGACTCATGCTGATGCCCAATAATGAAATTGACAAATACAGTATATGGCTTACCTCGTAACTGATTTCCAACTTCAAAATTTCAACAAATATGACAACGTAAAGTCAGCCCTTTTAGATCTGGACGTCAACCCCAATAACTTTTCATCTTCCTCAACCCCTGCTTCGCCCGCGCTCAACGATTTCAAAACCAACAGAGAGAACCACAACGGTATGATCAGCACTTTCCAACTCAACGCCAGCTTCGACGTTGCTCAAGGATTGACGTATGTTCCGACCCCAAAAACCCAACCACAAAGATGAAATTATAAAATCCAAGATTCCTTTGTTTCGCCTGAATGGGAAACCCAGAAAAATGAGGGTACCGTTTATGTGTTCTTCCTCAAACCGAAAAACGATTAACAAGGGTGCTCTCTCTTCAGTGTTACAGTTCTTCCTCAATCAAAGCTGATAAAAAAATGGCCTCCTCATTGAACTGAGCGACAGCTGATTTGGAGGGGACGTCTGTTTTGGAGGGGACGTTTTGGAGGGAGAAGACAGAAGAAGGCCTCGTTCTAATACAACACTTACACTTACAATTGCTTTTCATACAGTCGTTAGATTAGATCCAACGGTGTTCTCATGTTATGTTCTCACATAGGCGTTCTCACTAGCTCCCGACCCAAAGCCTACTCCAATTGGAGCACAATTCGCAAAAGGAGTCCAACTCAAAGAAGAAAGCCCAGAATGCAGTTGGAAACCCCGAAGAGTATTTTTCTTCTCCTCCAATAATTTAGCCCATTTATTTGGCCAATTAATTGATACTAAAAATAGGGATATTATCTTTATTTGGGAATATAATCACCAATTAAAAGATAATATCACCTTCATAAAAAAAAAACAAAAAAAAAAGATAATATCACCAATTTAGGATATTATCTTATTTTGGAGATATTATCATCAATTAGTGATTTGATCACAATAAAATCCTTAATTGACTCAATCTCTACATTTTGGAGAAAGAATATTTTCCTTCCAAATAAGAATATATTCTTTGAAAAACCCTAGATGGCTAGAGCCCTATAAATACATGGCCACATTCAACACACATGGTAATTTTAAATTCCTCTCTCAATCCTAAACCTAGCTTACCAAAACCCTTGAAACCTCTCTCTCTCTCTCTCTCTCTCTCTCTCTACCCGCCGGTCACTCCCTCTCTCATCTCTCCCACACGGCTAAGTGCCACCACACACGGCTTTGGCCACCCGGTTCTCCTCGTGAAAGAAAACTCCATCCTTTTTTAGCTATCGCCGCATCTTTCCTCAAAGATCCAATTGAACTAACTTAGGCATTGGAGGGCCTTTGGACAACACCCCTCGGGTGTGGTCTTTTACTCATATTTATATTACAAGAATTGAGGGAGAGAAGGAAGCTCAAAGGGTGAAAGATCTACACGTGGATATTCTTTCACGGGAAATTTGCACAAACAATGGTCATTCAATTCGAATTTTGCAAGATAAATGGATTCTTAAGCTGTATACTTTTAAATATTTGGGTGCCAGCGGTTTTAATGCTGATGCAAGAGTATGTGATCTTTTTTCACCGTTTGGAAGCTAGGACTTGAGGTGTATTTACCAATGTTTTAATACGGACGATAGTACTGCTATAGTTGCAATTCCCTTGTCATTGACGGTTAACACACCATATAAACAGTTTTGGTTCTACACGAAAAAATGGAAAGTACACTGTTAAATCTGGGTACCGTGTGGCTTTGAGATAATGTGATAATGAAGTTGGCGAGTCGAATCTTGCTACCCAGGATTGGATTTTGGAAACGATTGCGAAGTTTAAAAGTTCCTACAAAGGTCAAAATGCTCTTTTGGAGAGCTAGTTTAAATATTCTCCCTACCGCTGCAAACCTTTGTGTGAAGAGGGTGATTCCTTCTCCCATTTGTAATGGTTGTGGGTAAAATGTTGAGGATGCTCTACATGCTTTATGGAATTGTAAACGAAGCAGGAAATTATGGAGCCTAACATCGTTAAAACTTGGTATTGGTGGAGCACGGGTAACTTTCGCAGATTTTTTAGAGTCTCTTCAGCTCCCGGTGGAGATGGATCATGTTAGAGACTCTTCATATTCATGACAGTTACAGCAAATTAAGGAGATTTCCATTACAATTGTTAATACCCATAATTGCCTTGTTGTCTGTTATAGTTCGGCTATAACTCCCAGACCATTGCTGTAATAGTGTTTATTCAGATATGAAAAGAATCTGTTTCTACATGGTATCTAGAGCCACCATTTTTCTTTAAAATTATTCTGCTTCTCTTCCTATCAATGGCCTCCTCCTCCTCCTCCTCCTCCTCCTCGGCTGGTGTTCTCTCCTTCCCCCAATTTCTCTACTCTTGTCTCCACCAAACTCTCTGAAACCAATTACCTTCTCTGGGAAAGTCAAGTCCAACCCTATCTTATTGGGCAAAATTTTTGGCGATTCACCTGCTGTTCTCACCCTTGCCCTCCTCCTGTTCTCACCCCCACTAAAGACAAAGCTGTTGACGATGCTCAAGACCCCGTGGTCCCTGTTCCTAACCCGAAATATCTTACTTGGTATCAAACCGATCAATCTCTTATCAGTATTCTTCGTTCCACTCTCACCGAGCCGGTTCTTGCTCAAGTTGTTGGTCTCACCACTTCACAGGGCAGTCCTGGGACCGTCTTCGTCAAAACTTTTCTCAACAATCTCTTGCTAATGCCACCCATCTCAAGTTTCAACTTCTCACCATCACCAAAGGGACTATGATAGTTTCTGAATATCTTGCTCTTGCCAAAAGCTTATCTAATCAGTTGGCAGCCATATGTGCCCCAGTTTCCTCTGATGATTTGGTCAGCTATGTGATTCGTGGCTTGGGCCCCAACTACGCCATGCTCGTCATTGTTATCATGCAATTTCCTCCCCTACCCACTTTCGCTGATCTTCGTGCTCGTCTCCTTGCCTTCAATGCCCAACAATCTCTCACTACTCTTATGGCTTCTTTGCCTCTGCCGCAAGCTTTTTATTCCACTCATTCCCAACATCAACGTTCTAGCCATCTTCGTGGTTCCCGTGGCACCCGCCATGGTTCAGCTTCACCGCTCCGAACCTCCCTCTGGTGGATCCAACCGTACCACATTTTCAAGTTCTAGCCAGCCCCATGCCATTCCGCTCCTCCCAGCCCAACACTAGAATTTTGGGGTCTCGTCTAACATCGCGCCCTCCTCTTCAATGTTGGAACTGTCAACAATTTGGCCATATTGCTGCTCGGTGCCCACTGTCTTCGCGTGATCCAGACCTCTCTCCTCATTTTGCTGGCATGCATATCTCTCAACCAGCTCACCCCAATTGGTACTTGGACTCCGGTGCCACCAATCATATGACCAATGATGCCTACACACTGACAAATGTCTCCAACTCTTCTGATAGAGTCCTCATTGGTAATGGTGCCTCCCTTCCCATTACTCATTATGGTAATGTCGCCTTTTCCTCTGGATCTTTTGACTTTAATTTATCTGATGTCCTCCTTGTTTCCTCTCTTCACAAAAATCTTCTTTCTATTGCTCAACTTACTCATGATCATCCTATTAGTATTACTTTTGTTTCTTGGGTTATTCGACACTTACACACAGGTGTTATTCTCTTTCAGGGTCGATGTAGTGATGGCCTTTATCCGGTCTTTCCCTCCCTTGCCTCTAAGTTTGTTTCACGCTCCAAGTCCGCTTTCTCTTCCACCGTCTCATCGTCATCCCTTTGGCATTGCCGTTTGGGTCATCTGTCCAATAAAGTGCTTAGCACCTTAGTCTCTTAGTCCTTGTTAGGTTCTCATTTTAAATGATCTCATAATTCATGTAGCCATTGTGCCTTAGCAAAATCAGTTCGTCTTCCTTTTTCATCTCATGAACATTGTTCTAGTGCACCCTTTCATTTAATACATTCTGATGTTTGGATGTCTCCAGTTGCTTCTCTTTCCGGTTTTCGGTATTATGTACTTTTTACTGATGATTTTACTCGTTTCTCGTGGATTTTTCCTATGCGACTTAAATCGGAAGTCTTTCATCATTTTTCTACTTTTGTCTCCCATGTTGAAACTCAATTTTCTATGCCTATTAAACAGTTTCAAAGTGATGGGGGAAAGGAATTTGATAATGGCAATTTTAAACAATTTTGTGCTTCCAAAGTTGTTATTCACCGTTTCTCCTGCCCCCATACCCTGCAACAAAATGGCCTCGCAACAAAATGGCCTCGCCAAGCGCAAACATCGCCATATTGCCGACATGGAGAGTACCTTACTTCTTACTGCCCATCTTCCTCACACCTTCTGGGTTGAGGCCTTTTGCACTGTTGTCTACTTAATTAATCGTCTTCCTACCCCGCTTCTCAAGTGGGAAACACCTTATCGGCAGTTGTTTTGTAAAGACCCGGATTATTCTTTTATCCAAACATTTGGGTGTACATGTTATCCTTATCTTGGTGCTTATGTTTCTAACAAGTTACAACCTCATTCGCTTGCTTGTGTTTTTCTTGGCTCCAGTGCTAATCATCGCGGATATCGCTACTATCATCCTCCCACCAGGCGTGTATACACTTCTAGACATGTTGTCTTTCACAAGCATGATTTTCTCTATTCTGCCCATGAACCAACGCCATCAAATGCCACAGCTGCCATTAGTTTGGTCTCTGTTCCAGTAGTCACAACTTCAGCCACACTCAATGGGCCTGATGCCTCTCACCCGGCTCCTGGGCCACTGCCAAATTTGGAGCCTAATTCGCCCCCTACATAGTCAGCACATGTGGAGCTTCCTGGTCCTGGAGCCGCTAACTTGTATTCATCTCCAATCCCTTCTCTCGCTTCAGGTGACCTTGCGACCTCGACTTCACCATCACCACCTGCTCTGGTCACCGCACCAGCACCAACCACTGCCACCCATCTCTCAGTTCCAGCATCTGATCGACGCCGCACAAGTCTCTCTCCCCGCACAACCCTTTGCGTCTCTCTCAGAACCAGTGCCAGCCACCGCCCCCCAGCTTCTGACTCCAGCACAGAATCCCGAAAAGCCCTTAGCTTCTCCCTCCAATCGGACTAGCCCAATTCACACACTGTCCAAATCCAGCATCTTCAAACTCAAGTTTCGATTCAATTTCATAGTTCGCTATCCTATTCCTTCAACGTTCATTGCTTTGGTTGATTCTGATCTTGAGCCTACATGCTACACCCAGGCATCTCGATTTTCTCATTGGCAACAAGCTATGTATGATGAGTTTAATGTGCTTCGTAAGCAGGGCACTTGGTATTTGGTTCCCTTGCCTCCTTCTGTTCGTGTTGTCGGTTGCAAGTGGGTTTTCAAAATCAAACTCCACTATAATGGAAGTATAGAACGTTACAAGGCCAGTTTGGTGGCCAAGGGTTATCATCAACAACCAGGAATTGACTATTTTGATACCTACAGCCCTGTTGTCAAACCCACCACTATTCACACTGGACTCAGGATTGCAATCTCCTCTGGTTGGACTCTTCGTCAATTAGACGTCAAAAATGTGTTTCTTCATGGCACGCTTTCTGAATAGGTCTCTATGCAGCAGCCTCCTGGATTTATTGATCCAACTTGGCCCCAACATGTTTGCAAACTCCATAAAGCTCTCTATGGCCTCAAACAAGCTCCTCGCGCATGGTTTCAGCGCCTCAACTCATTCCTCCTTCGTTATGGGTTTCTCCAAAGCCATGCCAACTCCTCAATGTTCATTTTTTGGAACAACTCTCACATGATGGTCTTAGTTCTTTATGTCGACGACATTGTTCTCACCGACAGGAGTACTTCTTCCCTTATGGATTTCATCCGCATCTTGGGTGCTGAATTTGATTTCAAAGATCTTGGGCAACTCAATTATTTCCTGGGTATGGAGGTGACTTATTTGTATGGTAGTGTTCATCTCACACAAAACAAATATACCATTGATTTACTCCAACGCAGCAACCTGTTGGAGTGCAAGTCGTGCTCCACCCCATGGCCTCCAAAGGCTCCCTATCCCGTACCACATGTCATCCTCTCTCTAACCCCTCCATTTATAGGCAGCTGGTTGGCCCTCTCCAGGACTTAACTCTCACTCGTCCCGACATTGCCTATGCGGTTCAATTTGTGTCTCAATTTATGGGCTCTCCCACTGATCTTCACATGGAAGCTATCAAACGCATTCTTCGATACCTCAAGGGCACTCTTGGTCATGGTTTACCTTTCCATCGGTCCCCCAATTCCACCATTCTTGTTGCCTATTCGGATGCTGACTGGGCAGGTTGCCCCGATACACGTCGCTCGACAACTGGCTATTACGTGTTCTTAGGGTCAAATTTAATTTCATGGAGTGCTAAGAAACAACGTACGGTCTCACGCTCTAGTGCCGAGGCAAAACACCGTGCCCTCGCCTATGCATATGCTGACACCATTTGGATACAGTGTCTCCTTCAAGAACTACAATTCCTGCTCCGCCAGCCAGTTCTCCTCAATTGTGACAATCTCTCTGAGACATACATGGCTGCCAACCCTGTTTTCCATGCCCGCACGAAACATGTTGCTCTTGATTACCACTTTGTTCGAGAACGTGTTGCCTCTGGCAGCCACAGGTTTCCTTCATCCCCTCTGCTGCTCAACTCGCTGATGTCTTTACCAAAGGCCTTCCTACAAACCGCTTTGCCTGCCCTGGTTGATCGGTTCATAATTGTATATCATTTTGTACCCTTCTAGCTTATGATTTGGTTATGTTTTTGAGTTAAACTTGTGCTTTTAATCCTTTTTGTGTTTATCTTTCAGTTCATTGAGCTTTAGGTAATAATGATGGCTTTAGAGAGAATAATTCATGCAATTCAAGCATGTTAAGGCCTAATTTGGATGAATGGATGAAGAGCTTAAAGACAAACTCATTTTGGCTACAGCCCCCTGCCAGTCCAGTTCCGTAGGTCATATTGAAAGCTTTGTTTCAACAACCTACATAGCTCGAATGAGGCCACATTCTTCATGAAAGTTGTTCCAATGGGTATGTACTATAACATATCCAAAATTCAGCCTCATTGGATAAATCTGGCGTCCGTTACCTAGCAAACACAGAACCATGCTCAGGATGGATCTTATCAGCGCGGAAAATGAGTTAGCAATTTGTTTTGGCCTTAACTTCCTCCTCCGACCTTGGATTGGCCCAAATGATATATGGCTGGAAAGAAGACATTCTGAACTTCAAGTTGGAGTGCTTAAAGTCTTAATTTACTTAAGGGAAGCCCAAGTTGTAAGCCCTTGAAGTTGCTGGTCATGCTGACCTCAGCATGTGCTGGTTGGATGCTTGGTCATGGTGAGCTAGGCATGAGCTATCATTTCTGGTTGGAAGCTTGGTCATGCTGACATGAGGATGAGCTAGGGCTGCTAGTGGGATTTAGTGGAGTAGCCATTCAAGATTTTCTAATACAAGTGCATCATCCAATTCATATTTTCTAATTCAAGTGCATCAACCATTTCAGATTTTATAATTCAAGTGTTGTATGCATTAGTCTTTTTGAATTCAGATTTTCACTTCCCCTAGGCCTATAAATAGGGAGGTTCTCTAAGCTTGTGATCACACCCCAAGGGGGGGAGCTCTCAAACACTTCTCTAGAGCTCCCTTCCCTTTTCTCCCTCAAATTCTCTTAGTTTTGCTTTCTAGTTCTCAATTCTAGCTTTCTTTAATGTTTTCTTAGTTGTAATTTATTTTTCTTGTAATGTACATTCTTTCTTAAGTATTCAAGTTTAATTAGTTTCCAAGTTTCAATTATGGTTTTTGTTCTTATTCATTATGCTTATAAGTTAATATGCTAGTTTGAATGATTGATCACCATTTAGGCTTGCATGTTAGCTATCTTGGTTTGAATTAAGAGTAGACACCATGCTTTAATTCCAATTGAACTATGAATAGGAAGAGTATGTATGGACATTCGACAACAGGGATTAGATACATGCTTGGTTGTTTAAATTGTTCTTCTATGCTTAATGGGTTCCTAATGCTTAATTTTAGGTTAGACAACAAATGATCAAATTAGGGAATTAGGAACACAAGGTTATGACCACACACCATGGCTTAATCATACTTTAGCTAGAATCAATCCATTAATCTAATTGAACTTGGGAACTTATTTGCTTGAGTTACTTATTTCTTTCTTCCTTGTTTTATTTATATCCTTTCTTTTTTCATTTCTATTTTGTGTAGGGAAACTAAATTGGATCATTCAATCACCAATCCTCGTGGGATCGACCTCGCACTTACATATGCTATACTACCGAACGGCTCGTGCACTTGCGAGTATCACAAGTTGAGGATGCAGTTGAATCTATTTTGGTGAAGCTGAAATCTACGCAACAAGTTTTTGGCGCCGTTGCCGGGGATCGGTAACATTGTTTAATTCTATTTGGTTTTTCTACTTTTTATTTATTTTTATCTTTTGTATAACTGGACAGTTTCATGTTTTAAAGTTAATGAGGTTAATTGATAAGTTGTGTTTGTAGTCCAACTGACAAGGACAATTGCCTGACAAGCAAGAGAACTGGGTTTGAGTCCCAGCTTACACAACACCCAAAAACAAAAAGGTTCAAGTAGCATGTTGATTATTTCTAGTTTATGGTTTCATTCACTTGCTCTTAATTAAATATCTTGTTCAAGTTTACATAAACACCATATGACTCTTGGACTGATTAGTGAATGAATGGGTAGATATTGAAGACAAACACCATGTTTAAATTCTACTTGATTCTCTATTGTTCTTCTTGTTCTTAATGGGTTTGGAATTTGTGTTTAGACTAAACACCATAGCTAAATGCTTTTTCTGAATACTTGATTAAAACCACACACCATATGGATAATCATATTTGAGAAAGAACGAACTTCATAAGCTAGTTTGATTTACTTTGTTGCTTGTTACTTTGAAGCATGAAATTGGACGTGTGTTGATTTTCCTTTTCATTTTAGTTTTTATTTCCTAATCCTTTAATTCTGTTTCAAGTTTTCTGTGTTTGTTTTAGCAAGTAATGTCAGCTAATAAAAATGGAGAGAGATGGTAACCTCAATCATAAGAATGGGGAGTGTGGAGTAGTGGGAGAAGTCGCGACCTCCAAATGCATCACGCTCGACCTAATCGCTTCAAGGGGGAGTATTCCAATCCTTTCTCTTTAGTTGTTTTGTTATTATTTCAGTAATTTTAATTTTCTATTTCTTTTATTAAAAAAAAAAAATTAAAAAAGATTTTTTATATGAGCTGACTCGTGGTAACTCCAGGAAGCGTCTCCGTCAATACAGTGTCTAGGAGTTCTTTAGGCGACACCTTCGGTGTCTAAGAAGTTTGGGTTTTAAGTGGGACCTTTGTGACCCCTCCAACCTTCCGGATCCCCTGGCTGTGTTTTTGAGGCCCTTAACTGGTCATCCATGAGTTGCTTGTATATTTGTGTGTTTTAAAAAAAAACAAAACAAAACAAAAATTTAAAATTTAAAAAAATTTAAAAAAAAAAAAATTTATTTATTTTCCTTGTAAATTGAAATTTGGAACTTTTTTGTTTTTTTTTTCTTTGTGTGGTCAGTTAGTTGTAAATAATAATAAATTTTTTAAAAAAATCAATTTGGAACTTCTTTGCTTTCTTTTTTGTTTTGTTAAGTTAGTTTATGTATTTATTTACGTGGTGTGGTTAGTTAGTTTATTTCTGAGTGTTAAAAACATATTTTTATTTCACTCAAACACTGCATTACAAACAAAGAAAAAAAAGTTAAAATTTAAAAAAAAAAAAAAAACATTCAAGTAAATTAAAAATAAAAACAACATCTTCATCTTCATGGCATGCCTCTATTCTCTCTTACTTGCAGAATCTGCAGCAGCTCCACATGGTCCTCATTCTTTCTCTCAGTGCTTCCACGTGCTGATTGGCACAGTGAGAGCCGCTTCTGGAAGTCCGCCACCATAGCTTTCAAGGAAGCTACTTCCTCGCTCAGCGCGGCACACTCCCGTGTCCTCGCCAATAATCGCATGCCCAAATTGGTAGCCGAGACCGCGTGGAGCACAGTTAAATTGTGGGACTCCTCCACTGCTGCCTTGTCAGACCTGTTTGCCACATGGAGATGATCTGTCGATGTGAGCTTGCTGCCAATCATGCCTTCCAGGCGCGCTCTCTTCGGCACCGCCTCAGGAAAGTTCGGTATTACCTCAGCAAAGTTTGAGGCCGTACCGTGATGATATGTGGAGTTTGGGAAGACATGGTTTGGACGAGCCCTTATCTGCGCATTCGGTGGCGCAAGGGATAATTCAAGGTTGAGATCATCAAGGTGAGTGCATGAGGATGCCATTGTTTAGTTTTTGGATTTTTTGATGTTTTTCTCTGAATTTGCAGGAAGAAATGCGGGGTGCTTCTTCTACTTCACCGAGATGAGTTTAAATAGACTTATGCAGGACGAGGGAGCCGAAAGCACTTCGGATCTCGAGGGTGCTATCCTGTGCTCTTTCTCTCGGATCCCTTCATTTCTGCCGCAAATTGCGAGCACGTTTTTTAAAAAAGGGAGCATGACTACACTTTCACTTACTTTTGCCTCCCTGTTTTCTGATGTTTGTGTTTTTTCTTTTTTTCAGTTGTTATTTTATTTTATTTTGTTTTTTTTTCAATTGTTTTCTTCTTGTTTGTCAGGTTTCTCAAGAATGTAGTGGAAGTAGAGACAAAATTAAAGATGCGTCTTGGACACCTGGTGCAAGAATCTCATCTCTTCTTTTAAATTCTTGTTTGAATTGCGTGTTTATTTTAGTTTTTATTTATTTATTTATTTATTTTATTTTTATTTAATTAGTTAGTATAATTTAAAACTCATAGGATATTCTTTGAAGGAGCTAAACTTTTGGTAACTCCAGTGAGCAACCGCAGTCTATACAGTGTCTAGGAGTTCTTTAGGCGGCACCTTCGGTGTCTAAGAAGTTTGGGTTTTAAGAGGGACCATTGTGACCCCTCCAACCTTCCCGGATCCCCTGGCTGTGTTTTCTGAGGCCCTTAACTGGTCATCCTTAAGTTTTCCTCTTAAAAGAAAAAAGCAGTTACTTGTGTGTTTACTTAACTAAAAATAAAAATGCATGTTTGGGTTTTCATGTTTTTGTTTGATCGTCGTTCTTTAAATTTAGGATCATTCGTGTCTTTGAGATAACATAACTTTTTATTTCCCAATTAAAAAAAAAACAAACAAACATACATTTTAAAGTAAATAATAAATAAAAACTGAAATCATTTCTCCTTGGCCTTCGGTGTCTCGACCATAGGAGCTTTTAGTTTGGCCATCTGGTTGTCCTCTTCCGGGGCTTCACGCACAGCCTCTTGGGGCTCATCACTTGAGCTCCCAAAGATCGCAATCTTAGCTTCAGTATAACTTTTCTCGCGATCTGGTTTCTTGCGTTTGCCCGGTCGGTCTAGGTCTTCCAGCTGTTTCCGCATGTCGCGAGAGTACAACTCTACCATCTTTGATAGGTTTTTATTCTCATCCCGCAATACTTCTAGCTGGTGTCGATTCACCTCCACTATCCTTGACCGCTCCCTTTTCAAGCTTTTTATAGCACTCTGACACTCTTCAACCATACTGTGCTCCGCCGCCAACTGACCTTTCAGCACCTCTACCTCATGGGACTTCGCAAGTAGGCGATGAACCAAACTTGCGACACATGCTGTACTCTGCATGCTCAGTGCCAGGGCATCACTCATGACCCGATTGTCATCCCTTGTCCCGAACACACGTATATCTTTAGGAGTCACCAAATTTCTGCCAACTCCAATGGCAACATCGTTGTCCAGGAGTATTGAGTCATTGACAGTCACAGGCCCCCGTGCGGAGGCAAAGTAGGGCATCCATACCTGGTGCTCCTGCTTGGCCTCGTGTTTGAGTCGGTGGAGCTAGGTTGAGATCCAAGGAAAAGGGGTAGGAAGAGGCCATTTGATTTCTCAGTTTTTTTTTTCTTGCTTCTTTTCTCTTTTGGGTTTCTGAGTTTGTGTTTTTGTTTTTTTTCCCCTTCTTTTTCCTTCTTATAGACAGTCTTTCACAAAACCCTAGCCATCGCAGCATTTCTTGAATCCCCAAGCGTTCCTCGAGTTCCACAACCTTCTCACTTTCCAACCGTTTCCAACTCATTTGTCACGACTTGCTTTGTCTGAACGGACGCGTTCAGCAAAGTCGTCGCGCGCCTTCCATGGCCCCGTAATTTCTGCTTGTGGAGTTTGCGGGCGCCTCTATGCGTCGACACGTGTCTCGCTCTCTGCGAGACATCAATGACCCATGTTTCAGAATCCAATTCATGTTTTATCCTAAATTAAAAAATTAAAATTAAAATTAAAACATGTGGGCTTCAGATTTCATTTTGGGTCGGGTTTCAAGGTGGGTTAATTTCATTGTGGGCTTTGGGCTTCAAAAATGTTTTTGGGTTTCAGAATTGTGTGATTAGGGTTTACTGTTTTATTTTAATTTTTTTGTTTGTTTATTTGTTTGTTTAGTAATTTTTATTTTGTAATTGTTTTATTTTATTTTTGTATGTTTTGTGATTTTTTATTTGCTTTAATACCTTTCATTTGTTGTTATGACATTGTTTGTGGCTAATTTTTAAACATTGAGGACAATGTTCATTTCTAGGTTTGGGGGTATTGGAGTTTAGCATGTATTATTTATTTTTTTTTCTTAATTTAAAAAAAAAAAATTGCTTGTTTTTCTTCTATTTGAGTCTTGTTTTTGTTTTGAGTCACTTTCCGAACACTTATGATGAGATTGTGATAAATGTTTGCATGACTTAAATGAAAATTGAATTTTATTTATTTATTATTTATTCTTTTTCCTTGTAATTTTTTAATTCTTTTATTTTTAAAAAAAAAATTAAAATTAAAAATTAATTAATTTGGCATCGTTCTAGCATGATATGTTCGAAACCTTCTTTGCACTTGCCATTTGTTTCATAATTCTCCAAATAAAGGATTTGCATGACCCAAAGAATTGTATCAAGCATAAATTAGACTTATATAACCATATAATGTGAGCTTTTGAGCCTTGTGCTTCATTTCATGAGTGTTATACACATACTCTTATTTTCTTGTCATCAAAGTTGTTGTTTGATCTCATTATCCATTGATTTGGTTGAACACTTAAAAGTCATTCGTTCTTATGCAATTTGATTTCATGACATTTAAGAAGTGATATTAAGGCCCTCTTTGGATCGTTTGTGCCTTTCAAGCTAACCTTATGCATGCTTAAGCATGATTTTCCATTGCTAACCATTTTGAGCCTACATGTAAACCTTTTCTTTCATTTACCAATTTTATTTCCTCCCCTTAGCCCGAAAAACAAATATTTACCTTTTCTAAGGAACTCATGAGCTTTAATTGGGATGTGTTTTTCATGCTAAGTTTGGGAAGAGGTGTTACATTTCGAAAAAAAAAAAAAAAAAAAAAAAAAAAGAGAAAAAAAAATTCACACAATTGGTGAAAGAAAAGAGAAAAGTGGTGGTTGAATGAAATTTCATTTTTGGGCATTCAAAATAAATTGGTGTTTGTTCAATTAAAGGAAAGGAGTATGAATCAATGTAAATGAAGGTATGAGGAGTTTTGATCATGTAAAAGAAAAATCTAATCGTGATGATTCGAAGTCTTGTAAACAATTATTTTATGCTCTTACATTGCGAGTTCCTTGGACTTTGTATTATCCATACCTTTCATTTCTTACTCACCTTACACCCTTGGCCCCATTACAACCTATGTTAAAGACCTAAATTGATCTTAAATGTCATGTGGTTGAATTGCATTCATTTTTCTACTTTTAAGTGTTTGGCGTCCTTCTTGAGATCATTTTAATGCAAGTTCTTCATCTTTCTATTTCGAGTTAAGTCCTTCTGGTTTAACTCTATTCTCATGTTTATAACTGAGTGATGCATTATAGCCCTCTTCTGAGTGATTCATTTGTGAGAGGACAACTTTGGTGAGATTTGAAGTTGAACTTATGCTTTGTATGATTTTTGAAATTGTGTGAAAACTAAGATTGGGAAATTTGTTGCATTTGGCTATCACACTACTACACTTTGAGCATGTCGTGTTTTGAACTTTTCCGCCTTGTAAATAATGTCTAAAACGGAGTTTTTATTGTTAAAAACTTTTGAGTCATGTGCATGAGTCATTTCTCTTCAGAAAATGTTCGGAAAAAAAAAAAAATTTGTTTTGAGTTCTTTGTGTTTTTGTGTTTGTTTTTGTTTTGTTTTTGTTAATTAATGTATTTATGTTTGTTTTTGTTTTTTGTTTTGCTTAAGGACTAACAATCTTTTAAGTTTTCTAATTACTTTGTTTAACAGAGTCAGTAAAACGTTTGTGGGTATTCGATATTCTGTTAAACCCTCAGGAGACACAACTCCTCCTACTAGGGATGCCTAGAGGTTTAAAGGCTTGTTGCATATGCTAAATGCAATCGAGTTACCTACGAAAGTGGTCTTGTTAACTTCTTGTTTTGTTTTTTTTAATCTGTGTTTTCCTTTTTTGTTTTGCTCGAGGACTAGCAAAATCTAGGTTTGGGGGTATTTGATCGGTTCATAATTGTATATCATTTTGTACCCTTCTAGCTTATGATTTGGTTATGTTTTTGAGTTAAACTTGTGCTTTTAATCCTTTTTGTGTTTATCTTTCAGTTCATTGAGCTTTAGGTAATAATGATGGCTTTAGAGAGAATAATTCATGCAATTCAAGCATGTTAAGGCCTAATTTGGATGAATGGATGAAGAGCTTAAAGACAAACTCATTTTGGCTACATCCCCCTGCCAGTCCAGTTCCGTAGGTCATATTGAAAGCTTTGTTTCAACAACCTACATAGCTCGAATGAGGCCACATTCTTCATGAAAGTTGTTCCAATGGGTATGTACTATAACATATCCAAAATTCAGCCCCATTGGATAAATCTGGCGTCCGTTACCTAGCAAACACAGAACCATGCTCAGGATGGATCTTATCAGCGCGGAAAATGAGTTAGCAATTTGTTTTGGCCTTAACTTCCTCCTCCGACCTTGGATTGGCCCAAATGATATATGGCTGGAAATAAGACATTCTGAACTTCAAGTGGGAGTGCTTAAAGTCTTAATTTGCTTAAGGGAAGCCCAAGTTGTAAGCCCTTGAAGTTGCTGGTCATGCTGACCTCAGCATGTGCTGGTTGGATGCTTGGTCATGGTGAGCTAGGCATGAGCTATCATTTCTGGTTGGAAGCTTGGTCATGCTGACATGAGGATGAGCTAGGGCTGCTAGTGGGATTTAGTGGAGTAGCCATTCAAGATTTTCTAATACAAGTGCATCATCCAATTCATATTTTCTAATTCAAGTGCATCAACCATTTCAGATTTTATAATTCAAGTGTTGTATGCATTAGTCTTTTTGAATTCAGATTTTCACTTCCCCTAGGCCTATAAATAGGGAGGTTCTCTAAGCTGTAATCACACCCCAAGGGGGGAGCTCTCAAACACTTCTCTAGAGCTCCCTTCCCTTCTCTCCCTCAAATTCTCTTAGTTTTGCTTTCTAGTTCTCAATTCTAGCTTTCTTTAATGTTTTCTTAGTTGTAATTTATTTTTCTTGTAATGTACATTCTTTCTTAAGTATTCAAGTTTAATTAGTTTCCAAGTTTCAATTATGGTTTTTGTTCTTATTCATTATGCTTATAAGTTAATATGCTAGTTTGAATGATTGATCACCATTTAGGCTTGCATGTTAGCTATCTTGGTTTGAATTAAGAGTAGACACCATGCTTTAATTCGAATTGAACTATGAATAGGAAGAGTATGTATGGACATTCGACAACAGGGATTAGATACATGCTTGGTTGTTTAAATTGTTCTTCTATGCTTAATGGGTTCCTAATGCTTAATTTTAGGTTAGACAACAAATGATCAAATTAGGGAATTAGGAACACAAGGTTATGACCACACACCATGGCTTAATCATACTTTAGCTAGAATCAATCCATTAATCTAATTGAACTTGGGAACTTATTTGCTTGAGTTACTTATTTCTTTCTTCCTTGTTTTATTTATATCCTTTCTTTTTTCATTTCTATTTTGTGTAGGGAAACTAAATTGGATCATTCAATCACCAATCCTCGTGGGATCGACCTCGCACTTACATATGCTATACTACCGAACGGCTCGTGCACTTGCGAGTATCACAAGTTGAGGATGCAGTTGAATCTATTTTGGTGAAGCTGAAATCTACGCAACACTGGTATTCAAACTTGTCTCTCCTCTGCCACCAAGTTTGCTGGGGAGTGTTAGAGACTCTTCATATTCATGACAGTTAGTGCAAATTAAGGAGATTTCCGTTACAATTGTTAATACCCATAATTGCCTTGTTGTCTGTTACAGTTCGCCTATTACTCCCAAACCATTGCAGCTTGTATAAAATCCATGTAATAGTATTTATTCAGATATGAAAAGAATCTGTTTCTACAGATCAGTTTTGCATGTCTTGTTTGGCGAGAATGGAAATTAAGGAATGATGAGCTCTATGGAAAGAAGGGATGTAATTTTGTTGACCAGCTGGAGGGGACTTCAGATTACTTAGAACAATTCAAGTAACATTCAATGCGCGTCAAACCACCCCAGGTGGAGTGACACGTGTGCTAGATCAAACCATCACCACAATTCTTGCTAATGTATTGTGATGGCGCTCCTGGCAAGGGAGGCAAAAGGCGAGGCCTAGGGGAGTTGGTGCGTGATTCTGAAGGAAACTTTAAATGGGGTTTTGTTTGTGGGGGGGCAGAAGGGCTTGAGGTGGTGGTGGTGGTGGCTACTGAATTGGCTGCTCTACGGATTGGCTTGCAGCAGCAAGGGGGTCGATAGGTCTTTTCATATCTACAGACTCACAAGAATTGGTGAATTTATTGAAGGGAGAAGGAGAGTTGTAGTGCAACTTGGGGAATCTAGTTGAGGACGTTAAATTTCTTTTGTCACAGTTGCATATTGTGGATGTTTTGTTCCAATCCCGAGTGGGCATTCTTTGGCCCAAGCAGGTATGCAGTTTCAACATCGGATGTTTTGGGAGGATATGCCACCTTTTGGGATTCTTCCATTGCTAGGACACATAGATGCATCCCAAAAGGTGGCATATCCTCCCAAATTTTTCAACAAGGACACATAGATGCATCCTGTTCCATGACTATTTGTAATCTTGGTTTTATTGAATGAAGCTCTGTTTACAATAAATAAATAAATAGTGCTACAGTAGTCCTAGAAGTGTCTGCATGGGGATTCATGCGTCTTTCTTCTTGAAACTTTAGGTTAGTCTTGCCATTTTTGGAGAAGTGTGGATTGTCTTAGGAAGTACATGTATTTTAAGAGCTTTTTGATCATTTGCCTTAAATTTGATAGACTTTCAAATTTTGCAATAGATAAATTAAAATATTTTCTGTAAAACCCAAATCTCTAATAGTGATTCAACTCTGTCTATAACTTGAATACAAGTGATAGTCTAAATTTCCTTCTTTATTTTAGAATATAATTTATATTTCTGACTTAAGTAAAGTGATGTATCTTAATGTTGCATAATTATTTTGGATACAAACAATATTGGAAGAGAGGGGTATGTGCTCTTAACCACTTAAGCTACAAGCTCTTTACATAAGTATTTTACTATGTAAAATAAAGTTTACTGAGAATGGTAACCATGGGAAAGGGATTCAAGAAATCCATCTAAGCTGGTGAGGTTCTTGCTCTTTAGAAATTGGGAGTACCAATGAGCAGAGAGTTTGGGTTGTCTTTTTAAATCAGGATCGTCCAAATCGATGTAGTATAGGCCAAAGCTTGATTCATAGCCGCCCAATAGCTCAAGGGAGTCCAAGAAGGACCATATAAAATAGCCTCTGGCATTTGATCCATTCCTTCCAAAAGTAAAGATTTCATATAGCATCCGTCAGTAATTAAGAACAAGTACTAGTTAGTTAAAGACTTAAGAAAAAAACACTTAAGAAAAAAAGCAAATACTTAAAGACTTCATAAGTGGTCAACGGTTATAGCCCAGTAAAAAAAGACTTTGACTGATGTGTGTAAGAAATCCTTCATCACCTTGTAGTTTAGACAATCGCTTGTATAAAAATAAAATAAAATAAAATAAAGACTTCACAAGTGAAACATATCTTGCCTATTTAAACAACAATTTGAGTCTTGACCTAATTAATTTCAATTTTTTGTTCATGTAATTAATTATTAGTTACAAAATCAGTAATTTCTTTGGCTTCAATTGTCATTTCTTGTTAAAGCAAAGTAGTCTTTTCATATCGAGGGTGGCAATTAAATTTCCCTTGTATGAACACTTTCTTGGGACTCGGATAGCTAGACTTCAAATGGAGAGAATAAGATAAATCTTATGACCCTTGGGTTAAATTATAACTGGCAGAAAATAGGTATACCTTACAGCTTCAAGCAAAGCTTGGATATGCCCCTGCACATATTTTATCCTCGACCTATCCTCCAATGATGAATTGCGTGCAGTTTGCTGACCTAAAATACTTTTCCATTTAGATAATGAGATAGATGAAAAGAATATAAACATGAAAAGTTCGATTCATAATAAAGAAAAAATTCCCTATCCAAAGAAAAAAGGGAAAAATTAAAGAAACCATAAATTATTTTCAATTAGGTTTGTTCTTTAATGTCCTATTATATATAACATTATCATCTAACTAAATTTTGTTTGATTTTAAAAAGTTGAAACTATATGACTTTATTACAAAAAGAAGGGCGAAACTAAAAGTACCACTAAACTAAATTGCAAATTGTTCCAACACTTTATATTCAAATACATGCATTATAGCACTACTTTGATTAAATTTCAGCATTTAGATAGAGAGAGATATATACCATTTTCATGGATATATACAGGAGGATTTCCATAATTTTGCTTCATATATTCCAACAGTCTTTGCAGGCCCCAGGGAGCTATTGGATACTACATCAACCAAATGCATTAGTAATGCTTGAAATTAACCCCACATTGAAAACTTGAAAAAATAAATACAAAATATAATGAATGATATCATTCCTAATAATATCGAGGTCTTCTGATAAAACAACACACCTACTGGAATTTGTAAGTGGTTAAATTGTGAACAATATCGATGTTACTAGAAGTAGGCCGATAACCCATCTCTCTAAAGTTAACAAGTTATTTCAAAGTTTTACCTCGAATGATGATGACTCATTACGTTTCGGAACTGCACAAATAAACTTTGTAAGTTAAATCAATAATTATATCATGTCTTAACCAAGATAAAACTTGCCCTATAGTGACCAATGCCCAAACCAAAGCAGTGCAAAAAAGATGTAATCGATGAATCATGTAATAAAAACTAATAATTTTTTGAATATTTACTTAACCGTGGGGTAAATCTTGAAGCTAATAATTCAAAACTTCAGTTTTTTTTCTTTTTTTAACATCCGATAGTTATTTACCAATATATTTTTACAAAGGCTCGGCTAATACATCCACAAAGTTATGCTACGTACCATAATGGGATTAGGCCACAACTGGACTGTTAAAGATTGGGTCGCCATAGATGCGGGAGGAAGAGGAATTGTACAATCCCGACAACCGGTCATTATGTGAATAGTGTCACGCGCTGTTTTTGGCATTTTGGCATGTTTTGATGTGGTTTCCAATTATTTTGAGGTTCTCTAGTACAATTTAATAGGGTTTTAGTTTCCTATTCCTAGTAAACTTGTAACCTAAGTCCTGGGAGTTATAAATAGAACTTTTAAGGCCAAGTTAATTTAAGAGAGGAGAATTCAAGAGTGAATTTTGAAGAGAGAAACATAAGATTGAATTCAAGGGTGAATTCTTGAGTGTTTACAATGGCATCAAAGGGTTTGAGTAAGGGTGGGAGAGAAATTAAGACCTAGAGTTTGAGGTGATAGAAAGCTAATGGGGTTCTTGTTGTAACCAAAGTTGTTCCTATTCTTCTAGTGAAATTTCTGGAAAGGATCACCAAATAGGACATAGGCACGAGGCCGAACCTCTATAAATCTTTATGTTCTTGTGTGTTTGCTTACTCTCTTAATGGTGTGTGTATCTCAAAGGGTTTGTGTGTGTACTGTAGCATAGTCCATCAACGACAAGGTCTTGGAGTGTTTCCGCACCACAAGTGGTATCAGAGCCATGGTTCGTGGCAGGCTCTTATAGTTTTAAGGGTGTTTTGCAAGTGTTGACGATAGCAGCCGGTAAGAAGGCGGCGGGAGAAAACTCCCAAATGAAGACGCCACAAACGGATAGCATGAAGCTCGAGGCGAAGACATTCACAAGGAAGAAGAACTTCACACTATGGCAAAGGAGAATGAAACATGACCTAGACCATGAAGGTCCAACTGCTATCTTGGCAGGCGACGAGACAAGACTGGAAACCATGACAATGAAAGAGTGGGATGTGCTCGGCGAGTTGGCTAAGGGGTCCATCAAGGTGATGGAAGACACCGCAAAGCAAACATGGAAAAAGTCACTATCAAACAACTGCTTCATGAATCAAGCTCTCCTAAATGTTTGTATGGAGGAGGGTGGAATTCCCACGGAGCATCTTAACACCTTTAATAGGTGTATTGAGGACTTGCAGAAGGTGGACATGGTTTATAGCAAGGAGGATGAGGCGTTGATGTTGTTGATGTCGTTGCCTTCGTCCTATGAACACTTCCAGAGGAAGCTGATGATCAGCAAGAGTACTTTCAATTTTAAGTTGGTGGTGCAAGACTTGATGCATCACGGGTTGGCTCAAAGTTTTGGAGATAGCTCTCCAGGTGCGGGTCTATTAACATGGACCGAAGAGTAGCGTCGTTCAAGCAAGTGCAAGGGTAAAAAAGGTAATGGGAGGAATCCTAAATTCAAGGACAATGAAGGGTGCTTCAAGTATGGGTCTGCGGATCATTGGAAGCAGAATTTTCTAGTATGGAATGAGAAGCAGAACAAGATGAAGAATGTCAAAAGTTCAAGCACAGCCAATTATGAACTTTTGACGGTTACAGATGAGGAGTAATGGGGAAGTAGTGGAAAATTCTTCAGGTAAGAATTCTACTTTAGTTTGGATTTTACATTCCATAAGCTCGTTTCATGTGTGTTCAAATAGGATGAAGTTTGACACATATGAGGAAAGGAAGGGTAGCAAGATTTTGTTGGGAGACAAAACAAGTTGTGATTTTTGGGCATGGGAACAATGAAAGATCAAGATATAAGATGATGTTGTTAGGAGCCTTAGTGAGGTAAGGCATGTACTCGCATTAAGAAGGAATCTTATTTCTCTTGGCTTTCTAGATAGAAAAGGGTATTCTTACAAGGCCAAAGAAGGGAAGCTCTTAGTCACACAAGGTTGGTTGCGGTTATGAGGGGAAGATTCAACTCGGTTATGAGGGGAAAGATTTAACCTAATAACTGTTATCAGCTTTGGAGGGTACAATTGTAGGTGGAGCAGTAAATTTTACCAATGAGGTGTTTTGTACCAAGAAAAAGTGGTAAATGATCTTACCTCAAGGAGCCTGTGTAAAGAAATGAAGCTAAAGACTAGTTGGATATGATTAATAGTTTGTCACCAAGGGTGCTTGATTTCATAGGTGTAGAAATGGCGGTGTAGGAGGACAAGGTCCATAAGGATGAAGTCAAGACAAGGGATGATGAGGAGAATGTTGTTGGGTCAGTGGCAACCGAAAAGATACTTCTTACTAAGGTGTTCATGGAAGGGACTCTAAGACGGATGGAGCTTGACACAAGGGTTGAAAAAGATGGGCATGAACAACAAACTCACAAAAGGGTTCTACTTGAGGTGTAGCCTTCATCACAAGGAAGGTTCGGGCCCAAAGAATCCATCAAACCGCCCCAAGGGAAGGACAAGGTAGATTCAACTACATTTCGGAACGCTTTTGGGAGCATGAAGCAGGAAAGTTAAATGGGTGCTTGGATGAAAAGGAAAGAGCTCGTTCATAAATTCAAGAGCAAAGTTGGTGGTTGTGTGGGGATTTATAGAACAAGGGTTGGTATGCGGTTTGCATATCAAGGCATGTCAAGAATTCAAGGTTCAAAGAAGGCAAGGAGAAAGAAGTTCGACATGGGGGATCTCTCTTCTACACAAGAGGTCTGGGTTGCCAAAGTTTAGCTTCGGTGGAGCACCTTCTCACCTGAGGTGCATTAAGGCAAGAGGTTTGTTGCCATGGTGGAGCTCTTAGGAATTACTAGAATAGTTTCTAAGATGTTGAAAAGGTTATAGGGGTCAACCATTGTTCATGGCTGATTGATGGTTCGCCAAGGTGGAGATTGTTGAAGATTGACTCACCATATATGTGGGAGGAAGAGGAAACCCAAGGCGCTGCAAGGATGGAGCAGCAAGGAAAGAGAGGAAGAAGTTGTAAGGAAGCAACAATGCAAGCGACTAGTCCCCGTTGGCCAGGCAATCGGTCAGTTTTGGCCTAGAGCTTGAAGTCGATTTTTTACTCCTTAGCGACTGGTCGTCCAATCCCAACGACCGATCATCACGGGAATAGTGACACGCACTATTTTGGCATTTTGACGTGGTTTCCAATTATTTTGGGGTTTTCTAGCCTAATTTAATAAGGTTTTATTTTCCTATAAACTTGTAACCCAAGTCCTATAAGTTATAAATAGTTTTTGGGGCTAGGTTAATTTAAGAGAGGAGAATTCAAGAGTGAATTTTCAAGAGATAAACACAAGACTGAATTCAATGGTGAATTCTTGAGTTTGAGCAATAGTGTGAGAGAAATGAAAACCTAGGGTTTGAGAGGGTAGAGAGCTAGGGGGTTCATGTTTTAACCAAAGTTGTTCATATTCTTCTAATGAAGTTTCTTGAGGGGATCACCAAGAGGACATAGGCAAGGGGCCGAACCTCGATAAATCTTTGTGTTCTTGTGTGTTTGCTTACACTCTTCTTAGTGTGTGTGTGTGTGTGTGTGTATGTTGTCATATAGTACATCAATAACAAGGTCTTAGAGTGTTTCCGCACAATATCGACGTTGAACTCTTGAATATATATATATATATTTTTTTTTTTTTGAACCAGCTGGGGAAAGAACCCCAACAAAGAACTCTTGAATTCCTTCAAACATAGAACTTCGACATGTTATCTATTGTTGTTAATTAGCACGACATATTGGTACTGGAGATTGGTTTGTTTTAGAGATTGGCCACATTGTGATTATGAATTTAAAAGCCATTAGAGGTAAATTAATCATTTTGGATCTTTTTTGTTTCTTACAATCATCTTATACTGGTTCGTGAACATTTGATGCACGAATTGTTATTGGAATGAAAGATCTTCTGAATGATGGCCTAAAAGAAATTGAATGTGTAGCAAAAACTTGATTAAATTTTTAGGGCTCAATATAGTCTGATATATAAATATACGTATAGCAAAAACTTACGTTTTGTCTTTATTGCCGAGTCAGCAATATAGTCTCTGTTTGTACTGTTTAAGCTGATGGAGTTGTCCTTGGCATGCGCGACGTTATAATAATTAAATCCTATGAAGTCAAACGAACCCTTGACACTTTGAGACTCGAGCCTAGTGAAGAAAGGAATTCTAGACCCTGCATTTTTTTTCATTACATCAGGGTAATCTCCAAACACCAAGGGATTCAAATACCTGCAACACAAAATAGACACAATGAGTTTGCAGTTATGACAAGTAAATAATAATTGATATATATTTATATACTTTGTTCGGCCTGTTTCACATAGTAGCTTGATCATCCAAATCATCTATTTTTGATGTTCCACTGAAGGATTACCCTGTACTAATAATCCACCAAACTGGGCCGGAAAATGACTACAAAAGAGAGAACAGAGAAGTTGCAATTTTATGCCAATATCAGACTTACCAACCAATATAGAAGTCGAGGCCTCTTTGGGTTGCTAGTTCATCTTCAATGGTTTTTGCTTGAGGAAAAAACCAAAAGGCAAGAAGGTTGATTCCTATAAACCCACGTTGTTTATCCTGCATTCCAAAAGTATTGATGTTACATGGAATAATCTTTGTTGTATTAGGTTGGGTTTCTTTTAACTTTTTTATCATAGTTTATAACGGTCTGTATTGTATGTTTGAGGTTATAATCGTTTATGCATTTCCACTTAGTATATGTACATTAGGAGAGGCATCAAATATTGCACAGTTTTCTCTTTTTCTACTTCCCATTTGCTCTCAATTTCTTATTTCCTCAACCTATCTCTAACTATTTTCTTAGTTAAAACGCTTTATGTTCTCGAATTAAAACTCGAAGACCTAAGTAACAAGTGAAAAGTTAATAGCTATGACACTTATTAATCTGTCCTATTTCTTGATTCAAGGACGTAAGGCCATCTCCAGCCATGGGCTATATCCCAAATATAGCCCTAAAATAATGCAAAACCCATCTCCAGTCATGGGCTAAATAAAATTTTGGCCAAATTTGGAGGGCCACATTTGGCCCTTGAGCCCTCCAACCAGTCCACATATAGCCCACCTTTAGTCTATGCCAAATTTTTGTGGGCCCATACATTTGCTTTTTAAAAGCCAACAATAAAGTAAGATGATGTCATAGCTGGATATCTATATATATAAAGCAAAATGCAGAGAATGGTGAAACATTCAAAATACCAGAAAATGTCCTTGGTTAATGCAAACATTTAGATAGAAATTATTAATTAAATGAAGATAATATGGTAAATTCACACTTTTTCATATTTAAAAAAATTAAAATTAAAAGAAAAATCAGATAATGGATCATATTTTTATGGAACACAACTACCCATTATCTTTTTTAATTCTAAAATAAATTTAAATTTTTTTAAAAAAAAAGCTTCTCAGGCGCGGAAGCGCATGCAGAGAGGCTAGTATATAATAAAATATGAAGGATCCTAAAATATAGCCCTGCATGGCTGGAGATGGAAAAATTTAGCACTGCACTATTCTTTAAAAAATTAATATTTTGGAGGGCTAAATTTTTAGCCATGGACTACATTTAGCCCTATGACTGGAGATGGCCTAAGTACACCATTGCAAGAACAACAGTGCTTGAAGCATTTAACATGAATTTGTTTTCTCTTGCAATTACCTGGTAGTTTTTCTTGTACAATCTAGCAGCCGACGCATGAGATAACAAGATATTATGCGTTGCCAAGTATGGTTCTGTTGTGGAGTTACCCCTAGAGCAGTTGAGACCAAATGGAATTGAACATCGTTGTGGTGGAAGAAATCCAGCATCATAACCCCCAAGTACAAAAACATTAGGTTCATTCATAGTAGTCCAATGCAAAACTCTATCCCCGAAATTTTTGAAGCACACATCTGCATACGCAGTGAAGTCCTTTCTGCAACCACAAAATCGTTCCATCATGATCTTTCCCCTTTTTCTCTTGATGTATTGAAATTACCCAAAAATAAATAAATAAATAAAGTGGGGGAAGAAACCATACACAATCTTTCGGCTAACCCATCCTCCATACTCGTCATCAAGTGCCTGTGGGAGATCACTATGGTGTAGAGTAACATGTGGTTGGATTCCTGCTTGAAAAATAAAGCACTCAGACATAAAATTAAATAATTTTTAGATTGGTGGAAGTGGTACACGTTTCTTAAGGTATGTTTACTTTATCATGGGTATTGGAATTACTCAAATTCATGTCTTCCCCCGTGTTTACTAACACAGAAGCAATCCAAAATTATATGAGTTGCATGCTAAACTCACAAATATCCTCAAAAATAGTAATCGGATCAGCTACCTAGTTGATCTGATTCCAATTCCTCACTTTAGTTCCACAATTCATGACTTCCTCCATTCCTAAGTAAACATGTCCTAAGAGTATAACCACTCCCCAAATTTGAAGGAAAATATATAATGTAGTATCATAAGGTAGATAGTAACCATGGCTGATTAGTTGATCAATAAGATTGTTGTAATATTGTAGACCCTTTGGATTGACAGGTCCTTTTCCATCTGAAATAAAGAAATTGGATATTTGAGTGCGTGAAAACTTAAGCCTTGTTTGTTTAGTATGAGTAACAATTGGAAGCTCATGCATACTTGGGATTAGTCTTGACCACGAGATGGAAAATCTATATGCCTCTAATCCAGTATCTGCCATTAGTTGAACATCTTCCTGCAACAGTTTGAATGAACATTGTATATCAAATAGCATCAACATGTTCCTAATTAGTTATTTAGGCAATAAATCGTGTGATTACGTAATTGTACGGAACATATGGTATGTTATATTGCCTCCCAAAGACTATAAAAACCTCTTGAATACTAGATAGTCTTGATATAGCATGAATCTCGTGATTGCATAATTGTAACATATATGTGAATAAATATTAGTCCTGAAACCTCTGAACTAAAAGAAAAGATTGTTAGCAACAACTAGATTGAATTTTGCAAAATATATACCTTATATTTGTGATACGCGTCACACGCTACATCTCCAGTAGCTCCATGAAAATGACCTGAAAATTTGAGTTAAGCTATGAACTGACAAGGATCATGACACACGCAAGTTATCATGTTACTTTGAACATGTTTGATTACTTGATTATATTATTAATATGGATTAAGTTTATTTAATCCGCTTTATCTAAATATTCTAATTTTCTGGTCAATATATTTTGGCAGGACTTGTATATAACCACGTAGTATATGCTACTCCAAATCTGATAAGAAATATCACCTGCCTTGAAACTTGAGAAAATTATATATGAGCTAAAACAAGCTTCTCATCACAATCGGGGGAAAAATATATTCAGAAAATATATCACCTGGCCCGATGCCTCAACTACGGGACATGAATGATTATATTGATAAATATGCAGTAGGAATGGACAACAAGGTACCAAAATAACCCACATTGAAAACACTAGAAAGGGTACTTGGGAGGAAACCAGTACTTAGAAGCTCACACTAATTAACAATTTAGAAGTGGTTGGACATTGAGCTCAGATTTTTTTCAGATGAAGTCTACAGAGGATGGATCTTCTTTACTCTTGGAATAGTTATGTATTAGAGAATCACAAAGAAAAACATGTAAGATGGTTTACTGTCTTAAACCACTGAAGTGATCTTCTAATCGAATAAGGATTCCTAAGAACTCATTGTTTATCAGAAAGTCTATTCCTATCAGATATGGCAGCCTAATATTAGTGTTCTAGATATACTCACAGGCTTAAGGATTCCTACTTAGATAAGGATTAAGATTACCTAATCCTATAAGGATTAAGGTTATCTCTAGGAGTTTCTTGATGGGTAAAACTCCTAGAGATATGCATATAAATAGGAGGCTCCTTCTAGAGCCGATACACACAAAATAAAGCATACAGATATTCAGCCCACTAGAATTACTGCTGAAAGAAGTTCTCGGTTTCTAGGAGAAAGTCTCTGATTTCTCAAGTTCAGTTCGTTCTTCATCTTGTTCATCATGTCTGAAACATGTTAGTTAGTGTATTGCATGTTATATCTATCTAGACTTACAAAACATGGTTGTTTCGCTAATTGTGAGGGCAAAAGATTTTGATTCCCTCTATATCGTTGTCAAAAAGATTTCAGCCTCAGTTGTCCTTGGCCAGTGAAAGAGGATTTTTTTTTTCTCAATATAAGCGATAATCTAAACTCCAGGAGGAGAGGAGTTTCTCATACACACAACCAAGATGCCGTGGGGGTTCGAACCTAAAACCACTAGGCTGCAACTCGAGGTCCTTTTTCCGATAAATGATAAGGATACCGGCATAATACATACCCAAGAACCTCCAATGCTTAAGTTAGGTATGTATGGGGTGTGTAAAGGTAATTTCACAAAGTAGATTTAGGGTCCATGTCACTTTGTGGATAAGGAGGGAAATATTGTTTTAAAAAAAAACCAATACCTAATTAAGTAACCATAACTTTACTCCAGAGTATGTGATAAAACCGTAATTTACAATAATAATGTGACACATGACACTGTCATGTATGTTTTTACATAGTTTGTTCCCAAAAAAGAAAAATGAAAAAAAAAATCAACAACAAAAACGAAAGTATGCCAATAGAATATGTGAATTACTATTTTGTACCTGATCACTTGTGTTTATGAATGACTTTTTCTACATACTGTTTTGAATCTATTTCGGTCAGGTTTCGGGCATGAGTTTTTTTCATACGGTTGTGAATCTATTTCTTCGTACTTTTTCTTCATGCCGATCACTTTTTTTGTTGTGTATGTATGACTGCCGACTGACAATGTTTGGACGGACATGAATTTAACGTCATAGATGACAGTGGTTTTGGGGTCGTGGGCCCCTTCCAATACAACATTGAATCTAGTAGAAGAAAGCAACTAAGACTTTTCTTGCTTTAAGAATACCAATCACTACAACAATATCTATGGCTGCCTACAAATAATAATATTGATTGGTATCCAAATCAATATGATTTAAAAATCAATATCTAAGTAAATGATTTAATAGTAAATGATTGAATAGTGTAGTGATTTGGAGTAATTGCTATATTAGGTAAGGTTCTTCTGGTTCGAAGTTTTAGCTTATGTATAGTGTGCGTGTGTGAATTTAATAATTATCACCACTCTCAATAAAAAAAATATTTAATAAATAATAAATATGAAAAAAAATCAATATCTATGACTGCATCCTTCATTGACTTTTTCAAACTGAATTGAGACGTTGGATATATAACATTTTTAAAACTAATTAATTCTTGGAAAATTTTAATCTACTAATCAAAAACTCTAATTTATTCATAAGGAAGTTAAATTTTTTTCATAAAAATAAAAACTAAAAAACAAATACAAAATAAAAGCATAAAAAACTAGTATTGCTACAATCTAACCTGACCTCGCCAACCAACAAACAAAAATGAAAAAAGAGCGAAAAAAGAAGAAGAAGAAGAATTTGATATGAAAGTAGTGGGAAGCTAACCAGCATGCGCAAATGTGTCCAAGATGCTCGGGGTCCTGCCATCTTCGGCTGCAGCACCTTCCACCTTTTTTCATGTAGATTTTTTAATCAACCCAGGTAATAATACAAAAGCATATATATATATATATATATATATATATGGTTTTTTGTTTCTGTACAAATATATAAATTAGAGAGAAAAAGAAAAATGAAAAGAAATTGAGAAAACCTGATAAGCAGAGGAGGAAGCACCAAACACAAAGGCCGGTGCCGGTGGGAAGTCATCTCTGCAAAAGTTATCAGTGCTTGAAGAAACACTTTTTATAGTAAGAAGAAAACACAGCAGAGAAACTCTCAACATTAATTATGTAAAAGACGAAAGCACAGCAAGAGTTGGAGATTCTGGTTTCTGAATTTATAAAAAGCAAAACTTAGAATGAGATTTGAGTGGTTACCCTTTAGTTATCCTTACTTTAGCTTACCCTAAAGCTCCACGTCGATCAGCTTCAAGATTCCAAATTACTTTTGAAGGTGTTGTGTGTTGAATTGAAGACTTTTTCATTTGTCGAGTGCGGAAACTTGTCAAAACAGCCGAAAACTTGTCAAATTAATTAAAATAAAAAACAAGTAATTGATAAAGGTTCTGCAAAGCCCCACTGCGATGATTGGCTTGAAGTGAAAAGCCTTTGCTTTCTCCTAAACTTCACAATTGAGCATTTCGTTTGTAGATATTAGGTGACACAAATTGAACCTCAAGGTAGTTTGATAAAATTTTCACTTTCGTTTATGGGGTTTCAATAATGACAATTTAACTCTTAAAAGGACACGTCCAAATTTCCATCTAATTTCGTGAATGAATAAACACGGTTCTTCTACGTGGAGGGGTATTTTGGACGGAATTTTGGATGAAAATTTGGATGTATCATTCAATTGCGATAGAGTCAAACTATATTGGTTAAATTGACAAAATTAACACTACAGCGACCAAAATAGAAAAACATGCAAAGGGGTTTTAAGGGGAGGGTGGCTTGTTTGATGTTTGGATGCCTTGAGACGTGGCTGGAAAAGATGGTGAGAAGGTGGGGATCGGGGAGGGTGGCGTGTTTGATGGAGTCTGGGTAAGAGAGATTGAGAGAAATATGGAGAAGAGAGGTGGAAGAAAGAGATGAAGATGATATCCAGACCCAAAAATATAAGAGAGGAAGATGATCCGGGTACATGGGTTTTTTCAATACCCATTTCTACGTGAAACCTAATTGGACCCAACTTATACTCTCAACCATCAAAGCTTATCCAACGGTGTAGATAGAAGTTCTCACCAATTGTTCGCAAAAAGACGTTCTCACTAGAGCCCCTTCATATTGTAATGTAAAGTGGTACGAAGGTGGGCCGAAGCCCAACAAAATATATGTGGGTCTAGGGAAAACCAAAACATCCGATTCCAATCCAAGAAAACAACTTTGAGTGGGACTAAATCGTGTCGTTTCCAAGGAAACTTGATTTACGCGACAAGTCGTTAAAATTTAACGATTCAGTCGTTTCACCAATTTTTGAGAAAAACAAATATCCCACTTTTCTCCCAAAATTTGACCTTGACCGCTCTGCTACTAAATACCAATGATTTCAAAGGCGAGGCGTATAGGCGAGGCGTTTTTAGTAGCGCTATGCGAGGCGTAAGACTTGAAGCGTTGAGGCGTAAGCCTTTTGAACATTAATTTATTTTAATGAGAAAAATTTATGAATAATACAATACAATTAAATTGTACAACTAATTCTTATTGAACCATAGCAATCTTTTAAATATAAGTACTAATTGTCTTTCAAAGCATAATAATCAATCCCAAAACATAAAATATTTATTTAACATCAAAACAAAAATTAATATTTCTAAGATACAAGTATGATGCATGTACGTCAAATTTCTACTATATCACATAAACGAATAAGATAACTAATATATTTTTAAAAAAAAATTGAAAAAAAATTATACGGAACTTCAAATTACAGTTGCGAAGAATTAGAGAGAAAAATAAAATAACTTACTAGCAGTCGAACGATGTAGAGAATTCTTGAAATTGATGGAGATTATCTGATAATGTTAGGAATTTAGGTTTTACTATACAATATATATATATATATATAATTCCGTGTGTTAATATCTTAATTTAGAAAAAAAAAAAAAACAAAAAGGGTTTGTAGAAAAGCTACGGCTGGAGATAGAAAAGGCAAGAATTAATCTTGCCTTAGAGCATCTCCATCCATAAAGGCTAAGTCTAGGGCAAGGGCAAACAAGGGCTGCACTATTCACATGAATAGTGTCAGCCTTGCCATTTGTGGTTCCACCCATAAGGGCTAAGTTTAGGGCAAGTCTAAGGCAAGAAAGGAAAAAAATATTATGCAACAAAATATAAACAATTTAGAAAGTGAATAAAATTGTTATGTATTTATAGGGAAAACATATATAATTTTTTGGTATTTATAAAAAAAAATTGAAATTTTTTTGGATTTTTTAAATATTTTTTTGCTCGCTGACGTCGCCATGATGTCACAGCCCTCGGGCTGAAGCCCAGGCGAAACTTGCCCTTGGGCTTGCCCGGGCTGGTGGGATCCACACCAAACCGGGCTGAAGGCTGCTGCGCTGGAGCGAGTTGGGCTGTCCTGGGGGGGCCTTTTGCCTGGTTTGTTGTTTGCGCTGGAGGTGCTCTTAAGGGCTCGTTTAGTACGTCGACTGTGTACTGACTAATTTCCGTCGGATAGTACTAATCTGTTCCGGAGAGTACCTGACTATTTATCCATAATATTATAAGGCGTTTGGTTCTATTCCGGATAAATAGTTTGACTAAGTTATACTGTGTTTGATGATGTTCCAGGATAACATTAGAATTAGACTATTTTAAAAATAAATAAATAAATTTTTGATAATTTTAATGGAAATTGAGATTCAAATGACATGAAATTTTTTTTGGTAAGATTCATATGACAAGATACCATAAGATTCATATTTTTTTTGGAAATTAACAATAAGTAGAATTCTACACATGATAGAAGACTACAAAATACCATCCCGCTTGCATATACAGAAATATATGTGGTTTAACTATTAGAATTGTATTATGAATATTGATCTGCATATATCTATACTGGACATCAAAGTTTCCATGTACAACAAGAAGAAGGAGAAAGTAGCAGCAAAACAGAAGCAATGCAATCAAAAGAGCCAAGGCCACAAGCTTGGGAATCGTAAAAAGAAAAGGAAAAGAGAAAATTTATCAATCAAGAAAATGGTTCAAGAGGAAAACATCAGAAAGGGCCCATGGTCGCCAAAAAAAAAAAAATGGTACCTAGAATTCAAGTTCATACAATTTTAATTTTGTAATTTTGCTCTCCTAATCGTCAGGTATGTATGTATTCAACTAAACTACCAACACTAGCACAGTTGTTTGTTTTTGGACAAAAACTAGCACTACTCTGTTTAATACCAACAATCAAAATATTCCCAAAATGTCGAATCAATATATCACATACAAAGAAAACATTCGATTAAAAAAAATGTCAAAAAAGAAAAATTAATAACCTAATTTCCACAAAAATTTAATAAAAAATTGAAATATATAAAGAATAGAGAAGAAGTAAGAAGAAGCATATTGGAGAAAGTATGAAAAAGAGAGAGAGAGTGAGAGATGGATACCTGGAGAAGAGTGAAGAAAATAACATGTGGAGAAGATAGCAGAGAACCCTAGGGAGAAGAAGATGAAAAGAGCGTCTGACTTTTTCCGTAGAACGCGTGTTCTTTTTCCCTAGCCGTATAATTAAGCGTGTATTATCTAATCCGGGGTGTGTGGGTTGTATTAGTTAGTCAGGTAAGGAGAGTATTAAAAGCCCAACCCGTATAAAATAGTCGGGTAATTAAATAATACAAGTTGACACCAAACACATGACATAGACTATTTACTCATATCCAAAGTCTAATACGGTGTACCAACGAGCCCTAAGTTTAATAGAGGGATAACGTGTTTACAATAAAGGGAAGAAAAAAGAAACAGAAACCAGTGTGTTTACATTTTTTGAAAACACTCCAAGTGAAACGACGTCGTTTCACTTTAAGTTTTTTTTTTAAACCCTTCAATTGAAACGACGTCGTTTCGTTAAAATAAACCTAAAAAACATAAAACTGCTGAGTCGTCTTCCTCAGCAGCGCCGCAGCCAAAATATGCAGACTCTCAAAATTTCTTCCGGTTCAGAGTGTCCAGACAGGCGCGCCTTGCTCCGCCTTGCAACGCCTCCTCACGCCTTCCCCGCGGTAACGTGCAACTCGGAGAACAGCCGACCGCCTCGGGCGTTTTGCTGCCGCCTCGCTCCGACGCGCGCTCCGAAGCGCGCGAAGGCATGCCTTTGAAAACACTGCTAAATACTACTAGATATAGTGTGTTTTTTATGTCTGGAGAAAGTGAGAGAAAACAATGGTGAAGCGGAGGCAAGCGCATTTGAGCAAGGATTCAAAGGTGGAAGTTTGTAGCAACGAAGAGGGTTACGGAGGTCCATGGTTGTCAGCCATAATCTTGACCCTGAACCATCAGATCCGGCCACAAACAACAAAAGGAACAACCTTGGCAACTCAAGCAAGGCTCTGGCGCAGGACACTCACTGAGCTCGTTGACGTGTGCTCCATCCGGCCAGCGCCTCCTCCTGACAATCCTGACCAGCCCTTCGAGCCAGCCGACGTCGTAGACGCCTCTTACCTTAATACTTGGTGGGTGGGGGTTGTGATGAAGTTTGAGGATGACAAGTATACGGTGAGTTTCAAAAACCCATCTGATCTGCTTCAGCTGCGGCCTCCTTGGGATTTGCAGGACGGCATTTCCGAAATCGTGGTGTTTGTTAAACAAGTCCCCCTCCCCCTAAATCGTATCTGCTTTCTGTAAGAGTTGATGATCAATATCAATTTACTTATTAAAAAATGCACGTTTTTTTTTTGTGTATTCCAAATTAGGAACTTGTGATTTTCTGTAGTTTTAAGTTTGAGTTTACTAGGTCTTTACTTATATCTTCATGCCTTCTCTGCTCATTCATTTATCTCTTTTGCTATATATCTGGCTTCCTTCTATTTTTGAGATATGATAGAAATTTCTATATGCTATGATTTGAGGCCTCACATGGAATGGACGTATAACGGATGGGTTACTGAGACCAATGGAACATGGGCTGATTGCTTTCAGGTATGCATATTTTTCTCTTATTTTATATTAGGAAAAAAGAGAGAGGGGGTATCATGGCAAGAGTCTTTATTACAGCTATGTTTATGGTTGTAAACATGTTTGAATCACCCTCTGTCTTCGAAATATAATCATTAAGATGCAATTATATCAGGTAAGTTTAAGTTTATATGCTGAAAAGCATACGTGGGCTCAAATTATTTGTAGGTGGCTAGACTTGAGTCCTTGCATTGATAAATCACCTTATGGAAAGACCAAAAAGAAACTAATTAATCAGAAACCTAATCATGATGCAACAATTTTACGTCTTTCCCAGAACTTAAGATGGGTGCATCTAGAACACTCCTTATCTTTTGCACAATCATTTTCAAGGAGAACGCCAGTTAAAACATCAAACAAAGAAGCCCCAGTAGAGATGGTGCGGTAAGTGAACTCTTGAAAAAAATGTTGTTGGTATATATATTCTCCTATTGCTGAGTGTTCCTTTGGGGTAAACAAAATCATGACTCAAGTCTTCCCTCTCAAAACCTCATTAACTTGCTCTCATTCTATGAATTTTATATATGTTGATAGCATCTGAAGACTGCCATTAGAAAGTAAGAAGTGCATTATTTTTTTATCTGGTTTTGCTTCTTCTGACACCTGATGGTCCTGATTTGAATGTATTTTATTCCTATTGCAGAAGGCTGAGCAACAGAAGGTTGGAGAACTGGACAGTCAAGCAATAATTTCTTATAAACAAATAGGTAAACCACAAAATTCTTAAGGTGATATCCCTTGGCCGAGAGTGAGACATGAGAGGAGGGGCAGGACACTGAAATTGCTTGGTGAAAAAATCAATAGACAAAGGCATATATCCACACTGATTAACATTACATGATATTATTTCTGTATTAACATATTCGTTGTGTCATCCCCATAAACAAATGTGTATAAATTTTTGTAGTCAAGAAGGGTGGTGAAATCGAAAAGACTGATGAAAAATATGTTGAAGATGAGTATGGATTGGATAACATTGAATCTTTTGGTGTAAGGTCGGATTCTGAACTAAAAGGGGGATCTCATGCTGAGAGGGAACTACAATTAGATACTGGAGACGTTGATCCTAATACAAAGGTGGATCTTTTCATGGTAGATGTAGCCGGGTGTCAATACTTTATCAACAAAATGGTCGTTATTCACTGCAATTGTAAACAGGAGTTGGAGGATGGAATTGAAGCTTTACTCCTAAAGAAAAGTGCACGGTTGCATGAGACTTACAATAGCCCACTGATCAAAAAATTTACTTTCGATTACGTTGTTGTAGATGGTGATGAATGGATTTGACTCTCCATCAATGAGATGTTTTTTGATATCTTTTTGCAGCATGTACGCTATATTTTCGGCTTCGATGTGATTCTTGAGATAGATGATTATAGGATCCACCTTTATAAGGTAGATGATTTTGATGGCGGGATAGACCACTTGCCTGGACATGTGCGAGTTTTTGACCATAATGACATTCCTAGTTTGGAGGAGACGGTTAAAGGAATGATCAGGCCACATTATCCTTAAAGTGAGTTCCTGGTCAGGTATTACAATTTTGAAGACATATCCGACGACTCTAACAACAATGAGCCTCATAACATTGTTCAGCTGGACGTATCCACATTGGGTTGGGAAGAATTTGAATTAGACTTAGTAAGGGTAAAGCCTTGCAATCCTCCTCAGTGTCAATAGGTAGCAATACTCTAAGACAGACAGGTAATAGTCCAGAGTTTCGTGAACTTAGTTGTAAATTGTCTAGCATGTTGGTTTGCTCTCTTTGGCCTCTGGTTTTGTATTGTGTGCACTGTTGGTTTTGGTTATGTCTTTATCTTGTTGCTCTTGTCTATTTTGCAGTTAAGCTTGGCTGCTCTTGTCTTTTTTATAGTTATGCTTGGTTGGATGGATGTTGTTGGCTGTGTTTGGTGCTCTTCTAATGTCTGCTCTATGTTACTTCTATAATTTGTCGCTATATTTTCTTGTAGTTAAGAATTCTGGCGGTGACATGTATATCCGTCCATTCCATGTGAGGCCTCAAGTCTGAAGGACTGCATTCTTTTACCTCCTTTGTGAATTTAAAATGGACCAAATACTTTTCTTCTGTAAGATTTTGTGTAATCTCTCCGACCCACCAACCCATATCATAGAATGCATCCACCATTTCCATCAAGGTCAAATATATTTTGCCTGACTCCGGAGGCTGATGACCATTTACAACCACTTTAACATCACAATTGTTTGAGCTCTTAAATTGAAGCAAGAAAGAGTTGATGACCTCTAGTTCAGCAAGATAAATTGTTGGGAACCAAGCACACAATAGATTTTTTGGTTGAGATTTACTTCCACTGCTGTCCCAGGGCTGAAAATTGCCTCCGCCATCATCTTTGAACCATTAGTGACAAAGATTAGTTTTCTTTCTATCAAAATCATAGCATATAGAAATTTGTATCATATCTCAAAAATAGAAGGAAGCCAGATATATAGCAAAAGAGATAAATGAATGAGTAGAGAAGGCATGAAGTTGCGAAGATATAAGTAAAGACCTAGTAAACTCAAACTTAAAACTACAGAAAATCACAAGTTCCTAATTTGGAATACACAAAAAAAAAAAAAGTGCATTTTTTAATAAGTAAATTGATACTGATCATCAACTCTTACAGAAAGCAGATATGATTTAGGGGGAGGGGGACTTGTTTAACAAACACCACGATTTCGGAAATGCTGTCCTGCAAATCCCAAGGAGGCCGCAGTTGAAGCAGATCAGATGGGTTTTTGAAACTCACCGTACACTTGTCATCCTCGAACTTCATCACAACCCCCACCCACCAAGTATCAAGGTAAGAGGCGTCTATGACGTCGGCTGGCTCGAAGGGCTGGTCAGGATTGTCAGGAGGAGGCGCTGGCCGGATGGAGCGCACGTCAATGAATTGGTCGTTTACAGAGAAGGCAAATGTATAAATCGAGTAAATACAACGGTAATTTTAACTTCAGGACGTGGTACATAAAGAATATACGTCGCTAATTGAACAAACCGACGTGGTTATTACTTTTTACGACTGTTGTCGTGTCAACATTAATACATCTTGATTCATAATAAAAACGACGTGGATATTCTAATTTAGACGTCGTTATCTACCCTTCTGCTGTAGTGGTTCTCTACTACTCTATAAGACAGTAGTGTTGTAGGTACCGTCGTAATACATTTAATTAACACGGCGTTGTTTTGTAATATACTGACGTGTATTTCGTAATATTATACGACTCGGACTAAGAACAGTTGGTCGTCTTTATGTATGAGTTAACACGGCGGCTGTTTTGTTGAACCGTTGTCTTTACTTTATACGTCGGTGGCTTCATACCTGCTGTCGTTGTTTTTGGGTCAAAATTTAACTATGAAGAAAACCTTTTTAATAAGACGACGCTTTTTTATTTGGGTGCGTCGTTTTTAAAAAATATTCAAGCGGACCTCCATTTTTTAGATGTTTAAGTTACTTATCCACAACGGTTTTCTGTTAAGTCATCTTTCTAAACAGAACGACGGTATTTGTTTCTACCGTCGTTTTTTGCTGGTCATCTTTTTCACTTTTTGTAGTAGTGTGATTTGCTTTTTAAACTACAGAATACTCACAACTCATCAACATTTGGGTGGAAAATCTTGTTCATGAAGCCAATAGAAGGAGATTTATATGTATATGCTTCAGGATAGGAAGCTAACGCGAATTTTCCAGACCCCGCCTTCATAAAGACCTGCAACCACCGCATCACACAGAGTTTATTATACCAAAACATGTTTTAAACAATGTCTAAACGAATGCTAATAGACATTAGAGCCTCAGCCACTAAAAGACTAGTGGAGAAAAAGGTAACATTAGTTTCCAAAACGCATTCATCTAAGAGCAAACTCAATTGATGTCTACCAAAGGACAAACAAAGATGAAAGACTTTCCATTTATTGTCTCCACATTAGAGTCGCTCATCATCCTTAAAAACATTTTAAAAAGACATTAAACATAGCTTTATATTGTACGAGAGAGGAAGGAACCAACATGATTTAAATTACTTGTACCAACAAGACTACAGATTCCCCTTTGGTACCAAAAGGGAGGAATCCAAGTCTTAAGAAACATAAGACCTAGATTACAAAGGTTGGAGATAATACAGTAACCAACAACTTACAACTTCATGACTTCCATCTCTCTCCTCTTTCTTGGAGACGATCGACATGTTAACTGGATAAATTAAATTCCCAAACCTTTTAGAAATATATCAAAATATAATCAACTTTCAAGGAAATAAATATCAGAGAAATCAAATCTATTAAACCATAGATTGGTTATACAAATATAGTATGGAGGTTGAAACTGAAACTGACTAATATTGAAACTATGGGCAGTGACTAATTCGATGTCATCTCTGGACAGGCCAACTCTGGCTACTAAGCTGCCAATCCTTTCAAATCCTTCACCACACAACATCAAATCAAGACCATTTGGCAAACCCCAAAAAAATTTCCACAGCCCAAATAAATCGAAACCCTAACTATAGAATACTTTTTTCTCTATATGGAATTGGGAATCAGAGAAAATGAGAGAGAGAGAGAGAGAGAGAGAGAGAGAGAGAGAGAAGAGGGTGTTGCGTCGTCGATTCAGCTGCACCAAAATGAATTCAGCTGCATCCTCAACTTGTGATACTCGCAAGTGCACGAGCTGTTGGTAGTTTAGCATATGTAAGTGCGAGGTCGATTCCACAGGGATTGGTGATTGAATGATCCAATATAGTTTCCCTACACAAAACAAAAATGAAAACAAAAGAACATAAAAAAGAACTAAGACACCCATGGTTTTGGGCCCCTGCTCTCACGGTTTTGTTTTTGGGAACTCACGAGCAACTTCCCAGGAGGTCACCCATCCTGGGATTGCTCTAGCCCAAACTCGCTTAACTTCGGAGTTCCCATGGAATCCGAAGCCAGTGAGCTCCCAAAAGGCCTCGTGCTAGATGGAGGTAGGCATGTACATATAAGGCACATAACCCCCTCTCCGTTCGTCGATGTGGGATGTCACAACAAGTAAACAAATTGATTTACTCATGACGATGCTCACAAATAAGTCCATGGTGTTTGTATCAAATTGCATTGAACATCACAAGGACCCCAAAGCATGGTGTTTACATTAGGAGTCCTAGAAACCAAATCACATGAGTTGCTAATGGATGGAATGAAGATGATCTCCAAACCTTCCCAACAAGAGCATAATGCATAAAACCTTAGGTGACCAATCAAAGGATGCAAAACAGCTCCATTAAAACAGTGAAGAAGAATTCATGAATGAAATCAAAATTTATAAACTCAAACCATGATACAAGACCAGCAAGATGTTTATTGAAACTAATGACAAAAAAAAAAGTAAAGCTAAGGAAATACAAGAAGAAAATAAAAGGCAAAGGGAGGAGAAGAAGATAGGGACAACATGCTAGAGATGGAAAAGCTTCATCTCCATGGCTGCTAGGAGCCCAAAGCCTCCCAACTTGCCTTCTCTCTTCTCTCCCTTTGTGACTCTCAACTCTCCTTCTCTTTGTGTACAATATAAGTGTAAATGATGGAATGAATTTCTCTCTTACTTCAGTTCTTGGGAGACTCTCTATTTATAGGCATAGTGGTTAGGTGAATCAGATTATACAATTGAGTTCACTAACCACACCCATTTCACCTAACACACAATTGCATTTGAAAACAATTCCTCTTCTCTTTAGGCTTAGTGCTGCAGCTCCACTTCATCTTCTTTTATTTCCTTGGCTGTTGCAAAACTCCACTACAATTATAAGTAATGAATCTGCTTTACCTAACTTCCCCACAATCAATAAAACCTCATGCTTAGGTCAGAATGACCAAGCATACTTAGCTCATCCTTAGGTCAGCATGACTAACAACTTCAAGGGCTCACGAATTAGGCTTCCCTTAAGCAATTGACGACTTTTAGTCCTCCATCTTGAAGTTCAAAATGTCATTTTTCCAACCACATGTCATTTGGACCAATCCAAGGTCGGAGGAAGAAGTTAAGGCCAAAACAAATTGCTAACTCATTTGGCAGCGCACACAAATTTCATCTTGAGCATGGTTATGTGTTTGATGGGTGACGAACTCCAGATTTATCCAATGGGCTGCATTTTGGATATGTTATAATAGACACCCATTGGAACAACTTCCATGAAAGATGTTGCCTCATTCGAGCTGTGTAGGTTGCTGAAATTGGGCCTGTCCTGTGACCTACAAAACTGGATTAACAAGGGAGTGTAGCCAAAAATGGATTTATCTTTAAGCTCTTCTTCCATTCATCAAAATCAGGCCTTAACATGCTTGAATTGTATGAATTATGCTTTCTTGCTCTATTGGCCTACAAAACACACAAAGAGAGGTAAATGACTCAGAATTCTAAGAAACTAAGCAAAAATAGTAAGTAAATAGGGCATGTATATGTATGAAATTATGAGCTTAACAAGGGGGGTGAGGAGACTAACCTTGAAGATGTTCAACGAAACCTGCGAAAGAACTCTAAGACACGAATTCTAAAAGAGAAGTAACACGAGGGATATGGTGAGACACACAAAGAGAGGTAAATGACTCAGAATTCTAAGAAACTAAGCAAAAATAGTAAGTAAATAGGGCATGTATATGTATGAAATTATGAGCTTAACAGGGGGGTGAGGAGACTAACCTTGAAGATGTTCAACGAAACCTGCGAAAGAACTCTAAGACACAAATTCTAAAAGAGAAGTAACACGAGGGATATGGTGAGCTCAGAGAGATCGGTGACATGGAGAACGTGAAGGAGATGGTGACCTCGGGGAGCTTGGTGACCTGAACAGCGCGACGAAGATGATGATCTCGATGAGTTCGGTGCCCTAGATGGCGCGAAGGAGATGGTGCTTCATAAACGTGAGAGAGAGTTGAGAGAGAGAAAGGGTTCGTGAGAGTCCAGAGAGAGAGCGAGGGTTCACGAAATTTAAGTGAATATTTGTTTAGCACCTCTTTAAAATACGACGGTTCTAATAAGGTACAATTGTCATTTTTAAAATCAACCCAACGCATGGGTGTATTAGGTACCTTGCCACGACAGTTTTATAACACACGTCGTCTTTCAAAACATCACGACAGTTTTTATATAAACCGTCATCTATTGGGTGTCGTAGTTTAACATAATTGTAGTAGTTACATTACTTCAAAAGTGCTTATCCCTTACATATCTACATATGGCCAAAATTAGATCAAAATACATGGCCAAAAAAGTTCCAAAATAGACAATACATGGCCAAAAGACTTCCAAAATTACGGACATTTCAATTCCCCTTTCTACCAAAATAACACGCATTTCAATTCCCTTTTTCTACCAAAATAACAGACCTTTGAAGTCGGTTTTCTATCAAAATAACATTTGAAGTTCTCTTTACTACCACTTCAATATATCCAAAACACTTGACTGCCACTTCAATATCTCCATGGTTCAAATTGCTTGAGGAATGCCTTCCTGCTTGCTCAAAACTTGAACCTCTTTGTTGGTGATGGTGTTGGTTGGTTAAATGATTGTGGTTGTGAAGGTTGAGATGATGGTCGTTGTGAAGGCTGAGATGATGGTCGCTGTGAAGACTGAGATGATGGTGGTTGTAAAGATTGAGATGATGGTGGCTATGAAGGCTGAGATGATGGCAGTTGTGAAAGTTGAGATGATGGTGGCTGTGAAGGCTGAGAAGATAGTGGTTGCTTCCCTTTTCTTCTCACCTGAAAATTCATAACAATAATATCCCATGAATCTAGTAGGTGTTGACATTATCCACTTATAGAGATACAATTTTATTCCACTTACAGATTCTTTTTCCATCCTCTGTGTTGAAGTGGTTTGTTATGTTTGCTTTCCTTTTTGTCTTGTAATTCTTTGGTTTGAAGTTTTAGCTTGTGTATGCTTTGCCTTTTTTTTCCTTGACACCTAACCAATTAAGAAAGGCTCCACATAAGAAAACCGTAAAGCAACCACAATAATTGACATCAGTTATATGAATGAAAATTTACCTGATTGTTACTTGCTCCTTCTTTTCTATTGGGACACTTCCTCATGTTGTGGCCTTCTTGTTTACATATTGAATACTTGATCTCAGTGTGATACCTTTGCAGCTTTGTTCTATTAACCATAAATCTTTCAGTCTCTTTAGCTAATGGAATCCTCTTCTTCCTAGGCCTTTTAGGCTGTTTGCAATATTTAGGTGGCAACACAGGTGGGAGGTTAGACTTAGGCCACAAATCCTAACTTGTCATTGGGGGAACCATTGGTTTATAAGCTTTCATATAAGCTTCTTTCTTGTAACAATCAGCAACATATTGAAAGTGATCATCATTTATTTGGCCTATTGCAGCACAAACATGCTTACATGAGATCCCACTAATATCTTATTGCCTACAAGAATAACTGTGCCTTGCCAAATCAACCACAACTTGACTTCCACCATGATTTATGACTTCATACTTGCTCTACCCAGCCAGCTTAGGAATGCGCCAAGCAGATTCCTTCTTGTGTGTCTCAACAATTTTAAAAATTCTTAGACCTACTACACATTTCCACTTCTCACAGTGTGCCCTTCTACTTGCCATCAACAACATAAAGTAATGCCATATCCTCTCAAGTAGTGCCAATATTGGAGTGTCTCTTGCATCCGTTATGGAAAAATTGAAAGCCTCACAAAGGTTGTTCAAAATAATATCACACTTTGAGTGAGTCTTAAAGTGAGATCTACACCACTGGTGTGGATCGAAATTTTTTATCCAATCATATGCTGCACCATTAATTGCTTGGAGTTTCCTCATCTCAGCTTTCCATCATGGTATAGTTGTGCTTCTTGCAATTGCCTCCATATGCCGTTTCAAAAGTAGTCATCTGTGACTTGCAAGAACAAAGTTGGCTTCTAGATGTTTCAGACAGTGTCTGTACTCATAGGTGGGAAACAAATCATCCACTGCATCTATCAAACATTTTTGCTTATCGATGATAAACACATATGATGAGTTACTATTTTGTATTCAAAGATCGCTTGCCATGGTTCTTCCATTCACAGCTGAAGCAAAAATAAACCAAGGGCAAGTGCCTTTGCCCTCTTCAATCCCATCACACACTGTCACCATCATTTTGTTTGAATTTGATCTTTCTTATGTTAATAACTGCATAAAAAACTGTTTACTCAAACAAACAAGAGATAACTCAACATAAATCCACTTTAAACATAGACCACAATGTCAGACAACTCTTTATTTACAAATTTGTTGACTAAATTGCCTCTCCACAACCAAGGATTAAAATATCGGCCGTGCAGATAATATCAGGCCTCCAATTTACGGATATTTCAGGGGATATATCGTTATCGTTTTAGGTATCGGGAAAAAATCAACAAAAATGACAAATATAGGCATTGAAACACATAATTTTAGTGTAAAACTTTCATAGATGTTATGTACATTATCAATGAATGTATTGAACAAATAAAACTCAAAATTTACTAATAATAAGATATACATATGATGAAATATAAGTGGTATGTAATGCGCGTTAATGAAAACTTTGAAAATAAAATGTTGATTAGAATAAAACCATGCATAAATCCATAGTTTGTTTAAACATTGGATTATAATTTAGATAAGTGTCCATCTACATAAATGAAGAGCTCCTATGAGGTTCAAACAATGAGGAACAACCATCTAGATTCATACAATAGTCATAACAAGTCATGTAACCCGAGCAGTTTGTAAACCATGTTTGAACATAGTGCACATAGGTCTCTCTTGAGCTCCATACTGTCCCATATATAGGATAGTTATGATTAACCCAACTAGTAGGTCCATAATTTGTTTCATCATCTTGAGCTCCATAACTAGTTCCACTATAATCAGACATGACATAACCATAGCCATCATAAGATTCATGAGTTAGTACTAGGTCTAGTTCTTATGCTCATAGATCCAAAACTGATCGCCATGTCCTCTTCAGATGGATTGGAGGTATGGGGGCAGTGGACTGTGCATAGATTCTTCATATTAATAATTTATAGGGTTCTGAGCAAGGATTAGCTATTTTTGGGTTTCAATTTGCTTCAATTGCCTTCAAAACTTCTGAATTTTTTTTGGGTTCTGTTATGGGTATTGGGAAATATCAGGGATATCGCACTTATCAGGGATATATCGTCGATATAGGGGAAAATATGGCCTTACCCCCTAGTATTGGTGTCGACTGTTTTGAAAATATCGACATATCGGCCGATATATCGGTGTATCGGCCAATATTTCAATCTTTGTCCACAACTAACAAAAGTTTAAAAAATTTGACATAAATTAAGGATTGTCCTTGAATTGCTTTACATTGAGACCACATGGACAAAATTGAAACGATAGGGACTAAAATGGTAAAAGTGTCAAACTATAGGAACCAAAAATGGCTTTTTGCCATATACATATACTAACAATCTAGACCGTTAATTGTTTTTTGGCTTTTTATCACAAATGGTCATTCACGTTTACGAAATTATCACGAATGGTCCTTGAGGTTTTTTTGTGACACTAATAGTCCTTAACGTTTGAGTTTTTTATCACAAATGGTCCCTACCGTTAAAAATTCTGTTAAATTTGACGTGGCAGATAAATGGAGCCCACATGTCCAATCACATTGTGACATGTGGATTAAAAAAAAAATTATAATGAAAATTCCATTTTTTTTTTCTGCAACTTTTCATCCCCCTTTTTTCTGGTGACAAGCTCTCCTGTCATCTTGCCATCAACACGCAACTCTTGTCCCAGGTCTCCCACCTACTCAAAGTTGGAAGTAACAACTTTCGCCCTCCGCCTACGGTAGATTCCTCTCTGCGTTCGAATTGAACCCAAGAAACCACATTTTGAAGTGAACCAAAAGGAGTGGGATGGCTTTTTGCGGGTCTGTTTCAATAGGAAGAACAAAATGCTTGGCTCAATTTTTTAGGCAGAAAAGTGTCATCAATTTGCTAGAGAAGAATTACAAGACCTTGCAGGCGCTTAATCTTGCACCAGCCCAACAAGGTGCCTCGGAGGATACTAATGATGTGATGGATTTTTCAGATGAGAATAGAGGGAGAAGAGATGGAGAGCAAAGGGGGGAGAGCAAAGGCAGGGGGGGAGAGACGGAGTAAGGATGAAAAGTTGCAGGAAAAAAAAAGGAATTTTCATTTAAAAAAATTATTTAATTATTTTTTGTCCACATATCACAATGTGATTGGATAAAATTATTTAATTATTTTTTATCCACATATCACAATGTGATTGGATATGTGGGCTCCATTTATCTTTCATGTCACACTTAACAGAATTTTTAACCAGAGAGCATTTGTGATAAAAAACTCAAACGTTAAAGACTATTAGCTTCACAAAAAAACCTCAGTGATAATTTCGTAAACGTGAAGTACCATTTGTGATAAAAAGCCTTGTTTTTTTAAAAGCCCCCGGATAATCCGGACCGTCCAATCCTATTGGACTCACTCTCTCCTCCCTCATTTTTGCATTCGACGACGCCTCCCTCTCTCTCTCTCCCCGTCGACTCGACGAAACCACCACCACACCACCTCCAAATCGCCGCCGTCCGCAACCCCCACCTCAATCGATCTCTGTCTCTCTCTGTCTCTCTCCCTCATTCAGTCTCAGTGAGTGAGTTGAGCGAGAGAAGAACGGATTTTCTCACGCTCTCTGGCCGCATCCACCTTCAAGAGACAAAAGAGAGGTAATTTTCCGTTTGATTTTGAGTTGAGGTTTGGTAATGTCGAATCAGGGTTTCAATCAGCAATGGGGAGATGTTCATCAGTGGGCTTGTGATTGGGAATAGCAAGAGTTACATATTTAAGTGTCTGATCTCTCTTTGCCGATTGCACAATTGTTTTTTGTGAGGCATCTGCAGGTCATAGTAGTTATCATTTTAATTTGTATTGTTCATTCATTTTTTTCCTTTACATTTCTTCTTCTAAAAGTACATATATAGACTATATGTATTGGAGATTTTCTGCACTGCAATAAAGTCAATGTCATATCTGTATCTGACTTTGCTTCTTTTGTATCGTTGTGCTCTATTATGTTTGCTAATGAAATTCCATATCTATTTCGACAATGTTTGCTGCAGTTGGCGCCAATGGGTCGGGAAAGACGAACTTCTTCCATGGTAAGTAGCAAGTACCGAATGATTGTTGCAGTTGTTTTATCCTTTGGTTGATAGTTTTGTCTGGAACCGTTAACAACACTTGTTCATTGACATTTTGTTGGATTTGAAACATGTTCTTTTTGCAGCAATTCGGTTTGGTTCTCAAGCTATCGTGTTCAGTCATTTGCTTAATAAACAATTTTTGTTGCAATATATGCCATGATTGAACAAGAAGGGGCAGGTCACCGAGTATTATCTGTGGTGATTGTCTTTGATTATGCTGACAATGGAATCCCGGTAATAATTTTTTATCATATCTTTGAAGTCCTTTTCTGTAACTTATTTTTCCCTTCTAATAAAATTATGTTTCATACCAAAATACTTTTGTTTTTCACTTGTGGTAGGGGTTCCCCCAGTTGCTCTTTTCTTCCTTGCAACATTCATGAGCTTGATGTTTATTTCCTGACAAGAATTGCAGTTTCCTCTCAGCCCCACCCCTCGCTTTCACTCTTCCTTCCCCGAATCTTCTCTCCCTTTTGCTCTGTACATGTATGCGTTTGTCTTTTGCCTTGTGGAAGTAGGAACTCAACAGAGAGATGCTACCTTCAAGTGTGGCTTGTGGTCATTCAACCCAACTTACATCTCTTTCACAGTTAGTTATGAGTCTTATGTAATATATTTTTGTGTGGGAGTAGATGCGCTTCCAGGATGCCAAATCATGGTTTTTTTTCTTGGTGCACAGGTTGTGTCGATGCTAGTGATAGGAACCGACCATAATGTGCTTGCACTTGCAACATATTTTGTTTTTCTTTAAATATAAATCTTGTTTTCAAGTTTTCCAAAAGATTTTGGAGTGACAAAGTGACTAGGGTTTACTCTCCGGTCTCTGCTAAGTAGATTCAGTCTTGGTTGATGCAATTATGTGGACAAAACCACGATTTTATCAAGGTTTAAAGATGTAAGTGATACTATGCCTCTGTCTTTGAGAAAGATTTTTCTGAGATATTAAATCTTATCTGTAAGAGTTTAGCATACCTGTGTAAGGAACAAAAACCTCGGTTTGCTTTCATTAGTCTATTCTAGTCATGCTTATTGCTTTCTTTTCTATCTGTGAATTGGGGAAAGATTGCATCAGTTAGTTGAGATGAAAAGGCAAGAAAGAAGAATGTAGTCCCATGTCCAGGTGGATCAGTGCCCCTTTTTCTTTGTATATTTTGTTTTGGCATGTTCTTGACTTGTGCTAACAACTTCGTGCCCTAGGCAAGTCATAACATGCCTATGTCAGGCAAGGCTTTTTGGAAAAAGATATAGACTCATTATTTGTTTAATTGATTGATTTTCCTTTTGAGCTGTATGTCAAATTAGGGCTGTTAATTTTTTATTTTACTTTTGGTATTGGAAGTTAAAATACCTAGCAATCTTTGGATAGTTTATGAATCATGTTGAAAGTGAAGTAATGTCTAAACAAGTAGTGGATCCGTATTTGTTGGCAAAACATGCCATGCTGTATGTAATGGGCACAGCTTGTGCTGAGTGTAGTTGTTTTATAACTTTATTTGATTTGTGTGTGTGTTTCCTCTCTCTCTCTCTCTCTCTCTCTGACATGTGCATAGAGGTTCGTCAGAGGGTTTCCAAATACTAAGTTAGGGCATAGTAGAATTAGAGCAAGGTGGAAAATAATTAGGTTTTTCTTTTCCAAGTGCCATGTTAGGGCATACCAAAACGAAATCGATCCCCAGACAATCTGTAGGTCCTCATCCTTAAAGCCGTGAAAAGTCCTCCTATTTCCTTCCAACCAAACTACCAAAACACAACCATCTTAAAGCCGTGGCAATATTTATTTTTTAAAATTATTTTCTAGATGCGAAGAAGGATGAGTAATTCTTGCCAAAAGATTTTCTGGATGCGAAGAACCATTGGTTTGAAGAAGGATGAGTAATTCTTGGATGGAAAACACATCACGTGAGTGTATATAATTATGGGAAAATACTTAATCTGCTGTATATTACGTGGTTTGATTAATTAACCCTTTTCTCTGGTTTCTGTTATGGAATATGACACTATTTATGTCAAGGAACTTCAAGTGCTCGCCAAAAACTGGCAGAGGTTAGTCGATGTTAGACGCTAGGCCATTTAAAAGATTTGCATCGCTTTTGTTTAAATTGCACTTGATAAGTGTTTTTTTTTTCTTTTGTTTATTGTTGTAAACTCTGTTTGTGGATCATAATTGGGTAGCATATGGAATTGAATGCCATTGCATGCATTGATAGTAGAATAGAAGAAAAAGGTGATCAAGGCCCTCACTCTTCTTTGTGCTTGTTTCTTTTTATTGTTGTATGGTTGATGTCCAGTGTTTGTCTGAATCATAAATGGTTATCCATTCGGTGTTTGTGCTTCTGAATGAGAATTCTCACTCTACATCTTTATAGAGTTGGGCAATGTCGTTTTGATAGTTATTCTGCTTAGGAAGTTGAATAATGAATAAAACAGGGAAAAAAGCTCCAGTTTTATGGTAACAAAGTAATTTGAATGAAGTACCACAATATAAATTGTATGGATATATATCTTGTGTCCAGAATTTCTCTGTGTGCTAAGGCACATGCACAACGCTTACTTCTTAGGAATAGGGCTGTTTTGGGTTACTGGTTGTGGTAGTTTGTTATTCAAAAGTAAGCTGACAAAGTGGAGTTCTGGGTTTTTGGAAAAAAAAGTGAGGTTGGTTTGCAGTATAGTGGGTGAGATTCTAGGATTGTCAGTGAGATTTGTTTCGTAGTCCTAGATGCCATGAGTTTTATATAGAATGTCAAGCAAGTCTGTCCAATTACTGGAATATGTTCGGATCATAGGAGAAGTCTTTGGCGGAGGTGCTAGAATATATTATCTCACAATTGGTTCTTTTGGCATATAGAATAATGGAAGGGGAGAAGCACCTTAGCATACTTTATCAAAAACAAGGTCGTGCCACCCAGTTTTCAAGTAAAGCTGCTCGTGACAAATGTCTCCAAAAGGAAATTGGTGATCTCAAGCGAGTTCTTTCTTCAAGTTTGGCACAGGTATACTGGCTTCTTTTTTGAGTATATAATGCACCTTAAATGTCATATCAGGGGTGTAGTTCGAGTACTCCACCTGCCGCTTTAGTATGTCTTGCTTAATTCCAACTACTAGAAATAGAACTGTATGCATTCTGTTCCTAGCAATTGTAAAAATTCCTCTCAGATAATTCTGGAATAAAAACACTTCTGATGTAGGACACGGGTGAATTGAGTATTTAGGGAGTTTAGCGAAAGCGAAAACAATGGAAAAACAGAAAATAGAACAAAAGGGATAGGTCTGGAATCACTCCAGGGGTTTGGCTTCACACCAAAAGAGTTTTGGCTTCACACCAAGGAGTCTCCAATCTCTGGAAAGTAAACTTTTCTTAATATCTAAAATCTGAATTTTAAAGAACTACATGGGGGGTATTTATAGCAAACTAAAACCTAGAGACAATAGGATAAAAATCCCTTACTAAAACAGAAATCCTAATCCACCAAGGAACTAAGTAAAATAAACTAGGAAACTTAAATAAAATCCTACTAAAAATCTGGAAACTAAAATCCTAGTGAAATCTGGAAAACTAGAGAATCTAGGAAACTAATAAATCAGGAAACTAACTAATGATGTCCGCATCAACTTCCCAGTTGAGAATTTTTTATCTTATATCTTATCTAATTTTTTTTTAATGTTCGTTTCTTTTATTTTGTTTAGATTCTTATATATGCAGATTTAATTAATATCCTCTTTTCTTGGATTCGAATGTTTCACTTTGAATTGACCATCATTTCTCAAAACTTTTTTGCAATAAGACGCATATGAGACCACCAGGTTGCCTACCCCAGAATCACTATTCTCTTGAGAATGTGAATGCTCCTTGCTCTGTTCACCAAAACATTCCCACGGAAAGCCCTTTTTAAAATTTTCAATTTCTTAGCACCTTTGCTTGGAATCCGAAAAGAGAAAGGTAATTGGCACATTGCTTATGACTGATTAAATCAAAGCCAACCTTCTCTAGACAGAAACACTGTTTTCTACCTTTCAACCTCTTCTCACTTTTCACCACAACCAGATCCTGGAAATTTACTACTTGTGGATTACCACCTAGCAGAAAGCCAAATATTTCATAGGCCAACTAACTGCCATAATGCTTTGGCAGTTGTGTTTGATTGTTGCTCGGGAGTTTTCTTGTGTCATTTGTTGTTCTGCTTTGTTCGAGTGTTTAGTCTCGTGGCTGGTTCACTTTGCTGATTTGGAATGTCACTTGACATTCCTCCACCTACATCTTTTGTTCTCGTGCTTAAGTTTCTAGTTGCTTTATTTGCAGCATTTATAAACTGTTCTAAATTGCATACTGTATTATGTTTACCTAATTTATACTTAATTGATTTCTCACTCTTAGATGTTCCAGGAGCAAAAAAACTTCAGGATGAACTTAAACGGCTTAATCCCGAGTTGAGTTAGCGGGATGCCTACATTGATTCTCGAGGAAGAGAGATTGCTACTATTGAATTGAATCTCTCATCTCTCAGTCACATGCAGTGTTCAATCATCATAAGTCACAGAGGGACAAGTTGCAGGATGAGCACAAGTATGAGTCTTTTGTACTTAATATTCTAGATGAATTTATCGTAGTCATTCCAATATGATTGGTTTTCTTTGCTTCTTGTCTTAGGTCCTTGTGGAAGAATGAAACTGAACTTTCTGCTGAAATTGAGAAGCTGATAACAGAAGTTGGGAAGGCTGAAAAGTGCCTGGATCATGCAACTCCTGGTGTGAGTAATTGCTTTCCTAACCCTTTGTAACTTCCAGTGTGCTAAACATGGCTGTCTTGTTGATGTATAAGCCCAAGTAACAGTAATTCTGAAAGTGTGTCTTTTGATATGCATGCCATGGATATGTCTTGCATAACTTTTTTATATTTGTTTATGTGCTCTGTTTGCTGACTAACAGTATGATGTTGATGGGTTTTGGCAAAGTTTTATTGTGGCCACCTTCTGTGTTCTAAATTGTAACAAGAGAGGTGTAAGGAAGAAAGGAGGGGTGCAGATGTTGATTTAAATGTAATGCGGTTTTCAAGAATGGGAGAGGTGTTAAATAACCCGCACACTAGACCTTGTTCTTTAATGTAACCAACTGCAATAGACTAAACTAGCAAATATTAGAAAAACTTAGAAACACACAAGAATTATACTGGTTCGGCAGAACTTTGGCCTACGTCCAGTTGTGATTTCTCTAGGTAGAGAAATCACCGCTCCCTTGATTAATAATAGAGATTACAGAACTTTTGCGAACCCTAGAACTAATCTCAAAACTCTCGGCTGTCTCTGCTGTTTTCCCCCTCTAAAATAAGCCTTGCCGCACCCTATTTATAGATATAGAGTTGGCCTACATGTCCCAAGGCTGATTGAATTCCTATTTCTAAGTGGATTAGGAAATTACACTTATCCAAATCCAAATAGACTTCTAGAAATCCAAACCTAAATTGAATTAGGAAAACTGAAATTCTTTCCTAATCCCTTTAGGACAAGAATCGGTATACCTCTAATTTTCCTAAAACAATCCTAAACCAATTAGGACATATTTGACGAGCCAAAAACCTAACAATCTCTGCCTTGGTGAGTCAAACCAAGTCTTGATCGTTGCACCCTAGAGTATCTTTGAACCTCCTTGAAGCAGCTCTGGAAATCTTCAAGAGTCTTCACCTTGGCATTCTTCTTCTTGCCTCATTGCACCTCAAGTGAGGAGGTGCTCCACTTTAATCAATCAACGAGATTGATCAAGTTCAAGCAATGCTTGAACTTCTTGGCTGGCACTATCTTTGTAAGGAAATCTGCGGCATTGTCATCCGTATGAATCTTTTCAATCCAAATCTCCTTAGACTCCACCCAATTTCTGATTCCGTGATATCTTGCTTCAATGTGCTTTGATCTTCCAGAAAAAAACTTGATTCTTTGCCATGTGAATGACACTTTGACTATCACACTTCAACTTCACACAATCTTGAGTGATTCCCATTTGACTTACCAAGCCACTGAGCCAAATTGCTTCCTTTCCAGCTTCGGCCAATGCAATATACTCTGCCTTTGTGGTCGACAAAGATGTAATTGGTTGCAGTAGTGCCCTCCAACTAATTGGTTCTCCTGCGCATGTAAACACATAACCAGAAGTTGACCTTCTCTTGTCCAAGTCCCCTGGATAATCGGCATCCACATATCCCAACACCCCTGCATTTTCTTTTTGCTTCCCAAACATAATCCTTTGTTGCCAAGAACCCTTCAAATAAGACAAAATCCACTTGACTTGGATCCCACCTGCTACTTGCGAATAATACCTTCCTTTGCTTTCCAAGAACACAATATTCACATAAGTCCAGTTTGCAAGATGACAAGCCTTCCAACAGACCTTGCTTGTGTAATTCTTGCAACCCTTTCTGGCTTATGTGCCCGAGCCTATGATGCCAGAGTTCAGTCTTGTCTTCTATACCTTGATTTACAGACACAACTGCTCCCCCGACTATAGTGGTCCCAATTGACTTATACAGCTTATTGGGTTGTAGGTCACCCCGCATTACCACCAATGATCCTTTGGCAACCCCTGAGTCTTCCCTTTTAGACTTGTACACATAGCCGGCCTCATCTAAAGTACCCAAGGAAATCAAATTCTTTCTTAGTCCAGGGACATATCTAACGTTCCTCAAAGTTCGTATTGTCCCATCAAACATTCTGATTCGAAACAGTGCCGATTCCTTTTACAAGACATGAAGAATCGTCCCCTATTAAAACTTCCCCGTTGCTGACTTCTTTGTGAGTATCAAACCATTCTCTTCCTGCACACATATGAAAAGTGCATCTGGTATCCAAAATCCAATTTGTGGAAGCCTTGGAGCCTGATGTTACCTGAAAGAAGCTCCTCGTCACTCTCATGCTCGGTGACCGCACTAGCTGAACCTGGGCTTCCTTCCATCTTGGCTTTCTTCTCTTTCCAAATCTTGCAGTTCCTCTTCCAATGATCAGCAGAACCACATTCGAAGCAACCTTCCTTCTTTTCTTTTTTCTTCTTGAATTTTGACCTACCTCTGTTGCTTGTTTTCTCTTCCTTTGTATTTTCCTGCCCCCTCTCCTTGCCTTTAGCATAAAGGCCTTGAGAGCTTTTAGTTATATCATCTAGTTTAGCATATGACTGAAGAGCTTGAATTACGTCTTCAAGCTTCAGGGACTCTTTTCCAAACATTAGAGTTGTTCGAAAGTGCTTGAAAGACGAAGGTAGAGACCTCAGCAAGATGATAGCCATATCATCATCTTTGTAAGTTTCTTCGACCTTTTGAAGATTAGTTATGCAATTCTTGAACCTGCATACGTGATCTTCAATATCACCTCCTTCTTCCAGCTTGAAGTCTGAATAGTTCATCCTTTAGAAAAAGTTTATTTGACACGGTTTTGCCCATATAAACATTCTCTAACTTTTCTCATGCTTCATGGGCAGTCATCTTTTCGGTGATGTGTGACCGAACTGATCTTGTGAGATGGATCTCGATGGAACTCTTGGCCTTCTTGAGAACCTTAGTCCATGCTGCGTCTCTCATGCTTGCCGGCTTCTCACCGTTGAGTGCATCATCCAAATCTTGCTGTATCAGAGGACGTTCTTCATCATCCTTAGCCAGTCCGTGAAGTCATCCTTGCCATCAAAGGGCTTTAACGCAGGTCCTAGATCCGCATTCATCTTCCCTTTAGACATCGTAGAACCCCTTTAACCAGGCTCTGATACCAATTGTTAAATAACCTGTACACTAGACCTTGTTCTTTAATGTAACCAACGGCAATAGACTAAACTAGCACATATTAGAAAAACTTAGAAACACACAAGAATTATACTGGTTCGGCAGAACTTTTGCCTCCTTTGATTAATAATAGAGATTAGAAAACTTTTGCAAACCCTAGAACTAATCTCAAAACTCTCGGCTGTCTCTGGCTGTTTTTTCCCCCACTAAAATAAGCCTTGCCGCACCCTATTTATAGATATAGAGTTGGCTTACATGTCCCAAGGCTGATTGAATTCCTATTTCTAAGTGGATTAGGAAATTACACTTATCCAAATCCAAATAGACTTCTAGAAATCCAAACCTAAATTGAATAAGGAAAACTGAAATTCTTTCCTAATCCCTCTAGGACAAGAATCGGTATACCTCTAATTTTCTTAAAACAATCCTAAACCAACTAGGGCATATTTGACGAGCCAAGAACCTAACAAGAAGTGAGTTAAGCATAACATAAGATTTTCAACTTATACCGTAAATTAATTTCATATGTATGAAACGTAAAAGGATTAAACACATCAAAGTGCCAATAGATGTTTAAACATAAACCCTAAAAAATAAATTATCTTCTTACTAGGGTAGTTTCCTATCATCTTCTAGGGGATCACAAGACAACAAAAGTCCCATTCCAAATCCCACTAAGCAAATTTTTTCTCACTAAATGTAGGTTATCAGCCATATCTTTAAGGGATGGGGGCAAGGGTGTTGAATAAAATATAAAATGAGGCAAAGAGGCAGTCTAGTTCCTAAGCTAAGGGGCAAGGCAACAGGCCTTTACATTGAAAAATTACAGCATCATCCACTGGGCTTTACTTGTTTTTTCCAAGAGCGAACAAACTTCTATTAATGAAAAGGAAATTATAGTGTGTGTAATGATTATAGCTTTTTATTGGTGCGTCTTCAAGTTAGGAGAGCTTTTTCTTCTCTCTTTTCACTGTATAAATAGTTGGATGAAGTACTGTATCTAACATTTCACTTTTCCCTTCTGCCGTCGTGTGTAATACTTTGAGGATGTGAGGAGAGGGCTAAATTCTGTTCGTAAGATTTGCAGAGTATAAAATTCCTGGGGTATGTGGTCCAATTATTGAGTAGCTTGATTGCGATGAAAAGTTTTTTTAGTGCCGTCAAAGTAACTGCTGGGAACAGGTGCTTAAAGTTCCATAATCGTTCTATCCCCTTTCTGTTAGCCGTTGCCATATTTTCTGAATGGTGTTATGATCTGTTAGCTATTGCTTTCCTCATTGCTCTCTAGTTGAAGTTCTATTATTGATTTCTGTTCTTTCTGAACAGTTTGTTTCACGTTGTGGTTGAAAATGATGAAATATCAACACAGATAATTAAGCAGCTTAATTCATTCAAGGGTGGACGAGTGACATTTATCCCCCTAGATAGGGTGAAGGCTCCACGGGTAACTTATCCACAGAATTCAGATGTGCTTCCTCTGTTACAGAAGGTAAAGTTTGCTCCAAACTTCAACCCAGCATTTGCCCAGGTTAGCTTCGACCTGAATTATCTTGTAAAATCATTGGTTAGTGTTGGGTCCGTGTCTGATTGGTGATATCATTTTGGTAGTTGAGATGTGCGTTTGTTAGAGGTTATGTGGTTAAATCCTTGGTTGTAGAACCACTAATTTTGCAATTTCTGCTTCAAAGGTGGATCTTTGTTGTTTATTGTGTTGTTCCTCTATTGATTTCTGTTTTTAATTTGGGGGTAACTTATATTTTTAATCTTCAATGGTGGGTCATAATGAGTTCTTATCTCTGTTAGGTATTTGCAAGAACAGTTGTTTGTTGAGATCTGGATGTGGCTACGAAGGTTGCTCGCACCGAAGGTCTAGACTGCATTACTTTGGAAGGTTTAAGATAGAGCTACAGACTCTCTCTGCGTTATCTGTTTCGCAATATTATAATTATTAGTTCTAAACCTTTAAGTTTGTGTGTACAATCATACAGAACACAAAATCTATTAACATGAAGGAAGAATAAAGGGAGAAAGTTAGATTTATGCTTCAAGATATCCTTTTGGAAAATGATTTCATATGCATGCTTCAAGATTTGACCGCAAATATATTTAACATCAACAAGATATCCTTTTGTATGTATATGCATTAGGATCCCAATTTTCATTGATCTCTCAGTTCGAGAAATAAAAATTAGAGGAGAAGCGATCCTTGACATCAACAAGATGCTCATCTTCAAGATATTTTCCATTCAAAGTCTGCATAGCGATGACTTGCTGAATAAGTCTTCACCTTGTTGTGTCCAAGAAAGCCTGGCTCATCAGACTTGATTTCTTTAACCCAACAACCCATGGCTTTGGTCTCAGAAAATTCCCAAAACATAGTCCAACAACTCAAGTTTAATGCAAATGTTAGGTCTACAGCTACATGTTACAATGTATATATCTGTAATGTACCATGTGTTTTAGTAGTCTAAAAGGTATTTTGGGAATTAGACGACATAGAAGCACAATGTCCTGCCCTAAACCAAGAACGCAAAAACAAAAAAACATGTTGGATATCCATCTTTACTTGTTTATTTTACTAGAATTTTTCAAGTACATAGACAGAATTTCTAGGGGGAGTAAAAACATGCATCTTTCTTTACATGAAATCTACTGAAGGCGATCATGGGAAAGGGATTTAATAAACCCATCTAAGCTGATGACGTTCTTTCTCTTTAAAAACTGGGAGTACCAGTGAGCAGAGAGTTTGGGTTGTCTTCTCAAATCGGGGTCATCCAAATCGACGTAGTAGAGGCCGTAGCTTGATTCATAGCCGTCCAACAGCTCAAGGGAATCCAAGAAGGACCATACAAAATAGCCTCTGACGTTTGATCCATTCCTTCCAAAGTAAATATTTCATAGCATCCATTAGTAATTTAAAAACAGGTATTGTATCTTTCCGCATCTCATAAGCACCTTGATTTGGACTTGGCCAGTTAGCCTTTACAAAATGGAGAGAACATGAAAAATCATATAACCCTCGGCTTAAATTATAATCGACAGAAAATAGGTATACCTTACAGCTTCAAGCAAAGATTGGATGTGTCCGTCCAAATATTTCACCCTTGGCCAATCCTCTAATGATGAATTGCGTCGAGTTCGTTGACCTAAAATATATTGGTTGCCAGATTTTTTTCATTAAATTTCACCATTTTGAAGAGTTTATTTGTTTTTATCTTTTTGCTACGTTATGTTTTCTCACATTATATATGTCTTCATATAAATGCACTCTAGCAGTACTTTGATTAAAATTCACTATTTAGGAGAGAGAGAGAGAGAGACCATTTTCATGGATATATATTGGAGGATTTCCATAGTTTTGCTTGATATATTCCAGCTGTCGTTGCAGGCCCCAGGGAGTTATCGGAAACTGACATAAAAGAAACCGATCGGTAATAAGGCTCTGAAATTAAACAGTGAATTGATTACGTTCAAGCTTCTACCTCAAATGTTGTATCATTTTGTAGACCTGCACATGAAATTAAAGAAAGTTTGAAAGCTATCACATGAACAATGCACATGAGCAATGAACAAAAAGAAAAAATGAACAATGCACAAACAACCATCACAAACACAAAAAATGAACATTGTGATTTCGAAATATCTTCATAGAGGCTAATTTTGTTTATGATATGCTTTAGCATATTTCGGTCATTCATATCATATTTGGGATTACACACTCCTTGCCTATGCAGTGTCTGCTTGAAGTGCTGAGTTTTCTAGGGTTTGCGTTATACTTTTATCTTTAGTAAAAAAGTAAAAGGAAAAGAAAAAGCCATCAGCATGGCACAGAAAAAGGCATCTGTATGCATACTACATCAGTTTTCTCCCTACACAACATGCATCCTTTAAAGAAAGGACATCCTAGTAAAATATTTCTAACATAATATCTCTTTATTTTTTCTGTCAACGCTACTGGCACATTGTAGGGGACAAGGTGTCACGCAAGTGCTTGCAGATATTGAATGGAGAAAGCAGTGTCCAAGAATTTAATCACACTCTAATCTCCTTAATTCCTAAGGTGCAAACACCCTCCGGAGTGACTAAATTTAGACCAATAAGCCTGTGTACAATGATTTACAAAATTATTGCAAAGGCTTTTGCAAATAGGCTCAAGTATTTATTGCCTTCCGTTATCTCAGAGTCGCGAAGTGCTTTTGTACCTCAATGTCTAATTCTTGATAATGTGATGGCAGCCTTTGAGACAATTCATTTCTGAAAGGTTTAAAGAAGGGGCAACAAACGAAGATGGCCATTAAACTTGACATGGTTAAGGCCTATAATCGAGTAGAGTGGTCTTTTTTGCAAGCAATGATGTTGAGATTGGGTTTTGATTCAGAGTGGGTAAAATGGATAATGAACTGCTTAATAACAGTCACTTTTTCGATGCTCTCACTATGCCAAATTTTGCTTTACACCACACCACATAGGCATCGATAAACTTAAATATGATGTTATTAGTATATTAGGCACCGGTTTTATAAATAATAAGACTAAAATGGTATAAAGACATCATAAAAAAATTTAGGCTTTGCCTACGATGCTGTTGATGCTACTTTAGCATGTGCGGTTCAACATACCGATGCCTAAAATGGTCTTCAAATTTCTTTTACAACAGAACATTTAACCACCAATGCCAAAACCATGGTCAACCCGCTACAGTGATTTTTTAAACGAAAAATTTCAGACTCCCTCGCAATTTCAGACTCTCCCTCTATTTTTTTGGGAAATTTTTAACTCTCTCTCATCCTCTCTCTCTCTCTCTCTCTCTCTCTCTCTCTCTCTCTCTCAATTTCAGACTCTCCTTTTCTTTCCTTTCTCAAACAGCGGAAAGTTTTTGTCTCTCTCTATCCTGACAAACTCTTCTCTCCAACTCCCAATAGTCTCTCTCTTGCACTGTTCTCTCCCTGCTCGCGAACTCTCAGTGGAACCATCTTCCCTATACTCTACGCTGGACCGCAACCTGAGCGACTTCTTGCAGCCTTGGATGCGCGATTCTTCTCTTGAGCTGTGGTAGGTTGCGTCTGACCACCCAATCGATGAAGACTAGGGTAACGCTTTTGTCTCTCTCTGGTTTTCTCTTTGCGAAGATTTTTGTGATCAATGAGGGTTTCAGTTAGAGATTTGGGGCTTTTGATATTTCAAATCCCTACATATAAAGGCAGTGGTTGAGGTTTAATTGTGTGGATGATTATTAAATAGGATTTAGTGTTTGTTGTAGATGCAGATTAATTGGGGCTTTTTGTTTTTATTTTTGGGATGGAAGCTTCTGAACTTGTACAGTTTCTTCTTTTCAGTTTTGTTCAACTCGCTGCTACAAGAGCTGCTGGAGGGGATGGTTACGGTGGTCAACAAAAGGTATTTGCCTTATCATTATTGCCAGTTGAACTAAACTGAGCTGATTCGTTTTCAAAGCATGATTTGATGTGATTTTCTCATCCTATAGAAAACAACACAATGTGTAGTAGATTGGGTGTAAAGCACCTGGTTTCGAATACTCCTGTATAGATAGAGAGCTTTTGATACGAGTTTCATATATGTGAATGTGTTGTGCTATTTTAACTGTAACATGATTGTGTTGTGTTGCTGTTTCTAAGTTCTGATGTTTTACTAAATGAGCTAATTTTAGATGTCACGACGAATGATTGAGTTTGACATTTAGGTACTGGGCTACTAGAAAATCTGATGGATCCACAAAGAATGGCCGAGACTTGGTCCTATTTTTCTTCCTCTTATTTATGTTTTTTTAAATTCATTTCTTTATATGTGTTTTTTATATGAACCTCAATTCAAATTGCAGGAAAGTCAAGATAGGATATTTGGATGTAAGCCATTCCCTTTTGTTTTTCAGTTTGGTTTTGTATTCTAACAAAGGCGGATGCCCATATCAGATTCATAACAAAAAGGAATCATTTTGCTAGATATATTAATGTAAGAATTTGTTTCTCCCAATTAGTATAATCTTTCATGATAATTTTCTTTTGGTAGTATCCAGATTCATGCTAATGTAGGGTACTTGATTAGCTTCACAAATTAGCTTCATTCAATTGCTTAAATCAGTCATACTTGATTACGAATACGGACTTGAAATTTCAGAAATCAGGAAATGTGGATAAATATCTTCAAAATCAAGAACAAGATGGAAATGGAGAATTATGTGGAAACTACTCTATTAATGTTCTGTTTCTGTAGCATGTACTTTTTAGCATCATGAATGCTAAGTGGCCACACCTATAGCCAAATGACAGAATCCCATATACAAGAATGTGGAATCCAGGTTTATAACTCTTTGAGGTGCTTTGGCAAGTCATTCAACACCCCATTTGAAGCATGTGTTGAGCTTTCATGGTAATCATTAATTTTTGCTATCTTCTTTTCCTTCTACATGTTCTTCCATTGTCCCTGCATTTTCCATTAGTTTCTGGAAAAGCTTCACTTTCTTTATCAGCTGCTCGAAGAATAGTAGAAGCAGATGAATTTATGAGGGCTGGCTTATATGACGGATGGTTTCCTAATCTGTATGACTATCATATTTACCGTTACTATCAATTATAAATGTCATGTGTCTCCTGCAGCTTGATTTTTCTGTTTTAATGGGGCAGGTTTGTGGGAAACTTGCTCAAAGGGCAGACTGTTGGTGTGATTGGAGCTTGATTCTTGACTCCTGCCTTTTTCCTGATTTTGGTGATTTTTTTTCACAGCAATGTGCCTATGTTTTTTTGGTAGTTAGGTCTGTGTCAATTGAGAAAAAATGCTAGCAGTGCTTGTCCAACTCTCTACCCCATCACATGATCATTTAATTGCTAGTTTAAACATGAAGTGGGATCCAATTAATGACTTCTTGTTATCTAATTAGATTGATTGACAAATTAGATTTTCTTCTTCACCAATATGATTTCGTAAATTTTCATATTGGTTCATTTGAAGTGACAACATATCTTATGCAAATTTAGTACCTTACACTTTTTAAGCTTATGTTCATATTTTGTGTTTACATTCTATGTGTTTTTTTTTCCAGTATAGAGCTAGAAGGAAGGACACGTACACCCAAATGGAATTGGATGAGGTGCGAGAAGAATTAGCAAGTCATGTCCTAGAATGGCTTTTTGATTAAGCTAAACATTCCTTCATTTTACATATCTTTCTAGTTAGTATTTTGCTTATGCATAGACAAGTATGGATAATTTGTGGTGTAGGGCTGGTAAATTTGTGATTTGGATGTGACAAGTATGGATCATTATTTTGCTTATATATATATATAAACAATTATGGATATATTTAAATTACTGTTGATATAATGTTTTTTTTTTGAGTAATGGCAACACAATATGATTTGGAAATGAGGCCTTTCTTAAATACTATTACAGTAACTAAGTAAAGTGTGATGTGAAACAAGCAAAATACCTACCCTTACATAAATAATGCCTATTGTTTATAACAACTTTAGTTTTCCAGAAATAACTAAAGTTGAAAGATAAAAACAACAACCAGACATCTATTATCACTGATGCTTAAAACGAGAAGTAGCATAAGCTTTTATGTAATTACCAGCACTATAGGAGGCTTTTCACGTCCGCAAAATAAAAAAAGCGATGATGTATAACATAATTCACAACACCATTATTTGTTTCTACGATGTTGTAATTGATAATATGCATCAATATAGTAGATATCACTGATGCTGTTAGAGCTCTTTATCCTCCTCTCTTTTGAAAGTCCTAATGCTGTTTCGGGTTTAGGCGTCTGAAGTCAACCTTTTTTTGGCACTCGGAAATCATTTAGGCATCGGAGTGTACTTGATATCCGATGTAGTAAGTGATAAACAGCGACGGAGAATATCCGTTGCCTATTACATAGGAATAGGCAACAGTCACCAATACCACGGTATTTATGTGTAATAGGCAACGGATTTTATCCGTTGCTAAAGCCCTTTTTTGGCATAGTGTCTGGAAAGGTAATCCATTCGGGCATGTTATTCCTCAGAGGGTTAAGACAAGGGTTCCCCCTTTCACTCTACCTATTTTTAATGTGTGCTGAAGGCTTTTCAAGGATGTTGCAGAATGCTGAAAGGATAGGGAGTTTGCGTGGGATTCAAATTGCTAATGGATCTCCATCGGTTAGTCATTTATTCTTTGCAGATGACAACATTCTCTTTTTGGATGCAACCAAAGAGTCATGTGAAACAGTGAATAAATATATTTCAAGTTTATGGGGAGACTTCCAGGCAAAAGGTCAACTTCACAAAGTCGGCTTTAACTTTGAGCCCAAATGCTACTACAGTTGAAAAACAAATAGTCTTGGATTTGCGGGAAATTCTGTTGGTGTCTTGCCATGAAAAATATTTAGGTTTGCCTGTCGTGACGGGCAAGGGAAGAAAGCATATTTTCGAGATTGTCAAAGATCGAATCAGAAAAACAAATTGGTCAGTGGAAGGAAAAGCTCTTATCTAGAGCTGGTAAAGAGATCCTGATTAAAGCTGTGTTGCAGGCTATGCCCACCTACTCGATGAGCTACTTTCGGATACCTAAGGGGATGTGTAAGGAGCTTCATGGCATGATGGCTAAATTCTGGTGGTCTAAGAGTAAGAATATGCGAGGTATTCATTGGACTAAGTGGGAAACATTTTGTGTGAGCAAGCAGATTGGAGGATTGGGATTTAGAGACCTTGAGGCTTTTAATCAAGCTCTTCTTGCAAAACAAAGTTGGATATTATTTTTTTTATTGTAATTCCTTCACAGCGAGAATTTTTAAGGCATGATATTTTCCGTATTTTAATTTTCTAGATGCTTGGGGAGGGGTATCAACCCTCACTTATTATAACTTCGTTGATCTGGGGTAAGGATTGTTGAAGGCGGGTTTGCAATGGAGAGTGGGAAATTGTGAAGATATACAGGTTTATTAGGATCGTTGGGTGCCTTTACCAATGAATTTCAAGATTATCTCAATGCCACAATTTGATGCTTCTATGAAAGTATGTTAGCTGTTTACTATAGCAGGACAATGGGATGAGGAGTTACTAAAAGCTAATTTTTGGGAACAGGAAGTGGAGGCTATCCTCCAAATTCCATTGGCTTCAAATAATAGAGAGGATAAATTAATTTAGCACTATGATCAAAGCGGTAAATACTCAGTTAGAAGTGGTTATATGGTTGCATGCATGAAGAAGCAGCGGGAAAATGGCATGGAAGGGTCCTCGGTACAAGATGAAAAAATTTTATTGACAAAATTGTGGAGTTTGCAGGTGCCTAATAAGATCAAATTCTTTCTATGGAGATATATATGGGGGTTTTTGCCTAGCAGAAAAAATCTTTATCATAGGATGATCTTGAATTCTCCAATATGTCCATGTTGTGGGAAGAAAGTGGAGTCAGTTATTCATGCAATATGGGCTTGTAATGAAGTGAAAGCAATATGGTCTTTTTCACACTAGAGTGCAAGTCGACAGGAGTGGAGAATATGGTGGAAGATATCAAGGAGATGCGGGGATGGTTTAGATCTTTCTCGCGTAACTGGCAATGACGAGATGGTAACAAGGTTGCTCATGTGCTAGCTCAATATGTAGTTTTTCCGCATGGATTGAGGAGGAGCCATTATGGCTGATTGCTTTGCTTTCTGAAAATTTAGAAGCCAATGGCTTATTTTGTGTTTGATGGCAAGTGGGTGGCGCTCTTTTTCCTTTAGCGGATTTTCCTCCTTTTTTGGGGTTTTTTTTATGCTAAGGGTTTTTTACAAAGGCCCAAGCTTACACATCTTTTTGCCTTCTTTCCGTGTATTATTCTGTTTGGTTATTGAATAAAATTCCTTTCATAAAAAAAAAACATATATAATATCTCAACTGGTGGATACATGCATTAGACATGACATTGAAATATTAACATTATTGACACGGTATCGATATGCGTCATATATTGACATGTTATCGACAGGTTATTGACGCATATGTCCTTTAACTAAAGGATTTAAGGACTATTGATGTCCAAAATTGGGTTCAACTTAGATAGAAGAAGTGTGGAGTCGTCAATAGAATTAGGGGCTTGTGGACCTTCTGCAAAGGGGATCTTTGGCCACAAGGTGATCCTGAGAAGAATGATGGAAGAACAATCATCAAGCTTCGAGTACCGATGTGATACCTATCGAAGGCTCTCCAATGCTTAAGTCAGCGAGTGTAGGGTGCACAGGAATTTTGATAGAGTAATAGTAAAGGTGAAAAGTAAATGAAAGTGAGAGTTTGCACAAAGTTTCAATGTGGGACTTTGTGCAAATCATTGTGGTGGCAACACATGTCCAAGGCTTAGGTTCCTTAGTTGAGAGCTTCGGCAACCATCTTCGGTAGGCAATTGCCGCATCGAAGGAAGGTATCTTTTCGGCATGCTGGGATCATGATGACATCATCAATGTTTTGGGGATTGCCCTACAAGTGTTTTTCCTTCAATAGGCAGTGCGTCTGTCTATGTGCTAGTCACCTAGTGTCAAATGTGCTTGGTTGATTATGGTACAAACAGTAGTCCCTCAAGTTGCCGATCAGAGGTCTCGTCGTACCAATTGGCAGAGGAAATTCATCTTGGCACGAATCGTGTACGAGCCCCCAACACGATCAACATAGAGCCTGCCGACTGGTAGGGTTGACGTCATGCACGAGTCCCCAACACAATCGGCACGAAGCTTGCCGATCGATAGGGTTGACGTCATTCACGAGTCGTTCGCGAGTCCCCCCTACTTGATCGGCACAGAGCCTGTCGATCGTTAGGGTTGACGTCATGCACGATTCATGCGCTAGTGCTGCCATGTGTGTATTGGTCTGAGTAGTGGGAGTCAAATAGGCTTCGTTAGGGTTTCGTTGGTGTGGAAATCGAGACGTTAGTGCGGACGGTTGAGATGCAAGAATGGCGACGATTCGTAAGTTGAGGCATCGATATGGCTGACGCTTATAAAATGGCTTCAAGGGGAAGGAGTACTTAGCATTTGAGAGTCATTTGGAGAGAATAGGAATAGGCAATTTCTAGTGAGATTTTGAATGAGCAAAGGCGAGGCGAATTCCTATGAATTTTGCAGTGGCAATAACAAGGTATTTTCTTTTTGTTGCCCTCTTTTTAAATTGAAATGCACTTTTCATGTGAAGTTTTGCATGAACCTTTGAAATTATGCATTAACATTTGAAGATCATCCTTAGAGTAAAATCTTAGGCATTCCAACTGTAGGTATTTTGCTTTGATCTTTGGCCTATCTTTTAGTTTCGTTCATTTGTGTTTGTAGATGTCTAATAGTTCTGATAAATAAGTGAACAATCCTCGAGCCTTTGGTGGGGAAGAAACGAAAAGTGAGGGGTGTACCATTTCTAAAGGTGCTAGTAATGAAAGCACTGAATCTGAAGGTATTGTGGAGGGTTTGATGGAAGATGGTAGGGTGGTGGTGGATAGGGTTGGGGTATAAGACCAATCGGTAAGCTCTGGGGGTGAAGCTTATAAGGAGATGCAAATGAATTATGTTACACTACAGGCGATGGCCAATCGAGTTCTTGAAATGCCTCATACACCTGAAGTGGGGTCAAGCAACCAGGCAGGGCCATCTGGGTTTGGTAATGTGGTGGTAGCTTCTGTACTAGTTGGGGTGGATGTTCCAGTGGGGGTTCCACTACCGAAGAGAAACAAGATGAACTTGGAAGAGCTTAGAACGGAGTATGGGGTCCCTTCTCCAGTGGGGCAAGAGCTACCAGCTGATCGGTGCATAAATTACATATTATTTTGTACCCTTTTAACTTATGATTTGGTTATATTTTTGAGTTAAACTTGTGCTTTTAATAAGTTTTGTGTTTGTTTCAGTGTTTTAAGCTTAAGGACTCACTAATTGCATTTTGGAGACAAGTTAGCTCAAAACGGTGTCTGCAGATCAGTCAACTTCACGGATTGGACTGTACTTGCTCAAGAAGAACCAGATGATGAGCCATACATCATTGGAAAGATACGGAAGTCTAGTTTCTGTATAATTTTACGGTTCATGATTCCGAGTCTTCTAGAGAAAGTTATACATATTTTTCCAACTTAAGGTCAAATTCGGCAGCATCTGCGTTACTGGGCCAAAAATCACATTTGAAGGCCTTCCGGATTTTTCCTTGAGTGGGGCTGCATATGCTTGGAAAGATAAGACAAAGAGCTTCAAGATTCATTTTTTTCCAGATTTTTCAGATTGAAGCCACAAGCCCAAAACGAGCCCACAAGCTGGCTGCAATGCATTGTCATGCATGACATATGCATGATGAAGTGTTGTTGATTGTGGGAAAGTTTGGTGAAGCATATTCAATACCTATTTTTGAGTGGAATTTTGCAGCAGCCAAAAGATGATGAAGTGGGAGCAGAACACTAAGCCTAAAGACAAGAGGAATTGTTTTCAAATGCAATAGTGTGTTAAGTGGATTTAAGTGTTGTAAGTTAGTGAAGTTAGTGTGTTTAGAAAATTCAATTGTATAATTCAGATTTTCACTTCCCCTAGGCCTATAAATAGGGAAGTTTTCTAAGCTTGTAATCAACACCCCAAGGGGGGAGCTCTCAAGCACTTCTCTAGAGCTCCCTTCCCTTCTCTCCCTCAAATTCTCTTAGTTTCCCTTTGTAGTTCTCAATTGTTGTAATAAGATCATTCTACTAAATTTTCCTTATACTATAAATCTCAAGCACTTTTCCTTTCTCTTCTTATAAATTCTTCAAACATCTCTCTACTCCATTCTCTTCCAAAAGTCTCCATGTCTCAAACACTTCACAAACACCTTTCTCTCCACTCCCTAAGTTCTCAAATTCTCCAAGTTCATAAACATTCTCCAAGTTCTCAACCACTCTCTTCCAAATTCTCAAAGTTCTCAAACACATTCCCTTCCAAAATCCCCAAATTTCCCAAACACTTTCTTCTCCCTTCTCAAATTCTCCAAACACTTTCTCAAACAATTCTCTACTTCTACTTTCTTCTCCAAAAAGCCTCCATGTCCTCAAACACTTTTCCCAAACACTTCTCTCTTCCAAATTCTCAAAGTCCTCAAACACTCTCTCTTCCAAAATCCACAAAGTTCCCAAACACCACTTTCCTTACTCTTCCAAAATCCTCAAGCTTCCCAAACACCTTTCTCTTCTCCAAGTTCTCAAATACTTTCTTCTCTATTCTCTTTCAAAGTTCTCCATGCTCTCAAACATTTCCCAAACACTTTCTCAAACACAATTCCCATTCTCTTGCAAAATCCTCAAAGTCTTCAAACACAATTCCCATTCTCTTCCAAATTCTCCAAGTTCTCAACACCTCTCTCTTTCTCACCAAAAATTCTCCAAGTTCTAAAACCCCCTTTGCTTCTTAAGTTGTAATTTATTTTATTTGTAATGTACATTCTTTCTTCTTGTTTTGTTTCTTTTGTTTTCATTTTTTTGTGTGTAGGAAAATTGAATTGGATTATTCAATCACCAATCCCTGTGGAATCGACCTCGCACTTACATACGCTAAACTATCAACGGTTCGTGCACTTGCGAGTATCACAAGTTGAGGATGCAACTGAATCCATTTTGGTGCAGCTGTATCTACACAACACCAGCTTCTACAGATGTAGTGAGGTATCCTCTTGAGGGTTTTGTTATGATTTTCTTGGCAATGTACAAATATAGGTTCAGGTTGCCGTTACATCCCTGGGTGCAAATGATGTTGGCAAAGTTGGGTTATGTGCCAGGGCAACATAACCCCAAACATGTATTTCGTCTCCAGACAAAAGGGCAATTTTGGGTGGGTTCAAGTTAACTGCCGAAAAGTGAAAGAGAGAGAGGTTACATCATATGGCGCATGTTTTCGTCTCATAAGTCATGGAGGAATCGGTGGTTCCATGCCTTTAGCGATTAGGAGCTCTTTCTAGGGGAATATCGTCGACCCACATGTGCCTACCCATTTCCAATCTATAGGTTCTTATTTTGTTGCTTGCATGTGCTTGTATGAATTGTCAGGTTGCCGATTGGTATAAGTGATGATGGGCTAGTTTCAGCAGCCTTAAATAAGAAGAGAAAGGGTTTAGAGGCTGCCATAAGGGATGTCATGGGTAACGAGCCAGGGCTGCCTTCGTTCGACTTGGAGCCCACCTTTCCCCCCTAGGAAACTTCTGCTTGGCATGGAGGAGTTGTTCTCTGAAGATGCCAAAGATATTGACTTTGCCGCAATTCGGCGGTAGAAAAAGAAAGTGACCTTGGCCATGCATCATCAAGAGGTGCCCATGGTAAACGCCTTCCTCACCAAGGTGAAGATTGATTTTGGGGAGTTGGCTCATACCAAAGCTACCAGCTCCTCGGGAATCGTGTGCAGAAGACAGTCTTGTCTTTGACTAACGTAAGCGTCGAAACTATTTGTTATTGGTTGCCGACAACAATTGTTTTATGACAACTATACGATGATCTCCAGGCTTTTGGTGCAATGTATCTGACCCTAGCTAGGGCAGATAAGGAGGTGGTGATGGTGAGTCTTCAGACGGAGGTGGCGACGGTGAGTCGTCGAGACGGAGGTGGCGACGGTGAGTCGTCAAACGGAGGCGGTGAAGGCTGCTACTGCCGAAGCCAAGGCCGCAATTCGTGAGAAAAATGCCTTGCAGCTAAAGACCAATAGGTCTGAAAGGGAATTCTAGAAGACGAAGAAGCTGGGGGTGGCAAATGAGGCCTTAGCCGAAGCCAACGAAAGTGGAGGAGGTCGATGCTGTTCATACCGAGGCGATGAAGTAATACAAGGCTTCGGATGAGTTCAAGAACCTTGGACTCGATGGGATGGTGGAGAAGCAATTTGGTTGGGTTAAGCTTATGGCAAGGTTCAAACCTAGAGTGGAGATAAACTTTGACACCAGCAGCGTTCCTCCTCCCATCCCTCCTGGCAAGGAATGGATGTTTGCTTCCCCATCATTTTCCGATATAGCCATTTCGCCCAGTCATGAAGCTGATGCTGGTGTCGAAGGTAGAGGTGGCGACGAGACTAAAACGTCGAGCAGCTTGCTGAGGAGGTCCGGTGCATGGATGTCGAAGCCTAATGGCTTGTATGTTTTGTTTGTGTATTTAACATGTAATTTGTTTAAACAGTTTGAGAGTGCCGATAGTACTCATTTTTGTATGGATATGTTGTCTTGCCATAAGGCAGGGTTATTTTGGTATAAATTATCATATAGTTTAGCAAATGTCTTGTTTAAATGATAATCGTACGTGTGTGCCAAAGGCAGTTGTATTAGTAGAAATGAGTCAAGGTCGGGCGGTTCATTAAGTAGATGCCAAAAGGCATAAGTATATAAGAAGCTTGTTAAAGCGTAAAATATAAGTGCCGAAGGTAAGGTCCTTGGAGTGTTTATTGTAATAATACTTAAGGTAATCAGCATTTCATGGGTGAGGTAGGGGCTTGCCGTTGGAACAACGAAGCTGGTAAGTGCCAGGGAGGCAAACATTAATGAGTTCATAAAGTTCTTCCCAAGTTGGGCCGAGGGTACCTTCGGCAGAGTTTTTAGTTGCCTATGAAACCTTGCGCATGACCCAATCTCCAAGTTCTGAAAGCACGAGGCTTCACATGAGAGTCGTAATACATAGCCACGCACTACTTGTAAGCGAAGTTATGCATGTTGGCTTGGTTATGTAACTCGTCAATGAGGTCCAGGTTGAGAGACAACATGTAACTCATCATATGTTGACGTTCAATAGGAAACCTAGCTAGGCGATTTCTACTAGGACCACCGCTTCAGTGCCAAAGGAAAGAGGGAAGGGAGTTTCTCCAGTATAAGTCCGACAAGTTGTTCAGGACAACCATAAGACCTCTAAGAGCAATTTAGGCCAACAACCTTTGACTTTGTCAAGCTTTGTCTTCAAAGTCTTCTTGATGATCTTGTTAATTGCTTTGACCTGGCCATTAGATTGTGGGTGGGCAGGAGAGGCGAAGCAAAGGCGGATCTTGAGTTTTGAGCATAATTTGGCATTATCGAATTGCTTACCGTTGTATGTGATGATTGCCTAGGGTATACCAAAGCAACAGACGATATTTTGCCAAATGAAGTTTTCGACATGAGCTACTATGATGGTAGCTAGGGCTTCAGCTTCATCCCACTTGGTAAAATAGTCCACGGCAACAACAACATACTTGACCTGGCCTTTTCCCACTAGCATAGGTCCAATGAGGTCGAGTCCCCACTGTGCAAATGGTCATGTCATTAGTGTTAATGGTTTGGTAGGGAGCTGAGGGATGGTAAAGTTTTGGCATTTGTTGCATTTATGGGTGAAGACTTACGCATCAGGATGGACAGGAGGCCAAAAATATCTCTGCCTGATGACCTTGTGGGCGAGAGATCGGGCACCAGAATAGTTGCTACAGATGCCCTCATGGATCTACCAAAGGACATAGTTGCTTTCTTCGGGTGTGGGGCACCGAAGATAGAAAAGGCTGAAACCACACTTGTATAAGGCACCATTAATGATTAAGTATTGGGCTGAAAGGCATCGAATGCGACATGCCTCAGGCAAGGTCGCAAGCAATGTTTGATTATGTAGGAATTGGAATGTGGGATCCATCTATGTTGCACTGTGGTTAATGGTGAATATGGCAACTGTTTGTGTGCTTGGTGCCTCTAGGAATTCAACGTGGATCTTACAATCGAGGCTTTGGTACACGAATGAAGCCAACCTTGCCAAAACATCAACGTGGTTGTTCTCAGAGCGTGGGATCTGACTCTATGCAATAAGCGTTGAAGGTTTACAACAACTAGTGGGCATACTGTAGGTATGTTTCATGGAGGTGTCTTTGGCAATGAAGTCATGATTGACTTGATGAACAACTAGCTGAGAGTCGCTGAATATCTGAATCTATCTAGATCCCATGTCTTTGGCTAATGAAGACCGGCTAATAGTGCTTCATATTCTACCACATTGTTGGTGGTCTGAAAGTTGAAGTGCGTACTCCATAACCACCTTATCGGGAGAAGTGAGGACCAAGCCTGCCCACAGGCTTGGGAGTTGGAAGATCCATCGACATGAAGGGTCCATAATGGCTCATTGAGATCAAAGTTGCCTACAGCAACAAGATGAACGAGATTCGGGTTCGTGTAGGTTCGTTCGGCAATATTAGCAGTCGTCCTAGACAGAGAAAATCACTATATAATATACACACATATATAAGCAAAAACTTACGCATAATCTTTATTCCTGAGTCTGCATTGAAGTCTCTCTTTTCCTTCTTTAAGATGCTAGAGTCGTCCTTGGCGTAAAATGTTTTATAATAATTAATTCCCAGGAAGTCACATGAACCCTTCACACTTTGGGACTCCAAACTAGTAAAGGCAGGAAGTCTAGAGCCTGCGTTCTTTTTCATTACATCAGGGTAATCTCCAAACACCAAGGGATTCAAAATCCTACAACACAAAACAAATACATGAGAATTACACTTTGGATGATATTGCATTTGAAGACAACTAATAAATTATCAGTATCCATTGAGGGATCCCTTAAATAAGCTTATTTGAGGGACACCCTTGTAGGGCTCATTCCGCATTGTATTTCACTAATCCAAACCGTCTATTTTGTATATATTCATTCAAAGAACACTACACAAAAAAAGTCACTTGAATCTGATATCATTTAACCATTCAATTAAATTATTAAAATTCAAGTACTTTTTTGAAGCACCGTGTTCATTGATTTTGTTGGTCTCAATTAGATGCCTTAATGATTTTCAATTTGCATGATTTTTTGCAAGGATGATCTCTAAATGAATATGTGAAAAATAGATGGTTTGTATTGTTTAAAAAAAAATTGTAGGGAACTCTAAAGGGTGTCCCTCAAATAATTTTATTTGAGGGATCCCTCAATAAAAGGGGACTGTATATATATAGAGTCCCGCACAATTAACACTATTTGAGGAACACCATGTTATATATTTCAAACAAGCATGTATGTCGATTAGAAGATAACTGTTACATAGAGAGAGAGAGAGAGAGAGAGAGAGAGAGAGAGGTGGAATTCCACAATTCCACTTAATTACCAACCAGAATAAAAGTCGAGGGCTCTTTGGGCCGCAAGTTCATCTTCAATGGTTTTTGTTAGAGGAACAAACCAATAGGCAAATACATTGATTCCTACAAATCCATGTTGCTTGTCCTGCATCCCAAAAATTTCATTACATTGATCAACCTTTATTTTTTTGTGAGAAGTCTTCTTTTATTAGGAGCCTTAATGTTACTATTAGTCTTTGTTTTATTAGGTCTGGTATCTTTCAGTTTCTTTATCTTTTAGTTTATGCTAGTCTGTATTGTCTGCTTTTTGAATGGTCTTATCTTTTTCACTACATAGTATAAGTAGGAGGGCAACAATCTATTGCAGAGTTTTCTCTTCTTATATATGTTTTTTTTTTAGGACCTTTCCTGTTGAGAGGGGCAATAGCATACTAAACTCACACACCCTACACAGATGGTAGGACTCGAACCCAAGACCTTCTAGGAGGAGCATTTGCTACAAACCACTACCCTAGTGGGTCCTTTGCTTCTTTTATATCTTTTTAACTGAAAGGAAACTATTGTAGATATAACTATGATGTAGAGTATGGGTACAAAAAGAATTGCAAAAATAGTTGTGAAGTCTTCTCTACTATTTGTCTCTTGATCTTCCCATTTCCCCTCAATTTATGTTTTTGTTTTTTGGGCTTCTAACTATAGTCTTACTTGTAAAGGTTTGATGTTCTTAAATTAAAATCGAAAGGCCTTAGTGACAGTGGCGGTGGAACTTTTGTACAACCATTGGATTTCAGGACATAAAACATATGAGGATTGTATTCTTAACTATCACAAAGATAAAAGGTTTTATAATTACCTGGTACTTTTTCTTGTACAATCTAGCTGCCGATGCATGAGATAGCAATAGATGATGAGCTGCAATGTATGGCTCTACTGAGGAGTTACCCCTAGAACAATTCACACCAAATGGAGCTGAACACCGTTGTGGAGGAAGAATTCCAGAATCATAACCCGCAAGTGAAAAAGTATTAAGTTTGTTTCCCTCTTTTCGGCCTGGAGGGCCGAGAGAATGAGTTTTTGGTCCTTCTTCTCTTGAGATGCGTAGGCGTGCCACCACCAAGCCACTTGATGGCTTGGATGGAAAGATCGTGTGAATGTGTTTGCGCTTCTGACTTTTAATCAAACGATTGATCAGCCAAGCAAGGAACCTCCTCTTGGTCTAGGTTCTTTTTCTTCCTTGAGGTCAATGATGATTGAGCTTTGTATGACTATTTTTAGGATTTTTGTGATAAGTGTAATGAATGTAAAGGCAATACAAGAAATGACAGAAATGTAAGTGCGATAAACGAAATGACAGAAATGTAAATGCGATAAAATAGATTAAAGCGATAAAGACTTGAATTAAATTCGAATGTAAAGACAATTGAAATTAAATTGCAAGAAAGTAAGCTTACACTAAGAAAACGAAGAACTTGGATAATATGAAAAGCTTGAAAGATAAAATCCTAGACTATGAATTGAAAAGTACAGGGATAAAGAGATAGATTTTGTGTGTTGAGTTGGAGGCCCGTTCCTCTCCTTCTTCATGAGCTATTTATAGAGCTTTCCTCAGCTCATGGGTTTGGCCATTCAACTAACTCTGCCTTGGAAATCCTCCCGATGTTAATGCCTTCCGAGCTCTAGGCGCGAACTACCCGATGTCTTGGAAATCTTCCCAATATTAATGCTTTTCGGAGCTCTAGGTACGAACTACCCGATGTCTTGGAAATCTTCCCAATGTTAATGCTTTCCCGTCTTTGAACTCCGCCACTTGTAGGAAACATCTGCTGAAAACATCTCCTGAAAAACATCTGCTGAACTTCTGAACTTAGTTTTGTAGGCTGAGCTTTGGACTTGATTTGACATTTGGTGAGAAGTTGTGAACTTGGAGCTTCTGACTTGGTCAAGACTCCCACCAACGTTAAGTGACATGTGAACCCCAAATATTTGGATGTCGTCCGTGGGTTCCCCACTCAACCATACCTCTTAGCCCTTTTATTTGATATTGCATGTCAATTTGAACCAACTTTGAGAATACCAAAGTAAACCCACGTGGTCCTTTCGTGTTCAAACCATCTCTTCAGCCAAGACTTCCAATTTCCAGCCAACTATTTGGCCAATTTGCAGCCACTATTTGGCCACCTTTGCAGCCAACTCTTTCCAACCAACAATTTCCAACCAACACTTTCCAGCCAGCATCTTGCATCCAGCTCTTTGATTGGAAGTTATCTGTTGTTGACATAAAGCACCTGCCCACTTGAAACACTAAACAAAGAAAAAGAAAGAAAGGTTTCTTTCCCCAAATGGACAAACCAATTAAACTTTTCCCATAAAATAATGCCAAATCCACCCAAAGCATATTTGAGTCAAACATCTCAGCATTTCCCACGTGATTTGCTGCCTCCTTTGTCCAAATATTAGTTAACAAAACAACACTCTTGGCTGAAATTTTGCATTGTTTCTCTTTGCAGCCCCCCATGCTATCTCTCCAGCCAATTCTCACTCATCCACCTATTATACATATATAATAGGACAAAATAACTTTGCAGCTAGCACATTGCAGCCAGCATATTGCAGCCAGCACTCCAACCTCTCCCACGTGACTTGCTGCTTCCTTTGTCCAATTGTTGATAAATAACCTTACCAACAAAACAACACTTTCGGCTGCACTCTTTTTCCTCATTTTCTTCTTCCTCCTTCTTCAAGACCCAAAACCGAGGGGTGCTGTTCAGAAAACCAGAACTCATATTTCGGAAGCTCCAATCAGAAACCTTCCTTCACGAAAGTTGTTCGTCCACTTGAGAACTAGAGTCTGTGAAATTTGTGGATTTTTCTGAATTTTTCTGATTCCTCAAAACGAGTTCGCAGCTTCTGTGTTCAGTCATGGCTGGTGGGTTTCTGCAGACTCGGTTTCTGCATTTGATTTTAATCTGTGATTCTCGGATAGTTGTGATTGCTTCACGGAATTTGCTCGAAATTGTTTTGTTTATAACATATCCAAAATTGAAGACCATCCAACCGTTGTAGTGCCCCCTACCCTCATTTTTCTGAAGTATGGACTTGAAGACCACTTGACTTAGCTTGGATTTGGAGACCACATCCAAACAAAGTTCATTTATGGTAGTCCAATACAGAACTCTGTCGCCAAAATTTCTGAAGCATACATCTGCATATGCTGTGAAGTCTTTTCTGCAGCCACAAAATTGTTTCGTCACATTCGTTTATGTTTCCTCTTGATGCATTAAATTTACCAACAAAAGGTAAGAAACTATACACAATCTCTTGACCAACCCATCCTCCATACTCATCTTCAAGTGCTTGTGGGAGATCAGTGTGCTGTAAAGTAACATGTGGCTGAATTCCTGCTTGAAATAAAGAATACTAAAATCAGTGATTTGGAAGTGGCATTTTTGTTTTTAAATCCCAAGGAAATTGTAAAATTAATGTAGATAGTAACCATTGCTGATTAGTTCATCAATAAGATTGTTATAATATTGTAGACCCTTCGGATTGACAGGTCCTTTTCCATCTGAAAGAAAAAGAACATAAGATTGCTGATTAGTGCAACAATAATAAAAGAACATAAGAACCGGAAATCGCTTCTTGTATGTTTAAAATGAGTATCAATTGGATAATCATACTTGGGATAAGTCTTGACCACGAGATTGAAAATCTATATGCCTCTAAACCAGTATCCGCCATTAGTTTGACGTCTTCCTGCAATTGTTTGAAAGAACTTGATCATGTGAAGTGTATTAGTTAGCATCAATGCCTTTTTCATTAGCTGTTTTGGTAATGAATCTTGTGATTGCATATAGGATGATATGGTTTCGTGCAAAAAGAAAAGGAAAAAAAAAACAGTTGAGTAGTAAATGAAAGGATTGCCAACAAAAAGTAAATTCAATTTCATTAGTTATAGACCTTGTATTTGTGATACCCATCACAAGCTACATCTCCAGTGGCTCCATGATAATTCCCTGAAAATTTCAGTTCAGAAAAGTCACTTGGCTTGCAAACTGAGAAAATTACGTACGAGCTATAAAAGCTAGCTAACCAGCATGAGTATATGTGTCGAAGATGCTTGGGCCATCTTCGTCTGCAGCACCTTCCACCTTTTTCATGTAGATTTTTGAACCAGCCCAACCCCATTACTTGATCAGCTTCTTCTCTTGATCTTGTTTCAATTGATAGAAATAAAATAAAAAAATTAAAGGAAATTAAGAAAATAAACCTGATAAGCAGAGGAGGAAGCACCAAAAACAAAGCCCGGTGGGAAGTCATCTCTGCTAAAGTTATCTGTGCCTTAAGAAAGATTTATGAGAAGAAAACACAGCAGAAGTGAAACTTTCGACATTAATTCCAACTGCCAAACCCACTGCTTATTGCCTTCTAATATCTTTTGAGAAAATTATAAGGCAATCTTACAATTACAAAAAGAGATTTGATTGGCCACCTTTTTCCTCTATCCTTACTTCAGTTTACCATAACGCTCCACGTCGATCATAACTTTCCACGTCGATATTCCTGTTAACTCCAAATCTGCTTTTTATCTTTATTTTTCCTTGGAATGTCACGAGACTACAATTTTTTATTTTTTCTCCCAAATCTTGTTCCTCGACAGTCCTCGACAGTCCTCGTTCCCATTTTTTCTTGGGATTTTCTATTTAAACCATGCACTTCTCTTTTGTTACCCCAATACTTAAATTATTAAGCTTGAAGTTTTATTATTGTGTAAAAAGATAAAAAAAGTCATCAAACTTAATAATTAACCATAGGACATCTATACACACACTCCAACTCCCTCTCTCTCTCTCAACAATACCTAAGTGTTGGAATTCCAGTTACACTTCTTTGAGAGAGGTAAAGTTGTTCTCTTCTCTAGAAAGTATTAAATTTCGGGTTTGAGGTTCCATTTGTTTGTGTTTTTTTCTGTTGGGAACAAAGAAAATTGTGGGGTTTAAATAGAAAACTCTTTTATTTCTCAATTTTTTTTCAGTTTGGGGTGTATTTAAGGGTAGTTTGGGAAGATAATGGGGTTTTCTTAGAAATTGTGAAAATTAAAATTAAAATATGGGGTGAACTAAGATAAGTGTGGGGTTTAAATAGAAAATATATTTTAAGTACCCGTTTGGTATTGTGCGGTAATCAGATTTGAAGAGGCGATGAATTTAATGAAAATTACAAAATTCTGAAAATACCCCGATATGATTACACGCCCTCCTCTTCTTCGTGCGTCTTCTCCATCCCACGCCATAAGAAAAGAAAGAAAAAGCTGAAGCATATGAGGACAACAAAAGAAAAGAAAGCAAGAGCGTAGGAGAACGTACATATAATTTACTAGTATGATACGTTTGCTGTTTTGTAAAAACAAAACCGATTTTTCTTTCATAGATTGAAGAACTGCCATTCATTTTCTTTTTTCATTTGGAACCTGGGAAAATACCACATACCCAATTGCTTAAAGTCTTTGATTTTCTGTGGGTAACCAGGGAAATAGCTACAATTTGGTAAGCAATTCATTTGGTTTGCTTTAAATTTTGTTGTGATTTTGAAAATCATTGTCTGGGTTTTTGTTTACTATCTTATGTTGCCTAAAACCTTTAATTGTTATTGAATTTTGTTTACTTTTAATCAGCTGCTTTCTTGTGTGCATATATACGGAGAGGGATTCAAATATGAGACACAATGTTTGAGCTCACCCTGCAATGGTATCTAATGAGAGGAATTGTCTATTTTTTGGTCCACTTGAAGAATAATGCTCGCAAAAATCATCCAAATTGGAAAACATATATCCATGTGATTACAATCACAATTATTTAGCCAGAAATTATTTAATGACAAATGAGACAAATTGTTCCCGTTGTTGGAAGTTTGAAAGCAAGTTATCCCACATCAGAGGAAACAAATGGTTTTATGCTTTATAAGCATGATACTTTTACACCAATTAAAAAAGATTGGTGGGCTGATAGGCTTGGTAGTGAAGGCTATGTATGGTTGGCTTGATTAATAATATTTAATTAATCAAGACTTGGGCCTTGGGCTCTCTGGAAAAACTACTACAAACACTCAGCCTGAAAATAAAATTATTTTATTTTATTTTATTTTTTGGGATTCTTATAACATAAGTTAAAAAATATACGCGTCCGTACAATAATAACGTTCAATGTCTACATAGGAGAATTTCTGGAGATATATATATATGCTCTCCTAGGGCCTTTTGGTTTGTAAATTGTTTTCTTGTATTGGGCTGTGTCCCTTTTCTTTGGTTCATATACTATTCGTTTACCCAAAGAAAAAAAAAAATCTGTTCACTTCAGAGGAAAGGAAAATTGGAAACTTTATATTCAAGATCCATCAATCTATCAGAACAAGTATAAAGTACAATCTCACTGCTCAGAAAACAAGTACAACTATAATGTGCCATCATGTTTTCGTATACCAAATCCCTAGAAAGCACATTTGTGCTACATGTATATATTTGTACGAAAGTTGCTTCTGCAAATGAGGAAAATAAAACTCATTCCAATTTTGTGTTTGAATTTGTTATCCTGTGAGGATGGTTCAAATGCTTGGCCCCATGATGCTCTGGTTTATGTGGTTGAGTTCGTAATGTGTTCTTTGTGTGGAGGCGTTCCAATGTGGCTAGAACATCAATCATGAGTGGCCTGTACTTTGGGTCTGTATGGAGGCACTGTAAAGCAAGTTCAGCTGCAGTTTGTGCTGCTTTCTTGGGGTATTGACCTCCCAACCTTGTGTCCATGATTCTTAAGACTCGTTTCGTATCAATTAAGAATGGCTTTGCCCAATCCACCAATGTTTCCTCAACACTCCCAGCCCTCTCATCATCCATTGCTCGTCTTCCTGTTAGTAGTTCTAACAACACAACCCCGAAGCTATACACATCACTCTTTGGTGTCAAGTGACCTGCAGCTCGTTTTGAGCGGTAAAAACAAAGAGGAAAATTTCATTCAGTAAATACATTATGATTTCCATAACAAACAAAAAATTGTATTAAGTGGATAAAACTTATGTAGTTTAAGTTTGCATTCTTCAGGTACCATTTCATTTCTTTTGTTTCTCCTTCTTATGAGCATCTTTATAATTTCTCTTTAAGTTCACCAGCATTTCTTCATGTTTGTTCTCGTTTTTATGTAATCCGGTTTAGTAATTAGTCAAATAAGTCAGCATATTATGAAGTAAAACATCAAGTCTTTCCTTTTTCTTTTTTGTTAAAATCCAGAAAGTTTTTAATCATCATTTCATTTGTCATGAGTCTATTGGTACACAAGTTAAATCGCAGTTCCTCAAGAATTTTGATGTCAGTGAATAAGAAATCCAACATGCAATGTATGATTGATATCATTTCCCAGTAGTTTTCTCATCCTATGAAAATTATTTTCACCAATTTTTCTATGTGGTTGACGGCATCTTCTTTTCTTTTTGTTCTCTCTTTTCCAGGATTATCGGTGAAAATATTATGGATGCAGTTGAAAAATAACACTGACCTGTAGCAACATATTCTGGTGCAGCATAGCCTCGAGTTCCAACCACCCTGGTTGAAACATGAGTGTTGTCTCCAGTAGGACCATCTCTTGCTAACCCAAAATCCGAAAGCCTTGCATTGAAATCCTGCATACATCAGATGAAAACTCTCTCAGGCTTGTGATTATAGTTCAGCAATCGTTCACAAACTGGAGCTTTTGATGTCTAAGCATACCGAATCAAGTAGAATGTTTGAAGCTTTCAAGTCACGATAGATAACATTAGCATCTAAACTATGTAGGAAGGACAACCCCCTTGCCACATCAATTGCAATATTCATCCGCACAGCCCAACTGATGGGTTGAACACCTTCTGCAGAAGAATAAACAAAAACAAGGTAACGATTTGGTACTTTACAAGCGAAAAACAATGTTTATTTGACAACAGCTTCCTATTTTGCGGTCGATGCAATATAGTTTTCCGCTGATGGATCAAAGAGCAGCAGGAGGGATCACTGTTGTAAAATTAGAAAGAAAAGTCTAAACAGAGGAACAGAAACATGCAATTATCTCCACCATTCTAAATGCTAAGAACACATCAATGCATTTGCCACATGGGTCCCTTGGCTAAATGGATCCTTATATAGCTTTCAAACTGGGATCATTTACCAGGAATAGTTATGAAAGCAGTAATAATCGAGAACACCAAAATATCTTTCCGATTTCCGTTGAGCAAATTTGTGGTGCCCAAACTGGTCAAAATATGTTCTTCATTTCTATCTTCATAAGAAATGAAGAAAATGGTGTCTGTTTCTCTTAACTGTGGCTACCAATCTTTTTGGTCCCCAAACCTGTTCAAGTTCTAGCCGGATTACTGGTCATGGTTAAACGAAAGACAGCAGGTCATCTCATCAGCCCAGAAGTCTCTACAAAAATTTCATAAAAGAACATAAATTTGTTCAAATTCGGCTACTTCTTTACAAAGGATGCTGCCCAACTGTATGAAAGAAAATCTATCTACTTGTTATTAAAAACTAAAAAGTTAACTGGAGGGATATTAATGGGATTCAGCAAAGGTTGTTAGTAAAAATCTGAAACAGAATAACATAAGCTCATAGTTATCAGTGAAAGACCACTTCTCAAAGTGCAGAGTAGAATTCGGCAAGTGCAGGATATCTTAAGATCAAGTATTAGACAAGAATGAACTGAAAAATTTATAGGTATCAAGTTCATAAGTATGAGCTCGCTAGCAGCTACTGTCTACTGAGATTGATCCAAAATCAACAGTCCTTGGGGTTAAATTATCGTATCCATTTGTTTGCAAGAGTATTTAGCCAGGAAGACATCAATCTATATGTAAAATTACCAAGTAACAAACTTATAAGTGAATTGGTGAGAAGCAACAGCATATAACAATTCAAAAAATATGACGAAAGGGTATGTACTTATACTCACTTCTAAACAAATGATTCTCCAAGCTTCCCTTAGGCATGAACTCGTAAACTAGAAGTCTACTGTCAGATTCTGAGCAATACCCTATGAGTTTCACAAGATTTTCATGGTGAAGCTGACCAAGATAGTTAACTTCTGCCTGAAAAATTGACAAGTGATACAACTTCAGATTCAGAAAAGCAAGGTTAAAATGGAAAGTAAAACGGTCCAGATTCTACATACGAGCCACTCCTTGTGGCCTTGAAAGCTTTCTCGCTTGAGTCTCTTGATAGCCACCACTAACCCTGTTCCAGGTTTAGTGGGAGCAAAGGTGTTTGCATCAATCCATCCTTTGAAAACCCACCCAAACCCTCCCTCTCCGAGCAGACTCTCTGACCGGAAGTTCTTAGTAGCATTCTTGAGATCACTGAAACTGAAGGACTTGAGGCTGCTAGGGACAGATGTATCAGCCTTGGCTACTATTAAAGCTTTGTTCAAACCTCCTGATGGTGTTTCTTGGATGGAGGAGGTTGTATCCACCTGTCCCTTGCCATTAGACTTTGTACTTCCTAAAAGATGAAAGAGGTAAGCAGCTACAAAGATTGACCTTCAAACTACTATGCAGAAAATACTGGTCATAAAACTATGTTAATGGAAAAGAATCATAATGAAGTAGACCATAGAAATATGAAATGAAGCATATATGTGTTTCAGTAATTTTCACGTTGCAGCAATGCTTGAACAAACAATATGCGGTAGACGAAAGAGAGGACACAATATGCAGAATAAGTTACAAATAAAATCAACTAAACTCTAGTGATAACATGGTCTCGGATACTAAGAACATCAATTTTGAATCAGATCAAGCGCGCACTAGAAAAAACAGAGATGAGACTCAATTCGTTGATAGATTCAGAAGCAGATCATCTTAGTATATCAAAATTAAAGAGGATACAAAAACTCTGACAGTCCATTTCTTTTCGTTGATGGAAGTCATATTGGAGGAGGAAGGAATCGAACACATCGCCTCCCGTGCATGAATTATTAATCTAAACCAATTCAGCTACGAGACACATGCAACAGTGTTCCTTGGACAGTCAGATTATTGATGGATTTATGTTTCTTAAAAAGAACCAGAGAGGGAACCGAACACACACACAAAAACCTACAAATTCATAGTATTTAATGTATCTGAGTTAAAATAGCATAACATGAAGTGAAACCCACCATGAAGGAGTGTAAACAGGATAAAAATAATTAAAAACACAAAGCAAGACCAAAATGAAAGAAGCTGCAGATTATTACCAGAGAAGTTGATGGAAGAAGCATGAGCACACTTGGCAGATTTTCTGCAGCAGTTTCCCATCATGAAGGTGGAGACTGTTTGTGCCTCACAACTCAGAACCAAACCTCAATTGTTGACTGGCCATGGCATGCCATATATTTGAAACATTTGGCAAATTCATCAGACAAATGTGGAAACCCACTTTGTACACGATTAATTGGTGACTGTAGCAGTAGGTAAGGAAGACCAAGGAAAACAAAGAAATGTGGAAGCAAGAGAGAGAAGGGTCCATTGACATTTGACGGGAAGCAGCTGCTCAAAGCTTTTGGTCAATGGAAGAAACCATCCGTAGTATGGACGAAAAGTTCTTGCATTGAAAACTATTATAATATTGGGAAACAAAGTTTGGCCCCACTCTGATATTAATAGGGTTTTGACTCAGTGGCCTCCGTCTCTATTAAATTTCTTTATCGTTGAACTTTCTGACCGTAAGTGTTTCATGTCAGATTGCTAACTTGGTTTTTTTTTTTTTTTTTTAATTTTATTATGTATGGGTCAAGCGCACGAGAAACACTTGCATGCACCGGGGATAGGACTGGATCAAGCGCACGAGAAACACTTGCATGCACCGGGAATAGGACAACAGTCCTATCCCCCTCCAATCACAGTCCGCCACGTGTTCATTTTCTGACAAAGTTTAACACATGGCGTGCTGCGATTGGAGGGTGATAGGACTGTTGTCCTATCCCCGGTGGTGGCAAGTTTTTTCGCAAGCGCACGCCCCCAATCCGAGTAAGTGACGACATCCGCTGGATCGCAAAGTTTGATTTTCTTTATTCTAAATTTTATTTTGGACCTACCAAATTTTTTTTTAGACCCAACCAGATATCTTAAATATCAGTTGTCCATTTTACTCCAATATAAAATTAACATTCATCATCCCTGAAAAAAAGAAAATTATCTGCACTTGTTTCCACGGTCTCATCACTTGTTTTCTTGTTAGTCTCTTTACTTTGGTACTAAGGCGTGATTTGGTCTTGCCGTGCTTCTTTTGGAAGCTGCTTTTAAAAAAAATGTTAAATATTAAATGTTTTTTTATAGAAAAATTAGGCCCTGTTCGTTTATGTTTTGAGAGCCCATTTTCATTTTGAGAGAACAAAAACAAACAAAAAACCTGTTCGGTGTGCAAAAACAAAAAACACGAAGAACGTTTTAAGAAAATAGGAACTACTTCACATCTACTTGTAGAAGACAGAAAAAAGCCGTTTTCATTCTCACATGAAACAAACACTTGAAAACACGCTGCTTCTCTCGCTTAATCTTCTCTCCCCATCAAACCAAAATCACCATAAAACGCTGCCAGCCAGAGAACCACACGCAGAGCTTGAACCACCATCATCACCCAATCAAAATCATCACTTGCCCCATTGAACCAGATTGTCATCACCGCCACTCAATCGAACCCAACAGAATCTCTATGCAATTGAATTGAACCACCAGTTGCAAAACTAATTGCTGAATCAATTTTCAGTCCAAGAAAAGGAAAAGGAGCTGGGAAGCTACTGGAAGGTGAGGTTGCAATGAGAGAGAGACTGAGAGAGGGTGCAGCAGCATGAAGAGAAAGTGGAAAAGAGGGGGGTTGGTCTGATTCTTCAATTTTGGAGAGAGAGAGAGAGAGAGAGAATGAGAGAGGTATCTGGAGGGAGAGGGAGAGAGAGAGAGAGAGAGAGAGAGAGAGAGAGAGAGAGAGAGGGGTAGTGATAGAATGGGGATGGGTTTGCAGAGAGTGAAAGAGAAGGTTGGGTTGAGGTTTCATTTTAATTTGTTTAAAAAGATCATTCTAGTTTTATACTTTAGAATTTTATTCTATTTTTTAAATGATATTCTTTTAGATGATTAAAAAAATACTTTTTAAAAATAATATACGTACTAAGTTTTTTTTGAAACTCACATATTGATTACATAATGTTGTATTAAAAAAAATAATGCATTTTAATTAAAGTTACATATTCACTGTTTTTGTCATTTTCACATATTACTGACAAATGCATTTTGACTGTTTTTGTTCTCTAAAAACAGTTTTCAACTAAGCTACCAGGAGGCGTTTTTGTTCTCTGAAAATGCGTTTTCATTTTCTCATTTTCATTCTATGAAAACATTCTCTGAAAATGCTCTCTAAAAACATTACCAGACGGGCCCTTAGGTATTAGTGATAAGAATCCTTATTAATGAGGATTTGATAGCTAGAGTACTTATGTTAGGGTTTTGATACATAGGAATTAAAATTTGTTTTGGATTTGCCCATAAAAGAGGGCCCAAACTCGTTGGCTCAAGTTAAATTAATCACGTAAAAGACAATTGTACCTCTTTTCTTTAAAAGCCTAGCCCAACTTTAAAACTTACAAAGTAAATGTCCTTTTTAACCCTGTGGGTTTAAAGTATGCGTGATTTGAAATTTGGATTTCTGATTTCAGTCACTCTTTTACGTGGTGGAGCTCTAGTTCTTTAGCTGCAATTGAAGCTCTGATCCTTTGGTTTGATTTCATTCACTTTTTTTCGTTTTTCTCTTTGATTTTGATCGTGTTTTGTGGTATGATTTTTAGGTTTTCTTCGTAATTTTTCTTTTGCATTCATAATCAAGGTTAGTTTTGGCGTTCAATCCAATTTGTGCGATTCTGAGCTTTGGTACGATATGATTTAATGCTATTATGAGCTCAGTTTTGAAGGAAACATGCATCTTATGTCTTGGTTAGCCACAACATATAACACAAAAATATTCATAATGGCGAATTGCTTATTCTAGTTGAGCTAAGCCTTTTTCATTTTAACCCAAGTATCTTATGATCTAGTCTCTTTGAGCACAAAATAGAAAAGAGAGAAATGGATAAGATTTTACCCTCAATGACTATTTATTGGACAAGCCAAGAATGAATACCTTTGTAAGAATTTTTTTTTCTTCCTCTTCTAACAAGCTTCTCAACCCAAGGCTCCAACAGTGAAGTCCTCTACCTCACCACACCAAAATGGACTAGAGATGGAGAGAAATCAACCTAGAGAACTTAGATGCTAGAGTTTCTCTAGGTTGGCTAAAGAAGATGAGAGGGAGGATGTCTCACCTACACATCAAAAACCCAAGAGTGGAATGTGTTAGTAGTATGCCCTTAAAACCAACTAATTATACAATAATTAATGTTAAGGACATCTTATGTAATAACTTATTAAGTTATTCATGGACAAGATCAGTTGTTTTTAACCATGATATTTGGTATATTATCATAATAGTAAAACAACTATAGTCCTAAGAATATATAATTGGATATGAGAACTATGTAATGAGATTACATCGAGACTTATCATGGTCCCTAATCCTAAATATGTTCCTGGTCATAGGGGTATCAATTGGGCGTTGATATTCCACCAAGACCAGTACACAAAATATCTTCTCTATATGTAGACAATGACGAGGTCTAAACTCATTGAGTGTATCAACACCAAGATATGTGTGTAGGTGCTTGCAGGAGAACAAGTACACTGAAGTGATCAAATACATGAGTTCTAGAATGGAAGTCTTTACTCATATGCCAAACTAGAACTCAAAAATTACAATGGTGTAAACTAATCCTTAGCCCTGAGATATGGGGGATGTCTTGTGGCTATGTTGATTGTCTTTGAGGGCACCATACAGTTGTGTTATAGAAAACATGACTTAAAGGTGTTTGTCAGGACTCTCAATAAAGTCATGTGGGCAAATGAATATACAACAAGAAATCTCTATTTTCAGTACGGAGAGAGAATACTCCAAGAATATGATTGATCAAATTTCTGCGAGAATAGTGGATAAGATTTGAAAGAAGTGATAACTCCACATTTGTGCTTTTTTCCTATGCCCTATTCCTATGATTTACATTAGTTTCTTATGTGAAATTGGTTGTTTTGATGTGTTTAGTGTGATTTTTGTAGGAAATCGTCCCTAGAGGTGAGTTGGTGCTAAAATGAGCAAAATATGTTGAAAAAGAGTAAAGAAGACAAAAATTTGGAATTAGCAACTTGCAAGTTAAGAAACTGTTTGTGCACATATGTCAAATTTACGGATTAACTTATAAGTGCTCATGAAAAATCAGATAACTTGCCATATATTGTTGGAAAGCTCTGGAAGTCTAGTTTCTAGAGAATTTTACTGTTCATGATTTCGAGTTTTCTAGAGGAAGTTACATCAGTTTTCGTACGAGTGGTTCAGGTTGGGAATTGTGTGACTACGTTCTGCGATTCGAGTGGAAGTTGCATGCACTTGAGCAGCAAAGAGTTGATTTTTTGCCCAATTTCTAGCGCTTGAGAGGACAGCACAAATCCAGCGCATAAATTTTGGCGTTTTTGGCTAGTTTTTCCTAGGATTTTTGGGAGTTTTAAGTCCTTGTATGATTGGAGAAAAGTCCAAGGGGTTTAGAAGATGTAGAGAGTTTATCAAATATTTAGAACATTTTAGATTTTGAGAGAGAGGGAGAGGGTGTTTCTCCCGCAAAAAAAAAATTGGCTTTTTTTTTCTTCCAATTTTTTATTATAGGAAAGTGATATAGTTTCGACAACATGTGTTGCATGTTGTAGACCTAAACATACAACAACACGCCAATGGTGTGTTGTAACGAAATTTCTAAATTTCGTTTTGACAACGTGCAACAAATACACGTTGTTAAATTCTATATACTACAACGCGCTATTTCAGCATGTTGTGAAAAGTCTGCTTCCACAACGCACAACCTATGAACGTTGTTATTGACATGTTGTTATATGGTATTTTTTTCTTGTTGTGGGAGTCTTTGGAGGTCCCTACTTTGCGACCTGGAGAAGAAGAAAATGGATCCTACCACCATCATTTGGTGGAATACTGGGGTTGGACTCAAGTTGTGCTTCAAGGGCAAGTTTCTATCTACCTTTCTCTCTTTACTTTCTTGTTGTAAAGTAGTTTATGTAGCACATCAACCCCCTTGAACCTTAAGATCCTTTGAAAAGTTTTGTTTTTAGGCTCTAGGATTTTGTTTAAAGTCTTTCGTTGTCTATCAAATGAATTTTTGATAATCTAGATGTCTAAATGAACCTTGTTTTTTATATGAAAAACTCACTCTTTCCTTCACCAATAACACCACCGTCCCAATTGAATCACCACCAAACATCCTATCGAACCCAATACATATCACCGCCACCTAGTAAACTACAATTGACACCAGCACCTCCACCACCTCCACCACCTATACTCAATCAAAGCACCAACATCATCAAGCTGAACAACCACAAAACTCATCTACCTAATTTTGCTGCAAGGAAAGTATCATCATGAAACTTTGATAATGAGGCACAATAAAAATGATAGGTTGTTTATTGAGATCTTAGAGATCTTAGTGGTGTTTTTTTATCAATATCTCAATGGTGTTTAGTCAACAAAAATGGAGAGAGAGAGAGAGAGAGAATGGAAAAGGGGAGAAATGTTTAGACTATGAAAATGAGGTGGGGTGTTCCTGGAAAAAAAAAAAAAAAGGTGGTGTGTTTTTTGTTTTCTTTTGCTAAGAGTGGGTTGAGGTCGTTTCTTTTTCATTTTTCAAATATAATTCTAGTTTTTTTTTTAAATTAAATTTTTTTTTTCTAGATGAGATATTAACAAAAATATAATACCTTTGATATAGCTCAAATATTGATTACATGATGCATTTTAATTAAGTTACACATTCTTTGTTTTTATTTTTCCCAATTGCACTACCACACACATTTCCAGTATTTTTATTTTTTGAAATTGTTTTCCAATTAAGCTACCAGCATTCTTGAATCTTTTAAATACAAATTCATTTTCTCGTTTTCATTTTCTAAATACTTTTTTTTTTAATATTCTCCGAAAACATTACCATGCCCTAATATTTTTTATTTCATTTTTCAAAAAACTATATTTTAAAATTAATTAGATATCAAATGTAAATGACCCCATAGTTTAGGGGATAGACTATAATTAATCAGAAAATAAAAAAAAATTAGGATGATTTTATTTGCACCCCATTACTTGTTCTTTTCACCCTACATTCTCTTTACACCCCATTAAATTTTAGTGAAATTTAAAATTACTCTTTACATCCCATATTTCTTCCTAAATTGTACTCATTAACCTCATCCCTAACTTTGTCTATGTAAACCCTATCAGGCTAAACTGTATATCCCATCCCATAGCAAACCCTCACCTCATCGCAAACTCCGTCGCATTGCAAACACACCCCATCACAAACCCCATTCCATTGCAAACACACCCCATCACAAACCTCATCCCATTTCAAACCCATTTGATCGTAAACCTCATCCTTATCAAGCTAAACCCGTAAGAAAACCCATCAGACAATCTCATCCCATCACAAACCTCACCCCATCGCAAACCTTATCCCATCAGAAACACCCGTATCGCCAAATCTCATCCGACCTTAAACCAAAAGGAGGCATCTTGTGCAGTACATAACCTACGAAAAGCCAAGGTTTGTGTTCAGTTTTGATTTGTATATTTATGTTTATGAGTGATATTTCACAAATTTCATGTGTTTTAGAGTATAGAGATGTATTCATGGTTGTGATTTTGTTGAAAATGGACGTATAGTTCAAACATGGTCTTATGAAAATACTTGTTACTTTCAGGGGGTTACCACAAAAATCGTTGGATTATTTCAATGGCAGTCCATCGAATTTGTTTCCGTTTTCAAGGGTAGACTATCAAATTCATTTATGTTTTTTGGTGGTAGTCTACCGAATTCGTTTTTGTTTTTCAGTGGTAGTCTATCGAATTCTTTTCGGTACCTAAACCCTTTCGATAATAGGGTATCAAATTCGTTTCAGTTTTTCAGTGATCATCTATTGAATTCGTTCCTGAGTTTGTACTTAATATTTTTTTTCAGATATAAAGAGAACTCGTAGAAGTACTATTGTGGCTTCATCATCTCGACCTGATAGAGAGTGTCCCACAGCCTCAAGCAAAGAGACATAGAGCGTCGAGGTTAGCCCCTCAAGAGGACCAGCCCCAACATGGTCCTACAGACCTCTCTAGGGATACTACAGAGGTTGAAGATGTAACTGCTATTCATAACACTAATGTTAAGGTGGATGCCGAGCCTCCTGAGCCATCTCGAGTAGGTCCTATTGATCCATCTTTGCTTACGAGTTTCAAAACTCACATAGCAGCTGCAATTTGGAATAATCAGGGTAAGACGTTTTACTCTAACATAAGAAAGCACAATATTCCTCTAGTTCATGTTAATTAACCTAAATATTTTTTGTATTTGACTATATGAACGTGAGCCTCTTAGGTGCACGTTGAAGGCATCTACCCTTCGTGAGTGGAATTGGTGGGCTAAACCAAATAATGATATATTCAAAGGGTACATTCAGAGGTATGGGTTAGGGAAACTTATTACGTGTTCTTATTGGAATGCAGATAAGATTGTTGTATATGCCTTCGTTGAGAGGTGGCATCCCGAAACGAACACCTTTCACATGTCTTTTGGTGAGATGACCATCACATTGGACGATGTGTTATTTAGTTTAGGCATTGCTTGTGTCTGGTGCAACAATCTCTCCACTTGAAGATGATTATGACACAAATTACTTAGGAATGACTGATGAAAAGGCTACTAAACAATTGCACCAATATAGTGATGAGTATGTGAGTTTGTCATGGTTACATGCACGATTCTCCGATGTTTCAAACATAGATTCAGAGAAGCGCAATATGTATTCGGCCAGAGCATATTTGCTATATCTCTTGGGTTGCACTTTATTTGTTGACAAGACTGGCACATGAGTCCAAATTATATAACTTAGACTACTTAGGGAACTTGATAGTGTTGCTAGTTATTCATGGGGGTCTGAGTGTTTAATGTGGTTGTATAGGCAATTAGGCCAAACTTCAAGGTTTAAGGTGAAGTAGATTGCTGGGTATATGACTTTGTTGGAGGCATTGGTGTATGAGCACATGCATGGTGTTGTTGTTTCTGATCGTGACCTTGATTATTCAGAGGTCCAACCTCGTGCTCTTTGTTGGACTCCACGATGAGACAATGGGACAAGATCGGTAGACGTGCATATGTATAGATAGTGGCTTAACGCTTTGAATGCTAATCATGTGTGTTTCTCTTACATGATCATCCAACTTTGTTGTGTTTTTTATTATTATATATATATATATATATTATTTTTGGTATTTTATTTTTTACATTTGTTCATGCTATATTTTGTATCATATTTCAGGTTATATGAGAACCTTACAAGTTTGAAAAAGAACACCACTCATTTCCAGTTGTTGCATTTTACTTAGGGATGCTCAAATGTTGCGATGTTGTTGAGCCCTACCATCCTCATCACCAATATTAACACATTTTAACAAGAAGGGCATCCACATTTCTTGGTACCAGCATCCCTAGAATACTTTTTTCGTATCATCATTTGCATCTGACCTTACATTAGTTGTCTCATTAGACTTGCAAGACCTATATGTACTGCTCCTCTCACAAGCAAGTATTACTCGAGGTCTCCTTTTGCCCTTACCTCCAGAATCAGACCTTGTAATTACAATTATGATATTATTCATTTTGCCTTGTGCATGAGTCCATCTAATTAATGCATCTTTACCTTTAATTATCTATACATTAAACTCGCGTTATTTGAAGTTAAAATTTGAAACATTAATGTCACATTAATGATACTCAAAATGATTTCAACAAAAAAATAGGATACTCAAAATGATTATCAAATAAGTTGTGAATTGATCACTATAGTCCATTACACATTATGTTCCAATATTGTTGCCTTTAGTATCGACGTCACCTTGTTGCTGCTCCTTCAATAAGAGTAAGATTAAAATAGCTTTCATTACAGTGGATCTTCACCACATCTTAAGTTAACAGCCGATCAAACACAACCGAAATAGGTTCAATATTTTGGTGGCATGCCACCGAATTTTCTTATCGCGTTCAATACCTGGTGTACTGCACATAACTAGCGACTATCATACAATCCTAAACTTGAAAAACGCCAAAAAATAAACTCATACCTCATTCGAAGCCTCCCTAACTTCAATCTCAACATTCATGAATAAATACTAGATATGTTTTTACCAATATAAGTCGTATAAACCTTGTTAGGGTTGTAGGAACATAATGATTTATGAAAAAAGTTTAACTAGAGTTACAGGATTTCGTATGTGTGGTGTAGTGAGTAAATTTAATTTATTATTAACAATAATTATGTATAAAGGTAAAATATGATTCATGTTTAAAATTAGCAAATAACAGGCCGCAAATAAAATCACCCAAAAAATTATAGTGATCTAAAATGACGATGTCACAGACACAGTTTGCTAGCGAAGTCCCAAAGCGTCCCTTTTCAATCGGAATGCCCTAATAAGAGGGATTTGAGCCCTCTCTCGATTCAGTCTCCTCTCTGCTCTCTTCTGCTTTCAGTAGCTTCCGAATCTTAAACGCTTTAAAAGCTCAGAATTCCTTCTTGGCTCTTGAGCAGTCATGGGTTCCGGTCTCTTTCTCTCCCGAGATTTATATATATGTATATATTTATTCACAGAATTATTGAATTCCCCATTATCTATATGTGTATGTGTGTGTATGCAGATGCTGATATGGAGGATTACGGATTCGAGTACTCGGATGAGGAGCCTGAGGAACAGGATGTTGACATTGAGAACCAATATTACAACTCTAAAGGTATTTTTAGGTTTGATTTTCGCGATATATTTCAATGGGAACTCATCCTTTCTTTTCTGATGAACGTGGGTTCTCAGCTTTTGCTTTTAGGGTTCAATAGTATTTTTATTTTTATTGTGGAACAGTTAGGGTTCAATCGTATTTATTTTCTCTTTGCCACACTGGATGAATTTTTTTTTTCTGACTTCCAAAAAAACTCAGGTTTGGTTGAGACAGATCCCGAAGGAGCACTTTCAGGATTCGACGAGGTAGTTCGCATGGAGCCTGAGAAGGCCGAGTGGTGAGTAACACCAATAAACTTTTTCTGAAAAAAGTAAATGAGTTCTGGCAACACCTTAAAATTTAGATGTTCTCTTTGTTTAATTCCTATATTCTTTTTTAGAGGGAAGGAAAAATAGAATTTAATGAGTCTGGAAAACGATTATGCTTGTAGATGTGGTCTTCGAGAAGGATAATAGAATGCCCTTGTTGTGAAATGAAGTTAGGATTCAGTGAGAAGCCAGGATTAATCTTGATTATTTGTCTTTTTGGCTTCTAGTTTTTCTTTCACAGCTGAAAGCATGGGGAAACAGGGAGGGCTTTATTCTTAACTTGAGAAACAATACATCTTCATTTAAATTGTGAAAGAAGTATGATGGGGGAACACATGACAACTACCAGACTTCATTTAAAAGATGTATAGTTTATGGTGTATATGTGCATTAGAAGCTTTATGCTTATATTTTTCCCTTTTCATGAGCCTTGAATGGAACTACCAAACTTGTGCAGATATTGTTTTCCTTCTGAATTCATTTGTTGGAGGTATTCCTTAATACTTAAATTTGTCACCAGGGGATTAAATTTTGTACCCTAAACACTTGTGTAGTTTGTTAACTCTCCTTCCTCAATTTATTTTTTATTTTTTTTAAAGTTGTGCAAGTTTGTAGTGAATAATGGGGAAAGGGTGAGATTTTGAGAGGTTTCGTGGCTGGGAGAAGGGTCACTGCAGATGCTGTTTCCCAGGTTACATGCACTTTCTAGAAAACACTACGAGTTTATTTCAAGGTGTGCGGATGCTATTTATTTTCCTTATAATTGGGATTTTGTCTTAAGCAGGAATCTTAGTGATTTGAAGGTGGAAGATGCTTCACTGTTAGGAAGCGTGGAATGGGCTCATTTGTTCCTTCAAAAACCAATGTTTGGAGTTGGAAGTTAGATGGGTCAGGGTGTTTTACATTCAAATCTGTTAAATAACTTGCTGTTGGATCTTGTTCTTTGATGTAACCAACGACAATAGACTAAACTAGCAAATATTAGGAAACTTAGACACACAAGAATTATACTGGTTCGGCAGAACTTTTGCCTACGTCCAGTTGTGATTTCTCTAGGTAGAGAAATCACCGCTCCTTTGATTAATAATAGAGATTACAGAACTTTTGCAAACCCTAGAACTAATCTCAAACTCTTGGCTGTCTCTCTGCTATTTTTCCCTCTCTCTCAAAAAAGCCTTGCCACACCCTATTTATAGATATAGAGTTGGCTTACATGTCCTAAGGCTGATTGAATTCCTATTCCTAAGTGGATTATGAAATTACACTTATCCAAAACCAAATAGGCTTCTAGAAATCCAAACCTGAATTGAATAAGGAAAACTGAAATTCTTTCCTAATCCCTTTAGGACAAGAATACCTCTAATTTCCCTAAAGCAATCCTAAACCAACTAGGACATATTTGACGAGCCAAAATCCTAACAATCTCCACCTTGGTGAGTCAAACCAAGTCTTGATCGTTGCACCCTAGAGTATCTTTGAACCTCCTTGAAGCATCTCTGGAAATCTTCAAGAGTTTTCACCTTGGCAATCTTCTTCTTGCCTCATTGCACCTCAAGGGAGGAGGTGCTTTACTTTGATTAATCAACAAGATTGATCAAGTTCAAGCAATGCTTGAACTTCTTGACCGGCACTATCTTTGTAAGGAAATCTGCTGCATTGTCATCCGTATGAACCTTTTCAATCCAAATTTCCTTAGACTCCACCCAATTTCTGATTCTATGATATCTTGCTTCAATGTGCTTTGATCTTCCAGAAAATACTTGATTCTTTGCCAAGTAAATGGCACTTTGACTATCACACTTCAGCTTCACACAATCTTGGGTGATTCCCATTTGACTTACCAAGCCATTAAGCCAAATTGCTTCCTTTCCAGCTTCGGCCAATGCAATATATACTCTGCCTCTTGGTCGACAAAGCTGGAATTGGTTGCAGGAGTGCCCTCCAACTGATTGGTCCTCCTGCGCATGTAAACACATAACCAGAAGTTGACCTTCTCTTGTCCAAGTCCCCTGCATAATCGGCATCTACATATCCCAACACCCCCGCATTTTCTTTTTGCTTCTCAAACATAATCCTTCGTCGCCAAGAACCCTTCAAATAACGCAAAATCCACTTGACTTGCATCCCAATGTTGCTTTCCTGGATTTGCCATGTATCTGGAAACGACACTGATTGCTTGAGCTATGTCGGGACGTGTACATACCATTGCATACATAAGGCAGCCCACGGCATTAGCATAAGGCACCTTCTCCATTACTTGCGCTCTTCCTCGGACTTAGGACACTGTTGCCCACTTAACTTGAAGTGAGCTGCCAAAGGAGTTGAAACTACCTTTGCTTCTTGCATGTTGAACTTCTCAAGAACCTTCTGAAATATACTTGGCTTGTGATATCCAGATCCTTCCAGCAGTCCTATCTCTCTAAATTTCCATGCCAAGGATCTTCTGTGCTGCACCTAGATCCTTCATGTCGAACTCCTCGCTCAACATCTTCTTCAAGTCTTGAATTCTAGACTTGTCTTGACAAGCGATTAGCATGTCATCCACATATAGCAATAGCAATATGATCATCCCATTTTGGAACACATGATAGTACACACAACAGTCATATAAACATCTTCTAAAATTGATTTTCAGCATGAAGTAATCGAACCTCTTGTACCACCGTCTTGGAGACCGTTCCAGGCCATAGAGGGACTTCCTTAGCTGACATACTAGGTTCTCTTTCCCATATTCAACAAATCCTTCTGGTTGAGCCATGAAAATTGTCTCCTCTAGGTCCCCATGAAGAAACGCGTCTTCACATCCATCTCTGCTCAATCTCCATGTCATGCCTGAGTTGCCATTGCTAAAAGCAATCTGATAGAAGTATGCTTGACTACGGGTGAAAAAATCTCATCATAATCCACCCCTTCCTTTTGTGAGTACCCTTTAGCCACGAGCCTTGCTTTGAATCTCACGGCATCTTGTTCATGTAGTCCTTCCTTTTTCCTAAATACCCACTTGCATCCAACTAGCTTTCTGTCTTTGGGCTTAGGAACCAACTCCCAAACGAGTTCTTATAAAGAGACTCCATTTCTTCTGTCATAGCACTTATCCAACTATCTCGCTCATCACTTGCTATAGCTTCTCGATAAGTAGTTGGATCTCCTTGACTAATGTTGAGAGCGTAATTAACTTCATCTTGGTCAAACCCAAACCTGCGAGGTTTCTTCTTGTTCCGATTAGGTTTGTCCAGTGCTATGCATCTCTTGAATGCAGGTGGATTGCTGGTTGGAGTTCGAACCCTTTGGGATGTCCTGCGGATTAGAGTGCCTTCAAAATGCCCTGTTTCTTGCTCCACCTCGATTCCTAACTGGTGAACGATGTTGATGCTCTTCTTCTTCCTCAAAACCATCAGATTCGACATCTTGCTCAATTTGCTCCACCTGAGCTTCTTCATTCTAAACTGATTAACGGAATCTTTGTTGCTTCAATTTCAGCATCGTCTTTTCTTCTCCCTCCTGCTCTCGACTTTATTCAGAGGCATGGTTGTCTCATCAAAGACAACGTCTCGCTGACAACCTTTTTCCTGTTGTTGATATCCCAAGCTTGAAACCCTTCACTCCTTTCTCAAAACCTAAGAATATGCAATGCGTAGACTTTGGTTTGAGCTTGGACCTTTCATCACTTGGAATATGTGCGTAAGCACTAAGCCGAACACCCTGAGCTTGGAATAGTCCACGGCTTCTCAACCATACCTCTTCTGCACTCTTAAAATCGAGAACTGTAGATGGTGATCTGTTAATCAAATAACTTGCATGATTAACGCCTCTCCCCCCAAAACTATCAGGCAATCCCTGCATGAAATCGCATGCTCCTCTCTCTCTCCATGAGAGTTCGGTTCATCCTCTCAGGAGCTCCATTTTGTTGGGGATTCTTCTTTACCTGTGAAGTGCCTTACAATGCCTTCCTGCTTGCAGGAATCGGTAAACTCATTACTTGTATATTCACCTCCATTGTCACTTCTCAGGTACTTGATCTTTCTTCCAGTTTGATTCTCGGTTTCTGTTTTCCATTCCTTGAACTTCGCAAAAACCTCAGAATTTCTGCTTCATGAAATAAACCCAAACCTTCCTAGAAAAATCATCCATGAAAGTAACAAAATACCTAGCTCCACCATTTGATTTGGTTGGTGCAGGGCCCCAAACATCTAGTGAATATAGCTGAGTTGCTCCTTGCTTCGGTTCTCTGCACTGCTACTCGCGAATGATACCTTCTTTTGCTTTCCAAGAACACAATATTCACAGAAGTCTAGTTTGCAAGATGACACGCCTTCCAACAGGCCTTGCTTGTGTAGTTCTTGCAACCCTTTCTGGCTTATGTGCCCGAGCCTATGATGCCAGAGTTCAGTCTTGTCTTCTATACCTTGATTTAGAAGAAAGCTTCACCCCTCAGGACTATAGTGGTCCCAATTAACTTATATAGCTTATTGGGTTGTAGGTCACCCTGCATTACCACCAGTGATCCTTTGGCTACCCCTGAGTCTTCCCTTTTTAGACTCGTATCCATAGCCGGCCTCATCTAAAGTACCCAAGGAAATCAAATTCTTTCTTAGTCTAGGAACATACCTAACGTTCCCCAAAGCTCGTATCATCCCATCAAACATTCTCATTTCGAACAGTGCCGATTCCTTTTACCAGGACATGCAGAATCATCCCCCATTAAAACTTCCCCACCGCTTACTTCTTTGTAAGTATCGAACCATTCTCTTCCTGCACACATATGAAAAGTGCATCCGGTATCCAAAATCCAATTTGTGAAAGCCTTGGAGCCTGATGTTACCTGAAAGAAGCTCCCCGTCACTCTCATGTTCGGTGACTGCACTAGCTGAACCTGAGCTTCCTTCCATCTTGGCTTTCTTCTCTTTCCAAATCTTGCAGTTCCTCTTCCAATGATCGGCTGAACCACATACGAAGCAACCTTCCTTCTTTTCCTTTTTCTTCTTGGATTTTGACCTACCTCTCGTTGCTTGTTTTCTCTTCCTTTGTCTTTTCCCGCCCCCTCTCCGTGCCTTTGGCATAAAGGCCTTGAGAGCTTTCAGTTATATCATCTAGTTTAGCATATGACTGAAGAGCTTGAATTACGTCTTCAAGCTTGAGGGACTCTTTTCCAAACATTAGAGTTGTTCGAAAGTGCTTGAAAGACGAAGGTAGAGATCTCAGCAAGATGATAGCCATATCATCATCTTTGTAAGTTTCTTCGACCTTTTGAAGATTAGTTATGCAATTCTGAACCTGCATACGTGATCTTCAATATCACCTCCTTCTTCCAGCTTGAAGTCCGAATAGTTCATCCTTTAGAAAAAGTTTATTGGACAAGTTTTGCCCATATAAACATTCTCCAACTTTGTCCATGCTTCATGGGCAGTCATCTTTTCGGTGATGTGTGACCGAACTGATCTTGTGAGATGGATCTCGATGGAACTCTTGGCCTTCTTGAGAACCTTAGTCCATGCTGCGTCTCTCATGCTTGTCGGCTTCTCACCGTTGAGTGCATCATCCAAATCTTGCTGTATCAGTACGTTCTTCATCATCCTTTGCCAATCCGTGAAGTCATCCTTGCCGTCAAAAGGTTTTAACACGGGTCCTAGATCCGTATTCATCTTCCCTTTAGACATCGTAGAACCCTTGAACCAGGCGCTCTGATACCAATTGTTAAATAACTTGCTGCTGGATCTTGTTCTTTGATGTAACCAACGACAATAGACTAAACTAGCAAATATTAGGAAACTTAGACACACAAGAATTATACTGGTTTCGGCAGAACTTTTGCCTACGTCCAGTTGTGATTTCTCTAGGTAGAGAAATCACCGCTCCTTTGATTAATAATAGAGATTACAGAACTTTTGCAAACCCTAGAACTAATCTCAAACTCTTGGCTGTCTCTGGCTATTTTTCCCTCTCTCTCAAAAAAGCCTTGCCACACCCTATTTATAGATATAGAGTTGGCTTACATGTCCTAAGGCTGATTGAATTCCTATTCCTAAGTGGATTATGAAATTACACTTATCCAAAACCAAATAGGCTTCTAGAAATCCAAACCTGAATTGAATAAGGAAAACTGAAATTCTTTCCTAATCCCTTTAGGACAAGAATACCTCTAATTTCCCTAAAGCAATCCTAAACCAACTAGGACATATTTGACGAGCCAAAATCCTAACAAAATCTTATAGTAGTTTATTTTGCAACAGAAAGGCTTCGTTTCATTTTTCATGTTGTTTGGCATTAGCTATCTGTTGGGTAATTGGGTTGGAGTGTAATAGGATAATTTTTTTAGCATTAGAAAGGCATTGATGTGGAAGATCCTTGGGATCAAGTTAGATTTGGTCAGCATTGTGGGAATTGGTTTGTGCAGATTTTAGGGGGATTCCTTGTATGTTTTTCTGTTAGATTTCATAGCTGTAGTGACGATATGTTTTCTTGTAGTTTGTTTTTAGTTGTTCAGTTTTTATTTTATTTTTTATATTGTGCATTCTGTTTTCAGATTACAGTGTTTTGGGCTTATTGTTTCTTATCATAAGTTGTCCATGGATGTCCCATGAACGTTTCTATACACAGTTTTTGCTTTTAATAAAGTTTTCTTCTAAAAAGTTAAATAAATATGTTACAGGGGATTTAAAGCTTTGAAGCAAACTGTGAAGCTCCATTATCGTCTGGGGAGGTATAAAGAAATGATGGATGCATACAGGGTGATGTTGACATACATCAAATCAGCAGTAACACGAAATTACAGTGAAAAATGTATAAACAATATCATGGATTTTGTTTCTGGTTCAGCTAGTCAGAACTTTGGTCTCCTTCAAGAGTTCTATCAGACCACTTTAAAGGCCCTTGAAGAGGCAAAGAATGAGGTCAGAATATAACCATAGTTTTAGCATAAGTTTTTTTATTTCTAATATGAATGCAATCTGACCTCTTGTTGTGCAGAGACTTTGGTTCAAGACAAATCTTAAGCTGTGCAAAATTTGGTTTGATATGGGGGAATATGGGCGAATGAATAAGGTATTCTGTCTATTTGGATGATACCTTTCAGCAAAATATTATGCTGATTGTAATCTTAAAAGGCTGAGCATAACCTGTGTTGAACTATTAGATTCTGAAAGAACTCCATAAATCTTGCCAAAAAGAAGATGGTACAGATGACCAAAAGAAAGGAAGTCAACTTCTGGAGGTTTATGCAATTGAGATTCAGATGTACACGGAGACTAAAAATAACAAAAAGCTCAAGGTAATTGTAGACTACCTCTCTTTCTCTCTCTGATTTCTCTTTACTCTGTCTGTGTGATATGCATTTTCTGCCAGACTCTGAGATGTAGGGTTTGGTTTAATTAAAGCACAAAGATATAATGCTAAATAGATTATTAATACCAGTATTTCAGTGGGTCAACTCTGGTTTGCTTAACTTTTTTATTTGTTAAATTGAGAGAACAAGAGTTTGAAGTGGGAGAAATTGGTGTGATCCTTTTCTCTCTGATCTATCTTTTCTCAAATTGAATAGAACATGTAAGTGTTATGAGCATGGTAACAGATAGACATTGAACTTATTGTATGTATTGTAGCAAAAGACGGTTTAAAATTTGTTCATGTGGAATTTTTAAGAGTGAAGCTAGTGCCCCCTACCCCCCCGGCCATTTCTATATCCTCGCCGACCCTATTTTAATATATATAAATTTACTCGTCTCACCCTATTATACCCAAACTGCCCTTGCTCCTTCCTTCTCTCAGTCACCTTCACCCTCCCCTTCTGTTGCCCCCACACTTAACCCTACCCCTAAAATGCATGCATGTATATACTTATGACCCTTTTCTAAGAGAAGAAAGCAAAAGGCAAAAATGGTCTTCCATGAATAAGTTAAATCGAAATTGAAGGAAACAAGTGTTGCCTAATTCTTCAATTGATCTTCTAAATCATACCGGATCAATGAAAAGCATATGAGTTGGAAAATTTCTAGGAAGATGAGATCCACATTAGTTTTGGGCTCAGTTAAAAAAAATTTATGCATCTCAGATCCCTTTTGGTTGAGTTGCACTAACTTCTGCATTTCACAATCTCAATATTTTTATCAATATGCCCACAAGCTGTTATTTCTTGTCTATGCATTTCCACTGTACAAGCAGCTTCAACATTAGATTATGCCTACACGATAAGTTTTAGACTAGAGAAATATTCTTGGCGAAGTTGGTAAGAAATTCAATGGAGTGGTCAGAAGATCATCCGTATGTTTAATTGGCTCATGTTGTAAATAGCTCAGGCGGTGTTTCTGATCCCCCATGATCAGGGTTGGTTAAAGGATTTTAAATGTAAAATACAGTTGAAATGAAAGTTTAATTGAAAGTGGTTCATGTAGATTTCAAATCAAGTTATTAGGAGGATTGGGTTTGTGAGCAGTTGAGTTATGTGAAAAACAAATGCTGGGGATGCTATTATGAAACAATGGAGTAATTTCTAAATTTCGGAAAAAAAGTATAACACCTCAGTTGTATTACAACATAAGTAAATGGTCATTTTTAAGGCTTGTTTTGGTTGATTGTTTCAATCAAAGTGGATCTTCAGGCATAAATAAAGATGAAGAACAAGAATCATGAAATACATATTGTTTTAAATATATAACTAAATAATGTGTATATATATTTGTTGGTTGGCATATATGTTACATTAGTTGGAACAGTCAGGCCCATGGTTTGCTCCCATGCAGTCTGAGGTTCAAAGATACCTACCTAGCTATTTGCTAGTATTTCCTATCTCCCAAAGATTGTAGGGTTCGGCGGGAGGCCCCAGTTTCAAAGCCGTGCCCACTTTGAGGATTGGTGGATTTCTGCGTATGAAAAAGAAATATAATAGATTTTGTCTAATTATATATAAGTTTGTTAGGTTCCTCAGGTTGGAGTCAATCTGTCTGAGTTTCCTAAAGTTCATGTTGGGTTTGGTGGGTTGGGTTCCTACACTAAATGTCAGCAACCATAGAGCATCCATCAATATATTAAACAGAACTTTATATAGTCAAATGTATGCATGCACAATTTTGAAATATTGTGTTGTTTGCCTCATGTTAATTAGTCAATATTATTAATAATTAGGATAATAAAAGTTCCTCAAGATTGTATAACAACATATGCAAAATGCTTAAGGGGATAATGCCTTTCCCTTGTTTCAATATCCCAAGGGGATGATTTGTAGCCCTTTGAAATATAAACGGAAGAATGCCTCACCCGAATGAATTCTGGGGGAACAATATAATTTTTGTAGCCAGTGTGTCATATTTCGTAAAAGGCTAAACAAGGCCTCCTTACCATTGTCGTTGTAGTGATAATTCATCATGGAATATACTTTGTCATTTTGTGTGTTTCTGTTTGCTGTTGTGATTTAGCAGCATCTGACTGTGGATTGAATGCAGCAATTATACCAAAAAGCTCTTGCAATCAAGTCAGCAATACCTCATCCTAGGATCATGGGAATAATTCGTGAGTGTGGGGGGAAGATGCATATGGCAGAGCGTCAGTGGGCAGATGCAGCCACAGATTTTTTTGAAGCCTTTAAGAACTATGATGAAGCTGGGAACCAGAGGCGTATACAATGCTTGAAGTATGCTCTCTGGTGCCATGCGTTTTTTTTTTTTTCATTTGGACTTGTTAATGGGCACTCATCCTCTCTCTCTCTCTCTCTCTCTCTCTCTCTCTCTCTCTCTCTCACTGTTGATAGTTTTCAAAAGTAGAGGTCAGTCTACAAATCATTATGTGCTATCACCTACCTATGAGGGGTATGAAACTTAGATGGTAAGGTTTACTAATGATGATGGAGTCAACCTCACAGTTCTACCATGGATGAAAGCTGAAGTCATACTACATATAAAGTGCACCATCTAACATATGAAATTAATGGAGACAATTGCATGACCATTTGGATAATAAATACCTGTAATTGGAATTTAAGATGATGAATTTTTATTTTACCAAGGTTATGGTAGAATTTGTCGACAAACAACCGTTTTTATAGTATAAGTTTTACTAGAAACTTTGAATGGCTGTTAATTTTAAATTTGTAGTGATATGATTTGAAGACTTAGACAACATGATGGCAATTCCTTTGGTTAAACTCATCGTGTTTGTGTGTTTCTTAATTACATGACACAAATTCCTTTGTTGATATATGGCGATTGTCTTTGAGTTTATTTAAACTGGGATACACAATAGATATATGGCAATTGTCTTTGTGTTCCCCGGGCTTTACTAATCTCTCCATGTTCAATGTGCGTTGCTTGACAGGTATCTAGTTCTGGCTAATATGCTGATGGAGTCAGAGGTTAATCCATTTGATGGTCAAGAAGCAAAGCCGTAAGTTTTGAAAATATGTTTTTTTTTTGTGTTTTCAAGTTCTTGCATCTCATTCTGTTCTTATGATTTCCGTTCCACAGGTATAAAAACGATCCTGAGATCTTGGCAATGACAAATCTGATAGCAGCATATCAACGAAATGAGATACTGGAGTTTGAGAAAATTCTTAAGGTGTTATTCTTCTCTAACATGACATTATGCAAGTTAAACTGACCTGTGTTTGTGTGTTTCGTTCATTTTTTTTCTTTTCTCTTTCTTTCTGTATTATTTCCCTTTAGTTGAATTGGCATTTGTACTTTTTTCAGAGTAACAGGAGGACAATTATGGATGATCCGTTCATCCAAAACTATATTGAAGATCTGTTGAAGAATGTTAGGACACAAGTGCTGCTTAAACTTATCAAGCCGTACACTAGAATTCGGATTCCCTTCATATCAAAGGTGGGCCATACGTTCTATCTTTTTGTATTTGTTGCTCATTGCTTTGTTGTGCTTGTTTAATCATTAACTCTTGAGAAACACTGGATGGGTTTTATCTTTTAGTTCAAATACTTTTTTTTTAAAATATGACCATCGCTGCTGCCGTTATGCGCTTGGTCATATCACCTGTAAACTTACTGAACTTTATTGACATTCAGGAACTTAATGTGCCTGAGAAAGATGTTGAGCAACTCTTGGTTTCGCTTATATTGGATAACCGAATCGATGGACATATAGATCAGGTGAACCGGCTCTTAGAGCGTGGTGACAGGTCTGTTTACTTGACTTGTACTTTTTACTTTTAATCCATGCATACTGGTTCACGGCAGATGTCAATGTTTGATAGCCATTGATTCATTCGCAAACAATGTGCAGGTCAAAGGGAATGAAGAAATATGCTGCTATAGATAAATGGAACACACAGCTAAAATCTCTTTACCAAACTATCAGTAACCGAGTATATTGAGAATCACATTTATCGTTTACGATCTGGATGGTGCCCAGCTTTCTGTTATTATGTCACGAGTTAGTTGAGCTCCAACTTTTACTCCTTTTGAGAACAAATGCTGGATGAGATGTGAATAGACGTGATTTCTGAGCTTTATAAGCTGGTTTTTATTGAGTAGTATATTATTAAGTATGACCATTTTGTAAGATTCAATTGTGTCGAACTGTTTCTAGGCAGGAAGGAGAAGGTATGTGTTTCATGGTGCTATTATGTCTCTTTTGGATCAGCAATATAGCTTTGGTTTTTATGCTAACGACTTGTCATTTTCTAATTGGTTCTTAGAAAATTTAACACACTAGGAACCAATTAGAAAATAACAAGTAGCTAATTTGGGTTTGTTTCTCTGAATAGGCTTTATAACAGTTTGTTTGGATGAGGGAAATAAACTTAGGCCCCGTTTGGGAGTGCTTCTGGAACAGAAAAGCGATTTATGACAACCAAAAGCGCTTCTGACCTTGTTTAACATAAAAGTTTAGAAGCCCTTTTTGGACAAGCACTTGCCATGTGTTTCTTTAGGAAGCACTTCCAAGTGCTTTTCCAAGAAGCACTCCCAAGTGCTTTTTCAATAAGCACTTCAATTTCTTATGAAAATTTCAACATATTTATAATAAAAGCATTTTTAGTAGAAGCATTTATAAGTAGAAGTGCTTCCTAAAGATGACTATTTAGATAGAATTTGATTGTAACTAGAAGTGCTTCCTAAAGGGTCAGTGACCACGCCTACGCTATGAATTTGATTTTTGGGTTGGGTTTGATTATTCAATCCACTTCAGCACCCATTCATAGCCCCAATAATTAAGGGGGCTGATGTTGAGGCCCAAAAAATCCAAGGCTGGGTCCAAATATATTCCCGACCCAATACGATACCTTATTGAGAAGAAATTCGATTCCGGTACGCAAGAGTTCGTTGTACGTGCTCGCATGAGTTATGGTCCACATGCCAACGCCAAGCAAATACAAAACTTGTCAAGCCAAAAAGTCGTGACAAGCCCATAAAATGTATCGACTTTATAAACTCATGCTTATTATCACGTTAAGCGTCATTTTGGCGCGACCATAGCCCTTTACAATGAGATAAAACTCGAGCATGAGCACGCCAAACAACATGCAATGCCAAGCGGAAAACCTATATTTTGCACCTAGCCATGCTATAAGCTTAAGTGAGCCCAAGCCACGCAAATGCTCAAGGCTTGCTGAGTGGGTTGTGGTATGGATAGTTACGAGCATTCACGTTGCCCATTGATAGGTCAAGAAGTGGAAGTTTTGGGATGCTTGGGAGCCCCAAAACTCGAGCCCACTTCTTGAGTCTAAATATGTGGGTAAGCATGAAAAAGAGAAAAATGTAGCCTATTACCTTAGAAAATTGGCCCATCACCTTAGTAAAAATAGTCCATCACTTTAGAAAGTTGGCCCATTCCCTTAGTAAATTAGCCCATCACTTTAGGGAATGGCCTAAGTGACTTAGAAAATATCTGAAAGTCTCCAGGACATGGCCAAAGACAAAACCACGATGACCACCTAAAGAACCAAAAGGTATTTGCGTGTGCAAGCTGCGGAGTCTCCAGGACATGGCCAAAGACAAACCACGATAGACCACCTGAAAAACCAAAGGATCCTTGCGTGTGCAGGCTGTTGGGAGCAAAACACCCTTCAGACCAACACCATTACCCCATTTCTTTCCCCCCACCAGCTCTTGCCATAAAATAAGGGAGGAAAGAAGGAGAGAGTGTTGCCAAAGGTAAGAGATTGGCACAGAAGCAGCTGGGGGAAGACTCTAGAGCTCCCAAAAATCTTGTCTCTGTGTGTTTGGATTAGAGGGATTTTACAAAATAAGGATGAATCAAAGGAAGAGAAGGGGAATAGAGGAGAGGACTTGGCAAATTTAGGAAGACCCAGTTAGGGTTTCTTGGGAAAAAGGAGCTTCCAGCGCCTATAAAAAGGGGCATTTCTTACCTATCATCACACCCACATCCAGAGAGAGAAAACATCCCCTCTCATTACCTGGAATCCTTCAATTTCGAGCCATATTCTTCCATTTCTTCCCATTTTCTCTTCTAGCAAAGCACGCAAGAGCTTGACGAAAACTTCGTCAGCTACCCGAAATTTGCTAAAATCACCCATCATCTCACAACCACATCCAGAGAGAGCAAGCATCACCTTTCATCTCTTGGAACCCTTCAATTTCGAGCCATATTCCTCCATCTCTTCCCATTTTCTCTTATGGCAAGCCATTCCAGAGCCTAACGAAGCTTTCGTCAAGCTGCCAAAAAATTGCTCAAACCACCCACTTCTCCCTCATCTCTTCCTCTCTCCCCTCAACAAATTCTCACAGAATTCCTTCTCCCCTTACTTTGAACCCTTGTTTCTCATAGGAAATCCAAGCTCTCTCTCTCTCTCTTTGATGCTAAACTCATGAATGCTTAGCTTTTATGCCACAAGCTTCTTAAGCCAAGTCATATATTTATCTGCAAGCAACCTGTTGGTTTTGTTGGTGAAGAAAACTAAGGTGTTTCCTAAGGCTCCACAACCCTTTCGAAGCACCCTTGGGTCTGATTCTTGAACTCAGACACAAGGGCAAGTCCATTCATTTGCTCTTTATAGCAGCCCAAGCCCATTTGTAGCTGCTGGAATGAAAAAGCCCCTAGAGGTACTAATTTATTCGATAGCAATATCAATTTCCTCTGGAGAGGTGAGAGAAATTAAAAATAGAGAATACTTGTCTACTTGCTGGAAAATAGAAACTCCTACTTTCATGTCAATCACAGGTTGACATGTGTGTATAGATTTTTCTTTATGTGTTTTTGATGAATTATTTTGTATATATGTCAAACTTTGATTTGCAAGAAGTGTCCGCTAAAAAATGGTTCTTAGCAATAGAAATACACAAATCTAGAACTTGTAAGAAATCCTTTTTCCTTGCTAAAGGGGCTTGAATGTTCTTGACATCCTTAGTTGAAAAAGATTATAGTGAGCCTCTATTTTTTTGATCAAATAGGTTATTCCTAACTATACAGCCAATATTAGGGCCGGTTTTAGATTTTGAGGGCCCTGTGCAAAACATAAACTGGAGCCCTCACATAATCTAATATGAAAAATACTATTGCCATGACTTAATGTCATAAAACAATTTTTTGATAACTAAAATTCATCATGAATTAGCATGTAATAACAATCACAAATCAAACTCATACATTTTTAAATTTTTTATTTGATAAAGTTAAATATTAGTGTGTTGAGTTAAAAAAAAAAAAAAAGAGTTCAAGAGAAAGAAGAAGGTATGATTTTTATTTTTATTTTTTGGTTTTGTTTTGAGTGGAAGAAAATACTTTTTTTTTTGTTTAGGTGTGCAATATACTGTTAGTTTAGTTGGATTTTTCCCCTTTGTTTTTTTTTACGTGCTTTTGGTTTTTTTTTTAAAACTATTTTAAAAATTTGTTATAATAATGAGAAAAGAATAAAAATAAAAATAGAATGACATCATTGAGACTTGAAACTTGGGCCTCGTACCAAGGGATATGCGCTAGAAACAAGCTCCACCAAATACACTTTTGTTTCACTATATTGCACGTTGGAGTATATATATAGTTTTTATAATATTAATATATATATATATAATATAAAGTAAAAAAATTTAGGGGTCCTCAAAAATTGGGGCCCTTGTGCAGTGGCGCCACTTGCATCATGCTAGAGTCGCCTATGGCCAATACGTTCTTTTACATACCAAAGCATCCAGCCCAAAAAAGTAAGGGCAAGTACAATTCGGTTTTTCTGTTGCAATGGCAATTGAACGAAGGTAGAGAGAGAGAGAGAGAGAGAGAGAGAGAGAGAGAGAGATTTCGACGACGCTTACCTGAACTGAGATGAATCTGATGAATAAGAGGTTGCATATGAGCTTAGAAAAGAAGATGAAATTTGTGAAATAACCCACCCACCCTTGCGGTTTCAATTGAAATGAGTAAGGGAATAGGCTGCGTGTGGCAGATTCTATACTCTAAAATTATAGACATGCTATACTACCAATATTATGATGAAATGTGTAAATATTATAAAGTGTTGCAATCTACAACCTACGTCTAACTCCATTAAAGTTTCCGTTAAGTTTTCATAGCATCCAACATTTGCCAGGGAGACCAAAAGGACATTCAAAAGAAGAGGTGGTCATGGTGTTTGGAAACTGACCAACATATATGATCATCATAAATTCAGACCATGACACAACCACAACAGATTTAGAAGGCCTTGGTTTCTCCCCAACTGAAGCTTATCGTATTTGAAGAAGGAACATGGAAGATGCTAGTCATGGAGATTCTGATCTCCATCACATGTTGAATGCTACGCTACTAATGCGGAGGGTGGATTACCAATGATGGTAGTTTTTTTATTTTTAAAATTTTTAAAATCTGTTTTTAATAATAAATTTTTATTATTGTGTATTGACAAAAAGTGCCCTTAACTTAATGGAAATTTTAACGTAGTAGAAGTGGGTAGTGGAGCCGCAACTTGTTCTAGGGTTAGATAAATCGATGACCATTCGATTGTGCGATTCGAGAGCAATCCAACTGCTTTATTGGAGACCAAACTTGCAGGACGTGTCTAGTAGACTTTGTTGAACCCGTAGGAACTTTCGGATTGGAAATCAAAGGTCGTGGGCCCTTCGGGCCAGTTGACCGAGAGTCTTCCGAGGTTATTCTAAACGCGTAGTTGGACCTTAGAAACTCCCCGTTCGTCGTAAACACACTTGGAGTGTCACATCTCGGGGATTGGCTCCGTCGTAGCACGATATTGTCCGCTTTGGGCCCCCCTCTCGCCCTCACGGTTTTGTTTCTGGAACTCACGAGCAATTTCCCAGTGGGTCACCCATCCTGGGATTGCTTTAGTCCCAACTCACTTAACTTCGGAGTTCCCATGACTCCGAAGCCAGTGAGCTCCCAAAAGGCCTTGTGCTAGATGGATGCGGGCATGTACATATAAGACACATCAACCCCCTCTCTGTTGGTCGATGTGGGATCTTACAATCCACCCCCCTTTGGGGCCCGACGTCTTCGTCGGCACACTCACACCACATGGCAGAGTGGCTCTGATACCAAATTGTCACATCCCTGGATTGGCTCCGTCGTAGCACGATATTGTCCGCTTTGGGCCCTCCTCTCTGCGCTCACGGTTTTGTTTCTGGAACTCACGAACAATTTCCCAGTGGGTCACCCATCCTGGGATTGCTTTAGCCCCAACTCGCTTAACTTCGGAGTTCCCATGACTCCGAAGCCAGTGAGCTCCCAAAAGGCCTCGTGCTAGATGGATGCGGGCATGTACATATAAGGCACATCAACCCCCTCTCCGTTGGTCGATGTGGGATCTTACATGGAGTCCTGGGAAAACTAGGAGTTTGTTTTAAAGTTCTCGTTCGAAGTGCTTTATTTAATCTAGTCCTTGTGTTCTTCAATAGGTACTCAGGCTTAGCGTGCTCAGCAAACAAGACCCTCTCAGGGGTCAAGCAGCTTCAGGCTTTCTGTGAGTAGACTTTGTTTTGAATGAGCATTATTTTCAAAGATTAGATTACCATGCATTTAAATTGGATTATTTTGACTAAGGAGTTTATATATTGTTTTAATTATGGAATTAGTGGTTGTTTTGATATTTGAAGTTTATGATTATTTTGGGTATGGTTTATATGCTTTGAGAAGTTGTTATTTACATTATGATTAAATAACTGGGCAAGTGGTTTATGAGAGTTGGGTACTTTGTTGATTGTTATGTGAGTTTCGTATTCGCACCATGATAAGTACCCTCCCTTGGTTACTTTATCCACACGTGGTATTGAATTTTCCGTCGTGTGGGTTCACTTGGTTATTTGTACTTTATCACACGTGGCGTTAGATTTTTCGGCGTGTGGTAAAGATCGGGCAGTAATGCGTGCATAGGACATGGTTTGGTCTGTTTGGCCACACATGGCGTTGGATTTTACGGCGCATGGTAGAAAGTTGAAACCCTGCGGGCTAGTCAAACGATTCCCGTGTTGGATTGTTTTCCCCCAGGACTCGTGATGGTGTAAGGTTGTCGTATATAGATATTATATGTATACTTATTTGTGCCGTATACCTATACAGTCTTGAGAGTTTCCGTGGTCTTTTTGTATATAATTATATATATATATATATATGTATACGCTTAATTATTTTAAAAGCTTGCCTTACATATTACGTTTTGTAAACCTACATCTCAGGAAGGGTTTGGTTTGAGTCAAAAGATTTGAACTTGGGTAGTATTATGCCATATCGGGTTTATGGGAGTACCTCAGTTTTAAATTGATTACGTAGGAATGGTTTCAATTGCATGTTTTTAGCATCGTTTTCTAAATGGTGGGGTTAGTATGTTGTTTCAATTACGATAAAACTTTGTTTTTGTCCACTCACAATTTTCTATTTTGTGCCCTCCATGCAGTAGCTTGATCTAAGCCGAGCAATCGAGCCAAAATTCGCATTTCCTCGCCTTGAACTTTTGTAGGGAAATTTCTATTTGTTTTGTTTTCCTTTGAACATTTGTTTCTGGTTGTAAACTGAAATTTCCTTAGAGTTGCTCTATTATCGCCCATGTTAGGGTTAGATGTAAAGCCGGATGACTATTCTGGAAACTGTGTATTTTTGTATTGTGCATGCTGCCGGTTGGGATTGTTGTTATTGTGTTTTGACAGGTTGAAACTTTGGGAAAAGTCTGTTTTTCAGGGAAGACTCTATCGAAATTTCGGTAGAAACTCTCAAGCCTCTTTTTCTTTGTTTTCAGAGAAGAGGGATGTTGTTAGTAAGTGGGTCCTATCAGTTTGATGTTGGAAAAATCACAAGGTTCCTCACGGATTCCGAGGAACTCCGGAGTGGATCCTGTGAATTTATGCAAATTTCCCTATTATGGATAAGTCAACAGCTTCAGCTATTATTCAACTAAAATTGAATATTAATCGGTCCAAACCTATTTATTTGGTTTTCCAACCAATTTGACTTTTTTAGCGAACTGAGTTTGTCCTAGTTTTTTTCCAGCCTGGATTGACTCAATTGTGTGGCTCTTTGTTTCTGATGCCCACTTCTAAAAAAAAAAAAAAAAAAAAAAAAACTGAAGTTGAAAAAAGTTGCACAAAGAACTCACATCACTAAAGTTAAATATGATCTCAAGCCAAGCATACAGAACCAAAAACATTTGAAATCTAAAAACAACCCATAAGCTTAAATAAACACTTTCATCACCACATGAAGCAACGTTACTCTCAAACCCACCACATACATGCTTGAGGAAAGTATAGAACATGGGGCAGATCTTAGAAAACATTAGCTATCCAACATTACATAATAGTGAACAAATGCTCTAAACTGACAAAGTTGACCAAAACCAACTAGACAACTTGCAACAAACTTCTTCAAATAAAGGGTGGAACTAAATTTCAAGAAATTGATAAATTTTAGAGGGATGATTTTGTGAGAAGGATTGGATTGATGAATTAGTGAAAAAGAGGTGCAATATTCGAGTTTGAGCATAGTTTAGACCAAATCACCACAAGAGACTTGTGTTATTTACTAGGGAGATTCATTATTATACATAATATAGGGGCCCAAATTATAAAAATACCTTATATGAAATGGACTTTGGAAACACACCCAAAACTCATTTAAAACATAACAAAGAGGCTTTTAATTTCTTATAAATTACAAAAATGTCATTGATTTCTTAAAATAAGCCCAACCCCAAAAGCTCATAAAAAAAAAACCCAAAACACTCAATAGGATTGTAGACAAAGAAATTTTTGGTGAATTAAATTCCACCAAATAAGAAATAATTAGGGTTTGTTGGATTAAATTGTGGGCCCCCATAATCCGCCAATGTGGTGTACAACTCATCAAAATCGGATTAGTTGTCAAAAGTGACACGTGTTGACATTCGACGGAGTGCATCAAACGGTTCAAAGTGAAGACAAAATTAAAGGAAAGAATCTTCTGTGATTGACTTTGATTTAAATCAAATATTAATCAAGTCAATCAATCGAAGATAATTTGGTTAAATTGCCAAATTATTGGAATTGATTTTAAATCAAATCGAAATCCCACAAAGCAAGGTCCTAAAGAAGGAAAGTTATTTAGGTCAAACATCTGAGGAGCTTATAAATAGGAGGCCTCAAGAGCTTGAAAAAAAAAGCTTAGACAGACCAAGCATTCAGAAGAAACAGAAAACTCTCTTCATTCTTCACCCCACTTTGGAAGAGCCACCAAGTACAACAAATACGTGCCGGTTCCTCCACCTTGGAAAAATCCAAACACCAAACAAGCCTTGGGCTACCCGTTTGATCAAGATCAAGTCTCTCCGACCCTTGTATCAAACACAAATTTTCTTTAAACACTTTGGAGATTCGAATTAGAGGATTCAATACAGAGATTGTAACCCTAGATTTCATTAACACAAATATTATTTTGTACACGTGTTCTTGTCTCATTTGTCGCAGGATTTTCGTGTTTACAAGGACATCAAAGTAATTTAATAATTAAAATTAAATTAAATAGAGTCAACTGTTATTTTTTGGGTTCTTTTGGGGTTTGTTTAGAGGCAGTTCCAACATAGAAGGCAAGGGGCGGGCTGGGGGGGTGGGGGGTTTTGAGCCCAAATTGCGTTTCTAGCAGAGAAGGCTAGCCCGGGGCAGGAGGTGGAACCCAGGAGACCGGGCTGGCCCTAGGGGGAGGCATGCTTGTGCGCGAACCCAAGTTTTGTGACGTCAGCCTTGGCGTTCAAATTTTTTTTATCGTTGGTGCGTGCAACACATGGGCCAACGTTCAAAAAAGTTCAATGTGCGCGCTACAGTTCTGTCAATGGCTAGCAGCCACGTGGCGTCGTTTGGGCATTCCAATTGCTTTTTGTCCTCCAATCCAACGACAGCCAATATTTTTGCAATAAAAATATGGTAAACATTCAAAAAATTTATTTAAAAAAACCCAAAAATTAATGAATTTTTTTCGATAAATACCAATCAATACTCTTCACTTTTAACACCAAATCCTCATACCAACCGATTATGAGATATGAATTTTATAATAAATATTGACAAGTACGAACCCAAAAATCTTATCCGGAAAATATTATCCAAATGAATTGTTTAGGTAAACAAATTTGTGAAAAAAACAAAAAAATGAATAGTATTTGCCCTTTGCCATGAAAACTACTGGAAACACACATAGCTTTTTGCAAGGGCAGCCACTATTCACATGAATAGTAGCTGCCCTAGCCCCCCCTCCTTGCCATGACAAAGGGCAAACTGCTGGAAGTGCTCTTATAGAAATTAAATGGTGTAGGGTTTATTTATATTTTTTGTGCTAAAATTGGGTATATAACTAAATATCTCAATTTACTAAGCCAAAAAAGAAAAGATTCCAAGATTCCATTACCCACAATCTTTGTTGGTTGGTCTATCACACCATCATTTATGCAAATTCATTACTCAACAACGACCCATCAAAGATCATGGGCTGATTTCTAAAATAAAATAAAAATTATGGGTTGAAAAACACCTTCTCCCAGAGAAAGAATATAAAAAAATTCATAAATTTTGGCAATTTTCAGTGAGAGTTTGCTTCAAATAAATCAACCGCTAAAATAAAATCTTGGCTTCTTGCCTCATGTAACTCCATTGTTTTGCATCGGAGCTATACACAGATTTTTAATTTGCATTTTCTTCTTTTTATTATTATTCTCTTTTCTGGTCAGCACCTTCAAACTATTTTTTTGGGTCAAAGTTGGCGCCTTCAAACTTGAGTTTAGTCTAGGAAGAATAACAAAAACACGAAGTATTGGAGAAGGCAAACGTCATCACGGGGAAATTTATTACCGTCCAGTGTCGCAAGCTTAGTGGAACGTAGTACCACGTGTCAATTCCACGTGCCCTAAGATTTCTGCGACCCAACCCCATAAAATCATATCTAGATTATCTCTCTTCATTTTCATCTCTCTTTCGCATCAAACCCCTCCTTGGCCCGGCCCCCGAATTCTCTGCATCCCAATCCCAGCCCCATTGCTTCAACGGCCGCTTACCCAACTCATCCTCCGGGGTGATGGCGGTTCGTGCTAAGATGGGTCCTTCCTCCTTGACCTTGAACTATGTTAAATGTGTGTTGGATTTGGGAAAAAATTATTGAATTTGGGGAGGAAAAGAAGAGGTTGGGTGTGCTGAGAATTTTTGGGATAGGGTGGTGTGTGCAAATTCAGTGAGTCAACGTGGAGCTATGAATGTCACGTCATTATTTAACGGAAAATTCGACGGTCAAACTAACATAGATATGAAAGTGATAGTAAAATCAAAATTTAGGCTCTAACATAGATATGAAAGTGGAGTAAAATTAAAATTTAGGCATGAGACTGAGATGAAAAAATTTCGTGTAAAAAAATGAAATTTATCCTTAATTCAATTATTAATTTAAAAGAAAAAGACATTTTATCTCAAAAAAGAAAAAGAAAAAAGAAGCATTTAAGGAAGATAGAGACAAATAATAAATGATGCAGGGTAGATAAGACTGCATTTACTGATTTGGGTGAGTATTGGGGCCTGCAAGTTTATGAAGAAAGCTGTACAACACATCACATAACATAACACATGGACCAGATTCTCTTGCGGCCGGAGAGAGAGGCCATACTCAATTATTCATTTTCCTCATACAATATATAAAATGGATTAAATATATATTAAAATCCAAAAATAATAGTGATTTTAATAAAAATAAAACTGAAATGATTGATAAAAAGAGAGAATAAAATATTCACAAGCTTTAGCTTTGTCTGCAACGATTCCATAGCAGTCAACATAACGTCTCTCTTTGCCTTTTGTGAACTCAAAAGTCGTTCCATAATCGGCAACACCTCAGCTCAGCTCAGGTCAGCTGCCAGCCTCTCTTCTTTATCTCATAAACTTCAAGTATATCCGCATGTCTTTTCTCTTTCCCAATTCCACTTTTACAATTATTCTATTATTTTTTAATTGAAAAATAGTTCTTCACATGTATTTGTATATACGCATGTTTTTTTTATGTTCATATTCAATAATTGCCTTCTTAAATTACTCATTCATTGTCATATTAATTCCTTGTGGTTGTTTCTTGAAGCCCAATTATTGAAGATCACTGTGACAGCTTAGAGGCGGTTTCTGTGTTCAGTTTTTCAATTTGGGCTCTCTGTGTAGAGAAATTCGTTTCTGGGTCTTCTGGGTCGGATCAATTCTGGAATTCGGGGTTTGTAATAAGATCACTGTTTTTTTTGGTAGATACTAGTTGTCAACTTTTAGCTACGATTCTTCTTTGATTGAATTAATTTTTTTGGTCTTCTTATTTATCCGGATCTGAATTTGCATTGCAATATTTTTTTTTGTTTGTTCGTATTTATTTATCCGGATTCTTCTTTGATTTATCCCTACATTCTACTACCTGGGGTTTTATGAAGCGGGTGTAAATTCTGGCTGTGTGAGCAAATAGATCACATTCCGGTTGTATTGTATCTGGGGTTGTGGTTTTAGAACACCAACTATATTTGACTACTCTTATCATATGTATCTAGTCGGCTGCTTGATTTGAGTAATGAGGTTTCTCCTAGCACTTGTGCTATTTGTTTCAGTCACCAACACTTGTATCACTAAATTTATATAATTTTTAAAACAAGACAATTATTGCATAATTTGTTGGGTTCATAATGGTACAAGTTGTTTCTGGGTTTTGCTTGAGTTAAAATAATGTTCATGTTGGTCTAGATTATCCTTGGCAATCAAATGCGTCTGAGACCCAAGTTTTCTGATGTGCATTTCAGGACCCTTCTTTGAGAGCCCCCACAACTGCAAGTATCAGAAATTGAATTAGTAAATTGAGAATGAATCAACCAAAAATCAAGCGTCGAGTGGGTAAATATGAGGTGGGAAGGACAATTGGTGAGGGAACATTTGCAAAAGTGAAGTTTGCTAGAAATTCTGATACTGGGGAACCTGTAGCTCTCAAGATTATTGACAAAGAGAAGGTTCTCAAACACAAGATGGCTGAACAGGTCCCTTTCACATTATTCTTAGTTGCAGTTCATTCTCTCTCTTCTCCTTATTTTTCTTTAATTTTTGTTTTTATATATAATTAGACATTACATATGTGATCTAGTTACGGAAGATTCTTTTCTATTCTGCTTTGGCTATGAGTTATTATTTTTCAGTTGCTGTTTCATTAAAATATGAAAAGATTTTGAGATGTTGTCTTGCAAATAGTTTGCAGGACTAATTCCACTTGTTGAATTGCATTCCTAAGATGATGTACATTTAATTGGTTGAATAATTTTGTACCTGGGAAAGTTTAGAAGGGTTCTTGTTTTTCTGTTTTCTTTTTGGTTTGTTTTTGTATGCATATCCTGGACATAATTTAAAATTTTAGCAGAAAGGAGCCTAAGAAGTTGACTTAGTAATAAAGGTCTAATCATATATGTTTTGCTTTTTCATACTTTTACAGATTAAGCGGGAAATAGAAACAATGAAGCTGATCAAGCATCCAAATGTTGTTCGGTTATTTGAGGTCTCTCTCTCTCTCTCTCTCTCTCTCTCTCTCTCTCTCTACATATATATATATATATATATATATACATGTGTGTGTGTGTGTGAACTTCAACGTGCAACACATGTGGTGTGTGGCTTTCTACATTCACCTTGCAGGTTATCTGAAGTAGGTCTTCTTGTTATATGGATGTCATAAGTTAATGGAGGAATATCACCAACTTGTTTCTGTTTTCTTCAGCCAAAATATGCTACTTCCTTCAATATGTCTCCAAAGAGATGTTTGCATGTCCTTAAAAAATCAAATCCAACCAAAATTTCATTTCTTTTTTCTTTTCCAAGGAGCGCATTTTTATTGGAGTTATCCTTTTACCTTACCAAATTTTATGGTATTGGGATAAATCTGAAAGTTCAAAATTGCAATGACTGGTACCTTTCATCAGGAGATGTTAATATTTCACTGTTGGGATGATAAACACGACTTTAGTCATGATTTTGTATTGCATATGTTAATCTTTAATGAGTACAGCTTTACTCCCTGGGGAAAACATTGTCAATTCTGTGGATTCCTACCCTCCTCAATGCCAATGTGCAGCAAATAGGAGCCTGGTAGACATCACTGCTGCTATGGAATACGAACACATACAAAATCGCAGGCACTTTAAACAATTCTTACCAGATTTCCTCTTCTATTAAGTATCTCCTCACTACTATCAGTTGATGATCCATAGCCACTACAAATTGGCAGGAAAATGTGATTAAAAAAGAAGAAGAAAGTGTTCTCTGAAAAAGTTCAATTCCTTCCCTCTGTCTTTCTTCTCACTCTGTTTGTGTTGGATTGTTGTAATTTTGTCATACCACCACAATATCTCTAGCCAAATAAAACATAGCAAAAATAGAAAAGTGGGCAGTTTTCAGTAGCATTGATGATGTGGACCATATGTAGCTTCCATCTAGTGTAGAGCTGCTGTGGTGCAAGATTTTGCAGTTGGCTGCAGGACTAGGAAGGAAGTTTCTAGTAAGGGAAAAGTGACTCCGTTGAAAACCAGCAAAAATGGCACTACATTTTGACCTTAAGTTGATTTCCTTAAGGTGCACGGTCTATTGATAATTTTCCAAATTTTCAGGTAATGGGGAGTAAGACAAAGATATTTATAGTGATGGAGTTCGTTACCGGTGGGGAGCTCTTTGACAAAATTGTGAGTTAATTTTCTGCCAGTTCTGTTCAAATTTTTTTTCATTATCCATTTTACAAAAATAAATTACATATTGGAGTCCAGAACACAGTTTAACCATTCCCATTTAGCATATATTCTCTTCAAGATCCGCTAATTATTGGTAGAGAGTGCGTATTTTCTGATGGAAGCTTCTTTCTATTTGAAGGTAAACCATGGACGGATGAGAGAAGATGAAGCACGGAGATACTTCCAACAGCTTATTAATGCTGTTGATTACTGCCATAGCAGAGGTGTCTATCATAGAGATCTGAAGGTACTTAACCTTTGCAAACAAGTGAATAACAGATATAAATATAAGAGAATGATATATAATAACCTTTCATTTTCATGGATTTTCTTGCAGCCAGAAAATTTGCTATTGGATGCATGTGGGAATCTTAAGGTTTCAGATTTTGGATTGAGTGCACTGTCCCAACAAGTCAGGGTATAAATAATATAATGCCATCTGAATTCACTTTCTTTCATCATTCATCTGTAAATATCATTTGATCCTACTGATGTTAGCTTCTTGTGTGGAGGTTCTGTATAAATATATTTAAGTTGTTTAACTATTTGTAGACACAAGTTTTGAACTCTTTTTGAAATTCTTGAAATTGGTATAACATTTATAAGATTGAAGATATCTGAAATTTAGTCTCTGGCTCACTTAAGACTCTCATGTACACTGTAATCCGTGATGCACATGCGACTATTGTTCTAATTAGGTGGGTGCATTTTTGAAATGGCATGATACATCTTAAAGGTCCAGCATTTATTTTTTACTGTAAAATTGCACTTGCAGGATGACGGCTTGCTTCACACTACATGTGGAACTCCAAATTATGTTGCTCCTGAGGTGTGGATATTTATTCATGCCAAACTTCTTCCACATTATATATCTCTTTCTACACTTTTGATCCTTAATCTTGTGAACATGTACTGTCTTTGAGTTTAGGTCCTTAATGATAGAGGCTATGATGGGGCAACTGCGACTTGTGGTCATGTGGAGTGATACTCTTTGTATTGCTTGCAGGTTACTTGCCTTTTGATGATTCTAATCTTATGACCCTGTATAAAAAAGTGAGCAATTTACTGATTGTATAGTGCAACCATGTAGTCTTCTTCATCTTCTGTTTATTACTTTCTGTTGCTATGTGTGCAGATCTCAGCAGCTGAATTCACTTGTCCCCCTTGGCTCTCTTTTGGTGCCATGAAGTTAATAGCTCGAATTTTGGATCCCAATCCTATGACTGTAAGTACTTGCGCATTCCGTTGATAAGCTCATGGCTTTTGAGCCGATTCTCATATCTGATTAATATAGTGCCATTTTTCGTAATCTGCACCTGGGTAGTGGGATATTCATGCTAAACACAAATGGTTTTATGGTTAAAAAAAGACAGTTTTATTAAGAGAAAAGAAATTAGAAGCATGGTCAAGTAGTCCATGAAACACAAAACAACAAAGGAATCATAAAAAGCCAAAGAGGAAACTGTTGGGACCCACTCTTGGATTTCTCCCCCCGGAACCATAGAGGAGTCTTGAGCATGTCCAATACCAATTGGGTGTTGGGCCCAATAGCTAACTAACCTTAATCCAAGCCTTGGAGCAAATAAGGACTCAACTTCTACTTAAAATCCAGCAGTCTCCCCTGTAATTAGCACTATCCCAAATTCTTGACCTGTGCGAAAATCACAATAATAATCCCTAATCCTCAAAAGAACAATCTCCAACAATCTCCAACAATCTCGTAGAGGTCTGAGACACTTTAAACAAATAAAGGTCACCCTAAACATGGGCTTATCAGAGCATAGTCTACTTAGTTACAAAACTCAATAAGAAGTTCAAAAACATAAAGGAATGGAAACCCCACGATAGCAAGGGGAACTGAGAATGAGAGGAAGTGAATGCCTCCGCGTAATTCCAGCTGAACTCAAGATCTACTACCTAGGCAAAACAGAAATAAAGTTTTGGAAACCTTTCCTTCAACGGTCAAGTTTGAACATCCATTCCAATCTCCTATGATTACCAAAATGATTTGAAGGTGCCTAACCACTGTCAGTTGTGAATAAACTGAGGCATTATGCTGTGTGCTTTTTACCCTTCATTGTGTCATCCATTTGTTACATATTTATTTCATATTTTTCCTTTTTTAGTCACAACAGATGGAGACAGAAACCGAGAATACATATATATATTGAACATTTTTCCTGCTCCGTTTCTGCTTTCCTTTACTATTTTATTGTGGTCATCTCGACCACCTTTGTAATTTATTGACTTTTGCAATAAATCTTGTTTCCTTTAAAAAAAAAAAATTGTTTTACTAATTGACTTATTTATTTCCCTTTCAATTTCTTAAATTCACATAAAATTTCATGATAATATGATCTGTTACTTAAAATTCATTTGCATTAACCTGATTGTTTGAATATGTTGAGCATGTATACTTGTACCACAAAGTACACTTTGTGCAGCTTTTGAAGTGGCCTCCAGAACTGAGAATTTATCATTGACCAAATTTTTTATGTGGACTTTCCTTAAATGTTCTCTCACCACCAGTTATTTAGTTGGCAATCCTGATTTCCTGTTTTATATGGCAGCGTACCACTATTGCTGAAATTCTTGAAGATGAATGGTTCAAGAAGGATTACAAGTCACTTGTGTTTGAGGAGAAAGAAGATACAAACTTGGATGATGTAGAAGCTGTTTTTAAGGATTCAGAAGTATGTGGAAGGGATTCTATTAATTATGAATAAGATTTTGTCTTTGGGTGGTAGGCATAATAAAAAGTTTCTTGAAAGAAATTGGTGCTATTCTAAAATTTGTCTGATGCATGTTCTTGGTTTCATGACAGGAGCACCATGTGACAGAAAAGAAGGAAGAACAACCAGCAGCTATGAATGCATTTGAGTTAATTTCAATGTCAAAGGGGCTTAACCTGGGGAATTTGTTTGATGTAGAACAGGTTTGCTTGTCGAAGGGCTTGCTGGATTTCTTTAGCTGAATGTGTTGTACATAGTATTATGCCTGTTACACATTATAAGGAGTCCGATATATGTTGTGAAATTTTCCGTCACTCTCTTCCCAGCATTTGAGGTTTCTTTGGAATCTTGGTGATAAAAGACTTAAGTTTCATAAATTTGTGTAATAGGAAAGATAAGTGTAATTAGTGAAAACTAAAAAACAGTTAAAATAAAACGCATTGTTCTATAAAACACATTGCTTTTTCTGATGTTATCTGCTATTGTTTATCCTTTTATAAAATTAATCTGCAGGAATTTAAGAGAGAAACAAGGTTCACATCCAAATGCCCTGCCAATGAGATAATTCATAAAATTGAAGAAGCTGCAAAGCCTCTTGGTTTTGACGTACATAAAAAAAACTACAAGGTTAGGACATGCAGAATTTGGAATTTTAGGTTGAGGCATTTTGTGTACTATGTTGGGAAGATAACGAGTTTTATGTATTCTCTCAGCTGAGGCTTGAAAACATGAAAGCTGGAAGAAAGGGAAACCTTAATGTTGCCACAGAGGTACATATCAAGTTGTGTTGATCATGTAATTAGTAAGATAGATCAGTATCAGTTAGACTTTGTTTTTACATACACTTGCATTGATCAGATATTTCAAGTGGCACCTTCTCTTCACATGGTTGAGGTGCGAAAAGCCAAAGGGGACACCTTGGAGTTCCACAAGGTACTCTTGCTTCTGTGAACTTTCTTTATTATTTGATGTGTATAGTCTCATGACATGTTTAACCAATTTTCTGGGAAATGCGATATGTAAAATAAGCTTCCTACTAGGATTTATGGTTGTAGTACTCGGGGCATCGTCTGGAACAAGTGCATGCAAGATAGAGGGCCTGGTTTTTGTTTTTGTTTTTTTGTTTTGGATTGGGGGGTGGGGGTTACGAGTACGGCTGGACAAGGTGCTGTTTGTTAGCACACATTTAATAAAAACATACTTATGTGAGCTAGCTTACTATTAGCCTACCTATCACATACCTTATCATATGTGAAACCAACATATGTGAGCTAGCTTTTTAGTACATTGGAGGTAAGAAGTTGACATACTTGAATGTTAGTTGAATTATTTACCCTTTTTTTTTTTTTTTTTCTGCAGTTTTATAAGAACCTCTCTACATGCCTGGAGGATGTTGTCTGGAAGACTGAGGAGGATATGCAAGAAAAGTAAAATCAGCGTTATATTTCAACAAATTTTGCTATGATGGTACATCGCCAGTAATGCTGTTGCTTTATGTCATCATTCTTTCTTTGTTTTTCTTTTTTCTTGAGAGGCTTTTTCTACCCCCCATTTGATAGATTTAGACAGACATCCATTGACCTTATAGTTTCTGTGCTATTAATGTCGGAACGCATAGAAAATATACTTAGTGCTGCAAATATGAGAGATGGATGTTGATAGTTTCTCTACTGCTTGTGGGTGTACATTAGAAGACGTTATGTACACTTCATTATTATCTTTTGGCAATACAGTATGACTTTAGATGCAGGCTTAGCAGCAGAGCAAGATAATAATATCCGCAGCACGCCCTACTTAAAAGACCATGATAGGACCACTAACTTTCCAATATTGGACAAATACTCTCATCACGTACTCTCTGTGGCATCCCTCATACTTAACAGGTGGATAAACCCACATGTTGCTAGCTTAAAAAGGGAAAGCCTCTCTCACAAAACCACTACAACAACCTTGTGATATTTTGTTGAGTTACACAATATTTATATTAATAGTCACCTTTTTTAAATAAATAAAAAATTTATTTCAACACTAATACATGCAAGAATTGTACCAAAACCCTCATGCTCTACAATTTAACAAAAACAAATTTGGAAGAGTAACAAAAAACAAAACAAAAATATTAAAGTTGAATTTTTTACAATTCTCTACCTTGGTATGAAGAGAGGTAGAGATGAAAGGGAGACTGAAGATAGAGAGAGAGTCGATGAGTAGAGAAAGAGGAAGAGATGAGAGAGAAGAAGAGGACTTTGAGTTGCAGAGGGAACAAAAACGGTGGAGTAGGCGTGAAAAGAAACAAATTAAAAGTGTCAAAAGTGTTTCACAGCTGTCAAGAGTTAATTGGCTGGGGATACTGAAGGACCAACTTATCAATTGAGTTTTTCACATCCATCAACATCTTAGACCAAGATTTTACAGTGTAAAAGAAAAAAAAAGGTGACTGAGTCTTCCTCCCATGTACAGATTGCTTATCTCTCTTCTCTCTCTCTCGATAATGATGAAGGCTTGATGCAAACTGCGCGCCCCAGCTTCGATCTCATCTCAACCCAGGTATGATGTGTTACTGTTGTATATTCAAATCTTGGACCCCATCTCATCACAGAGTTATCATCCACTTAAAGCCTCACCCTCTAGCAACGATCATTTTCCTTGATTTTGTTTTGTTTTTTTTTTATTATTCTCTTTTATTTCTTGTTGAGCCTAATATTTTCTAAATTTTATGTTCTGCATCTGCTGCAGGTTTTTAGTTGAATTAACTCTCAAGATCCATTTGGTATGAAATTTTAGATTGAAATTCCAATTTTTGGTGTGTCAGTTTAAATATCTACTGTTTAAATTATATAACGATGGCCTTTGGGCTGTTATATTTATTTTTCTGTTTGTCCTCCTCTGTTGTTCTGCTGGCCTTTGGTGTCTTTGGCTGATGCTTTAATGAAGCTTGAATGACCAAAAAATAAAAAAACTATCGGAGATATTTAGTTGGAGATATATTCAGTTATATATTTAGTGTTTGTGTTTTATTTTGGGGAATGGTTAGAGATTGTTTTATTTGGTTTTGGAATCTCTGAATTTTAGATTGTGAGATTTTGGAGTTTTTATTTTTTTATTTTTTTATTTTTTTACAGGTTTGGTGCATATGCTTATATATGTCCATATCTATCACGTGTAATTTGGTTGTGTTTATGTAATCTTCAAAGAGGTTTTACCTGCAATTGGAAATGGTTTCTGCGCAGGGTATTGAGCAATTTTTCTTTTATCATTTCCTTTCCATTATTATTTCTTTTCCATGTTTCTGTGATTAATTGAATAATACCTATTTCATCTATTTATCTTGGTTTCAGTTCTTGATTGGTGGAATCAATTCTATATATTTTTTTTTCTTTTTCTTTTTTTACACGGCATAAAATTCTATATGACCATCGAAACAAGTTAAAGAATGAAAATGCCATTAAAAATGCAATTTGCAATGTATTAAGTTATTTCCATATGCAATTACTAGCTCCCTGTCTGGTTGGAAGGAATCACCTCTATGAGTTTAGTCAGTAATAACGTACAAGAAGTGCATATGAGGGTGATAAATGTCCAAAATGTCTCTCAAATAATGTCCAATTTTCAAACTGGAGCCACTAATTACGTGTAAAATGGCCATGGAATGCGGGTAACCACATCACCAATGCAATTATACACTCTTTACCAAAAAAAGGACACTTGATTTTTAAAAGACGACGCTTGTCATATCCGCTGTCGTCGTTTTTTGGTCAGATTTTAACTTCTAGAAGAAAACCTTTTTAATAAGACGATATTTTTTTATTTGTGTGCGTCGTTATAAAAAAATATTCAATAGTATCTCCGTTTTTTAGTTGTTTAAGTCACTTATCCACGATGGTTTTTTTGTTACCGTCGTTTTTTTAAACACAACGACGGTTTTTTCTTCTACCGTCGTCTTTTTCTGGTCGTCTTTTTCACTTTTTGTAGTAGTGGTTTCATAAACTTGTAAAGTATATTCATAATCTTGTAAACACAAGGTCTACAAGTTCTACAACATTTTGGACAACGTACAAAACCTTGTAAAAGAGGTCCTTAATATTGTAAACCCTTGTGTTTACAAGAATAAGGACCAAATTTACTTCTCCAAGATTCACCATTACCTTAACATTGTAAGATAGATAATTTCTAATGTAAATTATAATGTTACAAGCTTATGGATTATAAAGAACCTTAAAGTTGTAATCACGGTGCAAAAATCGCTTAAATGAGAACCCAAATCTTATAATCTACATGATTAAGGGTAAATTTTTACAAGCTTATGGAATGCCTATGTCCAACCCATTGTAATATAGGTCCTTAATGGTTGTAAACCGTTGTGTTTACAAGAATAAGGACCAATTTTACATCTCCAAGGTCCATTCTTGACTTCATATTGGAATGTAGATCATTTCTATTGTAAATTACGATATGACAACTTTATGGATACATCTCCAAGTTTTAGGACCTGTGTTAAAATATTTTGGATACGAGGGTACCATAACGTTGTAAAAAGGCTCCCTAAACTTGTAGGTTACAAGATTTGGGTAACCATTACAAGTTTTGGCACATCTATTACAACTTTTGGGTTCATGCAATCTATAACTTTGTAAATCTCATATTTACAATGATATGGGTCCATATTACAAGGATTTGGTAAATATGGACATTGGAGATGTAAAATTGGGTCCTTATTCTACGAAATATGAGGGGTTACAAGTTTTAGAACCTGTGTTAAAATGTTTTGGGTACGATGGTACGGTAATCATTTACAAGTTTTGGCACCTGTTTTATAACGTTTGGGGTCATACGATCCATAACTTTGTAAATCCCATATTTACAAGGATATGTGTCCACATTACAAGGAATTAGTAAATGTGGACCTTGGAGATGTAAAATTGGGTCCTTATTCTAGTCAATATGAGGGTTTACAAGCTTAAGGACTCATGTTACAATTTTTTTATACGAGGACACCATAATGTTGTAAAGAGCATCTCTAAGATTGTAAGTTATACGATTTGGGTAACGATTTGCAAGTGTTTGCACCGAGAGTACAAGCTTATGGTTCATCCAATCCATAATATTGTAAATATCATTTTTACGAGGATATGGATCGACATTACAAGGAATGTGTAATAGTGGACCTTGGATATGTAATCTTCGTGCAAAACCTCGTAAATTGGAACTCAAAACCTCGTAAGGATCCATTTTACACGTTTATGGAATGCTTACATCCAAAAAATTATAGTATGAGCCCTTAATGTTGTAAAGAAGAAGAAGAAATGCTGGCCGTGGTGAAGAAGAAAACAAAATACCAGACCTTGAGTTGAGTCAAAGCTCTTATCAAGAGTGACAGGCTCCTCATTTAGCGATAATTAATCAATTTAGTTAACTTTATGATTATCATAATTCAACACAGGGTATGGGCTGGGTTTCTTCAACGCACGGCTAATTAGTAATTGTCTTGTCTTCAATTCAAGTGATAAGTTGTGGTAAGGTAGGTTTCCTATTTCTTTTTTTTCTTTTTTAAATTTTCCTGGCCCAAAACTACGTTGTTTTGGCCAAAATTTAAAAGAAAAAACATAAGAGCCGTGCGCACAGCACATTGCATAATCTACGCTTGAAGCAAAGAATAGAGCCTCTTTGAGGCATTTTCTCAAACAGGTTGTGGGCACTAGTAGAGTGGCATTTTGAGGCACCATCAAAGCTTTTTCCGGCGAGGTGAAGTCCAGCTGCACCTCCTTGCCCTTATGTGGATACGCCCGTGCTTTGAACTAAGAATCAATTTTATAAAAATCTATATTCGTAGATTTTATATTATTTGGTGAAATAACATTTATATTTTTTTAATGTATTTTATGCACATGAAATTGTCAATGAACGAGATATATAGTTCATAAATGGTAATCAAGATGTTATCATGATTACTTAAAATTGAAATTTAACATAACCACGAATAAATAAATAAATATTTGATATGTAAAAATCTAATGTTTTACTAACTACTTTTTGGAACTTTGGATCATTCTATTATTTTTCCTGATTTTGGTCATGCCCAATATTTTTATATTTTACTAACATATTTGTTTTTTATTTATAGAAATCATTCACATACTAGTTATTGGTAGAGTAATAGAGAAAAAATAGAAGTTGTTTGTGCCTAATAAATCTCGGCCAAGGAAGCTGACCAAGGGAACTTCCTCTTGGCCCTAGCGCCTACCCACGACCAAACGTTACAAGTCATTGTTCGTTTCCTTTTAAAAACAAAGGTGAGCTTGTAAGGCAAAGTCATCACGGCCTCGGTAATACTAGCCGAGGACACCTCAGATACACGGCCAAGGTAAGAGGGTTAAGTGGCGTCGCCACGTGGCGTTAAGGTCCCACACTTCATTTAATGAAGTAACGCCTCTGACTACAGCAGAAGGCCCATGATCCACGTAGGAGCATTTAATGAGCCAAGAAAGAGGGGACGTGATTAAAGTTAGGATATGGCGAGTAAAATCAGGGATTAGGTGCGAAAATCTCACGACTTGTAAGGTTAAGCCACCAACCATCAGACCAGGGCATTAAATGCTCCTCCAAGGCCCGAGACGCAGAGCCCACCATCAGGGCGGGGGCTGGGGTTTATGGGGGTCACACCACCATGCTTCACATTCCCAAATGTCGATTTGACTACCCACTAGCTCTGATCAACCTCACCATGCAGATTTTCAGCCTCATTGTGTTCTCAAGACCTTCCCTATAAATACCAGGCTCCAACTACATTTAAAGGGTTCAACACCAAACACAAGCCTCCCACGGAGCAGATTATATTTTCCTGTCATTTATCTTCCTGTAATGTATTTTCAATACTTTTACCAGCTTTCTTAGGAGTAGTGGCAGGTTGTAGGAAAATTCACTCATCAATATATCATACGACCCTTGATTTTCAAGGCGCCGGAGCACCATCTTTGTTACTCTTTCATCCATCTCATATATCATACGACCGTTGCCATCCAGCAACGCACGGAGCATCACCTTAAAACCACCATCGACACCACCATCAACGACCTTGTAGCTCAGGCCATGAACCTGATGGCCGAGATCAGTTCCTCTCTTGGCCACAGTCGCTCTGATTTAGAAGTCAGACTCAAGTAGTCGCGTAACTCACCTATTCACCCAATCGCATTATCCTCAAACGCACGGTAAACCGTGCCTGGCACGCCCCGCACAACCGCACCGCACCAAAGAAGGACGACTCGTGTTGACGCAGATCCCCTCGGCCTGGAGGACCAGGCCGTGAGATTCGCATTGGTCAACAAAAGTGAGATTAGTGAAAGAAAAACATGGAACAAATTTTTTTATGCCTATTATTATTATTTTAATTTAAATATATTTAAAATTTTCTATTTACTGTAATTTTCTTGTAATTTCTATTGGTTTTTTCAGTTAATTACATTCTTACTTGAAGTTTTCATGTACATAAACATCAACCAAAAAGAGAAATGGGGAATCCTCAAATAGTGTTATTTGAGGGATAGGGTGGTAATGGGATCATCTTCAATTGTTGGGCACCTGGTCAAGACTTTGGAGAGAACACTGGCCTGTTTAATCTTCCTCTTCTTTTCCTTGCTAGTCAGCTTCGGATTCTTTGGAGTCAGCCATGATTGTGTTACGAACTCTGTGTTGTGGCTTTGTCTCACTGGTTCTTCAAGGTGCTTTTTCCAGGCAAAGCAATTATTCGTGAAATGCACATATGCCCCATGGAAGGCACAGTATTTGTTGGTATTCCTCTTGTCCGGGTCTCCTTTCAAGGGTGGTGGTCTCTTCACCAAAGGCTTGTCTTTTACTTGGGCTAGGATTTGATGTATGGGGATGGAAAACTTGGTGTAGTTCTCATCTACCCGAGTGTCTCCTTAGGGATGTGACTTGCGCTTGGTACTAACCTTGTTGGTGAATCTGCCTGCAATTTGGTTGGTTGGTCGGTTTGCCCGGAGACTTTTTCGCTATGATTCGATCATCATGAGGACCTCTGCTAGAGTCTGGTTGGGAGCGATAGTTAGCTCGTGATATAAGTCGTGCTCCATTGGCAAGCCCTTCTTGAAGGTAGAGAATGCGATTCAGTCATCGCAACCTACGATGTTTGCCTTTTCTACTTTGAATCTCTTGATGAAGTCCGGGAGGAACTCATCACGCTTCTTATGCAGGTTGAACAAGTGGTCACAGTTTCTTTTGATCGTCCAATAAGAAGTGTACTCCTTGGTGAAGATGAATGCTAGCTCCTTGAAGCTACCTGATCGACCTAGATGGTAGGGTATGGAACTAATCATGGGTTGCCCCTTATAAGGTCATGACAAACACCTTGCACATCAACACGTTGTTGGTTTTGTAGAGAATCATAACACTTTTGAATGTGCTTTAGATGGCTCTCGGGATCAGAATCCTCTTTGAAGTATGTGAAAGAAGGAGTTAAGAATCGCTTCGATGGAGTCACCTGCTCAATTTCGGCAGTGAATGGTGAAGAGTTCACTTAGTCCACCTCCATGCGTAGGGCATCCTTGAAATCTCATCTGATCTTCAAGTCTCCAATCCGGTCATTGACAAGCTTCTCGACATCTTCTCGCCCGCATGGCCTGCAGTTCACGTCAGTATCTTCCATGATTTGGGAGTCGTTGGTTTACCTCCTCATTGTCTCCTTAGAGCAGATCTATTCGGCTATCCTTCTTGCGCGGCATGTTGGTGGACTGAGCTTGCGAGGGAGCCTCTTCAACTTGTCGTCCTGATCCTTGGGACCAAGTAGGTGGGCATCTTTCCTCTCATATTTCATGGGGATGATTGTGAGGTTGATTTCCTTGAGGGCCTAGTCTCTAGTGAATGCTTCTCTGCATGCCTAGATGGGCTTGAACATTGGATATGAGCCCAACCCCTCTTGCACGTTGACTCTTAGACTTAACCTCGATCAGAGACTCAATTTGCTTTGAAGCGTGGCTCGCCAATGCTTGCGACATGCCAATGTGCTGAACACGCTCCTACCCTTCTCCTTGTCTGCTTACTCCTGTGTGATCTGCATGGGACCTCTCGAAATGCATGCGGGTGATTTCATCCATCCTTCTTTCTTTGCCTTCCGGTCTAAGGCCAAGGTCTCGGAACAAGTCAAGTTGGTTGAGGAGCTATCCAACTAAATTGTTTTGGTTGTCCACTCTCTAAGTCAGCTGATCAACTATAAGACTGAGGTCGGCTTCACTTTGTGGATCAGGAGGAGAGAATTGTGTGGAGCCCATTTATGCACGGGCTAAGGTTTCGTTGAAAGTGTACACGGGAGAGTACGTTGAGCGTGGAGGCAAAAGAGGCAATGGACGCACTTGCTCCAAAATTGGGCCGAAGTCGACAACAGCCCCAAGTTGGTCACGGCGGCAACGTTGGAATAGAGCACATCAAATTTGACCGTGAGGCCAAGTTGGTGGCGGCTGCTAGATCTGGCGCTACGGTTGTGCAGCTGCAAGGCCGTGGCAGCCACCATACCGTGAGTTTGCAAGGGTGCTCCAACCGGATGTTCGTGAGGCTGAACGGAGGCTCGGCGGTGGGATCTGGTGCTACAGTCGTACTCATTGTGAGGTGGCCAGGTGGTGGCTCGGTGTGGTGAGCCAGGATCGTGCTCTCGGTGCGGGGCCAAGACGAGCAGTTGCCACAATTGTGGCTTGATCCATGACGATGGCGACGAAGCGTGGGGGATGGCTCGACACTGACACCCTGGTAGTTTGGATCCATTGTGGATTGCGTCATCGCGGAGGTCTTGCTTCTCGTGCGCTTGCTTCCAACCATGGTCGTTTGGAAGGCTTTGGTTGAGTAACAAATAGGAAGAAATGGATTCAAGAGTACGTGTTGAGTATAACTCCTGCTCTCAATGAAAGCACCAAATTTTGTGCAAATTTCTCACGGGAGAATATTCGCATGTAGATTCTTCGCCCTTCGAGCTTTCTTCTCTCTTTTCCTCAGTTCATGTGAAACAAACAGGAGTAAAAGACAACACCTGGAAGGTGTTTGCCATAGGCCCTCTGATGCCTAAGTTAGTTCGATTGGATATTTGAGAAAAGATTTGGCAATAGCTAAAAGGGTTTAGGGTACGGAGTTTTCTTGCACGGGGAGAGCCGGGTGGCCAGAGCCGTGTGTGGTGGCTGGAGCCGTGTGTGGTGGCCAGAACCATATAAGGGAAAGTGTAGAGAGAGGGGGATGGTCTGAGATTGAGAAAGTGGGGTTCTCGGATAAAAAATCGGATTACCTTATGTGTTGAATGAGGCTATGTATTTATAAGGCTCTAGCCATCTAGAGTTTTTCAAAGAACATCTTCTTATTTGGAAAGAATATATTCTTTTCCCAAAATGTAAAGATTGAATCAATTAGGAATTTGATTGTGATCAAATCACTAATTGATGATGATATCTCCAAAATAAGATAATATCCTAAATTGGTGATTATATTCCCAAATATAAGATAATATCTCATATTTAAGATAATATCCCTATTTTTAGTATCAATTAATTGGCCAAATAAATGGGCTCAATTAATTGACCTATAAGATATTCTTCTTGTCCACGTGGCACCTTGTGATTGGCTTGTGTTATTTGCTCCCACAGTAGATGCTTAGGCCTCGTTAATGAGACGGGTCGAGCCAAGCTTCAAAGAGGAGAGAGAAAATAATGGGCCAAGCTCGACCCATGAATTGGGCCTAAGAAAGCCCATCGGGCCAAGTCTGGCTAAGCCTAATAGGCTGGGGCGAAATTGGCTTACTTTTTTTTCTTTTTTTTTATATGGTTTTTTTTGTCAAATCTTTTTTTTCTCTATGTTTTTTTTTTCTCATAGTTCTCTTTTTTCATTTGACTATATGTTTATGTCTCCATTTTTTTCTTTGTTCATAACTTTATAGTTCTTTTTTCACCCCCACAAATATGAAGATATAGATATAGTTCTTACAATGATAAAACATAATGATTTTCTCCATCTTTCATTTAACTTGGCTTTTATATATTTATTTATATGTATGTGGGCCTTGAGCCGAGCTTTTATGGGTGGGTCGATCCTAGCTTATGGGCTGGGCCAGACTTTAGACACCAAAGCCCAAGCCCAACCCACTCAACGAGTCGAGTTGCACTTTTTCTCTATGAACCGGGCAGGCCCTTGTTGGCCCATAGGCTCGCGAGCCTAATGATGACTCCTAAGATGCATACCTAGTTGGGATGTACACATCTTATAGTGATACACTCCATAGCCTTATTTTAGACTTAATTGAAATAATGTAATATGTACTATAAATTAGTACGTGTTGTAAATCCATGTTTTACATGGATAAGTGGATGTCACCATCATACCTAATAACAAATAAATGACTCACCTCACCATATACCCACCATACCTACTTCTCCCATATACTTTTGTGATGTGATTGAAATCTACCACTTATGTAGTAAACTATGTATCTCCTATGCCTATAATTAAGCACCAAAGAAAAATGAAACACAAGACCAGATGAGTAGGAACTCATAGTTGAGCTCTTGAGAATTGTTCTTCCATTGTTTTCTCTTTTAAATTTCTCTCCAAAATCCTCTTAATTTTATAACTGTTGGCCACCCGAAGGTGCATGTTTTAAATTTATAAAACTCGCAAGCGCACGAATCATTTGTAGAATAAGCGTGTGTAAGTTCGAGGTCGTACCCACAGGGAGTATGTGAAAAAGATGGAAAACAAACCCAACCCAAGTTAATTCAAAGTTGAAAAAGAAAATGAAATAAAGCAAAGAATTGAAAATGCAAATAAACTAAAATAGGGAAAAACTAAGGTTTTAGATTCCATACCATTATTCCATAAACTCTAACAATTCCCACGGAGTAGCAATCAAGAAATCAATCTACTACTTTCTCAAGATATATCAATTAAGCATGCATTTTTATGAATCTTATGTAAATTCCCATTCCCTTCATAATTACAAATTCTAAGCCATCCTATGTGAAAAATATTATTTAACTACAAAGGATCAAAGAAAATTGTATATTAGTAATACAAAACCAAGGATGCATTAATAGATTAACTTGTATTCCTAACTACCACAAATACATGATAGAAGTGGTGAAAAGAAAATTAACCTATTAATCATGTGAATGTGAAATTATAAACATTGAAGAATATAATAGTTGGGAATTGAAAGTTAAGAACTAGAACTTCATTTCATAATGGTATTTCATCATTAACAAAGTTTAACTAGACATAAATAAAATAACAATACAAGATAAAAATGAAGAACAAAGAGGAGAAGGAAAAATTGCATCATCAACCCCTTGGTTCCTTGCCTCATGGCTCCCCAAGGTTCTCTCCAATTATATTGCCATTTTTCCTCTCCCTTTGGTGCCTAAGAATTGCACAAAATCTGCACTCTATTCTACTAAAATCTGCTCTACAATTCTACACTCATTCTCTTTGCATTACCTTCTATTTATAGAGGAAGGAAAGAAACTAAAGCATCAACATAATCATCATCTTCACATGTTGGCAGCTGCACACATGGTGCTGCCCATTCTTTTCTTAGCATGGAGGCCTGGCTCTTTATTTGCTGCCAACCCATGTGCTGCTAGTCTGTCTTTGTTGCTGGCTAATAAAGTTCTTTTGCTGCTGCACATGTGTTGCTGGAAAAACGAATTATTCTGAACCAGACTTGGTGTAGGAAGGCCTGAGGTTTTAATATGTATCCAATGAGGCTCAAATTTGGATATATTATAATAGACACCCATTGGAACAATTTTCATGAAGAATGCATTCCCATCTGAGCAGTAAAAACATGCGTTTTGGGGCTTGTAAGTTGGCTGCCGAAAATGGACTGGAGTTTGGGCTTCATTTCTTTTCTCTCCTTGGGCTGCTTGCAAAGAGAGAGCTACCTAATAGAAAATTCAACTGAATTAGCCTTTATTTCAATGAAGTGCAAATGGATTTGTAAAATGCAATGTAACATTCTAATTGGTGCAAAATTAATTAAAACAAAGTACTAACAAATATAGATTATGGATAGAAATTGTAATAATTATGTGTTTATCAAATACCCCCAAACTTATAATTTGCTAGTCCTCGAGCAAACTAAAATTAAAAACTAAGAATAAATGAAAACTAATTAAGCCACTTCCGCAGGGATCTCGATTGCATTTAGCGTATGCAATAAGCCTTTAAACCCCTATGTTGCCCTAGTGGACGAGTTATAGTCTCGTGAGGGTTTTCAGGGATGATACCCACAAACATCTGAAATTTTAAGTAACTCTCCTGCCAAATCATCATCAAGAATGTCAAAGCTCAAAAACCAAGATTCTCAATTCATGAACAAATTTAAAAGAGCGAACACAAATCCAAAACTTTAAGTTCATCCAGTCTAAAGTCAAAGTCATTTATCACCATTAATAAACTTTTCATTTGCTTTCTTTGGTGTAAAGTGAACTAACACAGTTGAGAAGACAGAAATTCAATCATAATCACACCATCCTTGCTATCTTAGATTTTTTTTAAAATAATAAATATATACATGCTATTATGTGGACTGTGCAATGTTTAGCTCCCTTAAGCTTTCTAATTAACCCATGTAGCAAGTGTTGGGCCAATGACTCTCAAACACAAAGGCTTTAAGGCATTAGGTGTTGAAACACCCCGATGAGCTTAATAACTCGAGTTAAAAAGGCTACAAAGCTAAACAAGTCACACATGCATTTTTTTATTTTTAAGAACTTCACGGTTTGACGTGAACACTCACTACTGATTAGGCAAGAGGCCCGGTTACTAAGTGAAAGTTCTCTTTCCTTTTTTTTCTTTTTTTTTTCTTTTTTTTTAAGACAACAAAAATAAATACAATCAATCTCAAACTCTATCTTCTCAAGCGCATTAGTGTGAGTGTGAATTTTTCAAAGCCTAGCTCATAAATCATTCATTAAGTAGAAATAAATGAAAAAGACTAAAGACTGGATTAGTTATCGTATCGCTCAAGTGTTCTCAATTTTAAATTCATGCATGAATATCAAATCTCAATTTAATGCAAGTCTGTTTTGATGACAACAAGCGTGGAGTTTATTATTATTATTATTATTATTATTATTTTTGGTGTGAAATAAAATTTACAAACTAACAAATTGCCAGAAATAATTCCACTTCCCCTCAACTTGAATGAAACATTGTCCTCAATGTTGAAAATGTAGGCATCAGCAATGTTAAAACAAGAAATGAAAGGGATTAAAGCAAGTAAAAACAAGAACAAACAAAAATTAAAACTACACACGCGACAAATTGCCCAGCTCAATCTTGCTTTGTGTAAGAGATGGAAGACATAGAAAGTTCACAAATTCCTTGTTAGGAATAGTCGAGTCAACCTTAGGGGAAGGCCAGATATACTTTAACTATTTTCCAAACTTTTCTATTGCACTTTCTGATATAAATATCTTGAAAGCTCTAACGTTGAATATTCAAACTCAGGGTTATGATATGGACCCAGGATCCCAAAATCTGCGATCATTTATAGGGTTTCATATAAGGTTATGAACATTGCTCGTCCCAAAGCTAAATATTTAGACAGTAAAGGTGAAACTACCTTGTTCCAAACCAACCTTGAAAAATCAAACGTAGCAGTCCCAAAAATGATAAAGTGGAGTGATATAACCATACCAGAAAAGTGGATTTTGGATGAGGTAGCCCCAAAGAAGCCCCTTGAACATCAGGAGCCTACTTGGATCTCCCAATTCGCTGATGGAGAGGTAGAAATACAATTCTCCAGCGCTAGAAAAACTAGGATTGATCTAGCACCCTCTAGATCTAACCTAGAACCACACAGGTTGAGTACCTCCTCAGATAGAGCTTACGATCTAGACCATGACAGAATGGTTCTAGCAAGTCTTAGGAGAACCCAAGAACAGATACAGAGGCCAACCTATAGGTTTGAACAAAATCGTCCAGACGTAGGAATTAGGAGAAATCCACCTCAACCCGAACCTACCTTTTCGGATGTAGAATTTGAAATAAATATGTTAAAATCCTTTGAAATAGAACACGAAAAGATAAAAAAGAATTATTTGAGTATTGAAAATGTTAATAAAAGAATTTGGTTTGAAACAGCCTTTCAGAAGCATAGGCAAGATCATCTCTTGGAAAGCCCGTACCGCCTTTATGAAAGAAAAGAAATTCAACTGTTTCTTCTTTACGTGGTTAGATTGGTGTGCTTAGAAATATAACATTCCTGAATATAGGAGTCATATAGAAATGATAGGAAGCCCGTTCTCGACTTACACTTCCAAAGATGGGAAGTCAGTAAAAGCCATACATCCACCCGAAATGGTGATTAAGCAGAAGGATGTGATAGCTGCTCCCTACAAAGAAACCACTTTCCTTGAGGATAGCGCCAATAATTTTCGCACAGCTAGTAAAGAAGATATAGGCGCAGTCATTCAGCATAACAACTACACTAACTTGTTTTTGCAGTCTTTAGGAAAGCAAGTCACTAGGATTGAAACGTCGTTTTTCTACAAAGGAACAGAAAATTGATCTAGGTCCCTAAGGAACTAAAAAGACCAAGGAAATGAGTCAAGTGTTCTTTAAACCACCGCCCTCTTTAGATAATAAAAATTTTAAGATGGGAAGAACATTGTCAGAAGATGAAAATTTTGTTGATATCTTGGCAAAGAAATTATTCAGAAGTAAATTTGTCAGACAAAGTAAATTCCCACAGACAAAGCGATTTGTGTCTCCCTTGTTCCGCACTCCTCTAGTGGGAGGGAAGTTTGATCATCCCACGTCTTTTAGTTGTGGCATATGGGTTAGGCCATGATACGTTAGATTTGGTCCCCACAGTGCCCCCCTTTTTCCTCTCTACACGCTTCGCGGGTGGAGAGGGAAAAATGATCGAAGTGGTATTTTGGAACGTGGTTTCTTCGGATTGGGCGCATACCGCCGTGATGGGATCATGGCTGAGCCCGAAAATGAGCCATACGTTTCCTTTTTTGGGCTTGCTGGTCAAACCCAAAAATGTGATTCCTACTCATGCGTGTTGCTTCCACATCTTGCATGTGAAATATCCAAATATGAATTTTCAAGCACGTTGCTAACTTTTAAAGCTTCAACTGTGGACTGTCACATTCCCATGTGGAGTATCCAAATGCGGACAGCCAATCCCATGCGAAAGTGGACCCTTCTCTTTATTATGGATTTCTGCACCTTTGCTAACCGACCCCAGCCCCTAGGGTGCGCTTGGTTTTAAGCATTTGCTAATCCAATGGGCCCCATGCTCCATGCTTTCTCTTTCCTAGCCGATCCCAACAACAGTTGGGATGTGTTTGGTTTTGAGCTTTTGCCAATCTTGTGGGCCCCATACCTCTTGGTTTCTCTCTCCTGATTGATCCCATCCCCTCTTGGTTTTGAGATTTTTCCAATCCAATGGGCCCCATGATCCATGCTTTCTCTTTCCTAGCCGATCCCAACAGTTTGGATGCGCTTGGTTTTGAGCTTCTGCCAATCCGGTGGGTCCTATACCTCTTGGTTTCTCTCTCTTGGCCAATCCCATCCCCACTTGGTTTTGAATATTTGCCAATACGGTTGGGTCCCATACCTCTTGGTTTCCCTCTCCTGGCCGATCCCATCCCCACTTGGATTTGAGCTTTTGCCAATCCAATGGGCCTCATGCTCCATGCTTTCTTTTTCCTAGCCGATCCCAACAACAGTTTGGGATGCGCTTGGTTTTGAGCTTTTGCCAATCCTGTGGGTCCCATACCTCTTGGTTGTCCTTCCGAACCCGTGTGCCTTCGGTCTCTCCGGATCCAAGGTGTTCACAACTTTTTTTTTTTGTTTTGCGCTTCAGCTATCCATATAGACCTCAATACCCCTTAGCTGTCCTTCCGGGCTCGTGTGCTTTCGATCTCTTCGCCGATCCAAGGTGTTCACGACTTTTTTTTTTCGTGCTTCAGCTATCCATATAGACCCCAATACCCCTTAGTTGTCCTTCCGGACCCGTGTGCCTTCGGTCTCTCGCCGATCCAAGGTGTTCACGACGTTTTTTTTTTTTTTTCGCACTTCAACTATCCATATAGACCCCAATACCCCTTAGCTGTCCTTCCGAACCCGTGTGCTTTCGGTCTCTCCGCCGATCCAAGGTGTTCACGACTTTTTTTTTTGTTTTTTTTGGTGTGCTTTAGCTGTCCGTACTCTAGTCTTTGCGTGAAGGGGTGAACAAGCTTAGCTCCATAGGTGTACCTTGCACTCCTGATTGCCTACATTGAGTGCATGCAGCTTTCTACCAGGGGAGTGCATGCGTTGGGTAGAAATAATTTCGAGCTGTCATATCATACCAGGCTTTGTTGTCAGAGCCTCAGGCAAATATCTGAGCCGGCCACATCCAGCCTTATCTGTGCTTTTGACAAACTTTTTCCTGTGACTTCTGTGAATTACTTTTCCAATCTTCGCCCCGCTATAAAAGTTCGGTTGATGGGGGTACATTCGCTCGCAAAACCATTTGCTCTTGTTCCTCATATATAAGCAACGGACGCGAAAGGAGAGGAAAGTGTCCTGTGCATTTGAGAACTCCGCCGAAGGGTTCTTGTTCTCGCCACCACCCAGGAAGTACTATTTTCATCTTTGCTATTTTTCATGTGGAGCCACGAGATTTGGCCCAAGTTCGGTGGTGTCCCATTGAACTATGAGATACTTAAGGCTCACACCAAAGGATGTGTTCCCGACAACGTAAAGGTCGGTCCTCTTCCTCTGGGGTCGAATATGTACACTGGTGCCGGTATCCCTTGGGGTTCCTTAATTCTCTCACCGGCCCACTTAAAGCATGTTAGGTTCCCGCTCCATCCCCTCTTTCATATGCTCCTGTTCTTCTTGGGCCTTCACCCCATGCAACTAAACCTGAATTCTTACCTTCTCATATCTGGATTTCTAGCCGTCGGTTTGAAGTGGGGTGTGCCCCTTAGCTTTAAGGATTTCATTTACCTCTACGACTTGGCTTGTGTTAGGGGGAAAGTCACTATTTCTTTTTTACGTCCGGGTCCGGTAAAAATGTATTTACTTGTAAGCCCACTTCGGCCAAGTACCTGGAAAAACCAACCTCTCTTAATCATTGGGGAATGGGCGGCGCCTTAGATGTCTAACATGCCTATCCCATCGGCATTTGGCCCAAAACCTGGGATACATATTTACATCTTTGAAATATAGCGTGTTGTGTTTTTGGAGGTCTAACTAACCTCTTCTTTTGGCAGAACTCCTTTCGGACAAAAGATATCTCATTCCTGAGGACCGAATCGCTTGGTTGGAGGACAATTTGGCTGGTCAGGGGGTGGGATATCACACGCTTCGTTCAATCCTACGACTCTCGTTCGTCTCTCCACTGCTCGCCGCACGGCGACTTATTTGCGGTTCACTTTGGCCGATTCGAAATAGACTTGTTCAAGGAAATTTGTTCCGTCGATGTTGAGCTTTGTTGAACCGAGGATTCAGCGTCTTTTATCCAGGCCAGCTTTCAAGAAAGGGAGGCTGAGTTAGCTCAGCATTGCAGCACCGAGGACTGCGCATCTGGTCTAAGTCTAACCAGTCAGATATGTCAGCACCACGCTCATTGTCGGTCCCAGGCCGTAGGGAAAGGAGACCGGGAAAAGAGCTCGAGCCCTTTGAGTCTCCGAAGAAGTCCCGCCATGCTTCACAGCAAGGATTGAAATATCGGATGATACACCGATATATCGGCCAATATATCGACATTTTCAGCTATCGATACCGATACTGGGGGGTAAGGTCATATCTTCCCCATATCGACGATATATCCTTGATAAGTGCGATATCTCCGATATTTGGCCGATATCTGCGATATTTCCCGCTACCCATAACAAAACCCAAAAAAATTCAAAAGTTTTGAAGCAAATTGAAACCCAAAATATTTTTTGGAGGTATGTGGGCAGTGATTAGATATGTGTGAAGGCTTTTGGCAATATATTAAATTTTCAGCACAATCAATTGAATTATTGCCATGAATTATTACCATAAAGAATCTATGCACAATGAATTGAGGGGACATACGTGTCTTATATGAAGAGAAAGAAATACACAAATTCAAATATTAAATTTATGGTCAAATATATCTTTATTACTCAATTTTCAGCAAGAAAATGATGCACGTGTTTGAGCTTCTTGTGGAACTTTTTATCATTTAATAGTTGTTTTGTTTTTTGGTTGTTTCCTTTTCACTTTTTGAAGTTAGGCAATTGACAATATGCAGTTCACTATCCATATGCCTCAAAAAAATCTGACTACCTTTATTTCCATCAAAGCCAAAGAATCATCCAACTGGAATCCATAAAATAAAGTCTGCAACGCCATTATATCATTGTTCCCCAACCCCCCAAAAGTTCCCACTATTTTCACGAGAGAAGCCTTCTTTAAATCAGAGGCTGTTTTGCTTTTTTTGGGGCACCAAATCTTCACTTCTCTTCTTTCTCTGTGAGGTTTTCAAATTTTATTTAGTCTGTGAGCTTCTTTCCTTGTTTGCAAGTTCTCTTTGATTGCTGTTTCAGGTATGTGGCTCTCCCTCATGGTCTGTATTATTTTTGTGATAGATTTGATATTATAAGTTAATTTAATATATTTAAGTGTGATAGATTAAAAATGGCAAGTAGTAGTGGACCGAGTGGAGCTAGTGTGCCTGGTGGTCTTGATGTGGCATGGAAATATGCTCGTCCAATAGAAGGCAATAAGCATGGCACAATTTGCATATTTTGTGAATCCACATTTCAAAGTGGTGGAATTACACGGTTAAAGTATCATTTGGCCGGATTTGATCCACATAAGAGTGTAAAGAAGTGCAAAGAAGTACCACAAGATATTATGAAGGAGGTAATTGCATGGATAAAGGATAAAGAGTCTAGCAAACAATATAAGAAATCTGTTGAAGAAAACATAAGATCTACAGCAAGAGGGGGATACGTGGGCAATAAAAGTAGCAATCCTGTTGATGATGATGATGATGGATATGCATATCCTCCAGACATGCACCCTGCGGAGAAAGAAGATTACCTTGCTGCCATTAGTGCGTCAAAGCAAGAAGAACGGTTTAGACAAGGAGGAGTTTATGGAATGGGAAGTAAACGATTTGCCGGGGGAGCAAGTGGTAGTAGTCAACCGCAATACCGTCGCACTCAAAGCCTTCGAGACCCACTCCGATCACCTCCGGTACCAATGCCACACAAGAACACTAGAGCAAAACAGAGAACAATCAAAGGCATGATTAGAAACTCAGCAGAGGTACTTGGAAGATACTGTAGCAAATTCTTCATACTTGAGAATGTGACTCCTCAAAAAGCAAGTTCCCCTCATTTCAAAAACATGATTGCTGCAGCCCAACAAACATGTTTTTCTTGATTCCTTATGACTTTCCTTTCTTGAACTTAAATATTCTAAACACATCAATTGCTAATATGAGTTCGATTATATCGCCAAATTGTTGAAGGATGTCATAAAAGAGGTTGGGCCGTCGAATGTTGTTCATATTGTCACCGACAATGGTTCAGCCTTTGTTAAGGCTGGAGAGATGATGATGGAGCGGTACCCTATTTATTGGACTCCTTGTGCTGCACATTGCATTAATCTAATATTTGAAGATATTGGGAAGCAAGAGTCAGTGGCTAATGTCATAAATAAAGCTAGAAAATTAACCAACTACATTTACAATCATGGTTGGCTATTGGCTCAAATGAGGATCTTCTGTCAAGGAGATTTGGTCCGACCTGGTGCAACCCAGTTTGCGACAAACTACATCACCATCAATAGCATCTTAAATAAGAAAGCTGGGCTGAGGCAACTTTTTACAAGTGAGGAATGGTATAATAGTCTATTCAGTGAATCACAAGAGGGGAAGAGAATTGAAAGTCGAGTCCTTGATCATAGATTCTGGATGCCATGGAAGGAGTGCAATCCATCTATGAGCCTTTGTATAGCATCCTGCGAATTGTTGACACAGAGGTAGTTCCTACAATGCCCATCTTATATGATATGTTTCACATAATGAAAGAGAAGATTTCTCAGTTGAAGGGAAAAAAATGGATTCTCAAAATCATCAATCACAGATGGGATGTCACATTATCTCGTCCATTACATCAAGCTGGTATGTTTTAATCTCTTAGTAAAAATTTGCATCAATTTTTAAATTTATACAATGGGCATTAACTAATCTTCATATTTGCAGCCCACTACTTGAACCCTAGATATCAATATGAAACAGGGGTTGGCCACAATAAAGAGTTACTTTCAGGACTCCAACGAGTATTTGAAAGGTTGAATCCAACTGGGGATAGAGGTTTGCAAGCATTTGGGGCCGAGGTAAGTGAACACAAAACAATGTCTTCCTTATTAAGTTTAGTTTTATGCATACTGAACACAAAACATTGTGAATCAAGGTGATAAATTTTAGAGACTGTAGAAAGACATTTCGCACTAGATGGCAGTCAAATCAAGAAAATTGGATCCCCCAGCAGAATGGTGGAATCTTCATGGTGATTCTGCCCTGAACTTGCAAAAAATTGTTATGCGTATATTGTCACAGACAGCGTCATCATCGGCATGTGAGCGAAATTGGAGTACATTTGCTCTTATTCACACGTAACAAAGGAACCGTCTCGCATATACTAGGCTGGAAAAGATTGTCTTTTGCTATTATAATATGAAACTTAAGCTACGTGATGAAGAGGCCGAAATGAACAAGGTTGCAGAAAATGACTACATAGACCTTCTTGACATTGCAGGGCAACCATCTGATGATGATAATAATCCAATTCAACAATGGATTGTGGCAGCTCACTTGGATGACGAACAAGGCAACCCTTATGCCGTTATAGCACAACATGCTGCCCAAGAAGGAGTTGATGTCGATAGAGTCATATCCGAAGATGTTAGGAGTGGAGATACTTCATCATTTGAAAGGGATATGCTTGGACCTCGGCAAGGTCAAAGACGTCCCTTGAGAGACGATGCCAGTCCTGGTAGAAAATAAAGTTCATTGTTGCGTAGATTTAGCTGCACCAAAATGGGTTCAACTGCATCCTCAACTTGTGATACTCGCAAGTGCACGAGCCGTTCGGTAGTATAGCATATGTAAGTGCGAGGTCGATTCCACAGGGATTGGTGATTGAATGATCCAATTCAGTTTTCCTACACAAAACAGAAATGAAAACAAAAGAAGCAAAAAGATTTTGTACACATTTGAGAAGTTGAGAATTTTTGGAAGAGAGGAGAGATGTGTTTGAGAAATGGGGAATTTGGAAGAGAAAGGAAGGTGTTTGGGGAGCTTGAGGATGTTTGAGAACTTGGAGGATTTGAGAACTTGGGGAAGGTTAAAGAGAATGGAGAAGTGTTTGAGAACATTGAGAATTTGATGAAGGAAGGGAGAGAAAGTGTTTGTGAAGTGTTTTGAGAGCTTTGAGGATTTTTGGAAGAGGAGGAAGTTGTTTGGGAAGATTGGGCAATGTTTGTGAACTTGGAGAATTTGAGAACTTAGGGAAGGGAGAGAAATGTGTTTGTGAAGTGTTTGAGACATGGAGACTTTTGGAAGAGAAGGGAAATGTGTTTGGGAACTTTAGGGAATTTTGGAAGAAGGAATGAGAGAAGTGTTTGGGAAGTGTTTGGAGAAGAGAGTGTTTGAAGAATTTAGAAGAAGAGAAAGGAAAAATGTTTGAGATTTAGTACAAAGAAAATTTAGTAGAATGATCTTATTACAATAATTGAGAATTACAAAGGGAAACTAAGAGAATTTGAGGGAGAGAAGGGAAGGGAGCTCTAGAGAAGTGTTTGAGAGCTCCCCCCCTTGGGGTGTGTTTACAAGCATAGAGAACTTCCCTATTTATAGGCCTAGGGGAAGTGAAAAATCTGAATTCAATATGGCTAATGCATACAACACTTGAATTATAAAATCTAAAATGGTTGATGCACTTGTAATAGAAAATCTGAAATGGGTGATGCACTTGTATTAGAAAATCTTGAATGGTTGATGCACTTCACCAATTAATCCCACTAGCAGCCCTAGGTCATCTTCATGTCACCATGACCAAGCTTCCAACCAGAAATGATAGCTCATGCCTAGCTCACCATGACCAAGCATCCAACCAGCACATGCTGAGGTCAGCATGACCAGCAACTTCAAGGGCTTACAACTTGGGCTTCTCTTAATCAAATTAGGACTTTAAGCACCTGAAATTGAAGTTCAGAATGTCTTCTTTCCAGCCATATGTTATTTGGGCCAATCCAAGGTCGGAGGAAAAAGTTAAGGCCGAAACAAATTGCTAACTCATTTTCCGCGCTGATAAGATCCATCCTGAGCATGGTTCTGTGTTTGCTAGGTAACGGACTCCAGATTTATCCAATGGAGCTGCATTTTGGATATGTTATAGTAGACACCCATTGGAACAAGTTTCATGAAGATCTTCACTTCATTCGAGCCCCATAGAATGCTGATCCAAGGCCAAGAAGTTGACCTACGAAACTGGGATGGAAATGGACTGTAGCAAAAAATGAGTTTGTCTTTAAGCTCTTCTTCCCTTCATCCAAATCAGGCCTTCACATGCTTGGATTGCATCATTTCCTATCCAAAGCCATCATTATTACCTAAATCTCAATTAACTGAAAGATAAACACAAAAAGAATTAAAAGCACAAGTTTAACTCAAAAACATAACCAAATCATAAGCTAGAAGGGTACAAAATGATATGTAAATATGTACTGATCAAATACCCCCAAACCTAGATTTTGCTAGTCCTCGAGCAAAACAACACAAAACAAAGTTAAAAACAAAATAAGAAGTTAACTAAACCACTTCCGCAGGTAACTCGATTGCATTTAGCGTATGCAACAAGCCTTTAAACCTCTAGGCATCCCTAGGAGGAGGAGTTGTGTCTCCTGAGGGTTTAACAATATTACGAATACCCACAAACGTTTTTCTAACTCTACAAAACAAAGTGGTTAGAAAACTTTACTAAGTTTGTTAGTCCTTAAGCAAAAAAAAACAAAAATAATTACAAAAATAAAAAAAAGAATAAAAATAAAACTCAAAACAATCTTTCCGAACATTTTCTAAAGAGAAATGACTTATGCACATGACTCAAAAGTTTTAACAATAAAAACTCAATTTAGACATTATTTACAAGGCGGAAAAGTTCAAAACATAATATGCTCAAAGTGTAGTAGTGTGATTGCCAAATGCAACAAATTCTCCAATCTTAGTTTTCACACAATTTCAAAAATCATACCAAGCACAAATGCAACTTCAAATCTCACCAAAGTTGTCCTCTCACAAATGAATCACTCAGAAGAGGGCTACAATGCAACACTCAGTTATAAACATGAGATTAGAGTTAAATCATAAGGAACTTAACTCAAAAATAGGAAGATGGAGAACTTGCATTAATATGATCTCAAGAAGGATGCCAAACACTTAAAAGTAAGAAAATGCATGCAATTCAACCATATGACATTTAAGATCAATTTAGGTCTTTAACATAGGTTGTAATGGGGCCAAGGGTGTAAGGTGAGTAAGAAATGAAAGGTATGGATAATACAAAGTCCAAGGAACTCAAAAATGTAAGAGCATAAAATAATTATTTACAACACTTCGAATCATCACGATTAGATATTTTCTTTACATGATCAAAACTCCTTATACCTTCATTTACAATGATTTAAACTCCTTTCCAAACACCAATGAAACCCAAAAATGAAATTTCAATCAACTACCATTTAATCAGAACTTTTCTCTTTTCTTTCACCAATTGTGTGAAGTTCTATAATTTTTTTTTTTAATGTAATATCCCTTCCCAAACTTAGCATGAAAAACACATCCAAATTAGAGCTCATGAGTTCCTTAGAAAGGTAAATTCTTGTTTTTCGGGCTAAAGCTAGGAATTGCAATTGGTAAAATGAAAAAAAAAGTTTACATGTAGGCTCAAAATGGTTAACAATGGAAAATCATGCTTAAGCATGCATAAGGTTAGCTTGAAAGGCACAAACGATCCAAAGGTGGCCTTAATATCATTTCTTAAATGTCATGAAATCAAATTGCAAAAGAATGAATGACTTTTAAGTGTTCAACCAAATCAATGAATAATGAGATCAAACAACAACTTTGATGACAAGAAAATAAGAGTATGTGTATAACACTCCTGAAATGAAGCACAAGGCTCAAAAGCTCACATTATATGGTTATATAAGTCTAATTTATGCTTGATACAATTCTTTAGATCATGCAAATCCTTTTAATTGGAAAATTGTGAAACCAATGGCAAGTGCAAAGAAGGTTTCGAACATATCATGCTAGAACAATGCCAAATTTATTTATTTTATTTTATTTTTTTAAGTTTTTTTTTTTTTTTTTACAATAAAAAGTTACAAAAAGAAAAATAATAAATAATAAATAAATAAAATTTAATTTTTATTTAAGTCATGCAACATTTATCTCAATCTCATCATATGTGTTCGGAAAGTGACTCAAAAACAAAACAAAACAAAACAAGACTCAAAATAAAAGAAAAGAAAGCAATAAATTTTTTTTTTTTTTTTTTAAGACAAACCAAATTTACTTGCTAAACTCTAATACCCCAAACCTAGAAATGAACATTGTCCTCAATGTTTTAAAAATTAGTCACAAGCAATGTCATAACAAGAAATGAAAAGTACTAAAGTAAATAAAAATCACAAATAAAATAAAATAATTACAAAAATAAAAATTACAAAACAAACAAACAAATAAAAAGAAACGAAACAGTAAAACACTCGAAAAGAAAGCCCTAAACAATCTTACGCAAACCAAAACCTAAACAATTGAAAACCCAACCCAAAAGAAGTTAACACATTTTGAAACCTAACAACGGTGAAAACCCGACCCGTAATGAAATCCGAAGCCCACACGTTTGTTATTATTTTTATTTTTATTTTTTTTTAATTTAATGAAACGTGAAGTGGGAGTGCAAAGGCGGGATTTATGGAAAGAAAGAGTGCGGTCCCTGCTACCTCGGTTCCTAGGAAGTGACAGGCAAAAGGAGTGAGGGACGTGTCGGCGCACAGAGGACGCTTTCACATCCCCCAAGCCAGAATTATTGGCCTCTTGGGTGAAGCGGGACGACTTTTTCACTTTGAAGGTGGTGAAAGGTGAAAATGCAATTAAGGGGAGTTGGGAAACGGGTGCGGCGACATATAGAGATAAGCCGTAAGGGCCACACAGAACTTAGAACCGACGGCTAGGGTTTAGCAGATTAAGTCTATAAAAGGTAAAAAGAAAGGGTAAAAAAAAACACACAAACTCAGAAACACACAAAATAGAAAAGAAGGAAAGAAGAAAAACGAGTGAGAAATCAAATGGCCTCTTCCTACCCATTTTCGTTGGATCTCAACCTAGCTCCACCGACTCAGACACGAGGCCAAGCAGCGGCACCAGTATGGATGCCCTACTTTGCCTCCGCAAGGGGGCCTGTGACAGTAGCTGACTCAATACTCCTGGACAACGATGTTGCCATTGGAGTGGGCAGAAATCTAGTGACTCCTAAAGATATACGTGTGTTTGGCACAAGGGATGATAATCGGGTTGCGAGTGATGCCATGGCATTGAGCGTGCAGAGTACAGCATGTGTCGCAAGTTTGGGACATCGCCTACTGCGAAGTCCCATGAGGTAGAGGTGCTAAAAGGTCAGTGGCGGCGGAGCGAAGTATGGTTGAAGAGTGCCAGACTGCTATAAAAAGCTTGAAAAGGGAGAGGTCAAGGATAGTGGAGGTGAATCGACACCAGCTAGAGGTATTGCGGGACGAGAATAAAAACCTATCAAAAATGGTAGAGTTGTACTCTCGCGACATGCGAAAACAGCTGGAGGACCTAGACCGACCGGGTAAACGCAAGCAACCAGATCGCGAGAGTAGTTACGCTCAAGCTAAGATTGCGATCTTTGGGAGCTCAAGTGGTGAGCCCCAAGAGGCTGTGCAAGAAGCCCAGGAAGAGGACAACCAGAGGGCCAAACTCAAAGTTCCAATGGTCGAGACACCGAGCACTGTGAAGAAATGACTTCTCCTGTATTATTGATGTTTTTATTTTATGTTGTTGTTTTTGTATTTTCGTTATTTTGTTTCGGAAATAAAAGAGGAAGGTTGCAGAAAGAAAAATAAAAAGAAAAGGAAAAGGAAAAGACACTTCCCAACTAAAATAAACCAAAGACGACAAATGGAAAGAAAACACAGTTCCCTAACTAAAATAAAACAAAGATAGCCGAAAGGAAAAGGCAGAAACACAAAGCACTAGAAAATGAAAGTAACGGGCAAAAACATAAAACACCAGAAAAACACGGAAAAAAAAGTAAAGTAAAGTGAAAGTTAATGTGCTCCCCCTTGAAGCGATTAGGTTCAGCCTGCCCGGGAAATCCGAAATGGTGTTGACTCTCTCTCATCAGCATATGCCTATTTAAACCACACCTCTGCAAGCGGATGATACCCAGCATTTCTTCCTGCAAACTCAAGGAAAAACATCAAAAAATTCAGAAGCAAAACAAATGGCATCCTCATGCACTCACCTTGATGATCTCAACCTTGAGCTATCCCTTGCACCACCAAATGCCCAGAAAGGGCTCCTCCAACCTCTGTCTTCCCAAACTCTTCATATCATCACGGCACTGCCTCAAACTTTGTTGAGGCAATACCGAACCTTTCTGAGGTAATGCCGAACAGGGTCAGTGCTCCTGGGAACATTGATTGGCAGTAAACTAACTCCGCAGATGATCTGCATGTGGCACGTAGGTCTGACAAGATGGCGGTGGATGAGTCCCACGATTTAACTGTGCTCCAAGCGGTCTCGGCTACCAATTTGGGCATGCGACTCCTGGCGAGGACACGGGAGTGTGCCGCTCTCAGCGAGGAAGTGGCTTCCTTGAAGGCTATGGTGGCGGACCTCCAGAAGCGGCTCTCCTTGCCACTCAGCATGTGGAAGCACTGCAGAGGAAAAATGATGACTATGTAGAACCTCGGAGATCCTACAAGTACGAGACAATAGAGGTAAGCCATGAAGATGAAGAAGAAGAAGAAGAAGAAGTTTGTTTGTTTTTTTTTTTTTTTAATTTACTTGAATGTTTTTTTTTTTTTTTAATGCAGTGTTTGAAATAAAATAAAAATGTGTTTCTAACACTCAGAAATAAACTAACTAATCATACCACAAAAACAAAATAAAAACAACGACTAAACAAAATAAATATAAAAACTAACTTAACAAAACAAAACAAAAACAAAATAAAAACAAAGACTAAACAGAAAATAAAACAAAGAAAATAAAAAAAAAACTTAGTTTAAAAACACACGAATATACAAGTAACTCACGGATGACCAGTTAAGTGCCTCAGAAAACACAGCCAGGGGATTCCGGAAGGTTGGAGGGGTCACAATGGTCCCGCTTAAAACCCAAACTTCTTAGACACCGAAGGTGTCGCCTAAAGAACTCCTAGACACTGGATTGACGGAAGTGCTTACCTGGAGTTACCATAAGTTAGCTCATATGAAAAATCTTTTTGAATTTTTTGAATTTTGAATTTTTTAAGATACGAAACAAAAACAAATTAAGATAAAATGAGACAACAAACCATAAATGAAAATGAACTAAGTACTCTAAACCATAAATTGTTGTACTAGAAGAAACAAACCAAGAAATAAACAGAATTTAAAGAAGAGAAAGGATTGAAATGCTCCCCCTTGAAGCGATTAGGTCGAGTATGGATGCACTTGGAGGCCGCGACTTCTCCCACTGCTCCACACTTCCCTTCTTTGAAGTTGCTTTCTTTCTCCCTTTTTATTGAGCTATTTACATTGCTAGAACAAGCACACACAAAAACTTGAAACGGAATTAAAAGGATCAGGAAATAAATTTAAAAAAACTAAAAAAAAAAGGAAAAATAAACACTTCCATGTTTCAAAGTAACAAGCAACAAAGTAAATCAAACTAGCTTATGGAGTTCGTTCTTTCTCAAATATGATTATCCATATGGTGTGTGGTTTTAATCAAGTATTCAGAAAAAGCATTTAGCTATGGTGTTTAGTCTAAACACAAATTCTGAACCCATTAAGAACAAGAAGAACAATAAAGAACCAAGTAGAATTTAAACATGGTGTTTGTCTTCAATATCTACCCATTCATTCACTAATCAGTCCAAGAGTCATATGGTGTTTATGTAAACTTGGACAAGATATTTAATTAAGAGCAAGTGAAGGAAACCATAAACTAGAAATAACCAACATGCTACTTAAACCTCTTGTGTGTTGTGTAAGCTGGGACTCAAACCCAGTTCTCTTGCTTGTCAGGCAATTGTCCTTGTCCGTTGGACTACAAACACAACTTGTCAATTAACGTCATTAACTTTAAAACATGACACTGTCTAGTTATATACAAAAAAATAAATAAAAAGTAGGAAAACCAAATAGAATCAAACAATGTTACCGATCCCGGCAACGGCGCCAAAAACTTGTTGCGTAGATTTAGCTGCACCAAAATGGGTTCAACTGCATCCTCAACTTGTGATACTCGCAAGTGCACGAGCCGTTCGGTAGTATAGCATATGTAAGTGCGAGGTCGATTCCACAGGGATTGGTGATTGAATGATCCAATTCAGTTTTCCTACACAAAACAGAAATGAAAACAAAAGAAGCAAAAAGATTTTGTACACATTTGAGAAGTTGAGAATTTTTGGAAGAGAGGAGAGATGTGTTTGAGAAATGGGGAATTTGGAAGAGAAAGGAAGGTGTTTGGGGAGCTTGAGGATGTTTGAGAACTTGGAGGATTTGAGAACTTGGGGAAGGTTAAAGAGAATGGAGAAGTGTTTGAGAACATTGAGAATTTGATGAAGGAAGGGAGAGAAAGTGTTTGTGAAGTGTTTTGAGAGCTTTGAGGATTTTTGGAAGAGGAGGAAGTTGTTTGGGAAGATTGGGCAATGTTTGTGAACTTGGAGAATTTGAGACCTTAGGGAAGGGAGAGAAATGTGTTTGTGAAGTGTTTGAGACATGGAGACTTTTGGAAGAGAAGGGAAATGTGTTTGGGAACTTTAGGGAATTTTGGAAGAAGGAATGAGAGAAGTGTTTGGGAAGTGTTTGGAGAAGAGAGTGTTTGAAGAATTTAGAAGAAGAGAAAGGAAAAATGTTTGAGATTTAGTACAAAGAAAATTTAGTAGAATGATCTTATTACAATAATTGAGAATTACAAAGGGAAACTAAGAGAATTTGAGGGAGAGAAGGGAAGGGAGCTCTAGAGAAGTGTTTGAGAGCTCCCCCCTTGGGGTGTGTTTACAAGCATAGAGAACTTCCCTATTTATAGGCCTAGGGGAAGTGAAAAATCTGAATTCAATATGGCTAATGCATACAACACTTGAATTATAAAATCTAAAATGGTTGATGCACTTGTAATAGAAAATCTGAAATGGGTGATGCACTTGTATTAGAAAATCTTGAATGGTTGATGCACTTCACCAATTAATCCCACTAGCAGCCCTAGGTCATCTTCATGTCACCATGACCAAGCTTCCAACCAGAAATGATAGCTCATGCCTAGCTCACCATGACCAAGCATCCAACCAGCACATGCTGAGGTCAGCATGACCAGCAACTTCAAGGGCTTACAACTTGGGCTTCTCTTAATCAAATTAGGACTTTAAGCACCTGAAATTGAAGTTCAGAATGTCTTCTTTCCAGCCATATGTTATTTGGGCCAATCCAAGGTCGGAGGAAAAAGTTAAGGCCGAAACAAATTGCTAACTCATTTTCCGCGCTGATAAGATCCATCCTGAGCATGGTTCTGTGTTTGCTAGGTAACGGACTCCAGATTTATCCAATGGAGCTGCATTTTGGATATGTTATAGTAGACACCCATTGGAACAAGTTTCATGAAGATCTTCACTTCATTCGAGCCCCATAGAATGTTGATCCAAGGCCAAGAAGTTGACCTACGAAACTGGGATGGAAATGGACTGTAGCAAAAAATGAGTTTGTCTTTAAGCTCTTCTTCCCTTCATCCAAATCAGGCCTTCACATGCTTGGATTGCATCATTTCCTATCCAAAGCCATCATTATTACCTAAATCTCAATTAACTGAAAGATAAACACAAAAAGAATTAAAAGCACAAGTTTAACTCAAAAACATAACCAAATCATAAGCTAGAAGGGTACAAAATGATATGTAAATATGTACTGATCATTCATCCAATTCATCAGATAATTGATCGGTTCATAATTGTATATTATTTCTTACCATTCTAGCTTATGATTTGGTTATGTTTTTGAATTAAACTTGTGCTTTTAATCCTTTTTGTGTTTATCTTTCAGTTAATTGAGCTTTAGGTAACAATGATGGCTTTCGAGAGCATAATTCATGCAATTCGAGCATGTTAAGGCCTAATTTGGATGAATTGATGAAGAGCTTAAAGACAAATTCATTTTGGCTACAGGCCCCTGCCAGTCCAGTTCCGTAGGTCATATTGAAAGCTTTGTTTCAACAACCTACATAGCTCGAATGAGGCCACATTCTTCATGAAAGTTGTTCCAATGGGTATGTACTATAACATATCCAAAATTCAGCCCCATTGGATAAATCTGGAGTCCTTTACCTAGCAAACACACAACCATGCTCAGGATGGATCTTATCAGCGCGGAAAATGAGTTAGCAATTTGTTTCGGCCTTAACTTCTTCCTCCGACCTTGGATTGGCCCAAATGATATATGGCTGGAAAGAAGACATTCTGAAATTCAATTTCGAGTGCTTAAAGTCCTAATTTGATTAAGAAAAGCCCAAGTTGTAAGCCCTTGAAGTTTCTGGTCATGCTGACCTCAGCATGTGCTGGTTGGATGCTTGGTCATGGTGAGCTAGGCATGAGCTATCATTTCTGGTTGGAAGCTTGGTCATGGTGACATGAAGATGAGCTAGGGCCGCTGGTGGGATTTTTTGGGGAAGTGCATCAACCAATTCAAGATTTTCTAATACAAGTGCATCAACCATTTCATATTTTCTAATACAAGTGCATCAACCATTTCAGATTTTATAATTCAAGTGTTGTATGCATTAGCCTTATTGAATTCATATTTTCACTTCCCCTAGGCCTATAAATAGGGAAGTTCTCTAGGCTTGTAAACACACCCCAAGGGGGGAGCTCTCAAGCTCTTCTCTAGAGCTCCCTTCCCTTCTCTCCCTTAAATTCTCTTAGTTTCCTTTTGTAGTTCTCAATTGTTGTAATAAGATCATTCTACTCAATTTTCTTTTTATTAAATCTCAAGCACTTCTCTATTCTCTTCCAAACACTCTCCAAACCCTAAACACATGTCTCTTCCCTTCCAAATTCCCCATGTTCCCCAAACACTTTCTCTTCCAAGATTCTCAAAGTTCCCAAACACTTCTCTCATTCCTTCATCAAATTCTCAAACACTTTCCAAACACTTTCTTCTCCCTTCTCAAAGCTCTCAAAACACATGCTCTTCCAAAATCCACAAAGTTCTCAAACACCACTTTCCTTTCTTCTCCAAAAGTTTCCATATTCTCAAACACTTCCCAAACACTCCTCCCTTCTCTTTCTCAAACACATCTCTCCTCTCTTCCAAATTCCCAATGTTCTCAAACCTTCTCTTCCAAAATCCTCCAAGTTTCCAAACACTTTCTTCATCAAATTCTCCAAACACTTTCTCAAACAATTCTCTACTTCTACTTTCTTCTCCAAAAGCCTCCATGTCCTTAAACACTTTTCCCAAACAATTCCTTTCTTCCTCAAAGTTCTTCTAGTTCACTTAATGTTTTCTTAGTTGTAATTTATTTTTCTTGCAATGTACATTGTTTCTTCTTGTTTTGTTTCTTTTTTTTTCATTTTTGTTTTGTGTAGGAAAATTGAATTGGATCATTCAATCACCAATCCCTGTGGAATCGACCTCGCACTTACATACGCTAAACTACCAACGGTTCGTGCACTTGCGAGTATCACAAGTTGAGGATGCAACTGAATCCATTTTGGTGAAGCTGTATCTACGCAACAAGTTTTTGGCGCCGTTGCCGGGATCGGTAACATTGTTTGATTCTATTTGGTTTTTCTACTTTTTATTTATTTTTATCTTTTGTATAACTGGGCAGTTTCATGTTTTAAAGTTAATGAGGTTAATTGATAAGTTGTGTTTGTAGTCCAACTGACAAGGAAAATTGCCTGACAAGAAAGAGAACTGGGTTTGAGTCCCAGCTTACACAACACCCAAAAACAAAAAGGTTTAAGTAGCATGTTGATTATTTCTAGTTTATGGTTTCATTCACTTGTTCTTAATTAAATATCTTGTCCAAGTTTACATAAACAACATATGACTCTTGGACTGATTAGTGAATGAATGGGTAGATATTGAAGACAAACACCATGTTTAAATTCTACTTGGTTCTTTATTGTTCTTCTTGTTCTTAATGGGTTCGGAATTTGTGTTTAGACTAAACACCATAGCTAAATTCTTTTTCTGAATACTTGATTAAAACCACACACCATATGGATAATCATATTTGAGAAAGAACGAACTTCATAAGCTAGTTTGATTACTTTGTTGCTTGTTACTTTGAAGCATGAAATTGGACGTGTGTTGATTTTCCCTTCCATTTTAATTTTTATTTCCTAATCCTTTAATTATGTTTCAAGTTTTCTGTGTTTGTTTTAGCAAGTAATGTCAGCTTAATAAAAATGAAGAGAGATGGTAACCTCAATCATAAGAATGGGGAGTGTGGAGTAGTGGGAGAAGTCGCGACCCCCAAATGCATCACGCTCGACCTAATCGCTTCAAGGGGGAGTATTCCAATCATTTCTCTTTAGTTGTTTTGTTATTATTTCAGTAATTTTAATTTTCTATTTCTTTTATTAAAAAAAAATTAAAAAGATTTTTTATATGAGCTGACTCGTGGTAACTCCAGTGAGCGTCTCCGTCAAGATCCAGTGTCTAGGAGTTCTTTAGGCGACACCTTCGATGTCTAAGAAGTTTGGGTTTTAAGTGGGACCTTTGTGACCCCTCCAACCTTCCCGGATCCCCCCTACTGTGTTTTTCTGAGGCCCTTAACTGGTCATCCATGAGTTGCTTGTATATTTGTGTGTTTTAAAAAAAAACAAAACAAAACCAAAAAAAAAAAAAACAATTTTTTTTTTAAAAAAAAACAATTTTTTTTTTAAAAAAAATTGAAATTTGAGTTTTTATTTATTTTCCTTGTAAATTGCAATTTGGAACTTCTTGATGTTGAAGTTGAATCCCTAATCTTGATGTTTTAGTTTAGTTTATCCTTTTCATTTAAGTTATGGTTTCCTAATCCAATAAATCTAAAAATCTCTTTCAAAATCTAAAAATCTGTTTCAAGTTTCCTTGTCTTTCTTTAAGCATTTCTGAAGTAGCTCAATAAGAAAGAGGGAGAGGAGACAACCCAATCCATAGAAACATGGAGTATGGAGCAGCGGAGAAGTCAACCTCCAGCTGCTATGGCCAACCACGCTCCAGCTAATCACTTCAAAGGGAGCATTCCAATCATATCTCTTTCATTTGTATAATAATTGCTACTCATGCTTAGTTTTGTCTCATTTTCTGTTTTGTTTTTGTTAGGTTTTCTTTTCCTTGATGTGGGAGAAACATGATGAGCAGCTGACCCAAATACTCAAAGAAGAACATGTGCTGTCATACTATGTGCATTTCCCTCTCATTGTCTTCAAGGGGAAGTTCTAAACTCTCTTTCTTTTATTATTATTATTTTTTTCATTTCATTCCTTTACCCTGGATTTCATGTGCATTGTATGCTTTACATGAATTTAAACATTAAGGACAATGCTTCATTTAAGTTTGGGGGTGCTGGAAAGTATTTTTAGTTGCTGGAAGTTTTTTTTTTTCAGTTTTTGTGTTTGTGTTTGAAAACGTAGGCTTCTTCATTGCTACAATTTTTTTTTCTTCTGCTGTTTTGAAAGTTTGGTCTGCGTTGTGTTCTTCATTTTTTCATGCTGAATCCAACGACATAAAGAACGTTAAATTTGACTAAGTGGTTTGAAAGTTACATGTCAAAACAGATTATATGTTGAAATTGAGCAAAACAGCAATTTGAAACCTCACGTTTTTCTTTTTCTGTTTCTTTTCTTTGAGTCATTTTCAGTTTTCCTTCCCACACCAATGATAAATCTTGAGTCTAACTTCTAATATGGCTCTTCATAATTTGATAAGCATTGTGTTAGGTATGAATCTTATTCTTTTGCTAGCTAAGTCTTACATAATTATTTTTGAGCTTTCTATGCACTTTAGCCATGATTATACAATTCTTGCATGTCTTACCCAATTGTATGCATTTTTGCTTGTGTGATTCACTGGAATGTTAAGTTATAACTAAGATATGATTTAGGCCATCTTTGTTAAGCCTCTTTCTTTTTCCTCCATCAACCCCTACAATACATATTCCATTGTAAACCATTTTGTGCCCAAACACTTAGCCATTTCTTTCTATCACCTTATCATCCATTAAACATCCTACCATCTAGGGGACATGTAGAGTATGATTGTATTTGAGATTGTAATGTATTCAAGGCAATAAAGGAGCTATAAAAAAAATCAAAAGAAAAAGAGAAAAGAAGTGTGGCCAATGTAGTCACGACCCTAGGGTGATATAAGGAGAAATCAAGGTGATCTAGGGTAAAGAGCCGCAAAATTGGGCCAAATATTATACAAAGTGTGTAAATGTCAAAATCAAATTGTGAAGTGATTGAATTGCAAAATCTGGTGTTGTGAGCTCTTCAATTTATGTGCCTTACATGTCAAATGTCAATGATCTTGTTTACATGTCATGCTCTACTTTGTTCTTTAGACCTAGTGTTTCCATATCCATTCCTTTTCTAACCATTACATTACATCCATGAGTAAAGCCCTATTGATTTTGGTTTAGCTAGGCAAACTTGTGTTCATTCTTGCAGGAATTCATATCGTTGTTTGAGAAGCATGAGTTGTATCTTCATGGCTATTTCACACACACACTTTGAGCATGATTTTTGTGAGATTGTGGTAGCACTTGAATAATGTTTAGAACTTCCTTAGTGCTTGTTTTGTTCCTTGTTGAGCCATGTCTATGAAGTTTAAAATTTCTTTCTGGTTCGAAGGTTAACGTTTTTGTATTTATGTTTGTTTTTGTTTTTTGTTTTGCTTAAGGACTAACAATCTTTTAAGTTTTCTAATTACTTTGTTTTAGAGTCAGTAAAACGTTTGTGGGTATCGTATTGTTAAACCCTCAGGAGACACAACTCCTCCTACTAGGGATGCCTAGAGGTTTAAAGGCTTGTTGCATATGCTAAATGCAATCGAGTTACCTACGAAAGTGGTCTAGTTAACTTCTTGTTTTGTTTTTTTTTATCTGTGTTTTTCCTTTTTGTTTTGCTCGAGGACTAGCAAAATCTAGGTTTGGGGGTATTTGATCGGTTCATAATTGTATATTATTTCTTACCGTTCTAGCTTATGATTTGGTTATGTTTTTGAGTTAAACTTGTGCTTTTAATCTTTTTTGTGTTTATCTTTCAGTTAATTGAGCTTTAGGTAACAATGATGGCTTTGGAGAGCATAATTCATGCAATTCGAGCATGTTAAGGCCTAATTTGGATGAATTGATGAAGAGCTTAAAGATTCACCAATGGGTGTGTACTATAACATATCCAAAATTCAGCCCCATTGGATAAATCTGGAGTCCGTTACCTAGCAAACACACAACCATGCTCAGGATGGATCTTATCACCGCGGAAAATGAGTTAGCAATTTGTTTCGGCCTTAACTCCTTCCTCCGACCTTGGATTGGCCCAAATAATATATGGCTGGAAAGAAGACATTCTGAACTTCAATTTCGAGTGCTTAAAGTCCTAATTTGATTAAGAGAAGCCCAAGTTGTAAGCCCTTGAAGTTTCTGGTCATGCCTGACCTCAGCATGTGCCTGGTTGGATGCTTGGTCATGGTGAGCTAGGCATGAGCTATCATTTCTGGTTGGAAGCTTGGTCATGGTGACATGAAGATGAGCTAGGGCTGCTGGTGGGATTTTTTGGGGAAGTGCATCAACCAATTCAAGATTTTCTAATACAAGTGCATCAACCATTTCATATTTTCTAATACAAGTGTTGTTCGGTTCACAAGTTGTACATCATTTTGTACCCTTCTAGCTTATGATTTCGTTATGTTTTTGAGTTAACCTTGTGCTTTTAACCTCTTTTCTGTTTGTCATTCAGTTCATTGAGCTCTAGGTATCACTTGAGGCTTTTGAAGTAAAATGGTGAAAACAATGTGTAAAAACTGAAGACTGAGTTACAAATTCATTTCGGACATATCGTTTTCATCTGTGCTTGGATTGGGCCAATTCACGTGTGCTTGGAAAGAAGACATTCTGAACTTAAAGATAGACAGCTCAAAGTCGACATTTGATTGATCCAAGCCCAATCTATGAACCCATCAAAATACACATCATGCTGACTCCAGATGAGCTCATTGCTTGCTTGGTCATGCTGACATGAGGATGAGCTATTGGTTTCTGGATGGAAGCTTGGTCATGCTGACATGATGATGAGCTATGGCTGCTGGTGGGATTAGTTGGTGAAGTGCAGCAACCACATTCTGATTTTCAATTGCAAGTGTGTTAGGTGATTGCCATAATTAATTCTGATTTCTTACTTCCCTCTCCCTATAAATACAACTTCCATTCCACATTCAAGGTGTGCAAGCCTGGGATTCACAACCCCACAAAACCCTCTCCATCCATCCTTAAACACTCCCATACACTCTAGGTGCACGTCTGGGATTCACAACCCCACAATTCAGCCATCCTTCACTCCATCCCCCCTCAAACACTTCCATCATTTTCCCAAACACATTCAGAAATTATCCTCAAATACTCTCACAATCCCAAACACTCCAGCAATCAACTCAACACTCCAAACTGCCTCAAATTACCAAAACAGCTCCAGCAAACCTTCCTTCCATTTCCCTACGAATTTCCTCTTTCTCTACCATCACAACTCACCCAAACTCATCCCAAATCACCTCCATATCCTTCATACATCCTTCTAGACGTGAGAAAGCTCTTGGAGAAGCATTAGACGTGGAGAAGCACTTGGAGAAGCCTTGGACACCACAAGAACTTCAAAAAATGGGTTTTTCTACTCTTATTGCATTCATTATGTTTTCTCATTTATGTCTTAATTTCTTTATCATTATGAGCAGCTAAATCCATAGCTAGGGTTTCAATGTAACCTGACAAGACAATTTCATGTTTCAAGTTAATGTTACCCTTTGTTGATTACTTCTAATTTTCTGGTCTCATTCACTTGTTCTTAGTTGAATCTTTATGCATGTTTAAATAACTGGCCATTATGAACACATGCATGTTGGTTATCTAGTTCAAGTTTACATAAACACCATATGACTCTTGAACCGATTAGTGAATGAGTGGGTAATGCATTTAGGACAAACACCATGTTTAAATGTTTACTTGGTTCCTTTGTGTTCTTCTTAAGCTTAATGGATTCAGATTCATAGCCTAGACTAAACACCATAGCTAAGTTGTGTTTTCTGAGTACTTGATTAAAACCAAACACCATATGGATAATCATACATAAGAAAGAACGAACTCCAGAAATTGTAATCAACTTGGGTGATTGTTAACTTGTAGCTTGAAATTGGATTGTCATGGTGAAGTTGAACCCCTAGTGCTTGTCTCCTTTGTCTCTAAATTTTCTAAACAACTACTCGCTGGTAACTTGCTATTTTGCATTCCCTTTTAGTAGTTTTCAGTCACTTGTTGTTTTGCATTTCCTTTGTGTAGTTTTCATTCCAACAAACTCAACAAAACTTCATTTAAATTCTGTTTAGTCTTAGAATTACTTGTGAGTCTAAGTAGTAGTAATAAGTATTTTTCATCCAAGTCTCTCTGGAACGACCTCGTGCTTGCATTCCTATACTATAATTGGTTCGTGCACTTGCGAGAAATAGATAGAGTAAAATCTGTCCAACAAGAAAATGGCGCCGCTCCGGGGACTTGATTACGAGTCTTATTTCTATTGCTTACTTTCTTTAGTTTTTCTTTGTTTTCAGGTATTTGCATGTCGAACAAACCGTTACTTGAACAAGTTGTATCAGTGGTCAAGAAACACTCTCAATCTGGAACCATTAGGATCCAACCAATCCGTGGTACACAACAACCATCACTGGCTGAATTTGAACAAAGGCTTGTTAAAGCAAAGGAGGCAGCCATTGAATCTATTCTCAATCCCTTAGAAGCTGAAACCTTCAATTCAGCAAGCTCAGAAGAATACTCTTTGTTCAACATCTTTAACTCAGATCAAGAAGAAGAAAAGATGGCAGCTAATGACCAACTTGCTTTGGAGGATCTTGCTCAACCAATCATACCAAATTCACCTTCATGCATCTTGCTGTCTAGAGAAGCTAGAAACTATGAGCTTAAATCTTCTCACTTTCAAATGCTTCCTTCTTTTTATGGTTTACCTAATGAAGATCCTTTGGCTCACATTAAAGAATTTTATACTGTTGTTTGTACTTTGCCTTTGAAGGATGTGTCAGAAGCAAATCTGAGGATGAGGGTTTTCCCTTACACTTTGAAAGATAGAGCAAAGAATTGGTTTATGTCGTTAACCCCTGGATCACTAACCACTTTGGATGCTGTTGCTAAGAAGTTCTTGGAGAAGTTTTTCTCCCAAAAGACAGCCACCTTGAGGTCCAAGATTTTCAACTTCTCACAACATGATGGCGAACCATTCAACGAATGCTGGAGCGTTTCAAAGGAACTCTAATGCAATGTCCACATCATGGGTTACCTCTATACTTACAAATGCAAATTTTTTATGATGGACTAACTGAAACTTGTCAATCTACTGTCAATAATGCTGCAGGTGGAGCTTTAAAGAAAAAGAATGCTCAAGAGTCATATGACATATTTGAGATGTTGGGATCCAATGCTCAACACAAAGATACAAGAGGTAAAGCTGGTATTTATGAGATTAGTCCTAACAATGAGCTTGCTTCACAGGTGGCTGGTTTACAAAGGAAGCTTGATGCTGTGCTCAATATGGTCCCTGAAGCTCCTCAAGTTGAAGTTTGTGCTATTTGCAATTCTCAAGGACACTCAACACACATGTGTTCAGCTAGTAATGCTTATCCTGAGTTTGTCCAAGAACAAGCCCACATGATGAATTCTTACAACCAAAGGCCAAGAAATGATCCCTTCTCAAACACTTATAATCCTGGTTGGAGGAATCACCCAAATTTCTCTTGGAGCAACAATCAAAATCAAAATCAAGCAAGTTCATCATTCCAGCCTAAACCAAGTTCATTGGAGGACACAAGTCAAGATGTTGGCCCAAAATACTTTGCAATTCCAGCAAACTACTAATGGTGCTCTTCAACAACATTCTGCTGCCCTTACTAAGATAGAGATTCAATTGGGACAAATTGCAGATACTTTGAACCAAAGAGAACCTGGAAAATTCCCTAGCCAACCAAATGTGAATCCCAAGCATCATGAGCAAGCCAAAGCAATCTCAGTTCTAGAAGTGGTGATGAACACAAGGAAGAGATGACACCAAAAGAAGCAATTCCCATTGGCAAGTCAACAATTTCACCTATATTGCACAAGGCCGAGAACCCTTATGTGCCACCAATTCCTTTCCCTGGACGTCTTGCTAAAAGCAAACAGGATAAGTCTTTTACCTGAAATCTATGATATACTTAGTAAAGACAATGTTAACTTGCCTTTGCTTGATGTGATCAGGAACATGCCAACTTATGCTAAATTTTTTAAGGAGTTGAACTCACACAAGAGAAGGTATAGTCCTCATGAGAAGGTGTTGGTGTCTGAAAATGTGAGTGCCTGTCCTTCAAAGAAAACTTCCTCCTAAGCTCAAGGATCCAGGTAGTTTTACCATCGGCATAACCATTGGAGATAAACGAGCTGAGAAAGCCATGTTGGATTTAGGTGCAAGTATCAATCTAATGCCTTATTCAGTGTACTTGCAACTTGGTTTGGGAAAATTAAAATCCACCACACTCAGCTTACAACTTGCTGATCGTTCAGTGAAATATCCTAGAGGTATAGTTGAAGATATTTTGGTTCAAGTTGATAAGCTAATATTGCCTGCTGATTTTGTAGTGATAGACATGGAAGATGCACCCATTCATGATCGTGAGCTGCCTATCTTGCTTGGAAGACCATTCATGGCCATAGCAAACACTCTTATTGATGTGAAAAATGGCATTCTGAAAATGACAGTCCTTGGCCAAACCATAGAATTCAAAGTGTTTGAATCCTTAACTCATCCTTCTAATTCACTTGATTGTTTTTCAATTGATTGTTTGGATTCCCTGGTTTTATCTAAGTTTGTGCAGGCACAATCTGATGATGCCTTAGAAATTGTTTTGACACAACCTTTAGGTGACCTTGATGATGAATCTGAGTTCCAGGAAGTGGTAGCTGCCCTTGAAGTGTTCCAGCCATTCCCACCATTTTCTGGGCCACCACTTGAGCCTCCTGGACCATGCTCTATGAAGTTGGAACCATCCAATGTCACCTCAATGTTCAATGTTGCACTCCTTACACGCATGAAGAAAAAGAGAAGAAAAAGAGAGAGGAAGCGAAGGAAGAGGAGAAAAAGTTGGGTGAACTATGTTGAGACAATTAATCCGAAACCCCCCAACTCACCATAAGCAGATTGCATGATGTCTTGCCAAGACATTAACTAAGGCGCTTCTTGGGAGGCAACCCATGTGTTCAAGAAGAAGGTGTTTGTTAGCGGTCGACCTAATCGCATCAAGGGGGAGTTTTTCTCTAAACCTTCTTCTTAACTTTTCCCTTTATCATTTGCATGTTCTCAATCATCTTTTCTATGCTTTAACATTGAGGACAATGTTCAATTCAGGTCTGGGGGAAGGCTTTCAAATTTAATTCATTTGTGTTTTCAATTTTCGTGTCATTTGTGTTTTCAATTTTCGTTCCCTTGCACTAATTTTTTTTTTTTTAGAATGTCATGCAATCAATATTATGGAGCTGCCATTGAGGTTTTCATATTAGATTTTTTGCACTTCACAAAGCTTTTGCTCTTAGAATTCTGGTGGCTAAAGTACCATGCTCAAATTCTTGAAGGAGAATAGTGCACTACAACACATAAACCCTTCTATGACGTCTAATTTGCGTCATAGAAGGCATTTAATGACGCGGATCAGGCGCCGTTACCCACGTCGTCTAAAGGGGGGGTCATGGAAACTTTTTCAAAACACGACGTCTGTTCTGCGTCATGGAATGAGCTTTCAATGACGCGCTATCCGCGTCATAGAAACTTTTTTAAAACACGACGTCTGTGCCGCATCATGGAATAGGGTTTCAATGACGCGGATAGCGCGTCATGGGAACTTTTTTAAAACACGACGTTTGCTCTGCGTCATGGAATAGGGTTTCAATGACGCGGATAACGCGTCATGGGAACTTTTGTAAAACACGACGTTGTTCTGCGTCATGGAATAGGCTTTCAATGACGCGCTATCCGCGTCATAGAGAACTTTTTTAAAACACGGACGTCTGTGCCGCGTCATGGAATAGGGTTTCAATGACGGGGATAGCGCGTCATGGGAACTTTTTTAAAACACGACGTTTGTTCTGCGTCATGGAATAGGGTTTCAATGACGCGGATAACGCGTCATGGAAACTTTTTTAAAACACGACGTCGTGCCGCGTCATGGAATGTGGTTTCAATGACACAGTTTAGACGTCGTTGAAATTCTTTAAAAAAATTTTAAAATAAAAATTCTTTATATATATATTCCATCATTTTAATTATGCAAAAATAAATTAATATATAAAAGAAAAAATAAAGACACAAAGGCAAAGTACTTTATATTATATTTCTATTACTCAAAATTATTCTAGTACATCATGAGAAGTTTAATGAAAATAAATTGTCTTTAGTACATTTAAATTAACTAAGAAGTACATAACTTTATTCGTCTCTCTTCTCGTCAACGAGGAATTCTCAATCTTCTCTTTATCTCAACACCCTTTACGACAATGGCCTAGAATTAGTCCCCTGTAGTAGTGAAAATATGATAAAAGAACACTGATGAAACCAGCAGACCACATATCTCAGTTTCAGCTGCAGGCATTATTTGAAACCAGCATATCAAACACAGGAATCAACAAAAACATCTGAAAGAAGCACATGATTTTTTTTAAATGCATATTTCTTTGATACAAACAGTGATATAATATATGACCCCCAAAGAAAAAAAAATAGAATAATATACAAACAGTGATATAATACAACCTTTGATGTTCATCACACTTTAAACTGACACATCCAGGAACTTAATTGATATATTTATAGTTGGATATATAAGCAATGTACATATTAATCCGAACCCAGATGCAATATTAATCCGAACCAATGTACATACAGGATAACTAGTTGGATATATAAGCAGCACATACCCTAAAACTCAAAGATCGATATTATCCATTCTTAGGTGATTTGAGAATGCATCTTACATGAATATTTGCTTCTGCCATTTTCTCAATCTGGGATGTGTTCTCACTTGCAATGGCTGCTGCCAGTTCTGCTTTTGCTAATTACTCAACCTTTTCCAACTTCATTTCTGCTTCATTTTCCTGCATTTACTTAAAATTATCAACTTCAATTCACCAATCATCATATGCTGATGCACCACAAAGAAATATATATATATATATATATATAACATAGCATTTAAAAAAAATTGACAGCACCAAAAATAATTCTGCACCTTGTGTTCAAGTTCTGTCTTAAATTTCTCTTCAAGCTTTTCTTGAAGTGATTTGAGTGCAGCATCTGCTTTTGCTCTCTCTCTCTCTCTCATTCCTGAAAAACCAAAAAAGAAAAAAAGTAAGAACAATAACTACATCTGAAGTAAATAGAAACTATTTCTAGGTCCTGAATAGTCACAACAAACTGGATCTCGGGGTAGGGAAGAATCTCATGTGACTCTGTGCATATGCAAGTTACATATCTCCACTCTGATTCAATTGCAGTGTGGTATATGTGCCATTCCTTCGTGTTTCCAAGTTGTTGAAAACATCATCGACCGATGATTATATACAATAATATATATAGATTATATATATATATTGATAGCAAGAATGTTTCCATAGTGCCAAAAAGTATAAAAAAAACCAAGTTGCATACTGTGAAAAAAATACTATTTCTACGAATTGTCCTTTCATCAACGACATATAAATTGCACTGTGTCAATGATTCTATTTTGGGAGATTCACATTAAATTTAGAGGACAAGGACTGCAATTACGCATAGGCTCTCCACCTCAATCATAAAACTACTAAAGTCAGCAATGGCAACCGCAAGTTCAGCTATCTGAAAATAGTCCTGATTTCATAAAACAAGGAAACGGGGGCTCAAATGCATTTCCCACCCAAAATGAATCAAATAAGGAAAGATAAATTGCACTGATTTAACCAGAATAACTCAGCAACACTCAAAATGCTAAGCAACCAAGTTCCTCCAACGACCCAATTATAGCAAACTAGTCAAACCCAGAAAGGTAAACAACAAACAACGCCCTTACTAAAAAAAGAAAGAAAAAGAACCTTGTATTTTCCAATTGGGAAAAAAGCAAAGCAAAAACCTTGAAGAGAAAAACATCAAAACTAACAAAAAATTGGAACTCACATATTGAGAAATTGGGCGTGGCAGACGAGTGTGTTCCAACCCATAGACGAGTAAAGGTCCACATAGCTCTTCAAGTGCCGCTCTTGGCTCGACATCCATGCAAACACCACCACTATCCCTTCAATTTCATCACTCCTCTTCTTTCTTCCCCAATAATACCTACCCCCAAGGCATTTGGGAGTAAGCCTGTGATGGTAGTTCATTTGGGGGCCATCAAGGCAACAAGAAAGGCTCTGTAATCCCACGATGGGATGTTGTCACTATCACATAGTGCATCTCTGAGTTCAATTTCATACAAAAACACTATAATCTTTGATTGAGAATAAGGGAGAAGAAAGAAGAAGACATACGAAAAGCACTTACCTTGCACTTGTAGAAGATTTCTAGAAGAGAAAGGATGATAGAGGGTTTGGGGTTAGAGAGAATCGCAGGGATTTGGGGTCTGATAGAACCAAAGAGGGTTTTGGGTTAGAGAGAGGGAGAGAATCCCTAGATGAAATTACAAAGAACAAGAGGAATTTGGGTAGGATATTTGAATTTTGGGTCTGAATTGGGGTAGGAGATAGCGAGAGGGTTTCCAGAAAGTAGCGGGGCAATTAAAATTCCGTGAAAAAAAGAGCGCCAGATGATGAAAAAATTTGGAGTACATCTATGACGCATGTTTTTGCGTCGTCGCATAAATATTTGATGACGTGCTAAGACGTCGTTAAATGTTTTTACACTTATGACGCATGTGCCTGCGTCGTCGTACAAGTATTTTATGACGTGTAGAAGATGTCGTTAATTTAAGAAACATTTTGGGTATATCTATGACAAGGTCCTATGTCGTCATATAGGCACATCCATGACAGGTTCTGCGTCGTCGTATAAGTAGTTCATGACGTGTCGAAGACGTTGTTAAATTCACAACGTTAACGACGTATGATATGCGCCGTCTAAATGTTCTAAAATCAATGACACACATCCCGCGTCATTGAAAATGATTTTAATGACGTGTCGAAGATGTCGTTAATTTAAGAAAAAATTTGGGTATATCTATGAAGGTCCTATGTCTTCGTATAGGGCACATCCATGACAAGGTCCTGCGTCATCGTATAAGTAGTTCATGACGTCCAGAAGACGTCGTTAAATTCACAACGTTAACGACGTATGATATGCACCGTCCAAATGTTCTAAAATCAATGACACACATCCCGCGTCATTGAAAATGATTTTAATGACGTGTAGAAGATGTCGTTAATTTAAGAAATAATTTGGGTATATCTATGACGTAGGTCCTATGTCGTATATAGGGCACATCCATGACGCAGGACCTGCGTCGTATAAGTAGTTCATGACGTGTAGAAGACGTCGTTAAATTCACAACGTTAACGACGTATAATATGCGCCGTCTAAATGTTCTAAAATCAATGACACACATCCCGCGTCATTGAAAATGATTTTAATGACGCATCCAACAAATGTCGTGATAACGGTGTCATAAACTCACTTCAACGACGCATTTTAAAAACACGTCATAGTTTATCACATTTAATGACGCGTATTTTTGATGCGTCATTAAATTTGCGTCATAAAAAGACACTTTTTTTGTAGTGGTGGAGACTACCCTAGTGAGCCATATCGAGCCTAATTGCTTTCTTGAGAGGGTTTAAAGTGTTCTATTTCTCATCCATACTTATTTTCTTCAATTCACTCTAATTGATCTCATTGTTCCATTTTGATTGAATACTAAGGATGATTCTCTTTTGCAGATATCATGTGCTTGCTCTCATTCATGAATGAACTCATTGAAGTGATGCTAGGCTATGTGTGTATAACCATTTTGTGTGCATTTCACCCTACCTATATGTGTGTTCCATCAGCCCTCTTGTAGCCAAACACTTCAAGCCTTTTTCTTCTACCACCCTCATCATTTCCCTAACTTTGTATCTCAATTCTAGATATTTCACTTATTGTAGCCATACCCTATAACTTATAAATATACCAAGGTGTGCCAAGATAAAGTTTGAAGCAAGGAAGTTGCTGCCATGTACCTAAATGAAAATTGGTGTGAATCTGCAATAAAGTTAAAGAAGATGCATATCAAATCAGCAAAGATGAATGTGTTTCGATTTGATCTAAGTGTGAAAAATAAAGTCCATGCCAGGTGATACCATGAAGTTTGCAGCCATGCCACTTTAAATCAATGATACCTTGCAGATTAATGAAGCATGCAACCTTGGTATGTTCTTAAGTTACTTGTTTTTCCTTCCAATTCTTCCATTTCCCCTAACCTTAGCATTTCATTACAACCTTGTGAAAGACCTGGCTGATCTTTGAGGATGTATTCATGTGTGATGGTAAGTATGTGTGTATCTCTATTCTTAGTATTTGATTCCTTTCATGAGATCTAACCAAATTTGTGCTTCTATTTCATACACTCACTTATGCTTTCTTGAGAGAATTAAACCATAGGTTCTGAGTGATTGAGTGTTACCTGTGAGAATTAGAGTCGAAGCATGTTCTCTATTCAAGGTTTGAGTGTTCTTCCTTTGAAGCCGTGTGCCTTTGAGCTATAGCTTCCACTTGTACACACTGATTGATCACCTATTTTGGCAACTCTATGGTGTTGGAGGTATGACTAAAGTTTTCTTTCATTTTCATTAGTTGATTTCAAAGTTTGTTTTTCTAACCACTTTGTTTTGTAGAGTTAGTAAAGCGTTTATGGGTATCGTTTATGTTAAACCCTTAGGAGACACAACTCCTCCTACTAGGGATGCCTAGAGGTTTAAAGGCTTGTTGCATATGCTCAATGCAATCGAGTTACCTGCGGAAGTGGTCTACTTAACTTCTTGTTTTTGTTTTGTTTTGTTTTGCTCGAGGACTAGCAAAATCTAGGTCTGGGGGTATTTGTTCGGTGCACAATTGTATATCATTTTGTACCCTTCTAGCTTATGATTTCGTTATGTTTTTGAGTTAACCTTGTGCTTTTAACCTCTTTTCTGTTTGTCATTCAGTTCATTGAGCTCTAGGTATCACTTGAGGCTTTTGAAGTAAAATGGTGAAAACAATATGTAAAAACTGAAGACTGAGTTACAAATTCATTTCGGACATATCGTTTTCATCTGTGCTTGGATTGGGCCAATTCACGTGTGCTTGGAAAGAAGACATTCTGAACTTAAAGATAGACAGCTCAAAGTCGACATTTGATTGATCCAAGCCCAATCCGTGAGCCCATCAAAATACACATCATGCTGACTTGCAGATGAGCTCATTGCTTGCTTGGTCATGCCTGACATGAGGATGAGCTATTGGTTTCCTGGATGGAAGCTTGGTCATGCTGACATGATGATGAGCTATGGCTGCTGGTGGGATTAGTTGGTGAAGTGCAGCAACCACATTCTGATTTTCAATTGCAAGTGTGTTAGGTGATTGCCATAATTAATTCTGATTTCTTACTTCCCTCTCCCTATAAATACAACTTCCATTCCACATTCAAGGTGTGCAAGCCTGGGATTCACAACCCCACAAAACCCTCTCCATCCATCCTTAAACACTCCCATACACTCTAGGTGCAAGTCTGGGATTCACAACCCCACAATTCAGCCATCCTTCACTCCATCCCCCCTCAAACACTTCCATCATTTTCCCAAACACATTCAGAAATTATCCTCAAATACTCTCACAATCCCAAACACTCCAGCAATCAACTCAACACTCCAAACTGCCTCAAATCACAAAAACAGCTCCAGCAAACCTTCCTTCCATTTCCCTACGAATTTCCTCTTTCTCTACCATCACAACTCACCCAAACTCATCCCAAATCACCTCCATATCCTTCATACATCCTTCTAGACGTGAGAAAGCTCTTGGAGAAGCATTAGACGTGGAGAAGCACTTGGAGAAGCCTTGGACACCACAAGAACTTCAGAAATGGGGTTTTTCTACTCTTATTGCATTCATTATGTTTTCTCATTTATGTCTTAATTTCTTTATCATTATGAGCAGCTAAATCCATAGCTAGGGTTTCAATGTAACCTGACAAGACAATTTCATGTTTCAAGTTAATGTTACCCTTTGTTGATTACTTCTAATTTTCTGGTCTCATTCACTTGTTCTTAGTTGAATCTTTATGCATGTTTAAATAACTGGCCATTATGAACACATGCATGTTGGTTATCTAGTTCAAGTTTACATAAACACCATATGACTCTTGAACCGATTAGTGAATGAGTGGGTAATGCATTTAGGACAAACACCATGTTTAAATGTTTACTTGGTTCCTTTGTGTTCTTCTTAAGCTTAATGGATTCAGATTCATAGCCTAGACTAAACACCATAGCTAAGTTGTGTTTTCTGAGTACTTGATTAAAACCAAACACCATATGGATAATCATACATAAGAAAGAACGAACTCCAGAAATTGTAATCAACTTGGGTGATTGTTAACTTGTAGCTTGAAATTGGATTGTCATGGTGAAGTTGAACCCCTAGTGCTTGTCTCCTTTGTATCTAAATTTTCTAAACAACTACTCGCTGGTAACTTGCTATTTTGCATTCCCTTTTAGTAGTTTTCAGTCACTTGTTGTTTTGCATTTCCTTTGTGTAGTTTTCATTCCAACAAACTCAACAAAACTTCATTTAAATTCTGTTTAGTCTTAGAATTACTTGTGAGTCTAAGTAGTAGTAATAAGTATTTTTCATCCAAGTCTCTGTGGAACGACCTCGTGCTTGCATTCCTATACTATAATTGGTTCGTGCACTTGCGAGAAATAGATAGAGTAAAATCTGTCCAACAAGTGCATCAACCATTTCAGATTTTATAATTCAAGTGTTGTATGCATTAGCCTTATTGAATTCAGATTTTCACTTCCCCTAGGCCTATAAATAGGGAAGTTCTCTAGGCTTGTAAACACACCCCAAGGGGGGAGCTCTCAAGCTCTTCTCTAGAGCTCCCTTCCCTTCTCTCCCTTAAATTCTCTTAGTTTCCCTTTGTAGTTCTCAATTGTTGTAATAAGATCATTCTACTCAATTTTCTTTTTATTAAATCTCAAGCACTTCTCTATTCTCTTCCAAACACTCTCCAAACCCTAAACACATGTCTCTTCCCTTCTAAATTCCCCATGTTCTCCAAACCCTTTCTCTTCCAAGATTCTCAAAGTTCCCAAACACTTCTTCCATTCCTTCATCAAATTCTCAAACACTTTTCAAACACTTTCTTCTCCCTTCTCAAAGCTCTCAAAACACATGCTCTTCCAAAATCCACAAAGTTCTCAAACACCACTTTCCTTTCTTCTCCAAAAGTTTCCATATTCTCAAACACTTCCCAAACACTCCTCCCTTCTCTTTCTCAAACACATCTCTCCTCTCTTCCAAATTCCCAATGTTCTCAAACCTTCTCTTCCAAAATCCTCCAAGTTTCCAAACACTTTCTTCATCAAATTCTCCAAACACTTTCTCAAACAATTGTCTACTTCTACTTTCTTCTCCAAAAGCCTCCATGTCCTTAAACACTTTTCCCAAACACTTCCTTTCTTCCTCAAAGTTCTTCTAGTTCACTTAATGTTTTCTTAGTTGTAATTTATTTTTCTTACAATGTACATTCTTTCTTCTTGTTTTGTTTCTTTTTTTTTTCATTTTTGTTTTGTGTAGGAAAATTGAATTGGATCATTCAATCACCAATCCCTGTGGAATCGACCTCACACTTACATACGCTAAACTACCAACGGTTCGTGCACTTGCGAGTATCACAAGTTGAGGATGCAACTGAATCCATTTTGGTGAAGCTGTATCTACACAACAATAATGATGGAGGAAGTAGTGCTTGGATCAGGAGGTAATGAAGAAGGAAGACAATATAGCCCATTTACTATCGAGGCTGATTTTACTCATGTCACCCAAGATGAGGATCATGGATGCAGAGAAGCTGGACCAGGCATTGGCGCAATTGGGAAGCAATACTCAAGGAAAAAAGCCAACCAATCAATCCATCTGAAGATGACATGGAGATCAGTTTTGGATCTATGAGCATAGGAACTAGACCTAGTACTAACTCAAATGAATCTTATGATGGCTATGGTTATGTCATGTCTGATTATAGTGGAACTAGTTATGGAGCTCAAGATGATGAAACAGACTATGGACCTACTAGTTGGGTTAATCCTAACTGTCCCATATATGGGAGGACAGTAGGGAGCTCAAGAGAGACATATGTGCACCATGTTCAAACATGGCTTACAAACTGCTTGGGTTACATGACTTGGTATGACTATTGTATGAATCTAGATGGTTGTTCCTCATTGTTTGAACCTCATAGGAGCTCTTCATTTATGTAGTTGGACACTTATCTAAATTCTAATATAATGTTTAAACAAACTATAGATTTATACATGGTTTATTCATTCTAATAAATATTTTATTTTCAAACTTTTCATTAACGCGCATTACATACCACTTATATATATATATATATATATCTTATTATTAGTAAATTTTCAGTTTTATTTGTTCAAAACATTCATTGATAATGTACATAACATCTATGAAAGTTTTAGACCACAATTATGTGTTTCAATGCCTATATCTGTCATTTTTGTTGATTTTTTCCCGATACTTAAAACGATAACGATATATCCCCCAAAATATCTATAAATTGAAGGCCCGATATTATCTGCACGGCCGATATTTTAATCCTTGCTTCACAGGTCGTTTTGGGTTTGGGTTCACCTAATGCGTCCGCTTCGAGTACACCATCCCGACCTCAGCAAGTCCCTTGTGCCCCCACTCCTGCTAGCTCATTGGGAGAGAACGACCTCACGTCCATGACTGACGAACAAATGTGGGGTTATCAATCACAGTGCTTAAACGCGGTACGTTTGGGATTTGTGCTTGTGTTGTCCAATTGCCATGTCCTATCATAGTCCCCTGTTTAATGCCCCACTTTTTATTTCTCGCAGATGGTTGGAATTCGCCACGCGCAAATGGCGAGGTTTCAAGCTATGAGCCGCGAGATATGCGAAAAAACGGCGACCCTCGAACTTAGCGAGAAGCGCATCAAGGAATGTGAGAGTGAGCTCGAGCAACAACGGGGCGAACTGCAAACTCTGAAAAGTGGATAAAGCACGGTCCTGATGGAGGTTGACCGCCTTAAGCAAGAACTGGTGGATGCCGCACGCAATAGGGACGAGGAGTATTAAGCCAACACCAAGCAGATCGAGGGTTGAGGTGGACAGGCAATTCATATATGGTTGGGTTCAAGGTCAACAGCTCCCTGAGCACCAGTTTGTGGCGGGCCCAGATGACTATGATGATGAGTTGGAATTTGATCCCGCTGGCTACGAACTATTTCAGGGTATGCACCTTGCAGACCGTCCTTCGGCGGATTACATCCCCCATCGCAGGACCCCACCAGCAGCCTTTCATGGACCAACCCCTTCTGGGTCGGTTGGGACCGTTGTCCCGAGCGCTAATGTTGCGTTGTCTATTGCCAGGATCCTGAGCATGTCCTTGGATTTACAGGCTTCACCTCGCCTGCTAGATTTTCTACTTATGCTGGGCCTACCTCGGAGGTCGTTCCTGACCCATTTGATGACACGCCCTAGATTGCCTTGTTTCGTTCACTACCTATTGTATTCTCTTTTTTCTTCTGTCCTTTGTTTTGATGTACTCAATTATCTTGGGCCTGTTTCGGTTCATTTTTACACATGATTTTTCATGTTATTCACAAACTATTTTGAGTTAGTTCTTGACATTTTATAGCTTTTTACTTCCTTTTTGTGTTTTCTTAGATTTTACCTTGGTTGGGATGAAAATGAGCTAAAAGTGCATTATTAGTTATAAATTCTGTTTTTGTTCATTTTCGTAGGCCAACTTCTTGGCCCGGGATCAGCATGCTCCGGTGCTTGGATGAGGTCATGATCTTCATGAGACTTGTTCCAATGGATGTTAACTACAACATATCCAAATTTGAGCTCCATTGGACAAGTATTGCCTATCCAACCAATCCAGCATGTTACCACAGCTCTGGAAATCCGGATTTGGCCAGCTTTTACCTCCTTTGTGTCATCTTAATTTCTTGTTACCATAACTCTTGGTAACAAGGAATTACCTTTGTAAATGAGATATTTTCTGAAGCTTTTGGCATCTTTGGGAAGTCAAAGCTTCATCATGGCAAGGGGACAATGGGCAAAGGCTTTAGAGGAAAGAATGAGTTTTATATTAAAAGTGTGAGCTGGAAATGATGGGCAAAGGAGCAAAGGGAGTTCCCGACCGGCCATACTGTTCATTTTCACTGTTCACGGTACCTGTTCACATGTGATAAATAGCTGATAAAATGGTGATAGAAAATGCTGTTTGTGTTTTTCTTTAGTTTTCTTGTGTTGTTTCATTTCTTTTACACTTCTTTACTCATTTTAGTTTCCATTTTGCATTTGTGCATTTGTGGTGTGTCAAATAAGTGTTCTTTACGTACTCAAATTAGAACTTATAGGAAGCCGACAAGTTCTTCGTGGGATCGAACCCCGTACTTACATAATCTATACTTCTTTAGATTCGTGCACTTGCGGGTATTTTTAATTGGTTGTTTGCACATTAATTTGTGTCCTTTTAGGAATGCAACAGGGCCACGTCCCTAGAATTCCAGACTTGCTATGAATTATCCACTTGATTTGAATTTTAATCCTAACGTAAGTACCTGAGGCTTAGCGTGACGGTTTTTCAAACATGGCCAAGATCCTCCCAGGGTGTATCATCATTTTCAAATTCAAAAAGCAAGGGATTGGATATCCTGCGTCTCTTTATCAGGCGTCCCTTACGTCTCTGGGTAAGCCTCTATATAAAGGGTGATTTGGTTTTCAGGTGAACATACCTATCCCATTCATGGCTCATAGACGCAAGCTAAAGCTCCACTTCCGTCTTTGCGCAGATGTTCCAAAGAAGGGAGACTCTCCAAGGAGGAGGACTTCATCTCTGTCAAGGAGGGAATCCCCTAAGTGAGATTCCAAGAGCCCTAATGGAATCATTGAGATATGCTCTCGGGATTCCTCTGCCGACTCCCAAGTGGATGTTTCAGATTACTTGGCGGTTCCCGACTCGTTCCGCGGGTCTAGGTCCCGATCCATTTATACCAGAGGTGGAGGAAAGGCTACTATGAGAAAGAGCACCCCAAGGGCGTGGGATGAAGCTGGTCCGTCTCGTGTTCCTCGTTGCTCCTGTCCACTTCGACCATAACATTCTGCTGATGGAACGTGACTTACTCAAGGAGGATCTGGCATGTGTCAGTGCCCAAGTGACTTGCCTCCGAAGTGATCTTGCTGATGCAGATCGCGCCGTGTTCGCCGCTCATTCTGACGGCATACGCGACGAATAGTTTACCCTTACTTTCACATCAAAGCAAAAATGGTTTACCCTTACGTGGATTGGGATCGTCTCCCCTTGCCTTCAAACTAGCCCATGCTACTTATGGGTTCGTGCACTGTAGACTCAGTAGTTTTATGTACTTTCCAGCTTTGAATAATTCGGAGGCCTTCCTCATATGAATGTTTCATGTTTTTCCCTTTTATGGTTATGTCCCTAAAAGCCTAATGCTATTGTTATGCTTAATCATGCGGTCTTCGACCTTGTCACATGCATACTCTCATTTATGTTGCTTGATCTCTAACCATCACTACTACAAAAATCGCAATAGACGACGGTAATCCACCGTCGTGTTTCGTGTTTTTCAACCGTCGTAAAATCGACCGACATCTTTTGATGCATAAAACCACGACGGTAAATTTCCGCCATCTATTATATGTAAAGACGACGGGTTTTAGTAAAACCGTCGTTGTTCTTATGTAAAAACAATAGTTTTTTGTTAAAAATCGTCGTTATTTATGGGAAAAGACGACGGTTTATTAAAAAACCGTCGTTATTTATGGGTAAAGACGACGGTTTATAAAAAACCGTCATCATTCATGGGTAAAGATGACAGTATCTTGTTAAAACCGTCGTCATTTAAATGTAAAGACGTCGGTATTTCGTTAAAAACCGTCATCACTTATTTGTAAAGACGTCGATATTTTGTTAAAAATCGCCATTAATTGTATATAAAGAAGACGACATAGTGTTAAAAAAGTAATTGATTATATGTACAAACGACGGTTTTTCCAATAAAACCATCGTTTTATTGTCTTTAAATTTGTCGTCTAATAAATTCCCAAGCTATTACATTTTTGTTTTTTGTTTCCTATGATTCTATATAACGATTTTAATCAGAAAACCAATTATAATGCTTTATTAACGAATATATACACTCAAAAATGATTTCTTTCATAAAACTTGAAGACTCAATATATTACATAGTCAACCAATCTTTATTCTATTGCGTACATACTTCCTACCTATAATTTGAAATAATAGAGCTCACAAATTCTACTAATTTGATCTTAACTTCATCAATTTGTTCTTGGGTTGACTTAGCTCTGCCTTCTTGCACATTTTCCAAGTTGGTGGTGTCGGAAGGACCTGTAATCTGTTGAATCAACTTAGAAATTTGCCTCTCATACTTCCTGAAATCCTAACAAAAAGAAAAGGCACGGCGTGACAAACTAACATAAAGGAAGAAAAAAAACATGTTGAAAAGTGGATTAGAATAACATGACTTATCCAAACATAACAATAATCACAATGACAAGAAAAGATCATGATAGTAATCATCAGTAATAATAAGAAATAATATAAAGTAACAAAATCAACAGGCAAACGATACATTACAGAACAAAGGAGAGAATCAATGGAAGCATGCATTCTAATATTGAGTTCCAGAATCAGATATTCAAACGACATATATTAAATTAATCAATTCTATTAGATATCATGAAGTTGTAGACAAATAGAAAAAACAGAAGCATTGTTTCACAAAACCAATAGAATAAAGCCTTCAAGGCTTAATGTTTGGGTGCCAGCAGACCTCAATGGAGCGTAATTTCAGTGCTGGTTTTCATCATCAGACTGTTTAAGCTTTTGTAGTCTCCCCTGCTCTAGATTCAGAGCACTTTCTGCTGCCTTGAGTATGTTACCTGCCATTAAATTGCCCAGTTCATGTATCAGATGGTGGAAAACTTTTGGAAAGAAACAATTGAAAGGCCCATGAAAAGAAAGAGGTGCAAGAAAGTTCTTTTATTTCCCATTTATAGGAGAAATACCTGCCTGGGAAGTGGGAACCAGTTATGGGGTATCAAAGACAGGATACATGCCTAAAGAGGAATTCAACATGAATTCAAGCAAAGAAAAATTTTGCATCACAAATGAGTAGAAATGGTTAACCACAATTAATTGAGATAGCATAGGTTAGTAGTCGAGCATGTAAGACAAATGCAATGAAAAGTATATACAATGAGCATGTTGGGGTGGAACAACTTACTCAAAGTTCACTGGAACAGCTTTTACTTGAAATGCAAAAAAAACCTTTCGGACACATCAGCAAAGAATATTGAAAGCAGTACCATAAAGAGGCCATTGCATGCACACCATATCTAGAAACTTACCAACAAAACAGTAATTATATAAAAAGGCCAATCAAAAAGATCTCAGCTTCTGCTTTAGCTCGTTCTTGTCTTGTCGAAGTTTTTCCTCTTGCAGAGAATTTTCCTTTCTTTTAGCATCTTCATAAGCTCCATCAATTCTTATTTTTCTTTCTTCTATTTGAGATCTGACTTCATGGTCTCGCTGGACAGCAGCCAAGTGATTATTAAGTGCTTCTGCTCTGCCAGTGATTTAATAATTGTATTATCAATTAGATTAACCGGCAGAGATATTACTGAAACCAAGAAAGAATAAATGAAAGTTGAATTAAGCATTCAGATTTTAAGTTCTCCTTCATATAAAATTTTATATTATGTCCCATAAAAAATATGTTTCCAAACAAAGCTGATCACAAGTAAAGTTATAATCTGGCCAATGGCCAAAAGAAAAAAAGAACAATTTTAGTAACAATATGTAGATAGTGTTGCGTAGATACAGCTGCACCAAAATGAATTCAGCTGCATCCTCAACTTGTGATACTCACAAGTGCACGAGCCGTTCGGTAGTATAGCATATGTAAGTGCGAGGTCGATCCCACGAGGATTGGTGATTGAATGATCCAATTCATTTTCCCTACACAAAACAGAAATGAAAAAGAAAATAAATAAAACAAGAAAAAAAGAAATAACTCAAACAATTAAGTTCCCAAGTCCAATTTAGATTAATGGATTGATTCTAGCTAATGTATGATTAAGCCATGGTGTTTGGTCATAACCTTGTGTTCCTAATTCCCTAATTTGGTCATTTGTTGTGTAACCTAAAATTAAGCATTAGGAACCCATTAAGCATAGAAGAACAATTTAAACAACCAAGCATGTATCTAATCCCTGTTGTCGAATGTCCATACATACTCTTCCTATTCATAGTTCAATTCGAATTAAAGCATGGTGTATACTCTTAATTCAAACCAAGATAGCTAACATGCAAGCCTAAATGGTGATCAATCATTCAAACTAGCATACTAACTTATAAGCATAATGAATAAGAACAAAAACCATAATCTAAACTTGGAAACTAATTAGCTTGAATACTTAAGAAAAGAATTTACATAATGAAAAGTAAAGTGGAACTAAGAAAAACTTAAGGAAAATTTCAGCACAAAAATTTCATTACAACAATTGAAAACTAGAAAATGAAACTAAGAGAATTTGAGGGAGAGAAGGGAAGGGAGCTCTAGAGAAGTGTTTGAGAGCTCCCCCCCTTGGGGTGTTTACAAGCTTAGAGAACTTCCCTATTTATAGGCCTAGGGGAAGTGAAAATCAGAATTCAATAAGACTAATGCATACAACTCTTGAATTATAAAATCTGAAATGGTTGATGCACTTGTATTAGAAAATCTGAAATGGTTGATGCACTTGTATTAGAAAATCTGAAATGGTTGACGCAGTTCACCAATTAATCCCACCAGCAGCCCTAGCTCATCTTCATGTCACCATGACCAAGCTTCCAACCAGAAATAATAGCTCATGCCTAGCTCACCATGACCAAGCATCCAACCAGCACATGCTGAGGTCAGCATGACCAGCAACTTCAAGGGCTTACAACTTGGGCTAGGCTGAATCAAATGAAGACTTTAAGATGTGTATTTTGAAGTTCAGAATGTCATTGATCCAACCACACAAGTATTGGCCCAATCCAAGGTCGGAGGAAGAAGTTAAGGCCGAAACAATTTGCTAACTCATTTTCCGCGCTGATAAAATCCATCCTGAGCATGGCTCTGTGTTTGCTAGGTAACGTACTCCAGATTTATCCAATGAGGCTGAATTTTGGATATGTTATAGTACACACACATTGGAACAACGTTCATGAAGAATGTTGCCTCATCCGAGCTGTGTAGGTTGCTGAAACAAAGCTTGCATTATGACCTACGGAACCGGACTGGCAGGGGGCTGTAGCCAAAATGAGTTTGCCTTTAAGCTCTTCATCCATTCATCCAAATTAGGCCTTAACATGCTTGAATTGCATGAATTATGCTCTCTTGCTCTATTTGCCTACAAAACACACAAAGGGAGACAAATAACTCAGAATTATAGGAAACTAAGCAAAAGAATTAAGTAAATTGGGCATGTATATGTATGAAATTATGAGCTTAACAGATAGACATTTAAAAGACGCTCCCACAGGATTTCAGAACAGAACAGAATCAGAAAGCTTAAAGAGTGATATGAAGACTTGCTTATTATTGTTGTCCTCTAATAACTGATCAAACATAATAAAGCATGGGCTTCTCTACTACCTCTAATAACTGAACTAAACTTATCATCATCCACGATGCAAAGCTGTATATGGAAACATCTACTTATAGAGGTTCCTATCTTGTCTTTGAAAACAAGGTCATCATCCACTAAACTTTGGATCACATCTTTTACAGATTGAGAAATAACACCTTTCTTTGGGCCTGACTTCTCAAGCTCCTTTAGCTAAAATCACCAATAAACATATAAACAAGAAGCTTGAGAAGTACAATATAAGCTGAAAAGAGAGCTGTCACAATGACAAAGAGATTAACCACATTTGAAATTACAGAACTCAATTGAAATCAATTCGAATAGGGTTTGCAAATTAAAATTACAAAAAATTGAATGAATTCATTAAAATTATAGCATTAGGGCGTGATAATACTCACAAGGAAGAAATCTTGAGAGTCGTAAAAGATTTGAAGCATCTTCTCACGCTTCTCATCCACTAGAGAGATGGCGAGCTTGGTAAGCTCGATGAGATGGATGGGGCGAGCTCGGTGACCTAGATAGCGCAAGGGAGATGGCGATCTCGGCGAGTTCCATTACGTGGATGGCACGAGGGGAGATGGTGCTTCAGATATGTAATAGAGATATGAGATTGGAGGCGGAGCTCGGAGACGACGACAACCAAGGGGCTAAAGATGGGTCGCAAACAGTGACCTGTGTCGGCGAGCTCGGTGACGACCACAGAGAACAAATGGGAGGGAGATTCAGAGAGTTGAGGGTTTCGATTTTCAGAAGGAGGGAGATTCAGAGAGTTTAGGGTTTCGATTTTCAGAAGGAGGGATAGAGAGGGATGCTCCATTTTCAAAAGGGGGGCGAATTCTGAAATGTTTTGGTCGAGGGTGAATAACTTAAGTGTCCTTTTGTTTTAGCGTGTTTTCAAAGGACGACGTTTGTCAATTCCACACCGTAGTGTTTTTAAAATCAACTGCTTTTAGTGGTGTACTAGATTACATACCACGACTGTTTAAAAAAAAAACCGTCGTTTTTTGAAATATAATGACGGTTTTTAGATTAACTGCGTCTAGCTTGTGTCGTTGTTTAACAATTTTGTAGTAGTGCATGTCACGGTCCCGATCATGTTGTAATCTTTATGAGCGATTTCCAATCGCTTCTTTATACGTGATTTCCATTCGCCTCTTTATGAGAAATTTCCAATCGCTTCTTTATGCGCGATTTCCAATCGCTTCTTCATGAAAGCAACAAAGAAATGAAAACTATAAAATCAAATGAAATACTTCCTCAGATGAAATGCATTCCAAGGGCGTGGTACGTATTGACCGCTCTCGATATGCCTTAGCATATAGGCCCCTTTTCCATAAGCCTCTGTTACCTCGTACGGTCCTTCCCATGTCCGTCCAAATTTCCCTGCGTTTGGGTCCTTGGTGTTCTCCATGACCTTTCTTAGTACCCATTCGCCTACCTTGAATTTCCTCTGCCGTACTTGTGTATTGAAGTAATTGGCTGCCTGGTTCTGGTAGTTCACAAGTTGTAACGCTGCAATTTCTCGATGTTCTTCAAGCATGTCAAGGTTGTGAGCTAGCTGTTGCTCATTATCATTGCTCTTTACCACCAATGTCCTGACTGTGGGTAGTCTAATTTCTGGGGGATGACGACTTCGGTTCCATAAGCCAAGGAAAAAGGGCTTTCACCGGTTGGTTTCCGTTTGATAGTACGGTATGCCCATAATACCTTTGCGTTGTTCAAGCCTTCTCTTCAATCAATCAAATATCGTACTATTAGTTTTCTCAACATGCCCGTTTCCCTAGAGGATAACTTCGGGACGAGAACTGCTGAATGATCCCTTTTCCTCGCAGTAACTTCTGAATTTACGGTATCAAACTGGGTCCCGTTGTCCGTCACTATGGCCCTTGGTATCCCAAAGCGACAAATCATATTCCGCCATATGAATCTTACCACATCTATTTGGGTGACTGTTTTGTAAGCCTTGGCTTCCACCCACTTGGTGAAGTAGTCAGTGGCCAAAAGGACTAACTTCTTGCCCCCCACAGCGGTGGGAAGTGGTCTCACGATGTCCCTCCCCCATCGGGCGAATGGCCAAGGCCCTACAACAAGGTTAAGTTCCTCGGCTGGTTGTTTGATAAGGGGCGCATGCCTTTGATATTTTTCGCATTTCCGTGAAAATTGTTCTGCATCGCGGGCCATGGAAGGCCAAAAATATCCTTGGGTCAACGCTTTGTGGGCTAAGCTCCTCCCACCCGTGTGGTTCCCACATGTCCCTTGGTGAGTTTCTTTTAGCACCCATTCGGCTTCACGTGGATCGAGGCACCTGAGATACGGCCTTGAAAAAGACTTACGAAAAAGTGTATCATCTATAATGGCATACCTTGTGACCTTTATTCGTAATTTCCTTGCCTCGATTTCGAGTCATTGGGTTGGGTTCCCTTCATGAGATAGTTCTTGATTGGAGTTATCCACGTTTCTTCTTCGGCATCAATCTGCATAATTCCAGGATCAATTGGTATACTGGGACTCTTTGAGTCCCACTGGGCGACCCTCATGTCTTCCATCGATGTTTATGCGGCGTGGGCCAAGCGATCTGCCTAACGTTCATTTCTCTCGGTATCCGTTCAAACTCCCGTTTTCTTCGAACCTCTGCCTAAATCCTTTACCAATCGTTGATATGTCCCCATTCGTTCATCCTTAGTCGCATACTCCTCAGTTGTCTGGCAGACTATGAGGCGAGAGTCGCTATGGACAATGTTGGCTTCGCAAATCTCACGGCCTGGAGCTCCGGGCCGAGGGGATATGCGTCAACATGTGACGTCCTTCTTTTGGATGCGGTGCGGTTGTGCGCGGGCGTGCCAGGAAGGTTTCACTGTGCGTCGAGAGAGTGATGTGTTTGGATAAAATGGTTAAGTGGTGCGCCTGTTTGAGTTTGACTTCTAATCAAACGATTGTGGTCGAGAGAGGAACTGATCTCGGCCGTCAGGTTCACGACTTGAGCTACAAGGCCGTTTAGTGGTGGTGTTGATGGTGGGTTTTGGGCGATGCTCTTGCGCGTTGCTCCGAGAACGACGGTCGTATGATATATGGGGTGGATGAGAGAGTAACAGAGATGGTGCTCCGGTGCCTTGAAAGTCAAGGGTCGTATAATATATTGATGAATGGAATTTCCTTACAATCTATCACTACTCCTAGGAAAGCAAGTAAAGGTATTGAAAGTGCATTACAAGAAGATAAATGACAGGAAAATATAATTTGCTCCGTGGGAGGCTTTTGGTTTGGTGTTTGAACCCTTTGAATGTTGTTCGAGCTTGGTTTTTATAGGAAGAGCTCTGGAGGAGTAATCGAGGCTGAAAATCTGCATGGTGGAGCCTGATCAAAGCAAGTGGGTAGTCAAATCGGCATTTGGGATCGAGAAGCATGGTGGTGTGACCCCATAAATCCCGGTAAATCTCGGCCGCCCCTGATCGTGGGTTCTGCACCTTGGCCGTGGAGACGCATTTAATGCTCTGATAGCTGTTGACCTAATCTCTCAAGCTGTAAGAATATTTGTGAGAATGTTTGCTCCTAATCACTCTGATTTCCATCACCAAACCCTGACTTCAGTCACTTCCTTTCTTCCCTCGTGCATTAAATGCCTTTTCGCGGTTAGTGGATTTGCTATAATAGTTAGAGGCGTTACTTCATTAAATGAAGTGTGGGACCTTGTTGTCACGTGGCGATTTAACCTTAATATCTTCGGCTTCGCAACTTTTCCTTTGTTTTTAGGAAGGCCAATGCCTAACGAACCGCCATGTTTCGGTTTATGGGCTGGTGCAAGGGCCGAGAGGAAGTCCCTTCCCTCAGTTTACGACCGTGATTTATTAGGCACAAACAGACAACTAAGCATTCCACTTTCAACGTCCTAGCTAGTTGGAGTCCTAACACTAGGGCTTCGTATTCCGCCACGTTGTTTGAGGTGGGGAAGTCTAATCGGACGGAGTACTCCAAGTCCACTCCTTCAGGCAACGAGAGGACGATTCCTACTTCGGCTCCTGCCTGATTAGATGATCCGTCTACATACAATTCCCATTAGGCCTCGTCCGGGTTTGGTGCCTCCTTGGCCTCATCATGGTTTTCCTGCTGTTTGTTAGATGGATAGCATTCCACTAGGAAATCGACAATTACCTGGCCCTTCTGGGCTATCCGAGGTTGATATCTAATGTCGAATGCTCCGAGCTCGATGGCCCACTTTGTAACTCTTACTGAGAGGTTTGGCTTGGACATGACCACCCTGATTGGTTGGGTCGTCAATACGATAATCGTGTGCGCCTCGAAGTATTGTCGAAGTTTCCGCTTGGCCGTCACTAAAGCTAACACGAGTTTCTTAGCCGGTGGATATCTCTTCTAGGCCTCAATTAAGCTCTTGCTCACGTAAAATATGGGTTGCTGGATTGAATTTTCCTCCCTTAGCAGTACAGCACTTACAACAATCTTAGTGACAGCCATATATAGGTATAAAGGTTCTGGCCCCCATACGCTTCCATCCTTGTTTCGAATTGCCTGCCTGGAAGAATGGCTTACAACTATTTGACGATCTTGAAATGAATCGGCTGAGAGCCGCTATTCACCCAGTCAGAACCTGTACATCTCTAGGTGTTCTTGGATCAGGCATATTCGCAGCGCCTCCACCTTCGATGGGTTGGGCTCGATGCCTCGTTTGTTCACTATTTTCCCCAAGAACTGCCCTAACGAAACACCGAATGCACACTTCTTCGGGTTTAGCCGCATGCGGTATCTTCTCAGTATATTGAAGACTTCTTCCAGGTGCCTGACATGTTGGGATTTTCCCTGGCTCTTGACGACCATGTCATCGATGTAAACCTCCATCGTTTTGCCGATCTGGCTTTTGAACATCTTGTTCACTAATCTTTGATATGTCAACCCTGCGTTCTGCAACCCAAATGGCATCACTGTGTAACAATACAAGCCTCGCTCGGTGATGAATGCCATCTTTTCCTGGTCCTCAATTGCCATTGGGATTTGATTATATCCTCAATAAGCGTCCAGGAATGAGAGAAGTTCATACCCGGCGGTAGCATTTACCATTTGATCGATCTTTGGTATTGGATAACAGTCTTTCGGGCACGCTTTATTCATGTTGATGTAGTCTACGCACACGCGCCATCTCCCATCCTTTTTACTCACTACCACCACATTCGAGACCCAGGTCGGGCACCACACTTCTCGAATGAATCCTGCCTCGAGCAATCGGTCCACTTCATCGCTAATAATTTGGTTCCGCTGAGGTGCGAACCTCCTCCCTGCTTCTGCTGGTAAGGGGGGTGGTTTGGGTCAACGTTCGCTGATGACACGCGATCTCCTGATTGATTCCCGGCATGTCTACATGTGACCACGCGAACACGTCCTTATTCTCTCTTAATAACTTCATTAGTTGTTCTACTTCATCTTCAGATAGGAGGGAGCCCACCAACACTTTTCTATCAGGACAAGAAGGATCCAGAACTTCTTCATTGAGTGGTTCAATCATCGTAAGCTTTGAGTTATCCTCCTCCTCTTCTTTTGGCGAGTCCTCCGTTAATTGCTATAAATCCTCGCTATGCTGCGAAGTCACAGCCTTAGGATTAGTTGTTATGTTGTAGGATCTTCTGGCCTCCACTTGATCCCCCTTGATATCAACTGTGGTTCTCCCATCCTCGGATATGCACCTCATCACTTGGAAACGTGTCGATGCTTCTCCATCCATTCGATAAATCCAATTCCTTCCCATTATAGCATTATACGTGCTCGGCGCGTCCACAACTACGAAAGTAACGAATAGGGTCTTACCAGCGGCAATGACCGGAGAGTCACGTCTCCGATTGGTTGCTCTTTCGTCCCTTCAAATAAGTAGATCGGTGTTGGGTTTGGTTGAATCTCTTTTTCATCCAACTTTATTCTCTTGAAGGTGCTCCAGAATAACACATCTGCGCTACTTCCCCCGTCAATCATCACTCTTTTTACCATCGAATTGGCAACGCGGAGGGTCACCACTAGTGCGTCGTTGTGAGGGAACTCAATTCCTTCCATGTCTTTCTGCGTGAATGAGATGACTCTAATCTTTTCCAGGGCTTTGGTAGATTTAGAGGCAGACGCAATCCCGTTATGCGTCTCACCTTTTCAGCTTGTCTTTTTTTTGAACCGAGATCGAGCCTCTTGTCCTTCCACGGGATTCGATCGACCATGGATGGTGTTGATCTCCAGCAGTTCTTCATTTGCAATATTTCCGGTCATTGTTTTTGACCCACCCTCTTCACTTGCCCTGTTCTCAGGTTTAGCGCGGTATTGGGATAACATTCCGTTTCTCAGCATTGCCTCCACTTGATACCTGAGACTTCGGCACTCATCAGGAGTGTGTCCAAAGTCATTATGTTGGGTGCACATTTTGTTCCTGTCGCGCTTTTTCTGGGGATTCACGGATCGCAAGTGGTGTTCTAAATATACCTTTGCCCTTGTTCTCGTGAAAAAGTTTGGCTAAACTCACCGTGAGCCTGGTGAAGGGTCGGCTCTGCTTAGGTCCATTGCTAAATTCTTGTCTTGAGGAATATCGCTTTGTCTCCGCCTTTTGCTCCGGTGGAGGCTTTGGGGTTGCAATGGTGGAAGTGGTGCATTTTGACTGGGTGAGCTCTTCTTCTTCTAGTCTGATGATTCCATCCACCCGGCCCATCACTTCCCTCATATCCACTGGTGGGGTCTTCACTAAAGACCTAAGCGTTTTTGTTCCAGGTATGACCCCCTCACGAAACGTCAGCGAAGCAGGATGAGAATCACATTCCTCAAGAGTAGACATTTCCTCCGTAAAACGACTCAAGTAGTCTTTAAGGCTTTCTCCGGTACTTTGGTTCGTGCTGAATAGGAGATCATGACGTCCTTTCTTTTTTTTGATTGCAAATGTACTGAGATATGAACATTTCATAGAGTTGGGTGAAACCGCCAATAGACCTTGGTTTCAGCTCTGCCCAAAACCAAATCAGGGTCGATCCCGACAAGCTTGAGAGGAACAACTTACATAACAAGGCCTCGTCATCTCCTTCGAGCACCATTTGTTGTTCGAAATGATAGATGTGTTCAATGGGATTAGTCGTGCCCTCGAACAGCTTAAACTTGGGTTGGGTGAACTTAACTGGCTTCTTGGCTCTCAGGATGTCTTCCGTGAATGGCGATTTGCAGATTCCTTTCGCCGCCTCCAGAGCTAATTCAGCGGGTGTTTGTGGCTTGTACCCCTGTCTTGCTCTTCTACCGTGGCCCTGTCACGGACGCTCGAGTGTGTGCTGCTGGAGGAGTTTCCCTCAGAGATTTCATGTCTCTACTTCCTCTTTCCCTCTTTTGAGCCCTCATGGCAAGCAGTGTTCTGCACCTTCTCCAGAGCTTTCTCCGCTATCTTTCTTGTCTCGCGCAATTCTTTCATGATTTCCCTCAACTGGATAACAGCAAGGCTTGGTTCCTTGGGCGTTGGACCTTGTGCTTCTGGGACGACGCCAACTGTTCAGAGCAGGATTTCTTTCAAGAAGAAATACCTCCAGGGTTCTTGACTGAAGTCTGCATGCTTTCTTGGTTGAAAGAGAACTTTGGATTACGTTCCCGAAATCAAACGATGGAAAGGGGGTGAGTACCTACAAAAGTCACTCCGACGCTCAAGTCAGTGTTTGTGCAACGTACTCTTAGTGTTGAGTTCAATTTCTCGTACCTTTGCTGGAGGTCTAGCTTGGTTTTTATAGCACTCCGAGGTCGTGGGTTTAGCCCCACTTCCCTAGCTTTGCGCATCTCATCCTCCACTTCATGGTAATGGGATCGGATGAGCGATTTGTGTCTCCCTTGTTCCACACTCCTCTAGTGGGAGGGAAGTTTGATCATCCCACATCTTTTAGTTGTGGCATATGGGTTAGGCCATGATACGTTAGATTTGGTCCCCACAGTCCTCAAGTGTTGGTTCTCATTGAAGGGGAAATAGATGTGTTTGGGCCTAATAAATCACGGCCATGAACTGGCCGAAGGCGCCCTTTGTCTCGGCCCTGGCACTTCTCAGGAAGCCAAGACGCAGCGTTTTGCTAAGGTATTAGCTTTCCTGAAAACAAAAAGGAAAATGCCAAGGCATGATTATCTCGGCCTCGATTATAGGCCGAGACCGAGGCCGAGCACAATCGCGGCCAAAAGCTTTAAAGTCAAATCATCAAGTGATAGCAGGGGCCCTTGCTGCATTTAATGAAGTAGTGCCTGTTTAATGAAGCAAACCCACTGGCAACGAATAAGCATTTAATGCATGAGGGAAGGTGGGAAGTGACTGAAGTCAGGTTTTTGCGACATAAGGCAGAGTGATTAGACGTGGATATTCTCACAAGAATTCTTGCAGCTTGAGAGATTAGGTGACTAACTATCAGAGCAATAAATGCGTCTCCACGGCCAGGAGCTGAGAACCCACGATCAGGAGCGGCGTCCTAGATTCACCAGGATTTTAGGGGGCACAACACCATACTTCACGATCCCAAATGTCGATTGGACTACCCACTTGTGCTAATCAGGCTCCACCATGCAGATTTTCAGCCTCGATTACTCCTCCAAGAACCCTTCCTATAAATACAAGGCTCAAACTACATTCAAAGGGTTCAAACACCAAACAAAAGCCTCCCACGGAGCAACTTATATTTTCTGTAATGCACTTTCAATATTTTACTTGCTTTCCTAGGAGTAGTGTTAGTTTGTAAGGAAAATCCATTCATCAATATATCATACGACCCTTGATTTTCAAGGCGCCGGAGCACCATCCTTGTTATTCGCTCACTCACCCTATATATCATATGACCGTCGCTCCCTAAGCAGCTCGTCGGAGCACCGCCCAACACCCACCAACACCACCACTCAACGGCCTTGTAGTTCAAGCCGTGAACCTAAAACCTGAGACCAGTTCCTCTCTCGGCTACAATCGTTTGATTAGAAGACGAGCTCAAACAGGCGCACCATTTAAACACTCTCACACACTCCAAACATATTGACGCACGGAGACCGTGCTGGCACGCCCGCGCACAACCGCACCGCACCCAAAAGCAGGAAACCGCGTGTCAACGCACATCCCTCGGCCCGGGAACTCCAGGCCGTGAGATTTGCGCGGAGACAAGATGACCTTGAAACTATGTTTAAAGAAGAACACCTTGAAATTAATAGGTTAACGAATGAAAGGAAATTCACTCAAACTGCTAAGACAAAAAATTACTACCCTAGACCCACGCCAATAGACTTACAGTTTGAGGAAGATAGAATGTGGAGTTCCACTCAGGATGACGGATGCTCCATAGTTGAATGGAATATTGATGGTCTGAGAAATATCAGATCATTAATGCAATGAAACATAGTAGAAACAGATGCTTCAGAAAATTGGGTACGGAGGAATCCTGAAACGAAAGGTTAATAATTTAGAACAATTGGTTAGATTCACTTTTGGAGTTTGGAAACCAACTCAAAAGAATTATTCTACTATTAAGAAAGAAATGCTAGCCATTGTCCATGTTGTGTCTGAATTTGAAAGTGATCTTTTAAATAAAAAATTCTTGATAAGAGTGGATTGCAAAGCTGAAAGACATTTTGTTCAAAGATGTAAAAAATTTAGCATCAAAACAAATTTTTGCAAGATGGCAAGGAATACTTTCTGCTTTCGATTTTGATATTGAATTTATTAAAGGTGAGACTAACGCACTCCTTGATTTCTTAACTCGGGAATTCTTGCAGGGTGCGAACCAGAAGTTCCGGACAAATGACTCCCACTAAGAGCCCTTCAGCTCTTACTAGGTCATCCCCGCCTGATCCAAAGCCATTGATGACTTCTTCTCCATATAATAAGGGTAAGGAGAAGCAGATTGCTGAGAATCCATTCCGTGAATATATGAATATGTCTGGAGCAATCATTGAAATGAATGATCTGGACAAACACCCAAATTTTCTAGCTGAAAAATATTTAAGGGATAATCTTCCTCCCTCAAATAAGCCCCGTCTATTCCATGAAACTCTTCTAATTGAAACTAAATCTATTAATATAGTTCATCGTCATAGAGGTGAAAATACCAACACTTTAGGATTCTCCAAAATCCAAATTCTAAATGTCATTTCCTTGGAAGAATGGGGTTCTAGCTCCGAAAGGGCCAAAAGATTTATCCATCCTGAAATTAGGCCATATTCATATAATTTCTAAGATTATAAAAGAGCATGGGATTATGTCTTATGTTTTCAAAATCAAAACTATTCTCATACTTGGTTTATCCAGTTTAAGCTTCAAGCTCTGAAAGAACTCCTTAATTGGTTCAAGGGCTTTTTCCTTATTGGGTCCCACTATGGAATACCTTCCTCCTGAAATTAAGGAGCCTTTTCAAATGAAATTTTGTAAATGGAATAAAAATCATCCTGATCAAAGGACTTTGTTCATGTGGTTCATGATGATGTATGAACTACCTTGGATATTAAAATGGGAATATGTTATTTCAGATGACGTTGATGATGAATGGACTTATATTCCTAACTTAGTCCGAAGTATCTTAATTCGTTGGTGGGATAAATTCACTAGAGATCACTTAGTTCCTGCCAAGATCACCCCAATGATTATTCCCTCTTTCGAACGTGTTGCTGCTCTTGCCGTTGGCCACTTCTTCTGCCAGTTTAAGTGTTTCACAAAGGATACAGATGTTGATAGATCAGCCAAGCTCATCTTCTTCAAAAGAAGATTTGAAAAATAAAGTCCTCGAGATCCTGGATCTAGATGATGAATGGATGGCATCAGTGTCTGCCACTCAACCTGAAGATGAGGTGGACCCTTTCGCTAATGAAGATATGCTTGACCACTTTTATCCGGATCTTTATGGTGGGCCTCAGTAATATTTTGTTTGATAAGAAGACAATTTGTATTTGCTGTAATTTACAATAAAGCTTTTTACTTTTGCTTTTCCTTCTGGTAAAAGCAAGATGCTCCCCTCCTTTACTTTGCTTTTACTTTCATTTTGTAAAAGTTTGCCTTTTTCCTTTTGGCCGTTTGCGTGAAAGTTCAGTCAGAATCATCAAAGTGAAGATGCTGCTCTCCTGTAGGCTGCTTTGTGACCTTTTGTCTCTAATTGACACGTTGACAGCCCCAAGGCTTTAAAAGGAGGACTCCTCCTCAGTTGGAAACCACCGAAAAATATCACCTCTGAAAGCAAAATAAAATTTGTATTTTTGAGTGTTTTGAGTGTTTTTCAAGTGCTTCTTCTGCGAAGCTTCTGTTGAGTACTACCTGCTTTTTTCTGCTTCTATGCAAGTTTGTTAAATAATTAATGATATTAAGTTTGATATCATTTTTAATTTCGCTATATTCTTATCCTTGGTTTTGGCTTTGTATGTTTGAATTCCTTATAATAATTTTGTTTATTCTCTACGTCTCCATACTACCTTCCGCACGAAAGCTTAAAATTGATTAAAAAAATTTGCTCTTAAGAGTTGGGCCAGAACCTGGTATCAGAGCCAGGTTCCTAGAACAGTTGTTAGGTTAGGTTTAGGGTTCTAACTAAGTGTTGCAAGTTTAATTTTCTGGTTTTTTTCTGTCAAGTTTCCTTTACTCACTAGTCATCGAGTTGTCTAACTGTTAGATAGGCTCGTTAGCTGTTGCCAGAGAAGCTAAGGCATTGAGAGACCTAGGCAATAATATATTATAGGCTTATTTATGGATATGCCCTCTATGCTTTCAAAGTAGTCTTAGATTACCACATGTTTTTTGAAATGTTTCAATATACCACCTATACTTTCAATAAGTGTCTCAAGTTAGCTATTCCGTAGATTTGAGGGAAGTTCCGTTAGCTGATGTGGCTCCCACTTCTTTTCAATCTCTTAAAAAGGGAAAGGAAGGGTTAGTCATGTTGAGAAAAAGAGGTATTTGGGAGAAAATGGGGAATTTTGGAGAAAAAAAATTAGGGTTTAGGAATCTCTGAGGTGGAGCTTAGATTTGGTAGAATCTGGAGGTTCAAATTTGGGAGAAAATGAGGAATTTGGGAGAAAATGGGGAATTTGATTTTGGGAAAACGACTAAAGAACGGGTCCACTTACATATGGGTTAACAACCTCCAGATTCTCTAAGCACCACCATATTTGCACCTTGTAGCCTTAAAGTCCAACGCCAAACAATGACTGAACCTCCAGATTCTCCCAAATTTGAACTCCACCTCAGAGATTCATAAACCCTAAGCTTTTTCTCCCAAATTTCCCATTTTCTCCCAAATACCCCATTTTCTCCCAAATACCCCATTGTCTCAACCTGACTAACCCTTCCTCTCCCTTTGTTAAGAGATTGAAAAGAAGTGGGGGTCACATCACCTAACAAAACTTCTCTCAAATTGACGGAATAGGTAATGTGAGACACTTACTGAAAGTGTAGGTGGTATATTGAAACATTTCAAAGAACATGTGGTAATCTAAGACTACTTTGAAAACACATGGGGCATATCCATAAGTAAGCCTATATTATATGGCTAATTGATTGTGGTTTTAGTATAATATATTATATATACTGTATATAATGGTACATTATATAATATTAATATGAAAAGTTGATGGTAATATAATATATTATATTTATTTACTTTTGTATTACTAACCACTAATAAAAATGGAACCTTAGTAATACTAAATATATTACCAGTGAGAGGCCGTTAGTAATACTAACACTTTTTCTTAATTTATCGTTAGGTGACAGTTTTATCCCCACGTTTACTTTATTTATAGTATGGTGTAGGTGTATTACCCTTATAACAGTATTTATTTGTAGCACGAGTTCATCGTCCACACAACTTCCTTTATCTTTTATTTAAAGTATGAAGTAGAATTACCTGTTGTAACAACCTGGTCCTAAATTAATAGTTAAATATTAAATTATTCAGGAAAAGGACAATTTTATCCCAAGAATGATTAAATAATTAAAATAAGAGAAAATAAGTTTAAATAAGAAAATAAATTGAAATAAATAATACAATAAAATGACTTGATTTAATTAAGGTTTTTCAAAAGTAAAATATTATTTAATATTAAGAAGGGGCAAAAAGGTCATTTTAAGTTCGGGAAGGAATTTGGAAATTTTAATTGGACCATTGGGTAGAGCACGTCGAGACGCGTCCGTAGACACGTAGTGGAATCGGAGTTGTAACGAAGAAATGGCGATCAAGAATAGGCCAGTGGCATAACCGTAAATATTTTGAAGTTCAGATTTTTTAAAAAACCCAGAACTTCTTCATTTGGGGAGCACGATCAGCCATCTTCAGGCCTTGATTTCTCCCAGATCTGGTGACCATTTCAAGCAAGACTGGTCCCAAATGAAACACCTCACTTACCTCCTCCAGTCCCAGCCCATCCCAGACTCGATCCGCCGTGAAAACAGGGCAGTTGGATAGTTTTTGATGAAATTTTACGGAGCTCGTTCTCCCTCATCCAGCCACCGTTTCTCTGACGAGTGAGGTATGCTTTCTTACCTATTTTTCGTGCTCTAGCTGATGGTTAGGTAGGATTTGTGAGATTTTGAGGTTTGAAGGGTTAGTTTTCGAATTGCAATTCTGCCGATTTTGGAAGCTTGATTTCAGCCACTTACGGCCAATTTTTGGCCATAGTCCAAGAACAAAAGTGGTTTCAAATTAGGTGTTTCACCTAGGATAGGAGTTTGGGCTGGCGGTTTGGAGAATTTTCGGCCGCCGGAATTTACTTTGCACACGCACGCGCTGCCGACGCGTGGGCGGCATGTGGGCGGGGCATGGGCCAGGTGACAGGGATCACTCTTTGTCCTAGAATGATCCTCGTGTTCTCACGAGCGCGTAGGAATTTGCGGATTTCGATTTCGGACAACATTTGAACCCCGAACGGACCTCGCCTATTGCGCAATTTCCGGGTTCAATATGTTTCGACCGTTGGATCATAGTCAAACTGAAATATGTTGATCTAGGTGATTCCAGGATCGTGTGGGATTTGACGGATCATGAATCGGAGTCCCAGATACTCCAAAAATGCCAACCCTAGGTCTAGGTTTATAGTAAACGTACGATTGTGCGATCGTGAGTAATACGACCGTCCGAATCGAGACCAAACTTTCGGGACATGTGTCCTAGGTATGTTAAAACCTTTAGGAACTCTCGGATTGGAATTTTTGAGGTCATGGACTCCACGGGGCTCTCGGGTTGACTTTTTGGGACTTATAGCTTTTAAGGCTACTGTGAGCATATAAATGACTTTAAAGTTAGTACACGTACTTGTAGGAACCCAAGGCTAGGGTTTCAGATAAAATAGTGATGATGAACTCGATTATTTGTGTATGAGCTTGTAAGAGGTTCATGTACGTGCGAGTGTTCTTTGGTTTATTTATTGTATTAATTTCATGAATATAAATAATCCCGGTTTGGGTATGCATAGTTGGAAACATATCCTATTATGCAAGGGTATATCTAAGGGTTATCTCAGTACTTGGTAATAATGCTTAAGTAGAGCTGAGAAAACCTCTAAGAGTATGATTATTTAATTATCTGTTCATTTATCACTTGTTTATATATTTGTATAGTTAATTATGTTGTAAGAATATAAATATAATATTGGAATTATATGTTAAGCAGAGATTGATATAGTTAACAAACTAGCCAAGTATTTAGTATACATATATATAGTTAGTAGTTAAAAAGGATGAATCATAGCACTTGGCTTTCATCAGATTGTGGCATATAAATGTATATATATTTTAAGATTAGTTGAGAACAAGTTTATTGAAAGTTGATATAAATGAAGGGTTATGGTTTTCAAACCCACCATAAGGGTGCCCCCTAGTTACTTTGAAACAGTTAGGTTATTTTGATAATGCCCCACGAGTTTCGGGGACGCCTGAACCGTGTGGTGCGAGGAATGCGGCTTAGATTGAAGAGTTATCTCTAGACCTGCGAGGATTGCGGCTCAAGATTAAAGAGTTATCTCTGAGACCTGCGAGCATTGCGGCTCAGATTGAAGAGTTATCTCGGAGACCTGCGAGCGTTGCGGCTCGGATAGAAGTGGTATCTCCGAGGCCTGCGAGGATTGCGGCTCGAGGGGACTTGGTGTCTCCTATTGGCCTCGCAAATCTCGCAGCCAGGTGTTCTAAGCCGAGGGAATCTGCGTCAACACGAGTTGTCCTTCTTGTGGTGCCATGTGGTTGTGCGTGGGTGAATAGATGGGGGGTGCGCCCGCTTTAAATCTAACTTATAATTGAGTGACTGTGGCCGAGAGAGGAACTGATCTCGGCCGTCAGGTTAACGGCCTGAGCTACAAGGCCGTTAATGGTGATGCTGATGGTGGTTCTTGGGTGGTGCTCAGGCGCGTTGCCGGGTGGCGACGGTATGATATATTGATGAATGAAAGAGAAACAAGGATGGTGCTACGGCTCCTTGAAGATCAAGGGTCGTATGATATATTGATGAATGGATTTTTCTACAAACTGCCACTACTCTTAAGAAAGCAAGTAAGAATATTGAAAGTGCATTACAAGAAAATAAATGACATGAAGTAAATGACAGAAAAATGTAATCTGCTCCATGGGAGGCTTGTGTTTGGTGTTTGAACCCTTCAAATGTAGTTGGAGCCTGGTATTTATAGGGAAGTTCTTGAGAAGACAACGGGGCTGAAAATCTGCATGGTGAGGTTGATCAGAGCTAGTGGGTAGTTGAATCGAGATTTGGGAATGTGAAGCATGGTGGTGTGACCCCCATAAACCCCGGCCGCCGCCCTGATGGTGGGCTATGCCTCTCGGGCCTTGGAGGAGCATTTTAATGCCTTGGTCTGATGGTTGGTGGCTTAGCCTTACAAAGCCATAAAATTTTCGCACCTAATCCCTGATTTTACTCGCAATATCTGACTTCAATCACGTCCCCTCTTTCTTGGCTCATTAAATTCTCCTACGTGGATCATGGGCTTTTTGCTGTGATCAGAGGCATTACTTCATTAAATAAAGCGTGGGACCATGACGCCACGTGGCGACGCCGCTTAGCTTTTCCTATCTTGGATGTGTATCAGAGGAGCTCATCCTCGGCTAGTATTACCGAGGCTGTGATGACCTTGTCATGCCAACTTAAAGTTTGTTTCCAAAAGAGGGTAGGTGCTAGGGCCGAGAGGAAGTTCCTTCGGTTGGTCTCCTCGGACGAGATTTATTTCGGCATAAACATTGCCCCCACATTCCCGGATTCTTCGGCCACGACATGGATGAAAGCCGAATGAATTCCAGGGGATGGACCCTTTGCATTCCTATGAAGTGACTGACAGTTGGTGCCTTAAATGTGCGAGTCAGGACAGTCGGCGCTTTTAATACACAAGCACGTCATTTAGGCTATCATTGCCTTGATTCGCGTGAGCCGTCGCTTCGTCTCATCAACTACAACGACGAACTCCAGGGCTTTGACACATCATCACGCATTCGAATGCATCATCAGGCCATTACGTCGTTCGAGAGAACGTTACGTTGTTCCAGAGAGGGCCACGCCTGTTCGTTTCGATTCCGCGTGCCAGTATAAAAACCCAGCCCTCTTTCGTTTCTCCTTTGCGCTTTCAAAACTTTCAAACGCTCAAGCTCTGTCAACATCTCTCCTTAATCTTCCAACCTTTTCAAACTCTGAATTTCCAAACTCTTCTCCTTGTGCTTAGTAGTTCTGTTTGTAATCAACGAGTTCTTCTATCCCTCAGAAAGTCTCACGAACTCTTTACACCTTTTTCTGGGTTTTTGGCGCTTCGGTGTTCTTCGTGTTCGTCATCCTTCAAACTTCTCTTCAAAACAACTTCAACTCGTCTCCATGGCATCTAGCACCTCTTCATCTATAGAGGCCAGGTCCCAACTTTTTCATATTGGGTTTGAAGACATCTGCCGAGAGATCCAAGGCTCGGTCCTGCCCAACATCATTATGCCTTGGACCGACGACAACGGCGCCACCACTGATTCCTGTGTCCTCGGCCCTTCCTTGGAGGGTGGCATGCCAGAGAGGCTGGCAGTCCATCTTAAGGACAAAATGGTAGATCTCTCGGCCTTCGACAAAGGAGACTACCAAGACTAGAACGTTATTCGGCCGCAACCGCAATGGTCAACCTCGACCCCAGACTGGGAAAAATGGCTGCCAAGGGTAGAGCACTTCTACGGCCAACAGTGGAAAGATCAAGGCATCTACCACTTCATAAAGCTGTTCGATCGGCCGATCGCCATGGACCGGTTGCTCTTGGCCACGGCGCTAAGCTTTTGGTCCTCGACCACGAACACCATGAACCTACGATTCGGCATGATGACGCCGACGGTCCTTGACATGGCCGCCCTGTCGGCCTCTTACCCCTTGGCGTGGAAGTAAACGCCGCACCGGTTGCCCCTGAGGCTGAAGGGAGCTTCAGGCTGCGTGGCCTACGGTCACTAAGCTAGCTGGGAGCAAGGCGAAGAACATGCTCAACTATTCTAGCTTTTATAACAACTTTGGCGTGGAGGATAGCGCCGAAGACGACGTCATCCATCCGCTCGGCGAAGGCCGTGTTCTTGTTGTACCTGGTTGTGCAAGTTCGTGTTTTGTACACAGGTGAACAAGGTGACTCTGAAGTTCGCCCAATTGGCCGACTACTTGGCTCAAGGCAGAAGATTAGCGCTCGGCCCATTCCTCCTCGGCCATCTCTCTCGGACACTTCACGACGTCGTGACAGATGGGATGAAGCCGAAGCATGGTGGTTCGCTTTGGGCCTTCCAATTCTGGCTCCAGGCCTACTTCCCAGAGCTGAGGGGAGCGGTCACAATCAACGACACCGAGCCGCTGGCCAACGCATTCATCAGACCCCATAGAAAGCACAACGCGACGACCTTCTGCTTCAAGTTCTTCTACGACTTGGCCGAGAGGACGGGGTCAGAATTTCGCGTGTGTCTCACCCGGCCATTTCCTCTATTCCTAGTGCACGTCCTCTCCGTAATTCCTGACGGTGAGACGGAGAATGACTTGAAGGAGATCTGGGGCTCCTTTCCTGTTGAAGCGCGATCTTCATTAGGTTTATCTGCTGAATTGTGTGGCGCGGCAATTCGGCCTGATTCAGATGGTTCCCCTCTTCCCTCTGTCCATCAATAGGCTTTCGTCCTGGAGGACCGACGTCCCCCAAAACCATGGCGTGGCTGGTATCTCCTTTCAACTCCATAAGGGGATGACCTTCCTTACTCTACACACGTGGATGTGCCGTAATGCGATGGATGAAGATGGGCGGGTCTGGTACGAGGATTTTATCTCAGCCAGATCTCTTCGGCCAGCGGGGGGAGGCCCTGGGGGGGCCTTGAAAATGTGGATTGGGACCCCCTCCCCTCTAAGACTAGCAGGGGGAAGAAGGCATCCGCCATGCCTTCTCGAGCGAGTGCCCCGGTAGTGGCCATGTCTAGAGTTCCGGCCGCGGCTTTAGCCACGACCCCAACCTCCAAGGCAACAGCGCTGGTGGGGACGCCAAGGACCTTGGCGCTCAGGACCATGCCATCTCCTCCGCCAGTTTCACCAAGCGCGCCTGTTGGTAAACACTTGTCTTCTTATGCTCTTTCTTCGATCTTTCTAAGCTATGCCTGACTTCGTTTTGTTATATTTATTATTATTATTATTATTATTATTATTTTCTTTAAGCTCCAGGGTGCAAGAGGAGCAGAGAGGCCGCGGGTGTTGAGGCCACGGTGGCGAGGCTGTGCAGGAGGAAAGCGCTACCTTGGAGGAGGTGCCAGGGCCGCCGAAGAAAGGCTCCTCGTCGCTCTCTCGGAAGGCGAGGACGAGGAAGTTCCCCCTGACCGTAAGCGAATCTCTCGTCTTTCTTTCTACCTGCTTCATGCCGGTGGTAACGGCCGTGCCTTCACCGGCAGCCACAGCTCCAGCCGAGCCGTCTCTGGTCACCCCACGTCGCCCTAGTGGCATCGTGTTCCACTCGGTAAGCGCTTCTTCTTTTTTACTATAAGGTTTCTTTTTAGATTTCGTTGTGAGTCTCCAACTAACGAACTCTTGCCCTCAGCCCCCCAGGCCGTCTCTGCCTCTATCCACGGCCGTCGTAGCGTCAGCACGCCAACCCTAACGCCAGTCGTCTCGGTTAACATAGGAGCCGTGACTCAGGAGCCGTTGGCCGAGGGTGAACTTGTGGTCATTGAGTCCTCGGCCATTGGCACATCAACCCTAACGCCAGTCGCCTCGGTTAACATACCCATGCCGCAGATGCCCCTCCCAGGAGTCGACGGTCGTGACCGAGCTTGCGGTCACCGAGGCCTCCGTTATACCACCGGCTGCCGAGGTGAATGGTCTTTTAGCGCCCTTAGCCTCCTTCTTTCTTTGTTGGTTTATACTTAACCTTTCTATTCTTTTCAGGATCCTGCCTCCTTAGAGGATCTCGCCGAACTGTACGCCAGCCTTCATGAGGAGGGATGTAGCTCGACCTCGGTTGCCCTTTTGGACGATCACATGGCCGACTCCCAGACCTTCCAGAAATTACGGTCTTGCCTCCAGACGGCCATGGCCCGGGTCTCACTGGACTCGGCCCAGCTGGACGAGTTAGAGATTCGCTGAGCCGAGGGTGAAGAGATGATCGGTCGATATGCTGAAGGCGAGATGAGGATGATCGAAGGGTGTTCCTTGGAGCATGAGCTGATGGAAATAAAACAACAGGCCCAACCTGGGATGGCTCAACTGAAGGAAAACGACCTTGTCGTTCAAAGAGAAAACGAAGAACTCGCGCAAGTTGAGGCCCATATCGTTGAACTCCAGCCCGACCCGAACTCATCCTCGAGCGTCGAGACCGTGCGGTTGCAGTTGGTCCAGAGCTAAAATCCTCGGCCAAGAAGCTACTCAAGACAGCGGCAAAGAAGAAGAAGGCGCTGGCCGAGAGAAGCTGATTAGGGCGAGGTGGCTGGCGGACATGGATAGTGGGGACATTGCCTGGAGAAGGATCACTTGTCTGATATAGGGAATGTTCAGCGAGGGATTTAGACGCCCGTTCATAGACTACTTTTATATTTCATGTTTTAGTCGGCCATAACTGGCCGTTCCTTGTAGATACGAACCTCATTTTTTATTTCAAAAGAAGTAAATATATCTTTCTTTGAATTATCTGTTCATTCTCTTGTCTTAGACCAATTTATTGTTTATGCTCTATTCTCGGCTGTCTCCCATAGCGATGGAAGTATTGGCCATTAATTGGCAAGTTGTGACGCTCCCCATCTCTATCTTTTAACTGAAACACTCCCCGGCCAAGAATTCATTCAATGATGAATGGCCCTTACCAATTCGGCGAAAATTTGCCGAACTATTTGTCTTTAGTCCCGATAGGAAGTACGGCATGCCATACCAGGTCTCCCTTGGCAAAAGTATTTTGCTTGACTCTTTTGTTGTAAGCCCTTGCATCAAATTGTAAGCGTTGAGCCTTGTTTGTTCCAGATCTTCCAACTCCTGAGTCAGGGCTTGCGCGTAGTCCTTCTCATCTTGCCTAGGCTTTTCGGTAACACAAGAGACCGAACCTTTAACTCCATTGGAATGATAGCGTCATGGCCGTAAGTTAAGGCATAAGGGGATGTGCCAGGAGCCGAGCGTTTTGAGGTTCGGTAAGCTGTTTCAGGGAGCAAGTCGTGCAAAGCCCTAGGTTTTTCTTTAATCATTTTTTCAAGGATGCCCTTGATCACCTTATTGCTTGCCTCGCCCTGCCCATTGGATTGGGGGTAATAAGGCATCGAATGAACCAATTTGATTCCCATTCTCTTGGCATACTCTTGGGTTTCAGTGGAAGCGAAAACCGGGCCGTTATCGACTGTGATAGTTTCAGGTATACCGAATATGTGGACAATTTTGTTTTCAAAGAATTTGACCACCTGTGCGCTGAGATCGACCGATAGGATTCCGCCTCAACCCACTTTGTCAAATAGTCGGTTGCCACTAGGATCCATGCGTGCTGGTTGGATGCAGCAGGATAGATTTTGCCGATAATATCCACGGCCCACCCCTAAACGGCCATGGTTTGGTGACCGGGTGGAGGGCCTCGGCCGGTACCCTTTGTATGGGGCCGTAGATTTGACATTTAATGCATCCCCTTGCATATTCTATGCAATCTTTTAAAATTGTCGGCCAATAGTAGCTGTGCCTTAAAACTAACCACCTCATCTTGATGCCGGACTGATGAGCGCCACCAGTCCCTGTTTGTGCCTAATAAATCACGGTCGTAAACTGACCGAAGGGGCTTCCTCTCGGCCCTAGCACCTATTCATGAGCTGGAACGTGGCGTTTCGTCAGGTGTTTTGCCTTCCTAAAAACAAAGAAAAAGCTGCGAAGGCATAATCATCTCGGCTTCGACCGCGGCATTATTGGCCGAGGCCGAAGAACGAAAGAGACACGGCCGAAGATATTATAGTCAACTCGCCACGTGGCAGCAGGGTCCCACGCTTCATTTAATGAAGGCATTTAATGCACGAGGGAAGAAGGGAAGTGACTAAAGTCAGGATTTGGTGATAAAAATCAGAGTGGTTAGGCGCAAACATTCTTAGATATTCTTACAACTTAAGGTCAGATCACCAACCACCAGACCAAGGCATTAAATGCGTCCCGCGGCCAGGCGCAGAACCCACGATCAGGGCGGCTAACCACCATGCTTCATGCTTCATGATCCCAAATGTCGATTGGACTATCCACTTGTTCTGACGTCAGGCTCCACCATGCAGATTTTCAGCCTCAATTACTCCTCCAAGAGCTCTTCCTATGAATACCAAGTTCAAACTACATTCAAAGGGTTCAAACACCAAACCAAAAGCCTCCCACAGAGCAAATTATATTTTCCTGTAATGCACTTTCAATACCTTTACTTGCTTTCCTAGGGGTAGTGATAGATTGTAAGGAAAATTCATTCATCAATATATCATACGACCCTTGATTTCCAAGGCGCCGGAGCACCATCTTTGTTACTCTTTCATCCACCCCATATATCATACGACCGTTGCTCTCCGAGCAACGCGCGAGCACAGCCCAAAACCCACCATCAACATCACCACTAAACGGCCTTGTAGCTCAGGCCGTGACCCTGACGGCCGAGAGTCAGTTCCTCTCTCGGCCACAATCGTTTGATTAGGAGTCGAACTCAAATAGGCGCACCACTTAACCATTTCATTCAAACACATCACCATCTCGAAGCATGGTAGACCATGCCTGGCACGCCCGTGCACAACCGCACTGCATCCAAAAGAAGGACGTCACGTGTTGACGCATATCCCCTCGGCCCGGAGCACCAGACCGTGAGATTTGCGCAGCCAACAGTCCCTTCATGAGACTCGGCCATAATCTCCTGAACATCTTCGGTCCTGTGACATATGAGTAATAGGACGTCCTGACCCCTTTGATACAGCTGTTGCGTCGATTCGAGCTGCACCAAAATCGATTCAGCTGCATCCTCAACTTGTGATACTCGCAAGTGCACGAGCCGTTCGGTAGTATAGCATATGTAAGTGCGAGGTCAATTCCACAGGGATTGGTGATTGAATAATCCAATTTAGTTTTCCTACACAAAATAGAAAAACAAGAAAGAAAATAAATAAAACAAGAAAGAAAGAAAGAAAAGAAAATAACTCAAGCAGATAAGTTCCCAAGTTCAATTAGATTAACGGATTGATTCTAGCTAAAGTATGATTAAGCCATGGTGTTTGGTCCTAACCTTGTGTTCCTAATTCTCTAATTTGATCATTTGTTGTCTAACCTAAAATTAAGCATTAGGAACCCATTAAGCATAGAAAAATAATTTATACAACCAAGCATGTATCTAATCCCTGTTGTTGAATGTCCATACATACTCTTCCTATTCATAGTTCAATTAAAATTAAAGCATGGTGTCTACTCTTAATTCAAACCAAGATAGCTAACATGCAAGCCTAAATGGTGATCAATCATTCAAACTAGCATATTAACTTATAAGCATAATGAATAAGAACAAAAACCATAATTGAAACTTGGAAACTAATTAAACTTGAATACTTAAGAAAGAATGTACATTACAAATAAAATTAAAGTAGAACTTGAAAACTTGAATGAAAATTTAGTAAAATCATTTTGTTACAACAATTGACAACTTGAAAGGAAACTAGAGAATTTGAGGGAGAGAAGGGAAGGGAGCTCTAGAGAAGTGTTTGAGAGCTCCCCCCTTGGGGTGTGTTATGAAGCTTGAAGACTTCTCTATTTATAGGGCTAAGAGGGAGGAACATCATGATGAATTCCAACACCACCATTCCTCTTTTAATACAATCCATAACTCCCACATCATCTTGTCTATGTTAGTGTGGTTGGAATCAATCTCATCCCATAATTCTTTTTCTGCACCTCAAGCTTTCTTCACATGGGATTTCAAAGGTGATCAATTGTGGCTGCCTTTTGCTGCCAACCCATGTGGGTTTTCTTTTGATTGCTGGAAAAAAACGATTCTTCTGAACTAGGCTTGGTGTAGGAAGGCCTGAGGTTTCAATATGTATCCAATGGGGTTCAAATTTGAATATGTCATAATAGACACCCATTGGAACAACCTGTATGAATAATGTATTCCCATATGAGCAGTACAAGTGTACGTTTTGGGCCTTGCAAGTTGACTGCCGAAAATAGACTGGAATTGACTTCATTGCAGTCAGCTTGTGGGCTTGTTTTAGGTTTGATCTTCCCTCCTACAAAATCTGGAAAAATCTGGATCTTGAAGCCCTTTGAATTATCTTTCCAAGCATATGCAGCCCAGCTCAAGGAAAATCGGAAAGCCCTTCAAATGTGATATTTGGCCCAGGAACGCAGAAGACTCAAAATCATGAACCGTAAAATTCTCCAGAAACTAGACTTCCGCATCTTTCGAATGATGTATGGCTCATTATCTGGTTCTTCTTGAGAAAGTACAGTCCAATCTGTGAAGTTGACTGATCTGCAAACACCATTTTGAGCAAACTTGTCTCCAAAATGCATTTAATGAGTTTCAAGCTTATTACACTAAAACAAACACAAAACTTATTAAAAGCACAAGTTTAACTCAAAAACATAATCAAATCATAAGTTAGAAGGATACAAAATTATATGTAATTATGCACCGATCAACAGCTCATTTTGGTAAATCAAATAACACCGGGCCCGAAAACGTGTGGTCCTCTCGTGGTTGCCAGAGGGGTCATGCAGATACTTGACTATAGGGTAGCGCCAGTCCTGCTTCGGCCGCGTTGACTTTGTTGGCAGTGTGCGCCTCTTAATTTTGATCACGCGGTCGTGGTCGCCGTCCAGAATGTTTACACCTGAAGCCACATGGGCCATCTCGTTGGCCTCGTGGTTTTCGGCGCGCAGGACGTGGACGAAAGAGATTCTAGAAAATTCGTCGGTCGTGTTGAGGGCCGTTACGTAATATGTAGTTAGATTCTCGCTCATGCATTGGTACTCCCCGGTTAGTTGGTTGATCTTTTTTTTTTTTTCGAAGGTTAGTTGGTTGATCACCAGCTAGAATCGCCATAAACCAAAACACGAGTTGCCTTCATTTCCTTCAGAATTTCGAGGCTGATGATGAGTGCTTCATATTCTGCCCAGATTGTTGGTGCACTTGAAATCAAGCTGGAATGCGAATTGCCACATTTGCCACTCAGGGGACTCGATCACGACCCCGGCCCCAGACGTGGTCTCGGTACTAGAGTCGTCAAAGTACATGGTCCAGGAGTTCTTCTCCATGCGGGCCATGCCGATCTCGACCTCCAACTCCCCCTCCTGCCCTTGAGCCGGGTGGTGAGCCAGAAAATCGGCGAAAGCCTAACCCTTGACCGACTTCTGAGCCACATATTGGAAGGTGAACTCTCGAGAACGCCATCGTCCACTTCCCAATGCGGTTGCGTATGATCGGTTTGGTGATCATATATTTGATGAGATCGATCTTGGAGATAATCTAACGACCGAAGGAAGCATATAAAGTGCCAAGCACAGCTTTTCGACTAGTGAATAGTTTAGCTCGGCCTCGTTAGGGGTGCGGCTAAGATAGTGGATAGCTTGTTCACGCTCAGACTCGTTGTCCTGGTCCGGAGATAGCCGATAGAGCCTTCGGAAGCCGAGATGTAGAGCCTTAGGGGTTTACCTCTTCTCGGTGGCATAAGAACCGGGCGGCTGAGATAAATATCTTTTGATTTCGTCGAGGGCCATCTGATGTTCGGCCCCCCATACGAATTGTTCCTTGCCCTTCAGCTTGAGGAGAGGGGTTAATGGCTGGATCTTACCTTAAGAAGTTGACTCTGCCGAGGAAGGACTGGAGCTCATTTTTAGTTTTTGGTGGAGGCGCTGCCATAATGGCCTTGGCTTTATTTTTATCCACCTCGATCCCTCGTTGATGGACCAAGAAACCAAGGAAGTTCCCGGCCGTGACACCAAAAGCACATTTCTTAGGGTTCATCTTCAGGTCGTGCACTCTCATTCGGTCGAATGCCTGACATAGATGTCCTACGTGGTTGGCCTTGGATAGGGACTTGACGACCACGTCGTCGATGTAGACTTCAACAGTTCATCCAATGAGGTCATGGAAAATAAGGTTCATGGCCCGTTGGTACGTTGCGCCCGGCGTTCTTCAGACCGAAAGGCATGACCACCCATTCGTAGGTTCCAATATCCCCCGGACATCTGAATGCCATTTTGCGGACATCACCCTCGGCAATAAAGATCTGGTCATAGCCAGCATTGCCGTCCATGAAGGAAATGAGCTCGTGCTTCGCTGCCCCGTCAACCAAGAGGTCGGACATAGGCATGAGGTACTCGTCTTTGAGGGTCGCGAGGTTCAGATTTCTGTAATTGGTGTAAACCCTCAAAGCCCCGGTCTTTTTCAAAATCGGCACGATGTTAGCCAACCATTCGACGTCCAGAGCCGTACGGATGAAACCGGCTTTAAAGAGACGTTCAATTTCTTCCTTGACTTTTAGCTGTACGTCGGTTGAGAATCGCCCTGGCGGCGGTTGGAATGGTCTAAAACCTTCCTTGATTTTCAACTCATGCTCGACCAAACCTCTCGGTAAACCAGACATCTCATGATAATCCCAAGAAAAACAATCTTTATATTCATGGAGCAGGCCGATAATCTCGGCCTTTAACTCCGTATTCAAAAGTTGGCTTACAAAAAGTGGCCATGGTTCGGACTCCATTCCTACATTTATTTCTAATAAGGGGTCCTAAACTTCAGGGGTAGCCATCCTCCATCTCGGCAGGCGTCGTTTCCAAGTTGTTGATGGTCAAGATGTCCCCGTCATCTGATTCGTGGAGGAACTCGATCAAGTTGATTGGTGAGTTTGGCCGCAAGGATTCCTCCGCCCAATGCTCCAGTAGTCTTTCCAGGAAATCGTCACAGCCGCTGCTCCTTCTTCCTTGGTGGCCTTGTCCGTCATTTAAAGGCTAGTAAGGTCGATCAATACTTCGCGCGCCGAATCCTGTCGGACATTCTCGACACCTAACTCCAGGACTTTCTCCAGCCGTCGTCCTGGTTGGTCGACCGCTTGCGTCATGGCCGATGAGGACGACCCATCCGACGTCATCGTCGTAAATCCGCGCCTGTACGGCATTGGCTTCGAATGGCCTTTCGTCAGCCGAGTCTATGGACACTTTCTGACCGTCCCAAAAGAACAACAGTTGGAAAAGAGAGGACGGTATGCATCCGGATTGATGGATCCAATCACGGCCAAGCAATATGTTATAGTCTACACTAGACTCGACTACGTAGAAGGTCGCGACTCTCGTCCCATCGGCCACAGGAATTTTCAATGGTAATACCCCAATGGTTTTTGATTTATCACCGACAAAGCTACTCATGACCATGTCGCTGGGGATGAGATCTTCCTTTGATTTGTCTAACTTCCTCATCAGAGAATAAGGGAAAATATTGACCGTGGATCCACAGTCAACAAAGACTTTAGACACGGGTATCCCCTCCACATGAGCCGAGATGTATAACGGCTTTAGGTGTTGGTATTTGTTTGGCTCATCTCTGGGTATCACCTCGTTAAAGGCCACGAGAGGCCCAACAACTCCTCCTTTGTCTTCGGCCTCCGACCAGGCCGCTCTTCGAGCACATCGTTGTCCAGACTCCCATTCCGTCCCCTTGGGCCGTGAACTCTCAGGCAAAATCAACACCATGTTTATGTTTACTTCTTTCGGCCCATGCAGGTTTCCTTTATCAGCTTCCTCTTCGGCTACGCAGTCGTCCTTAGTGAGGGTTCTTTCCTCAACCATCCCGAGGATCCCCTCATATTCCTCATCGGAGATCCCTAACGTGGGGTCGTCCTCGGCCTCAATCCCGAAGAAGGGACTGGTGAGGCCGTCAATCACAGAACACACGGTCTCAGGGATGTTGCTCGTGGGAGCTTTGGCCGCAGAGAGGCCCAAAACCTTATACTTCCCCTTGAGGGCTCATCTAGCCTTAGTCAGAGCATCTCTAGCCGTTAGGTACTCGTCCAATCGGCTGACCCTGACCTTTTCCTCGGCCGTCAAACCGAAGATAGAGTTGGCCAGGATTACGGTAAAGATTGGCGGAGGTACTCCAGATCGTCTTTGCTGAAAGGGGCCTTGGCCTCCAATCCTCCTAAGTTAGGTTGGTAGCCTGGCATCCCCTTCACTCTAGCCTCTCGGCTTGCTTGGTATACGGCCTTGATCGCCGAGTCAGATTCTTTAGTAATGAGGAGCCCCTCTGCCTTAGTATTCTTAAGGGCCAGCTCCACAATTTCTCAGTTTTCCGGGACCATGCCGTATAGGTCAATGGCAGAGTGATCTTTATGGAACTCTACGAGGAAGGACAAACCGTTGGCCGAGCTTCCGCGGTAAACATCGATGATACCCTTGTCCGACTCATCCGGGCCGCAGCTTTTAGTTCTTTGGGAGTACTTGTCGCCCCGCGGATGCCATGCCTCCAGGCCCTCAGGAGCAGGTTCCCTGGTCATAAAAGTGCCAGCTGAAGAAAGACGGTCGTACGTCCCGCAGCCGTCGTCTTCTTCAGGTGTTTGGACCCTTCGACCTCAGCTGACTCTGCCCCTACCCCTCCTGAGCTTGCCTTTGCATCCTCCTTAGTTGGGTTTTTGTCAAAGGCTCGGTCCCCCCCCCAGGCCGTGCATGGTACCAACAATCATCCTGTACGACCGGAGGTTTGAAGGTCTTAATGTGTCTTGGGGTGGCCTCGTCTCCTTGGCTATACGAGACTCTGGGAATTTGTGCCCCCAATCGATCGAATACGGCCTTGCTGACTGGTCGTCGATCGTACTAGTCAGCGAACCTCCTTGCGACCGATTGAGAAGGCTATGTGGCCTTCCTTTTGTTCTCCTGTGGCCTGGATTTACCGATCTCATTCTTGCATCGTCGCAAAACACTAGCTCTGGTTTGGGCAATAACTCTCTTTCCTTGGCTGGTATTGTTGCTGACGACGAGCTTCCTACCATGGCTTTATCAGGCCGATGCACTTCCCTATATTCGGCTCGAAACTGGGCGTTCACCATGTTATTGACCGGTGGAGGGAATGGCTCGGCGTCAACCTTCATGACAGCCTTCTCTAGAACTGGAGTTTCTTCTCATCTATTAGCTTCTAAATAACGTCTCGCAGGACGATCCAGTTGTTAGTGCTATGAGACCAAGAACTGTGGTACTTGCAAAACGTCTTTCCTTTGAGCTCCTCGGTCTTTGGAATCTTATGACCGAAGGACAATTTGACCTTATTTTTAGTCAATAATAGGTCAAAAATAACCTCGGCCCTTGTCAAATCGAAAGTGTAGGCCTTCGTCTCTCCTGCCGAGAATGTCCGACAAGTTCATTGGCGTCGGGAATCTTTGTTCGGCTGTTGTCGGCCTTGACAAGTTCCTTACAAATGAATGGCTTGTCTAAGCTGACTTCAACCAAGCCTATCTCGGTCTCGTCATTCTCTGCCTCGGCGGAGTTGTCCATTTCGGCGTATCTACGACGGGATTCTTGTAATAAGTCCCCTTCATAGCTGTCTTCTTCTGGATCTCTTCTTTCAACATGGAAGCGTACCGATCTACTTTGTTGGCCAGGTCGTGTATGTCCCGGAATTCGATCCTCTGGAACTTCTTTCGATACTCAAATTCTAGCCCTTCTTCGGCCATTTTGACGAACTCCCTTTCTAGTAGGTTCGTTCGGCACTAATTCCCGCTGTTTGCGTGCACAAATCTCACGGCCTGGAGTTCCGGGCCGAGGGGATGTGCGTTAACACGTGGCTTCCTGCTTTTGGATGTGGTACGGTTGTGTGCAGGCGTGCCAGCACGGCTCACCGTGCGTCGAGATGGTTGATGTGGATAGAATGGTTAAGTGATGCGCCTGTTTGAACTCGTCTTCTACAAGGCCATTTAGTGATGGTTCACGGCTGTTAGGTTCACGGCCTAGAGAGGAACTAGTCTCGGCTGTTAGGTTCAAGGCCCGAACTACAAGGCCATTTAGTGATGGTGTTGGTGGGTTTTGGGCGGTGCTCTCGCGCGCTGCTGCTCATGGAGCGACGGTCGTACGATATATGGGGTGAATGAGCGAATAACAAGGATGGTGCTCCGGCGCCTTGAAAATCAAGGGTCGTATGATATATTGATGAATGAATTTTCCTTACAATCTAACACTACTCCTAGGAAAGCAAGTAAAGATATTGAAAGTGCATTACAGGAAAATATAAGTTGCTCCGTGGGAGGCTTTGGTTTGGTGTTTGAACCCGTTGAATGTAGCTTGAGCCTTGTATTTATAGGAAGAGTTCTTGGAGGAGTAATCGAGGCTGAAAATCTGCATGGTGGAGCCTGATTAGAGTAACTGGGTATTCTAATCGACATTTGGGATCGTGAAGTATGGTGTTGTAACCCCATAAATCCTGGTGAATCTCCCTGCCGCCCTGGTATCGTGGGTTCTGAGCTTCTGGCCGTGGAGACGCATTTATTGCTCTAATAGCTGGTGACCTAATCTCTCAAGCTGCAAGAATTCTTGTGAGAATGTCTACGTCTAATCACTCTGTTTCTGTCGCCAAAACCTGACTTCAGTCACTTCCCACCTTCCCTCATGCATTAAATGTTTATTTGTAGCCAGTGGGTTTGCTGTAATAAACAGGCACTACTTCATTAAATGAAGTATGGGACCCTGCTATCACGTGATGATTTGACTTTAATACTTCTGGCCGCAATTTTGCTCGGCCTCGGCCTCGGCTCACAATCGAGGCTGAGATGATCATGCCTGGGAAACTTTTCTTTTGTTTTCAGGAAGGCCAAGCACCTTGGCGAAACGCTGCGCTTTAGCTTCTCGAGAAAGTGCCAGGGCCGAGAAGAGGGGCTCCTTCGGCCAGTCATGGCCGTGATTTATTAGGCACAAACATTGCCCCCAAATCCCTGGATCCTTCGGTTTCGGGGTGGGTAGGGCCCGAATGGATTCCAAGGGATGGACCCTTAGCATTCGTCCTGAAGTGATTGACAACTGGGGCATTAAATGCGCAAGTCAGTCGGCGCATTTAATGGTTCAAGCACGTCGTGCAGCTCATTGTTGCCCAGGCTTACGCGAGGCATCGCTTCGCCTCGTCAAGAAGAAACGACGGCCTCTGGGCTTTCGACACGTCATCGCTCTCTTAATTCGCACGAGCCATCATTTGCCTTGCTAATCGAAACGTCGGCCGCCAGGTTCCTGCCATAATTTCGCGTGCTCTGAGTACGTCGTCCGGCCGTTTCGTCTTACGAGAATCATACTTCTTCGTTTTGAATTCCAGCGTGAGTATAAAAACTCAAACTCCTTCGTATTTTCTTCACACTCCCAAAATCCCTGAGTTCATGCTCTTCGAAAGTTTGCACTGACCTCCCCAGTTTCTCAGCCTTCTTCCCCCAAGCTTGAAACCTTTCCATTACCCAGTGATCTTTCTTCTCTCTTTAAACACTCTGGAGCCTTCCTTTGATCCCTGGGTTTCATGTTTCTTCATTTCAACCCGCCCTAATGGTTCTTACTCCAGACCTTCCAAAGCCAGGGAGCCATACCTGCGAGTCTCATGACTTGGCAGTTTGGCCTGTCCAGACGACTTGGCAGTTTGATGAAGATAGGAAGGCCTGGTATGATGGCCGTGTTTATTCAGCCGAGTGCTCCGGTCGTATCCTTGGCCGGAGTGACGGCCCCTTACCATGGCCAGAATGTCGGGCCTTACCGTGGCCAGAATGACGACCGCTTACCATGTCCTGAGTGACAGCCGCTACCACGGCCTGAGAGATGGCCGCTGCCATGGCCGGAACGGCGACCGCTTACCATGGCCGGAGTGATGGCCGTTCACCATGGCCGGAGTGCCTGCCCTTGCCAGGGTGGCGACCCCTCCTTCTCTCGGCCGTGGCCTTAGCGAAGCCTTGGCTTTAGGTTGGCCATGGTTGGTGATGCTATAGTTGGCGAAGGTCCTGCTTCGGGGAAGAACGTCTGATTGTCTAGCAAGAAGACCATGGAGCCGTTGCGTAGATTTAGGATGTGATTTTTCTTATGTGTGTTTGTACTCGGCCATGACCTGGCCGTTTCCTTGTAAACGTGTCCCCCTTTTTAAACTAAATGAATAAAATGAAGTATGATTTCTTTTAGTTCGTCTCTGTCGTGTTGCATACTCCACTTTTGTCATTTGTAAATCTTTATAACTCTTTCACGGCCGTCTCCCATAATGACGGGGCGTATCTCTTCAAATACTGGTCGTTGATCGGTAAGTTGTGCCACTCTCCATCCCTGTTTTACCTGAATGCCCCTCGGCCAAGAATTCATTCGATAATGAACGGCCCTTCCCAATTGGGCGAGATTTGCCGAACCGAGGGTCCTTTGTCCCGATAGGGAGCACGGCTCGCGATAATAGGTCGCCAGGGAACCGAGGGTTTTTTGCTTGACCTTTTTGTTGTAAGCCCTCGCCGTAATCCCGCTTCTGTGCCTGCATTAGGTTATAAGCATCGAGTCTAGATTGCTCCAAATCTTCCAACTCATGAGCCATGGCCTGCGCATAATCCTTCCCTTCTTGTCCAGGCTGTTCGGCCACACGGAGAGACCGAACCTTTAATTCCATTGGAACGATGGCGTTGTGACCGTAGGTTAAGGCGTGCCACGCCCTAGGTTTGAGATTCGGTAAGCCCAAAGAGCTTCGGGGAGTAAGTCGTGCCACGCCCTAGGTTTTTTCCTCGATCATTTTCTCAAGGATGCCCTTGATTACCTTGTTACTTGCCTCGGCCTGTCCGTTAGACTGAGGGTAGTAAGGTGTTGAGTGGACCAATTTGATCCCCAGTCTTTCCTGGTGTATTCCCGAGTATCGGCCGACGCGAAACTGGGCTGTTATCGGCCGTGATAGTTTCTGGATACCGAACCTGTGGACGATGTGATTCTCAAAGAATTTGACCACCTGTGCGCTAGAAATTGACCGATAGGACTCGGCCTCGACCCATTTAGTGAAATAGTCGGTCGCCACCAAAATCCATGCATGTTGGTTAGATGCGGCCGGATGGATTTTGCCGATGATATCCACGGCCCACCCTCTGAACGGCCATGCTTTGGTAACCGGGTGGAGGGCTTCGGCTGGTACTCTTTGTATGGGGCCGTAGATTTGACACTTGATACATCCCTTCGCATATTCTATGCAGTCTTTTAAAATGGTCAGCCAATAATAGCCGTGCCTCCAAACCAGCCATCTCATCTCGACACTAGACTGGTGAGTGCTGCAAATCCCTTCGTGAGACTCGGTCATGATGACCTTGATGTCTTCGGTGCTGGGACATAGGAGCAATAAGCCGTCTGGTCCCTTTCGATACAGCTCATTGTGATAAATCACATAAAACCGAGCCCGAAACGTGTAGTCCTCTCATGGCTGCCAGAAGGGTCACGCAAATATTTCATTATGGGGTAGCGCCAGTCGGCTTTGGCCGTATTGACCTCGTCGGTAATCTCGGCCGAAGATACTTGCGTTGCCGGCCGAGGGTACGCCTCTTGATCCTTATCACGCGATCGTGGTCGGTGGTCGGAATGTTCACGCCTGACGCTACCTGGGCCATCTCATTGGCCTCATCGTTTTCGCGCGCGATACATGAACAAAGGAAATTCTAAAGAACTCATCGGCCGTGTTGAGGGCCATCACATAATACATGGTTAAATTCTCGCTCGTGCATTGGTATTCCCTGGTTAGTTGGTTAATCACTAGCTGAGAATCACCGTAGACCAAAACACGGGTTGCCTTCATCTCTTTCAAAATCTCGAGACCGATGATGAGTGCTTCGTATTCGGCCTGATTATTGGTGCATTTGAAGTCAAGTTGGAATGCGAACTGCCATTTTTGCCCTTGAGGGATTCGATCACGACTCCGGCCCCTTACCTGGCCTCCGGACCTGAGCCGTCAAAGTACGTGGTCCAGGAATTTTTTTCCATGCGGGCCATTCCGATCTCGACTTCTAACTCTTCCTCTTGCCCCTGGGCCGGGTGATGAGCCAAGAAATCGGCCAATGACTGACCCTTGACCATCGTCCACTTCCCAATTCGGCCGCGTATGATTGGCCGAGTAAGCATATATTTGATGAGATCGATCTTGGAGATGATCTGAACGACCGAAGGAAGCATGTAATGCCGCAACTTGGTGGCCGCGAAATAAAGCGCTAGGCATAATTTCTCGATCGGTGAATAGTTTAGTTCGGCCGTGTTGAGGGTGCGGCTTAGATAGTGCACCGCTTGTTCCGCGCCCAGACTCGTTGTTCTGAGCCAGCGGACAGCCGATAGAGCCCTCTGAAGCCGAAATGTAAAGCCTCAAGGGTTTCCCTCTTTTGGCGGCATAAGGACCGGCGGTTGGGATAAATATTTTTTGATGTCGTTGAGGGCCGCTTGATGCTCTGTCCCCACACGAAACGTTCCGTGTCTTTCAGTTTTAGCAAGGGAGACAACGGCCGGATTTTCCCTGCCATATTGGATATGAACCGTCTTAAAAAGTTGACCTTGCCGAGAAAGGACTGGAGCTCCTTCTTGGTCCTCGGCGGAGGGGCTGCCATAATGGCCGTAGCTTTATTTTTATCTACCTCGATTCCTTGTTGGTGAACCAAGAAACCGAGGAAATTCCCGGCGGTGACGCCGAAAGCACATTTCTTCGGGTTCATTTTTAGGCCATGTGCTTGCATTCGGTCAAAAGCTTGTCGGAGATGTTCCACGTGGTCGGCTTTGGATGGGAACTTTACAACCACGTCGTCGATGTAGACTTCAACGGTCCGGCCTATGAGGTCGTGGAAAATCAGGTTCATAGCTCGCTGATATGTCGCGCCGGCATTCTTTAGGCCGAACGGCATGACTACCCATTCATAGGTTCCGATTGCTCCTGGACACCTAAACGCCGTTTTGTGGACATCCTCCTCGGCTACAAAAATCTGGTTGTAACCCGCATGGCCATCCATGAAAGACAAGAGTTCGTGCTTTGCGGCCCCGTCCACCAGGAGGTCTGACATAGGCATGGGGTATTCGTCCTTGGGGGTTGCGAGGTTCAGATCCGGTAATCGGTGCAAACCCTCAAAGCCCCAGTCATCTTTAAAACTGGCACAATGTTGGCCAACCACTCAAGGTACCGGGCCGTTCCCATTAGCCGGCTTTAAGGAGCCGTTCAATTTCCTCCTTGACCCTGAGTTGTACCTCGGTCGAGAAACGCCTTGGCGGCTGTTGGAAAGGCTTGAACCCCTCCTTGATTCTTAATTCGTGTTCGACCAAACTTCTTGGCAACCTAGGCATCTCATGATAATCCCAAGCAAAACAATCCTTATATTCATGAAGCAAGCCGATAACCTCGGCCGCTAACTTAGGATCCAAAAGATGGCTTACAAAAAGAGGCCGCGGTTCGGCCTCCGACCCTACATTTATTTCTAACAAGGATCCTGGACTTCAGGGTAGTCATCCTCCATCTCGGCGGGCGCCGTTTCGTCCAAAGTCAGAGCGTCCGTTTCGTCCCCATTCGTGGAGGAATTCGATCAGGTTGATTGGTGAATTTGGCCGTAAGGATTCCTCTGCCTAATGTTCCAGCAGTTTTCTACCAAATCCTTCACGGCCGCTGCTTCTTCTTCTTTAGTGGCCTTGTCTGTCATCTAACGGCTGGTGAGGTCGATCAATACTTCGCGCGCCGAATCCTGCGAGATATTCTCGGCGCCTAACTCCAGGACTTTCCGGGCCGTCGTTCTGGTTGGTCGGCCGTTTGCATCGTGGCCGGTGAGGACAACCCATCCAACGTCGTCGTCGTAAATCCGAGCTTGTACGGCGTTGGCCTCAAAAGCTTTTTCGTCGGCCGGGTGTATAGACACCTTTTGGCCGTCCCAAAAGAATAACAGTTGGAAGAGGGAAGACGTATACACCCAGACTGGTGGATCCAATCACGGCCGAGCAATATGTTGTAGTCGACGCTGGATTCGACCACGTAGAAAGCCGCGACTCTTGTCTGGTCGGCCACGGTAATCTTTAATGGCAACACGCCGATGGTTTTAGACTTATCGCCGACAAAGCTGCTCATGACCACGTCGCTGGGGATGAAGTCCTCTTTTGACTTGTCTAGCTTCCTCATCAAGGAATAAGGAAGGATGTTGACCGTTGCCCCACAATCAATGAAAACCTTGGATATGGGCACACCCTCTATATGAGCCGAGATGTATAACGGCTTCAGGTGTCGGTATTTGTTTGGCTCGTCTCTAGGTATTACCTCGTTAAACGCCACGGCCAATAACTCTTCCTTTGTCTTTGGCCTATGATCTAGCTGCTCCTCGGCCACGTCATTCTCCAAGCCGTTGGTCTGCCCTCCTGGGGCTGAAAACTCAGATGGTAGCACCATGACCATGTTGATGCCAACCTCATCCGGCTCCCGCGGGTTTCCCCTACCAGCTTCTTCTTCGGCCTCATAGCTGTCTTTGGCGAGGACCTTTTCCTCGACCATCCGAGGATCCCCTCATATTCTTCATCGGAGATTCCTAAAGTGGGGTCGTCTTCGGCCTCATGCCCGAAGAAAGGATCTCCGAAACCCTCGATCATAGGCCTTGTGGGCCTCGGGCTGCTATCGGCTGGGATGCTTTGATCTCATGGGGGTCCAAGGCTTCGACCTCCTCCTTGAGGGCCCGTCTAGCTTTCACCAATGTGTCCCTGGCCGTTAGTAATCGTCTCAGGCGGCTTACCCGACCCTTCTCCTCGGTCGTCAGGCCAAAGACAGTGTCCGCTGGAGTCACAGGTAAAATCCTGCCGAGACATCTAAATCGCCCCTGTTGAAGGGGACTTTAGCCTCTGATCCGCCAAGGTCGGGCTGGTAACTTGGCAGACCTCTCGCTCTGGCTTCCCTGTCCGCCTGGTATACGGCCTTAATGGCCGAATCAGGACTGCTGGTGATGAGGAGGGCCTCCGCATTTGTGTTTTTGAGGGCCAACTCCACGATTTCACGGCTCTCAAGGGTCATGCTGTATAGGTCCGTGGCCGAATGGTCTTTATGGAATTCCTTGAGAAAGGACAGACCGTTGGCCGAAAAGGGGGGTCCCTTCCACGGTAGATGTCGATGATACCCTCGTCTGTTCTCTCCAAGATCGCGGCCTTCGGCTGAACCAAAATGGCCAATGATCTAAGGGGACTTTCGTCCTGCCTCAGGGCGCCACGTCCTCAAAGGCTTGGTGCTGGCCGTTTCGCCGTCCTGGGAGCAACCGATTTGGATGATGGCCCATCTGGAGCCGCCATTTTTCTTTGGCGCTTGAAGCCTCCGGCCTCCCTCGCCCGCATTCTGGTCTCCTGAACCCTCTCTCTCATTCTCCTCAGCTGGGTTTTCGTTAGTGGTTCGGCCCCCCCCCAGGCCGTGCATGATACCAATGGTCATCCTGTATGACCGGCGGTTTGAAAGTTTTCAATGGCCTAGGGCGGCCTCGTCTTTGTGGCCCACCGAGGTCCTGGGGTTTATGGCCCCAGTCGGCTGAAACGGCTCTGCTGGCCGGCCGACGGTCGTGCTGACCACCGACTCTCTTTGTGGTTGTTTGAAATGGCTCGGCGGCCTTCCTCTTGTTCTCCTGCGGCCTGGGCTGACTGACCTCATGCTTGCTTTGCTTGTAAAGCAATGGCTCCAATTCGGCCAATGGCCCCTTCTCTTTCGCCGTCCAACGAGTTTCCCTATACCCGGCTAGGAGTTGGGCGTCGACCATGTTGACGACAGGGTGGGGGAACGGCTTGGAGTCAACTTGCATGGCTGCCTTCTCCGGAAACTGAAGATTCTTTTCGTCTATCAATTTCTGGATGACGTCTCGCAGGACAACGCAGTTGTTGGTGTTGTGAGACAAGAACTATGGTATTTGCAAAACGTCTTCCCTTTGAGCTCATCGGGTTTTGGAATTTTATGGCCGAAAGACAATTTGACCATTTTCTCAGTCAATAATAGGTCGAAGATAGCCTCGGCCCTTGTTAAGTCAAAAGTGTAGGCCTTCGTTTCCCGCGTTGCGAACTTGGCGTCGGGAATTTTTGTGCGGCTGTTGTCAGTTTTAACAAGCCCTTTGCAGACGAAGGGTTTGTCTATGTTGACTTCGGCCGAACTCATCTCTACCTCATCGCTCTCGGCCCCCGCGGAGCCGTCTGCTTCGGCGTAGCTGACGATGGTATTCTTGTAGTAGGTCCCTTTTGAGGTCGTCTTCTTCTGCATCTCTTCTTTTAACAAGGACGCATATCTGTCCACCTTGTTAGTCAAGTCATGCATGTCCCGAAATTCGATTCCCTGGAATTTCTTCCGGTTTCGAATTCCAGACCTTCCTCGGCCATCTTGACGAACTCCCTCTCCGGTAGGTTCGTGCGGCACCAATTCCTACATGTTTTGAATCGTTGTAGGTAATCACGAGGTGATTCGTCCGACGCCTGACTCATCCTTGCCAGCTCGACGACCGTTATTTCTCGGTTGGTCTGATGGAAATGTTCGTGGAATATCCTTTCCATATTAGACCAATCCCTAACTGAGTTCGGCGGAAGGTTTATGAACCATGAGAACGCCGCACCGGTCAAAGAATGGACAAATAAAAGGAGCTTCTGGGCGTCCGAATTGGCCTCTCCACACTGGGCCGTGAAACGGCCTATGTGTTCAATGGAGGAGGTCTGCCCATCCCCGGAGAACAGGATGAATTATGGCAATCGATAGTTCCGGGAAGAGGGATTCGGTCGATTTCTGGCGGGTACGGCCTTGTATACCTTGGCGCATCCGGCCGCCTCTGGCTAGGCCGTCTTCGATCATCCGCCCACGTCTTCGAATCGGAGCCCTTGAGGTGCCGCCTCCTGCCTGGGCCACATACGGCCGCAGGACTTGTTGCACATCGTTCTGTGGCCTTACCCTGCGGGGCCATTTAACAAGGGGCTCAGGGATGACCGAGCCGGTTGACGCCAAGTGAGCGCCGTGGGCGTGGCCAAGGTGCGTATGCATTGTCGTTGAAATGGCCGAACCGTAGTGAGGGTGAGAGCCCAGCGGAAATAACGACGCCTGCAAAGGTGGTGAGACGGTCGGATTGCTCTGACCGTCCTGTCGTGATGACACAGCGTCGCGTTGCTTGGGCCAGGATGGGTGAGACGGCCGGAGGATGAACTGGGCCAAGTGGATGGATCGCGGGATGCGCGAGGCTGCTTTGCCCTAGCGATACGGCCAAAACGTGGAGTGGTCCGCGCGCTGTCTCTCCCGAGTAGGTTGGTCCATAATTCGCCCATGTGGGCTCCGACCGCCCCAGTTTGTCCGTCGGCGGCAAAGAGATCCTGGTCGTAGCCTGATGCTTGGGTATGGGCCGAGAAGCCGAGGCTGCCTGCTTCGCCGTAAGGCTCGATTCTCTCGCGCTCTTGGCTCCTCGATCCGGCTCTGGGAGGTGTCCTGGGCGAGGTTACCGGCATCCTTTCCTGAAAAAGCGTTCGCAGCTCTGACGAGAATCTGTCCATTGCGGCCATGAAGGATGTTTCTATCCTAGGGCCTGCTGGACATTAGATCCTCCACCACTGCTTGTTCCTGCATGGACTCGGCCGTGCGGTCCGTCATTACCTGGAACGTATGTTCAGTCTCGGTGATAGTGATTGGCGAAGTGGACTCAGGAGTCTCAGAAGTCATTTCGACAGCCTTTTTTTTTAGCTTTGCCTGTGCCCTAGTGTCCACCATAAGTTTTTGACAAGTATCCCATCCGGGCGTGCCAAAAGTGTTTGCGTGCTCAGATCTCACGTCCTGGAGTTCCGGGCCGAGGGGATGTGCGTTAACACGTGGCTTCCTGCTTTTGGATGCGGTACGGTTGTGCGCGGGCGTGCTAGCACGGTCTCCGTGCGTCGAGATGGTTGATGTGGATAGAATGGTTAAGTGATGCGCCTGTTTGAACTCGTCTTCTAATCAAACGATTGTAGCCGAGAGAGGAACTAGTCTCGGTTGTTAGGTTCACGGCCTGAACTACAAGGCCGTTTAGTGATGGTGTTGGTGGGTTTTGGGCTGTGCTCTGCGCGCTGCTCAGGGAGCGACGGTCGTATGATATATGGGGTGAATGAGCGAATAACAAGGATGGTGCTCCGGCGCCTTGAAAATCAAGGGTCGTATGATATATTGATGAATGAATTTTCCTTACAATCTAACACTACTCCTAGGAAAGCAAGTAAAGATATTGAAAGTGCATTACAGGAAAATATAAGTTGCTCCGTGGGAGGCTTTGGTTTGGTGTTTGAACCCGTTGAATGTAGCTTGAGCCTTGTATTTATAGGAAGAGTTCTTGGAGGAGTAATCGAGGCTGAAAATCTGCATGGTGGAGCCTGATTAGAGCAACTGGGTAGTCTAATCGACATTTGGGATCGTGAAGTATGGTGTTGTGACCCCATAAATCCTGGTGAATCTCGCCGCCGCCCTGATCGTGGGTTCTGAGCTTGTGGTCGTGGAGACGCATTTATTGCTCTGATAGCTGGTGACCTAATCTCTCAAGCTGCAAGAATTCTTGTGAGAATGTCTACGTCTAATCACTCTATTTTCTGTCGCCAAAACCTGACTTCAGTCACTTCCCACCTTCCATCATGCATTAAATGTTTATTTGTAGCCAATGGGTTTGCTGTAATAAACAGGCACTACTTCATTAAATGAAGCATGGGACCATGCTATCACGTGATGATTTGACTTTAATACTTCTGGCCGCGATTTTGCTCGGCCTCGGCCTGGCTCACAATCGAGGCCGAGATGATCATGCCTTGGCAACTTTTCTTTTGTTTTTAGGAAGGCCAAGCACCTTGGCGAAACGCTGCGCTTTAGCTTCTCGAGAAAGTGCCAGGGCCGAGAAGAGGGGCTCCTTCGGCCAGTTCATGGCCGTGATTTATTAGGCACAAACACCTGCATGTCTTAAACCGCTGCAAGTAATCACGGGGTGTCTCGTCTAAGGCCTGACTCATCCTTGCCAGCTCGGCTACGGTTATCTCCCGATTAGTCTGGTAAAAGTGTTCATGAAAGATCATTTCCATGTCAGCCCAGTCCCTTACCAAATTCGGTAGAAGGTTTATAAACCAGGAAAACGTCGCACCGGTCAAGGAATGAACGAACAATCGGAGTTTTTGGTCATCCGAGTCAGCCTCCCCACATTGGGCTTGAAACGGCCTATGTGCTCGATGGAGGAGGTATGTTCGTCCTTAGAGAACAACATGAATTCTGGTGGTCGATAGTTCCGGGGAAGGGAAGTTCTTGAGAAGACAACGGGGCTGAAAATCTTCATGGTGAGGTTGATTAGAGCTAGTGGGTAGTCGAATCGACATTTGGGAATGTGAAGCATGATGGTGTGACCCCCATAAACCCCGGTCGTCGCCCTGAATGGTGGGCTCTGCGTCTCGGGCCTTGGAGGAGCATTTAATACCCTGGTCTGATGGTTGGTGGCTTAGCCTTACAAAGTCATAGAATTTTCGCACCTAATCCCTGATTTTACTCGCCATATCTGACTTCAATCACGTCCCCTCTTTCTTGGCTCATTAAATGCTCCTACGTGGATCATGGGCTTTCTGCTGTGATCAGAGGCATTACTTCATTAAATGAAGCGTGGGACCATGACGCCACATGGCGACGCTGCTTAGCTTTTCCTATCTTGGCTGTGTATCTGGAGGAGCTCATCCTCGGCTAGTATTACCGAGGCCGTGATGACCTTGCCGTGCCAACTTACTTTTGTTTCCAAAAGAGAACAAACAATGACTCGTAACTAGGTGTGGGCATCAAAACCGGAATACCTGATACCGTCCCGAAACCGTGTCATTCCTTGTCAAACTCGTGCCAAACCGTTTGGTGTTGATGCTTAAACGGGATGAAATCGTGTCATCCCGTTACTGTTTGGCACGACATCGGTATCAGGATTTGTGATACCGTTTGGTGTAATCCGTACCGTACAGTAACTAATTAATATTAAATATTAAAATATTATTTCCAAAATTTAAGATTTAGTATATCTCTCACATTTCAGATTTAGATCCATAAGCTTTTTTCCTCTCTCCTTCCCTTCCCTCCACCATCGATCCATCCATCTCAAATCACAATCTCCTCTTCTTCTTCTTCTTCTCCTCCTCCTCCTCCTCTCTCTCTCTCTCTCTCTCTCTCTCTCTCTCTCTCTCTCTCTCTCTCAGTGGAACCCTAATAACCAAACATCTGCGGAAGCGATTGATATTCTTCACGTGAAGCAGAAAGAGTATGCTGATGTAATTCGGACTTACCTTAGCAGCCAGTCAACAGGTTTCTGAGATGATTTCAGTGTGTGTTTACTTCTTTGATGAACAATCTACGCTTCTCACAGAATGAATTGAAGGATGACAAATTTGTACATTCATCGAGATTGTACACTATGCGAAATGATCAACTCCAACATTGGAATGTTGAAGTGGACCGATACAAAGCATTGATTGATTCTTTGCAGGTTAAATTGCTTTGTTTTTGTGTTTCCAGATGCTTTGAATGCTTGTACCATAAGTTGTGTCTTTTAAAAGTTTAATTTCAGGCTGATAGGGCTCTTGTTGTGAGAAGGGAGAAGGACCTAAATGTCAAAGTAGAGTCAGCAGATGCAATTAGGAATTTGATTGACAATACTGATTCTAGGATTGAAGAACTAGAACTACAGCTGCAGAAGTGTATAATTGAAAAAAATGACTTTGAGATAAACATGGAAGAAGCAGGACAGGATGCAGGTGAAAATTACATAAGTTTGAAGTTATTTGGCAGCTGCAAAAGCTGAAGAAAAAAATTCAAATTTTAGCCTAAGGTGAACGGTATCAGTTTTGATACCGAACCATACCCGACCCGGTTGGGGCCGATATGGTTTGAACGTGTTTTGAAAATCCTCCATCCCGTGTCATACCGTCCCAATTCTCCTATTCGGGATTACACAGGATGACCTCCATCCCGTGTCATCCCGTACCGTGCCCACCCCTACTCGTAACTTTCGGCCGAGGGTAGGTGCTAGGGCCGAGAGGAAGTTCCTTCGGTTGGTCTCCTCCTAAGAGATTTATTTCGGCACAAACATCTCCGAGGCCTGCGAGGATGGAATTGACGAATCAGGAATGGGGTACGCCTAGGTAGAGAGAGTTTCAGTTCTAGAGATATTCTTAAACTAAAATAAAGGGGGGTTCAATGTATGGCATATTTATATTCGGTTTATGATTGATACGAATAATTGGAAGAACTACGTGTGGCTTGATCCCTTGTTAAGGGTACGTAGGCAGCCTGAGAGATTAAGGTGCAGCCACGAGGTCAAGTAATAGAAAAGGCAGTCCAGTTAAGTTACTATGAAATCTAACATTGTTTCGTGGATGTTCTAAGAAATTGAATTGAATGTTGTTAGCTGAATGATTTATTCGATTTATTAAGGCTTGAGGCCAGAATGATATGATGCTTGATTATTTTGGATATAATTCGATACATGTTGGCAATTGGGTTATATATATATATGCTTGTTTGTCAGGTGGAAATTTTTTGGGAAATGTTCGATATAGGGGGAGACTCTGCCAAATTTTCGGCAGAAGTCACACTTGAATAATATGAAATTTTGGTTAGAAGGGCAATTTGGTCAATTGTGTCCGACGGCCGCCAGGTGTCGGACACACACAGGTTCAGCTTCGGATTCCAAAGTGGAATTTGAGTCCGGGTCTTGTCAAGTGCCCATACAAGCACATTTATTTTATCGCACATTTACTTTATTATTTAAAATATAGCGTGGAATTAACGTCCATACAACAAGCAATTTACTTTATGAATTTATTTTACCGTATATTTATTTTTATTTAAAGTATAGTGCAAGTTTATTTGATGAATTAATTGTGTGATATGACGAGTTTTACAACATACAGAGATTAGGACAAGAAGTTCCTTGATCCTCATCATACAACTGTTAGAAATATGCCCTTAAAGTCAATTAATTATGTAATAGTTAGAGTTAAGGATATCTTTAATAAAAGACATATTATGTTATCAATGGGCAAGAAATGTTGTTTTATACATTAAATCATCCTATATTATCTTTCAATATGTAAAACAACTATAGTCCATGGAATACACGAGTGGATATGAGAATTATGTAATAAGATAGTATACATGGAGACTTCTCATTATCCCTAAATCCTGAATATGTTCCTAGTCATAGAAATATTGATTGGGCGTCAATATTCCGCAAAGATCAGGACACACAGTATCGTCTCTATATGTAGGGAATGACAAGGTCTCAAGTTAAGTGTGGAGACACATCGATATGTGTGTACGTGCTTATAGAAGAACAAGTACACTGAACGCGATCCAACACATGAGTTACAGCATGGAAGTCTTTACTCACATGTCAAGCTGGAACTCATAAATTGCAATAGTGCAAACTAATCCTTAGACCTGAGACATCATAGATGTTTTGTGGCTATGTTGTTAATCTTTGAGGGCACTATACGGTCATGCTGAATTAGGCATAGCTTAAAGGTGTTCATCAGGATTCTCAATAGAGTCATAGAAGCAAATGAATGTACAACAAGGAATCTCTACTCTTAGTAAAGGAGAGATATGATTGGTCAAATCTCTACGCAGAGTGGTAGATAAGACTTGAAAGAAGAAGTCTTCAAGACTTACCAGGATAATCATATAAAAGGAATAATTCACATTAGGATATTGACAATCGGATTCCATGATCTAATAATGTGAATAAGGAATATTGATATAAAAGAAGGATTCAATTGCACAGTCATTCCAATTTGAATAGGTTCTTTCACAACGTCTCATTTAGCTCGAATAACATTGACTTGCTGCTAGGCGACAACCATGGTTTGTGGATGTCCTAAGAGGTTTCAATTAACCTTTATTAATAGGAAGAATTAAATTGTGGAATTTAATTTGTATATCATTTATGAGGAGTTGAGTCAACCCACTACCTTGCTAAAGGGAACCTAAGGATCTGCACACCCAAAGAATGTGATTAGAGGTACAAATGACGAGAAATGAAATGAGGAGACACAAGTCAATAGTTGATAATCAAATGTCAAAGTCAACAGTCAAAAGTCAACATGTTGACCAGAACAATTGACCAAAGTCAAATAGTTCGACCGGGTCAATTAAGTAAGACTATAATTATAATTTAATAGTTAAATTATAATTAAAAGATTAATTATGGAATTAATATTGACATATAGAAATATTAGATTGGGCTTTTAAATATGATTTAAAAGAAAGAGACTAGCATCCAGGGATAAGTGGCATAAGATGACATGACCCATGGACCAAATGGAACCCCAAATACCCACCCAATTGCCTTTTGTGTTATCCTATATAAGCTAAGTGTTGCAGAAAACCTAGCTAGAGTTTTTGGTTTCCTACTTTGGTTAATGAGTGATCATCTTTGTATCTCATATTCCATAAACCAAAAATGGGTCCAATCAAGAAGTAGACTAGCATCCATACTTCTTCACTGTATTATCTTCATCTTTAGGAGCATTTGTGTGGTGAGGTAGACGACTCCAATCTTGGAGCCTTATGGTGAATGACTCAAAATCAAGAGAAACAAAAAGGATTTTCAACAAAGGTGTTCATTCTTGAGAAATCAAGAAAAGGTCATCAAGGGTAAAGATCTATTCCCTTTTTCCTTTTCTATTTGTGTTCAAAAAGACTAGGCTAAGATATTTGGTTTAAAATGAAAAAGGTTTAGCTTAACTAGTATAAACAAAATGAATCCGCCATTTAGAATGTTTTTGTTGTATAGGTTGTGGCTAAAGTTCATTTCCTAAGCATTAAATGCATATTTCCTTCAACAACTACAATAGAACCTGAAGATCCTTAATGATGATAATGATATGAAAGCTGGGTCTTTCTCCGATACTATATTTGTAAACAAGTGATCAAACTTAAAGATCCTTGATCCTTGACATGTAAATAAGGACCTGAAGTTCGTTGATAATGTAAACAGTACCATATATGTGAAAAGTGTTATACATATGAATAGTAAATGTACTCGCAAATATATTATTAATAGCAACTGTATACGTGAATGGTGCCGTACACATGAATGGTAACTATACTGGCAAACATACTACATGCATGAACAAAAATCGTATTCATGAATTGATGAATAGTACCTTAAACTCATGGCTAAACAATTAAATGAGATGCCAGAAGTTCCTTAAAACATGGACAATTATGTAGAGGCCTAAAGTCCCGAAATATGTACAAGAAATTATAAGAATGTTCATACCATGAGAATATGTGATTTTCGTTTGAAGTACAAAATCTAACAGTGTTGTGAAGCTGAAGTTCCAACAATTAAATGGACAACCCTTAAGGTATTATTACAAGTGGTGGCATACAACATATTTCTTTGGCATAAGAAAATGATGAAGCTCGATTTTATCACAATCGACACCTTAAGAAGAAATATACTTTGTGAATTCCGGTTGTTAAGAATACACGTGAAATGAATAATATCATAATAAACCTCAAATGATGAATTGAGGCTCCCCGCATATTTTGTTATATTATATGATCTTGGTTAGAAGCCTATGGATCCCAATATATGAGAAATCTCAAACCTAAAGTTTTGGGTATATGGTAGTTAATGCTCTTCACTACTATATTACAATATTATGACTTTTCCTCAATTTATATTTCATGCCCATTTGAAAATGGCTATTAAATTGTGAGGTTGTGTTTAACTTGGGCCAGAAGTTTTGGGCACACATGCATTGGAAAGAAAAATCAATAGATGACACCAATGGAGGTGGTGGCAAGGAGAGGCTTTTGGGTCTTGTGTGTGTGTGCATGTGTGAAATGTTTACATGGTTGTGTTAGTTTTGAAATTCTAAGAATGGATATGATTTTTTCTTGAATTTTGAATATTTGTGTGATTTATGAAGAGTCATAAAGATTTAAAAAAGGTTCTTAAAATGTTCTTAGTGTTCATGATATGTTCATAGGAGTTCTTGTCAAGCATGATTTTTGATCTTATTTGATACTTGACATTTGTATGTTGAATGTTAGTCAAAAACATTTTATAACATCATATGACATTTTCATATAGTATATTGTTTTTGTCCCCTAAAGTTTTAAAAAGAAACCAATGAAAATGAATATGCATTTTGGGTACAAAAGATGATACCACCTTGTGGTCCCAAAATCACACCATCTTTTTCAAAATACCAACACACACAACACAACACAACACAACACACACACACACACACACTCCTTCATGCCCGACCCCACCCTAGGATCCCTTTTGGGGTCCCCATGCATTTTTTGTAAATTAGGGGTTGTTTATGCAATTACCGGAAAATTACAATTTTGCTCAAAACTTTAATTAATTGCGATTTTGCCCCATTTCACTAAATGACAAAGTGTTTTCATCCTTTTGGGAAAATTGTTTATTTGTTTGAAATAAATGTTTCATTAAAATTAAGCCCATATTATCCAATAACAAATTTTAGAATTAGATTCTAAGTTAATTATCTAATGAGATTAAATAATCAAAGAGATGATTATGGACTTATGAACACAAATACATGACACAATGTGATTGGCCGATTATTCATTAGATGAATGGAATAAGTTTGATTTATTGGTTTGTAAATTAAATAGAGGTTTGCATGCCTCTCCTCTCTCTTAATCTCAAATGTAATTTACTTAAAGTCCATTGGGGTTTAAGATCTCTATCTCAAGTTCTCTATTCTCAAATGGTTATAGGTAAGAAGGAAGATCAAGAGAAGTAATAATCAAGTCAAGATTACTTGTATTATTCATGGGTCCAACACCCAATAACAATCATGAATATTTTAAGAAGTTAAGACACATAATAAAATCAACCTCCTTCCGAAGGCCTTAGATCCAACATCTTGGCTAGATGTTAGATCAAAATCAAGTCCATAATCATCCATAAGCCTATGGATGACTATTTATCTAAACTTAAGGAAATGCAAAGGCTATCTATTAGTAGTAGTGTATATTCCCAATCTCAAATAAAAGAGTTTTATGAAATGGATTTGATTTGATTTGCAAAGCAAATAGTGGGAGTATCGTACAACTACTAATATGATTTAGAATAATAGTTGTCCTAGGCCAAGTAGTTTAATTGGATTAAACATGTTTATGATGAGACCTTAAAACCCTCAATTAACTAAATTAAGTAGAAAAATAGACTTTTTGAAAACCTAATCGTGGCCTTCCATCATGGTGAATTCCGAATAGGCTTGACCCTTATGAAGGCTTTGCCTCAGATATGGGGGGCTGAGGCAAGATGTTCTTGCTTAGGAAGAATTCATTTATACATTGGATGTTGCAAGGATAGGCTCAAACATGGACCAACATTCTATTATGATGAGGTTTATGATTGTATCACTATACTTTGCAAGAATGGTGGGCTAATACTTAACTAGTACAATGGTGCCTCACGATAATATTCGGGGGTATACATTTGCTAGATGCCAAATTATATGGGAACTCACATCATGTGTGAATGAGTAGAAGGACTTTCTCTTTATTATTTGTGTTATCCTTAGATCCATTATGGAGCGGTGATCCAAATAATAGGGAGCCTCCCATCCCGCTAAGAAACATATTACAAAAGTCTCTCGTATTCCATTTTTAAGGGGTTATAAAAATCATTTAAAATAGTGGGAGGAGCCATGGAATTTAAAGACCCTAAATCCATGGCCTTAACCAAAACAATCTAATTTTATTTCTGTTATGTTCATAGATACTACTGGAGAACCTCATTCATAACACATTACACAAAGCAAGCCTCAAATGAACCATATAATGTCAAAAGGGGTTAGCTTCCATAAGGATGCGAAAAGGAAGAAAAGATGTAATGTACATCTTTCATGCACAAGGAACAAAACTTATGAAGAGAGCAATTTTGTCCTTGAGTCAATAATGGCAGTTGAAACTTCCACCTGGATAATGAATTCAGGAGCTAGCAGCACACGTTTGCAATACATTGCAAGATCTAGCAGATCATAGGAAGTTGTCAAAAGGGGAAATAGTGCTACGTGTCGGTAATGGTACCCAAATATCTGCAAAAGCAGTAGGCACTTTCCACCTTAAGCTACCACATGGGGAGACACTTGAACTTAAAGAATGTCTTTATCTTCCAAGTTGCGTAAAGAACCTAATATCTATTTCAGCATTGTTGAATGAAGATTACACTATCACATTCAATAGAATGAGATGCTCTCTACAACAAGGCAATCGAAGCATATGTAAATGTACTATGATCGATAGTCTTTACCAAATTCAAATTGTGGAAAATAGCAACTGCTTGATTAAGATCCCAAGACCTAAGAGGCCTAGAGAAGAACTCAATATGACTCAAGTTTGGCACCTAAACTTAGGACACATTGGCCAAGATAGGATCCAAATGATGGTCAAACAAGGATACCTTGAATCTTTGGGTTCAATCCCCATGCCCACCTGCGAATCCCGTCTTCAAGGCAAAATGTCAAACTTGCCTTTTTTAGGAAAGTGGGAAAGAGTCACTGAGCTTCTTGAATTAATCCACATTGATGTATGTGGACCATTGTCCACTACATCAAGGGGTGGCTTTTCTTACTTCATTACGTTCACCGATGATTACTCTCGATTGGGCTATGTATATCTAATAAAGTACAAGTCCGAGGTCTTTAAAAAGTTCAAAGAATTCAAGAACGAAGTTGAAAAGAAAACAGGAAAGAGTATCAAGATTCTAAGATCAGAGATTTGAGGAGGAGAATACTTGGGTCCTGAGTTTCTTGAATATCTCAAGAAACATGGCATCCTATCTCAGTGGACTCCACCTGGAACTCCATAACTTAATGGTGTCTCCAAAAGGAGAAACCGAAATATTGATGGACATGGTCCGATCAATGATGTGTTATACTGACTTGCCAGTATCGTTTTGGTGATATGCACTTCAAACTGCAGCATACCTGCTAAAAAGAGTACCTTCCAAATATGTGCCCAGAACACCATATGAAATGTGGTTTGAGAGGAAGCCAAGTCTTAATCATCTTAAGATATAAGGTTATTCGGCTTATGTCAAGAAGCATGATATTGACAAGCTAGACGCTAGATCAGAAATGTGTAGATTCATTGGATACCCAAAAGAAACTTTAGGATACTACTTCTACCATCCAAACGAACAAAAGGTGTTTGTTGCAAGATCTGCAAGATTTCTTCATTTTGATTTTGCATTGGATGGCACCTGTGTGCAAAAGGTTAAGCTCAAGGAAGAGTTTGGAGAGCCTCATGAACCTGAAGTAGAGTCTGATCCAGTTGACAATCCGGTCCCTTTACCCACACTCACCCAACCTCCACGTAGGTATGAAAGGATCAGCAAAGCTCCTGATAGATATTTGGGCTTATACCATGTTCTTCTTATGGGAGATGGCATGAAAGATCCTGAAACCTACACGAAGGCAATGTTGGACATTGACTCAAAGAAATGGCAGGAAGCCATGAAGTCTGAGATGGATTCTATGTATGCCAACCAAGTCTGGACTCTGGTTGACCCTCCTGAAGGTATTGTACTAATAGGAAACAAATGGATCTTCAAGAGGAAGAAGGGCTCAGATGGCAAGGTGGAGACCTATAAAGCTAGATTAGTAGCTAAAGGCTACAGAAAATGATAGTGAATTGACTATGAATAAACTTTCTCTCCTGTAGCAATGATAAAATGCATCCGCATACTTCTCGCCATAGCAGCATATTATGACTATGAGATATGGCAGATGGATGTGAAAACGGCTTTTCTGAATTGCCACCTTCAGGAAGAAATCTACATGGATCAACCTAAAGGATTCATATCTAAATATGAAGAGAAGAAAGTATGCAAACTTCAAAGGTCAATATATGGACTAAAGCAGGGGCTTCAAGGAGTTGGAACATTCATTTTGATGAAGCTGTTAAAGGTTATGGTTTTAGCCAAAATGAAGATGAACCTTGTGTGTATAAGAAAAACAGTGGGAGCGCGTCGTATTCCTCGTACTATATGTAGATGACATATTAATGTTTGGAAACGACATAGGCCTGTTGACCTCTGTGAAACTATGGTTATCAAAGACCTTCTCAGTGAAGGATCTGGGAAATGCATCTTACATACTGGGTATCAAGATCTATAGAGATAGATCAAGAAAACTAATTGGATTATCTCAATCCCTATATGTGGACAAGGTGCTCGGAAGATTCCAAATGGAACATTCCAAGAGGGATTTTCTGCTAGTCAGACATGGTATTCACCTGTCTAAGAGCATGAGCCCTAAAACCCCAGAAGCAGTGATACAGATGAGCATGATCTCATATGCCTCCGCAATTGGGAGCCTAATGTATGCCATGCTGTGTACGAGGCTTGATATCAGTTATGTTGTGAGCATCACAAGCAGATATCAATCAAACCCAAGATTAGAACATTGGAGTGCTGTAAAGACTATGTTAAAGTACCTCAGAAGGACTAAGGATATGTTCCTAGTCTATGGAGGAAACCCAGAATTCCTGGTGGAAGGATATACAGACTTAGATTTCAAATCTGATGTTGATGATCGGAAATCCACTTATGGATATGTGTTCATATTGAATGGAGGGGCAATCAGTTGGAGATGTTGCAAGCAAAGCACCATTGTGGACTCCACAACTGAAGCAGAAGTACGTAGCTGCTTAGGAAGCAGCAAAGGAAGCGATCTGGATGAGAAAGTTCATTACTGAACTTGGAGTCGTCCCCAACATTGAGTCACTAGTGATTTTATACTGTGACAACAATGGGGCTATAGCATAAGCCAAGAAACCAAGGTCTCATGAAAGATCCAAGCACATTCAGAGGTGTTATCACTTAATCAGGGAATATGTTGTTGATGGAGATATTAGCATGCTCAAGGTGGCTTCAGCAAACAACGTAGCAGATCCACTCACAAAGCCTATGAGTCAGCTTCAGCTGGACCGACACATGGAGAAGATGGGTATTAGATACATGTCAAATTGGCTTTAAAGTACAAGTGGGAGATTGTTAGAAATATGCTCTTAAAGCCAACTAATTATGTAATAGTTAGAGTTAAGGACATCTTTGATAAAAGACATATTATGTTATCAATGGGCAAGAAATGTTATTTTATACATTAAATCATCATATATTATCTTTCAATATGTAGAACAACTATAGTCCAAGGAATACACGAGTATATATGAGAACTATGTAATGAGATTGCATACATGGACACTTCTCATCATCCCTAAATCCTGAATATGTTCCTGGTCATAGAAATAATGATTTGGCATCAATATTCTGCAAAGACTAATACACACAGTATCATCTCTCTACCTCTCTCTCTCTCTCTCTTTATCTCTCTCTCTCTCTCTCTCTCTTAAATTTCATCATCACGATATGGGCTAGGGTCAAAGAAGAATCGAGCTCGGAGTGGGAGGAAGAAGAAGAATCAAGCTGCATAACAAAGAATTATTATTTGTTTTAAGGGTACAAGGAGCAAATGTTTCATGATAAGTCTGACCTAGATAAGTTTTTGTAATTGACAAGTAAGTTCTATTCTCTCTCTCTCTCTCTCTGCTATGCATAAACCTGGGAAGAGTCCGAGCCAAATTAGCTCGGAAGTTCTTTTTAAATATTTTCTTTTTCTTTCCATTTTCTACCCAAAATTTCTACCCAAAATGGTAGTAAACTCAGATAAAAGAAAGAGAGGAGGTGCAAGGATGTATCTCAAATTTTGAATGATGTGTAAATGTCGAAAAAGTTTCACCTTCCGCTTTCCAATTCATACCACAGCATCCAGTGACCCACCCCCTTCTCTCTCCTATCATACCACCATCATCTTCCCTAATCCCTCTCACAAATACAACACCCAAACCACCACAACCACCATCATCTTCCCAACCCCCGTCTTCCCCCCAAACTTCCATGGGTGTCTTGATAAGTTTTGGGGGTTGGAGTTGGTTTTGGTGGAAATCAGAATGAGAATTTTCATGTGGGAGAGAGAGTTGCTGTCGGCACTGGGTGGGTTGGGACTTTGGGTACTTGCTTTGGTTTTTCTTCCATTTTTATTTTTATTTTTCATACTTTTTAAGAGTAAAAAGTTTGAATAAGGTGGATTTTTATTTCCAGATTCCGGTGAGCTTGGGGTTTGACAAAGGATGTTGTGAGAGAGATAGAGATGAGCTGGGCCATATATTTTTTTTCTCCTCTTTTTTCTTTTAAATTTGTTCCAAAAAAAGAAATTTATTTTTAATGATTTAACAGAAAATTGGATGAAATGTTGATGATTTAGATGGCAGGGGGAAATTGGCGAAAAAAAAAAGTTCATATCCTTAATTTTCTTAAAAAAAGGATAGGCGGCTAATTGAAAATTAGGTACAAGTTCAGGGGGTATTTCACTAGTAAACCCTAACTAATAAGTGACCCACCCCACCATATATACCCACCATACCTACTTCTCCCATTATGCCTTTGTGATGTGATTGAAACATGTCACTTATGTAGTAAACTATGTATTTTCTATGCCTATAAATAGGCACCAAAGATGAATGAAACAAAAGACTAGATAAGTAGGAATTCATAGTTGAGCTCTTGAGAATTGTTCTTCCATTGTTATCTCTTATTCTAAATGTCTCTCCAAAATCCTCTTAATTTTATAACAGTACACTTTTTTCTTACACATGTTTTGAATTAAATTTTTTTTTTGTTGTCTAAAAATTTGTAATAAAAAATTTAAAAATCTTTGAAAAAAGAAAAAGAAAAAAAAGACTCGGCATGGGCTGATGGGTGGGCTCCTGGGCCAAGGCCTTTGAAACTTGGCTAAACCTGACCTAACTCAAAAAATAGAAAATACCCGTAAGGCTCAACTTGAGCCTGCCCAATAAATTTTGGGTCAAACCAACCCAACACAATACCAAACTATATTACACACTACCAAAAAAGAAATTGAAGTGATTTCTTAAAAATTTGTATCTCATGCGAACGGATCAAGTCCGGTGAAAAAGAGCGTGGACTTGCAAATGAGAGATCTCAAGTTTGAATCTCATGACATCATCTATCTATATATATAAAGCAAAAAGCAGAGAATGGTGAAACATTCAAAATACCAGAAAATGTCCTTGGTTAATGTAAATATTAAGAATTGAAATTATTAATTAAATGAGGATAATATGGTAAATTCACACTTTTTCATATTAAAAAAATTTAAAATTAAAATAAAAATCAGATAATGGATCCTTTTTTAAGGAACACAACTACTTATTATCTTTTTTTAATTCTAAAATAAATTTAATTTTTTTCAAAAAATGCTTCTTGAGGTGTGAAGCGCGTGCATGGAGAGACCTAATAGTTATGTATCTAGTTAGACCGTAGGTTGTACTTTAAAAAATAATTTATACCTCATAAAAACCCAATTCAATTCAGATCTCTCTCGCTCTGGCCCTTATTCTGTCGCTCTGGCTCTCTGTCTCTCGCACGCTTGCTTTGTGTCTCGTGCGGGCTCGCTCTTTTGCAAGCTGGCATTCTGTCTCGTGCTGGCTCGCTCTCTCTCCCAGCCCCCTCCAGCCTCTCTTCTTCGATTGCCAAGCAGATTAACCAGTAGTCGGTAGCCTCTCTATGGCAGGTAACTTATCTAATTTTGCAACTCTCTCTTTTTAACTATGTATATGTTCTAGGGTTTCTAACAAATTGATTATGTGTCCCTAATTTGCTTTAGGTTAAATTATTTGGTACTGAATTATCTTTTTTGTTTATATTTTGGATTTATATAGAAATTGGGGTAAATTTCTATTATGAGGTTTTCTTTGAATAATAACTTTTCTGGGTTTTTTTCCTGTTATTTTTTTGAATTTCCCTACGAGTACTTACTATGAGTATGATTAATTATTCTATACTGGTTTTTAACTGTAGTTCATTTGTGTTGGAAATTTAGGATGAGGTTCTGATTCTTATGATAAAACGGTTGGGTATGAAGCTCTTAGACTTCCTATTTGATTCTTGAATTCGTTTTTAGTTGTATTTTTTTCTAGTTTTTAATTTCTTTGTTTTTCTTTGTCATTGCTAGCTTTTTTGATGTGCAAAGTTGGTTACAATTTTGAGTAAATTTATGTGAGATACGCCTCACCTACTTGAGCATAGCATGTGCAAATCCCCATTTTGACCATTGATTAAGGTAACTTTTCTATCACTTTTACGAGCTCTTTTAGGTGAACAACTCAGTGTCATTGTGTGAATCCTCTCCTTCTCGCTCCTCCCTCTTAGCTTGTATATCTTTGCTGCTATCTTATTTTTGTTTAAATTTAGCCCCTTTCAGATGAACAGCTCAATGTACATATTAGTCTCTTAACAGCTAACCTGGTGAGACCTATGAACTTGTCTGATTATTTTCGTAGGACCTTTGTGTAGCTGATTTCATGAAACAGTCTTTTGCTTTTCAACAAAAATTTCCTATCCTTTTATTCACTTGAATTGCTTAATAGCAAATTCACATTGTATAAAGTGGTATTTAAGGGTGTGGTTATGTTTGGCCTTGTAGGCTTCTTTTGCCTCTTTTCTTGTTTCTCTTGGGATGTTATTAGCTTTCTTTGTTTCCTATGGATCTCTTGTCCATTTGTTTTTGTAATAGTTTTTCTTTTTGTTTCTTTAATAAATTTTCATTTTCTTACCAAAAGAAGATCAGGTTACATGATTGAGTTTGGTGTAATTTTGACTTGTTGCTTGTCCGTTGAGTAAAACGCCTTATGAAAAAGACTTCATTTAGTCTTTGTTGATCTGTCAATGTCTTGGGTTTTTGAATTTGAATTTTCATGTCCTGCTTGCTTTTTGATGTTATGGATATGTGCCCATTGTTTATTTAGAATGCTTACCTGGTTGAATGCATGTTTAATTTCTGTTGTAGTGTGCAGGATGACCTTAACAGACATTGTAGATTTATCTAGTGATGATGAACTTGGAGAGGTTGATGTGAAACCTGTTAAGTTGGAGCCGGGTCTCGTTGGAAGAAAATTGCAACAGAATGAGAACAATAAGGCTCAACTTGTGAAGCATCAAAAGTCAAAAACCCCATGTGCAATACGAGAATCTGAAGAAAATAGGAGCTCAAATGCTCTAAGCACTGGTCACAGTAGCTCTAGTATATTAGACCAGGGGCAGTCACCAGTGGATGATACTGGCCTTTCTTATACATCGCCTTTATCTCCAGCATCACTTTGTCGGCAGTTTTGGAAAGCTGGGAACTACAATGATGGCATTGGTTCTAAAGTCACAATTCAAAGTATTCCACTATCTACTGTTATATTTTGTACTTGAGTGTAGTGCATCTGGAATTTTACCAATATTGGCGGTTAAAGCATATATTGTCTGATTAGTAGGCCTACTTATTCTGTTGAGGCTCTTTCACGAGTTTTCATGAGTTTTCTGATGATGACTTTTGTTTTGATGATAAGGTTTTTCATATACAATGCAATATTTGCAATCTTCTGCATCCAATTTTGTATATGCATGGTATGTTTTATGACATTCCTCTTTCTGGATCACAGATGGCAAAAACTATCTACATGTCCACCCAATGTTCCTTCATTCAAATGCCACTTCACATAAATGGGCCTTTGGTGGTAAATTCAATCTTACTTCATTCTTCTTTATGTATATGTTAATGAATTCAACTTTATGTATGTTTTGCTTTTTTCGATTTTGACAAGGACAGTACATTCCTTTTTTTATTCTTGTTTTCAGCCATAGCAGAACTACTTGACAATGCAGTTGATGAGGTAATTTGTGAACGTTTATATTATATTTTTTTATTTTTCTGTGGTGGTGAAGAGTAATAACAAGCTGCTTGGTCTTGCAATTGAATTAAACAAGAATCATAGAGATATTCGGATAAACGTGTTAGGATAGAGATTTTATATTTGAGTAGGTTAATCTTTAATGGTTTCTGAGTATCTAATAACTTTCTTTTCATGATATTTTCTCACCTTTTTTTTGGTTTAGTTTCCTCGTAATTAAAGAAGATCCAAGATGAGCAAAAGTTGTCAAGTCATTGGAAACTAGTAATCTAGAAGAGGCATTGTATATCCATGTGAAGCTCAGTGAATTTGAGGCTGTGGACATTTAATAAATAGGTTGATCTTTACCTAAGCTATTTGTAGGGATGTAAGAACCTGGATTCCTTGGCCAAATAAAGATATAGTGGGCATGTATCTATATGTTAGTGGAAGAATATGTTTTATTTATTTCCTTCTAAAAATACTATTGGTACATCAAGAAGAAAAAAAGGATATTGGGTCAGTGCCTTTTCAGTCATGGCCTTTCTTATGGCGTTTACCCTGATTATGTTTTGACCTAGTTTTGAGAGTTTGACGAATCATATCATGTTTTGCATTTCACTCTTCTTCATTGTTAATTTGGATAGATCCAAAATGGGGCCACTTTTGTCATTGTAGATAAAACCTCAAATCCAAGGAATGGAAGTCCAGCATTGTTAATTCAAGGTAAGGGTGTATATGTACAGGATTCTTTTATTCTTAAAATCTTTAATATCTGAAATGTATTTACCTAGCTTGTCCAAAATTTGATACTTTGTATGTAGATAATGGTAGTGGGATGGACCCTGAAGCTATGCGGCGCTGTATGAGTTTTGGGTTTTCAGATAAGAAATCGAAATCAGCCATTGGACAATGTATAAATTTTACCATTCATTCTGAAATCTGTTTTATTATTTCCTTTGGCATTTATTGGTTGACTTGTAGCCTTCCAGATGGAAATGGCTTCAAGACCAGTACTATGAGACTTGGTGCAGATGTCATTGTGTTCAGCCGTCACCAGGATAAGAGGTTCGACTCCAATAGTTATATTTATAGTACTTTTAGTTTCATTGTTCTCTAGTTGTTTATTGTGATTATTCGAAATATGTTACTATTTTCTGGTTTTCAACAAACAAGATTTTTATATGGTGATCCAAAGGTTTTTGAATGTGTGTTTGTCAATTCTTTATCAACGAAAGAGAGGAATTTTACTATGATTTTGCACTATAATTGATTGTCTTTTGTTTCCTTGTTTTTTTTGGGGGGTGGGAGGATAACTAAGCAATGATAGGAGGATCGGTAAAATGACTGTTGAAACATTCAAAACTCAACTATTTAAGATATATGAATCTTTGGAGGCCGTTGGGTGCCATTTGATTTTCTAAAGAATAATTCTTATGAATTGTTCCTTTGCTAAAGACCTGTTCACCTCCCTCCACCCGAGCTCTCTGTTTGAATCTATTATTGTGTAAGTAAATACATAGATCATGAGTTATGAATGCCGTATGCGAGATCTCTGTGATATTTGGATCTGTTCACAATTTTTTCCTTGCCTAAGGACCTTCTACCTTGCTCCGTCCCTCTCTCCCTTTGTGTGTGTGTGTGTGTGTGAAGGATGTACTATATTTGTGATGCCAATTAATGCCATCCTATTTTAGTGGTAATATTTTGTGCCTTAAATTGATGCTGTTGTTTCTTTACTCATTTATTTTGGCCAGGGTATTGACTCAAAGCATTGGTCTTCTCTCTTATACATTCTTGGCACAAACAGGCCATGACAGAATAGTAGTACCGATGGTGAGCTTTGTTGCTTAAGCTTCTGGTTCTGTGTTTCTTATCTGTGTGATAGAGGTGAAACAGTATGCAAACTGTGGCTTATTGTTCTATGTGCTAGTAAATGGATGACCAGGACATTTGATGTACCAATGTAATGCCATATTTATACTAGCTGCAACATGAATTATCAATATCTTGATGGAGGAGCATATGCACTATGTTTGGAGATCTTAATTTTTCTTTTTTCTTTTTTGGGTTTTTGGTTATTCGACGACACTCTTACATTTAGTGTCTGGTATTAACGGCTCATGTCAATTGCAGGTAGATTATGAATTCAACACATCAACTGAGACATTAGAAATAATGCATGGGACGGAACACTTCATGTCTAATCTTTCCATGCTGTTGCAGTGGTCCCCATATTCAACGGAGGCTGATCTTCTGAAGCAGGTAATTTTCTACAATATTTTCTTTGCTATGTATATAAATTCTTTTTTCATTCGGTATATATATATATATATATTTTATATATACATGGAGAGAGAGAGAGAGAGAGAGAGGGCTCTTTTTCTGTTTTTTATATTCACTGCACCATTCAAATATTGATCATATGTATAGTTTATTTGGTAAGCTCAGTTATGATGTAGGATATGGGTGAATTATGGATTTAGGTAACTTAGCGGAAGCGAAAACAATGAAAATAAAAATAGAAAATAGATGAGAAGGATGACTTGGCTTCACACCAAAGGGTTTGGCTTCACACCAAGAATTCTCCAATGTCTGGAAAGTAAACTTTTCTCAATATCTCAAATCTCCAATCTCCCTAATGAATTACATGAGAGGTGTATTTATAGCAAACTAAAACCTAGAGACAATAGGATATAAAAATCCCGTACTAAAGAGAAATCCTAATCCACAAAGGAAGCAATCCAAATAAACTAGGAAACGTAAATCAAATCCAACTAAAATCTGGAAAACTAGAGAACCTAGGAAACTGACAGCTAAATCAGGCAACTAATCAATGATGTCCGCATCAAGTTACCCACTGAATTGATCATCATGAACTCAAGAACAATGTCGCCTAATTCAAAAAACTTTTTGGGCAGTGATCTTTGTATTTTGAGAAGGGAAATATCACCTTGAGAACATTATTTTCCTTGTCTGTTAAATTTAGATGGGTATACTCTGAATCTATTAAGTACTGATCCTTCAAATATTGTAGGTATGGGGTATCAGATACCAATATCATCCCATACACACCCCCACCAGTACACAGTGGATATGGCCAAGATTTGGTTACTGTACTGTCTAGGTATTCCTATAAATAAAAACCTGTCAGGATATGACAGATATCTGTTGCAATTATTTTTTGAAAAGTTGGGACAGGGAGTATGTGGGTCTGATTGTGGTTTTTATTGCTTCACAAGAGAATATGTTCCTTTCCTTGTACATTACTTGCTGATTTAAAAAAGAAAAAGAGGGGCTTGGGTTTTATACTATTTCTGATTACATCCGTAGAAGATAAGGAGAATAAGAGTAGAAGAAAGAGAAGGGTAGAAGAAAAGCTTAAAACAAAGAACTCGCTTGCACAGCCTCAGATCTGGAACAAGGAAGAACTTGATGCATGAACAAGAATTAAATAGATAATAAATATGATTGTCATCTAACCTATTTTTGAAAAAATATATAAAATATAGTATGTACTATTTAGTGTGTAAGTTTAGGTTACTCTATTTTGAAATAAACTGATATGAGCACTTTCACCTACTCTAAAGCATGTATCGCTATGAACTTCAATTCGTGTGTCAAGGTATTTCTATAGCTTTCATAGTTAAGCTTTGTTGATATGTATGTTCAGTCTGGTGATAGTTTTGATTTATTTTCATTTTTCTCTTGAGATGGCAGTTTAATGACATCGGAGCTCATGGTACAAAGGTTATTATCTATAATTTATGGTTCAGTGATGATGGGAATGTGGAGCTAGACTTTGATACAGATTCTGAGGTCTACAATTTCTTTCATCTTCCATGTTCTTCTCTTTTATTTTATTTTGAAATGTAATGTGTTCTCATCCGATGAGGTGGCTTTTTGTGACTTGGTGGTGCAGGATATTCGTATTAGTGGGGATACCAAAAAAGTTAACGCTACGTCCAAATGGAAGACAGTAAATGAAGAGCACATTGCTAACCGTTTCCATTATTCTCTCCGGGTAATCCAAGTATAGCATATGTGCACTTCATTAATATATAAGAATTTGAGTTTTCTGAGTGGAGTTTAATAGTTCTCTATTCTCCACAGGTATACTTGTCCATCTTGTACTTGCGGATACCGGAAACCTTTCAAATAGTACTTCGTGGGCGAGTTGTTGAGCATCATAACATTGCCAATGACCTAAAATTTCCAGAATTTATCTTGTATAAACCACAAATGGGAGGTTCTGTGGAGGTTGTACCACAATTTTGAAACAGTTGTTTCCCATTGCAGACGGACAAACTTAACTTCTTATTTGAACTGCTGCTATCTCTTTGATCTCTGCTTTAATGATGTAGTGGCTTAACCATGCAGGGTCAAGTTATTACAACTATTGGATTTCTTAAAGAAGCTCCACATGTCAGTTTCCATGGCTTCAATGTTTATCACAAAAATCGTCTAATATTGGTATCTTTTCCTTGCTGAATTTGACTTTTCTGCTGTGGTGTTGGCTATCAAATAATGCTTAGGCTATTTATTTTGTCCTTCACTGTACATGTGATTTCTGGAAAAGCACAAGGTTATCCATAGAAGCACACATGCACAAACTGTAGGTTTTTTGTGTATCGCAAAAAACATCTGATGCAGGTATCTTATGGAATTTAGCATTCTGCTGGCAGTGTGTTGGCAATAAATATAGTTTCGAGGCAATATTTGCAATTAATTTTCCCAGGGTTTTTACTCCCACACAGACAGAAAATATATCTCACTAGTACTCAGGCTGATTCATTATGCCCAAATTTCTCTCTCTCTCTCTCTCTCTCTCTCTCTCTCTATATATATATATATATATATGTAACTCTATTTTTTTCCCCTTTCAAAATTTTTGTTGTGTCATTTATAGTCTCAGTACGTGTAATTACTGCTTGTACACAAACAAAATTTTCTGTAGCAAAAAACTGTGAGCTTAAGACCGCATTGAGAATATTTTTCTGGTCCATGAGGTTGGTTTATGTTTTAGTATCATGTTGTGTAATGGAATGGGGTGTGTTGTAGCAAAAAAAATGGTGTGAAATTGTAAGCTAAATTAGACTGTTGCTCATATTTAAATCTGGTATTGTGCCTTTTGTATAAAATCCTACAAGGTTTTGTACTTTCTATTGAATAATTTCGTTTTTCTATTTTCTTTTTATCTTAATCCATAACAAATGTATTTGATCCATAATAAATGTATTTAATTGCATAGCATCTGTTATATTTAAAGTGACAATGTTGTGCTTTATAAACTGTTTCCGTTTTCCCCTCCTTTTGCAGCCATTTTGGCAGGTCGTGAGCTATTTAGACAGTAGGGGTCGTGGGGTGGTTGGTAATCTACTAAACCACTCTTTTTACTGACACTATTTTGCTTTTTGAGGGTGTTGTAATTATAGACCAATGTTTGCTGGCTATTGTATAGGTGTTTTGGAAGCAAATTTTGTTGAGCCGAGTCACAACAAACAAGATTTTGAGAAAACTTCTCTTTTTCAGAAACTTGAAGCTCGTTTAAAGGAGATGACATGGGAATACTGGTAATCTACTTGCTACACTAATGGTCTTGTATGTTTTTCAATAACAGCAAAAATCTTCATTTTTCTTGTGCCCCCCTCTTGTATAACATTGAGGAACTTGTGCATAACCCAATGAATTTGATTAATTTTGTTTATTTATGTACGGAAGAACTTTGTACGTAACTTCCAATTGATTTATATTAAGTGACCAAATTGTTTGGCCGTTTGTATTATTAGAAGAGAAAAACAAGGTGGGGTTGAGTTACTATCCACATGGACCCTTGTATTTAGCCTGCATCCTGTCCATAAAACATGACACTGGTAATGGTATGGCCACTGGATGCTCCAGATACATGTAACAAAGCACTGACATTGGGACACTACCCTGCATCTGGCATTCATACCTGAGTCTATGCTGTTTCCTACAAAGTGATCCAGCGGACTCTTTTCCGCTGCACCCCCAGATTTGGAAAACTAGAGCCCCCTCTAAGGTTAAAGTTTTTCTTTGGCTGGTTTCCCTTGGGAAACTCAACACTTGCGACATGATTCAGAGGAGAAGACCATACTCGTGTCTTTCTCCCCATTGGTGCATTCTTTGCAAGAGGCACGAGGAAAACGCAGATCATCTATTCTTACACTGCCCCTTCTCTCTAAATCTGTGGTGGTCCCTTTTAAAGGAGGTTAAGACTGTATGGGTCATTCCTAAAGATTGCTTCTCCCTAATCAGTTGGCAAAAGTAAGAAGGCCTTAATCTTATGGGGCTGTTTAGTGCATTCTCTGTTCTGGAATATTTGGCTTGAAAGGAACAGAAGAATTTTCGATGATTGTAGCGGAGGAAGTGTGTTAGAGGTGTGGGAGAGAGTCAAATTTGGGGCAGCTCTGTGGGTGTCAGTTACGATAGAGTTCAGGAACTACTCTTACTCCTATATAGCTAGAGATCTAGTTGCCGCTGTGTTGTAATTTCTCTCCGTGTTTTTTTCTGTTTTCGTTTCGGTTTAAAGCCTTTAGGGTCCCTTCTTTTTGTTCCCTTTTGTAATTCTTTTGGTTCTGAGCTAATAAAAGTGTTTATTCTCAAAAAAAAGAAAAAAAAGAAAAGTGGTAGTGGCTGTGAACCTGATGTGTTGTATTGAACTTTGACAGGGATTATCATTGTGGACTAATTGGGTATCAGGTAAAGAAAAAGCTTATCCCACAAGTTTCATCCAATCGTACACCACATAGTTGTGTTCAACAACCTGTCACATTGGGTCAAAGCTCTCCTGCTGTTGGTAGTAAAAAGGCAGCACTTGGAAGATTTGAGCAATTAATACCCAACTCCCAAGGTAACTGCTTTAGTTAAGATCTGTTTTTCTCATTGAATGTTTACTGATGGTGCCTTGTGCTGGTGTAGTAGGAAGGATGAAGAGAAAGGAGAATGGTGATATTCCGCTAGTAAAAAATGTGAAGGCCAAGCTGATTGATGGGAGAAGTCAGAATGTACAGGTCAGTAGGCAACTTTTTAAAATTACCACACTTTCCATTCTAGTTAAAGAAAAGCATTTTTAGTTTCTATTGGAGTTCTCAGCTTATGTAATTTGAGTTTTAAATTTTTTGGATGGAAACGAATTTTATTGAAAGAAAAACGAAGTGGAAACAAGTGGATAAGGCATCCACAAACCAAAACAAGCAAAAACAAAAGAACAGACAAAACCAAAACCAGAATAGAAACACTACAACAAAGACACCTGCAAAACAACAGAGACTCCGCAACACCACAAGGACTAAAGGAAAACAAGCCAAAGAGAATCGAAACAAGATCCAGCAAAACTAAAGATAAACAAGGCACCAAAACACTTCACATTACAGCAACAGCCATATCCCTCAATATAGAGGAGTAAGAATAATCTTTGAAATTTGGGGTAACAGAAGCCCATAAAGCAACCCAGAATTTAACTCTATCCCATAATTCACCAACACCCACTCCCTCACCGAAAATCCTCCTGTTACGCTCCAGCCAGACGTTCCAAAATAAGACTGCAGTAACCAGCCCGATAAGGTTCAAGCACGCTTCCCCCTGCCCCATACAGCCAAAAATTTTGTTGAAAAGAGACGAAATTTTATTGCAAGGAAGAAAACAAAGGGTACAGCAAAAACGAGTGGCCAAGGAGGCCACACAGAACAGTAGAAAAACTGGGAATTAAAGCAACTTAAGCTACAAGACTACAACGTTCCAATCTATGTGGAAAAGTTGAAAATTTATCCCACTGAACTCAGAGGAGGTTGAGGCCCAGAGTGATGCCCAATGTCTGATTCTGTCCCATAACTGAGCACTATCATTCCCTAATTTATTCTCGAAAGTTCTTCTATTTCTCTCTCCCCAGACAACCCAAAACACTGCCATGATTGCACAGTATCCCAGCACCATCCCCTTCCTTTTTCCTCCAAAAAAGTTCAAGCGAGCTCCTAGCGTCTCACCACAGCGAGCCCCTCTAAATAGCCTCTCTCACTAGCTCTAAGAACCATTCTGCTTAAAACATTAGCTGCAATGGTAAAAAGGAAGGAAGATAGGGGGTCGCCTTGTCTGACTTCCCTAGAGGCCCTAAACTTACCCCTTGGTCTCCCGTTTATCATAACTGAAAAATTGGCAGATTTGAGGCAACCTTTGATCCATCTCCTCCATCCCCTACCAAAGCCCTTTTTTACCAAAATAAAATCAAGGAAACCCCAATCGATGTGGTCGTAAGCTTTCTCAAAGTCGATCTTCAATACGTTCTCTCTATTTCTTTTTTCTGACTTCCTCCACCACTTCATTAGCTACTAAAACTACATCCAGGATTTGCCTTCCCTTTACGAATGCGCCTTGGGCTTGAGATATAGTATCCTCCGACACTTATCTCAATCTGTGAGCTAAAACTTTTGCAATGATCTTGTCCAAGCTTGAAATCAAGCTGACAAGTCAAAAATCCCCCACTCACATATCCTCCGTCTTTTTTGGAATTAGGCATATGTAAGTTTCATATGGTTAATAATTCTAGACCTATGAAAGTCGTTAAAAGCATTCATCAAATCTTCTTTTATGGTTGTCCAACCCTGTTGGAAAAAAGCCATGGAAAATCCATAAGAGTTTGGGGACTTATCTTTGTTGCAGTCAAAAATAGCTTTGTACACCTCCTCTACTTTGAAGGGTCTTTCCACCCTTGTAGCTTTCTCACCAGTGATAAGATTCCACTTTAGGCCCCATACAACAAAATGAGAATTGAGAATATCATAGGAACCTCCCTCAACGAGGTCCACCAAAGACTTAGGGTTTGGTGGACCCATACTTAAAGAAAAGGGGCAATGTAAGAAAAGATGATCCACGTTTTCCTCACTCATTTTTCATAAAACACACCAGTGAGGAGACTAACACATATACAGTCTTCTTTGGACAAGATTAGATGTGTTTACTTTCCCAAGGGCCACCAACCATACAAGAAATTTAACCTTTTTAGGAGATTTGACTCCAAATTCGAGAATGAGGAGGGAAAGCCTTTGCCATCCCATTGTTGAGAAGAAAAGATAGAAAAAATTTGCTCGAGAATGTCCCTGAACCCTCGTGCTCCCACCATTTCCTATCCAATTTGGAGCGAGACAATCCAATTCCTTCAAGGATGCCCAGCAGCTTGATCACCTCAACAAACTGCTCCCCCCAATTCAAGTTCCTCCTAAACCTGAAGTCCCAATTGTAAGGCAAGACCTGAATGTCCACGAAAGGGGAAATGCATTAAAGGTGCTTTGTAGATAGTGCGAATAATCTAGGAAAAAGATCCTTAAGAAATAATGCACAACAGCGGCTATAAGCTACTGTCCGACGACCCAAACATACCCAAAATACAGGGAATGGAAAAAGCAATGAAATAGAAGTTGGAACGAAGATAATCGAGTTCTAGGGCAAAATCTCAATTGAAACTCTATAGAATAAAGGGTTCAGCCGAGAGTCTCTAAATGGTCTATTTATGCTAGAATACACTAGCCAATCATTCCTATTCCAAGTTTGATAAAAAACCCTAATTGACAAAGGAAATTAAAACCAAAACAAGAAATTGAACGAAATCCTAGGCCAATTGACTGACTAGCCTAAGTAATCGTAGAGAGCTTCGTAGAGGCTCCTGCATGAAACTCCCCTGGTTGGAAAAGACTCGGTCCTCCTAGTCTAAACCTTATCATTGAAGATTATGAGAAGCTTGAAACTAGATTTTCCTTTCCAAAAAAAGAGGTATGATGAATATTGGACAATTCTTGAACACTTGTGTTTATTCTCTTGCATCAATTCCCCCGAATTGTGAAGAATTTGTCCTCAAATTCCAACCTTTTGCTGAAAAATGTCCAAACTCAACCTCCACGTACATAAACTGTCTTTAGAACTTTGCCTTGAAATTTAACCTTCTCACTCCAAAGAAATAGATACTTAGAATATTTAATCCTTCGAGAACAATACTAGTTATCTTCTGGAGACGATCTCGCAACCCAAAAAGTGTTCAATCCAAAAGCCATTAGATTGACATGATCAACTAATTTCTTGGCAATCTTCAAATCAAAAGCATCAACTCCAAGAAAATCAACATACCTCAGAATTATCACAATCTAAAGAACTCATCTTATATCTCTAACAATTCCTTAGAGACTTTCTTGTATCATCGCGCCTTCAAACTTGTATGGATTGTGTTCCTTCAAAGGTTTAGAATCAACCTTTTCTTGATCCACCACCTTCATGATTACACTAGGGCCTCGTTTGGTTCATGGGAAACGAGGTTTAGGGGTGGGAAATCAATTGCTTTCCCATGTTTGGTAAGTCCAAGCATGAGAAATCATTGCCTGGCACATGGGAAAGTGGGGGGAAAAGTGAAGCCCTCCTCCCCCATTGGATTTTGTTTTCCCTCATCATGGGAAAGTTTGGGAAAATGAGCCAACATTAAATGCTCATTTTTCATGACTATTTTGTCTCATTAATAATTTAGAATTACAATATATATCATTCGATGCATTCGTCTTTTATTTGATGTAATATGGGTATAATTGGAAAATTATACAAACTTTGTTTTCCATTCCTACTCAAAACAGACATGGGAAATTAAATAAAGTGATATCTCCTGTTACTTTCCGAGCATTACCAAACATGGGAAATGAATCTTCCATTTTCCATCCCGTGGGAAATGACATGGGAAGTGATTTTCCTTCAAATCCGTTTCGTGAACTGAACGGGACCTAGATTCATCTTGTTTACTCTCACTGAATACTTTTCCAAAAAATTTCTCAATCCAAAAACAAATCTCACAATTGTCTTCTAAACAACGATCAAATACGGGTGGGATATCAAAATTTATGAAATTAACTGAAGAATTAGAGCGAACCTGATCTAGTAAAGCCCGTAGGTATTAGATGAAGCACAATAGAACAGATAAGATTATGAGAGATTGAGTGAGAAGAAAATATAGATTGAAGGAACGAAAGAAAGGGTAGAAATCAGAGAGTTCTAGGAAAAGACTTAACATTCAAATCTCAATTTTAAAGAACTATATGGGGTATTTATAGCAAACTAAAACCTAGAGACAATAGGATAAAAATCCCTTGCTAAAACAGAAATCCTAACCCAAATAAAATAGGAAACTTAGAAATCTTAGGGCCCGTTTTATAACCATTTCAATTTTAATTTTTAGTTTTTAGTTTTAATTTTTTGTGCAAGAGTATAGAGGAGAATGAGAGTTGAGGATGAGAAGGGAGGATGGGAGGGAAGAGTGACAAAAGTGAAAACAATTTGAAATATATTTTAGTTTTTTGTTTTTGTTTTCACTTTTGTTACTCCTCCCTCACATCCTCCCCTTGCATCTTCCCTCTCGTACCCATCTCCATGCTCATTCTCACTTCTATTCTCCTTTTTCCTCTATAGTCTAGCACAAAAAGTGAAAACTTAAAGCTAAAATTAAAATGGTTATCAAAAGGGCCCTTAGAAATTTGGAAAAGAAATCCTTCTAGATTTTGGAAAACTAGAGAACCTAGGAAACTAATCAATTTAGTTCCTACGCATCCTGCATCAAAACCACTGCTTCCAATCTGCCTCTATCACCATCATCATGGTTTCCAGCTTCGTGAAAGGGGTATGTCTAAGGGTTCGCTGTTGCGTTCCAGAATCTCCATATAGCCATGTGTGCGTTCCTGTGGTTGAAGGGCTTTCACTGCTCTTGACAACTCTTCCATAATAAGCCACATCTCAGCCCTCTCAATTTGTTGGGCTTGGTTCCCTCGTCCACGACCTCGAGCAAGTCCAACCATGGTGTGGAGCAAGGATTAACCTAGGCTCTAATACCAATTTTATGTAGGGCAGTGGAAATAAGCTGCTGTCCAACCACCCAAACATACCCAAAATGCAAGGAATACAAGGATAAAGCAATTGTCCTCCCAAAATCTCACCCTATCCCCACTTTCCACCTCAAACATGCAACACTGTAAAAAGGAATGGTACCGATTGGCCATCATATGAAATTTTTTGGTATTAGCATCTCCATCTCTAGCCCACTTAACTTTACCTCTCTGTTTCCACTTCACTTCCTCCTTGAAAACTAAATAACCTACCAAGTAGTGTAGATCTTCCCTTTCCTTTCTCAAGGTGCTATCCAACCCTTCCCACCCCTCACAGAGATCAAGGACAGCCAACCTAGCTTCAGCCTCCCGTTTAGCAGACTCCACATCTCCAAACACCTCCTTGCTCTCCAACCTAGCTTCAGCCTCCAGTTTAGCGGACTCCACATCCCCAAACACCTCCTTGCTCCAGCGTTTCATCTTTGCTTTCAACAATTTCAACCTGCTCATAAATTTGTAACCTTCCCAGCTAAATATCTGGTCTTCCCTCCACCAAATTTTGAGAGCCTTCTTAAAATCTGTTTGATCAAACCGCATATTTTCTATGTAAATTTCGTTGATATTTCTGTGCTTTTGTATCCTTTACCCAAACTTGTGCTTGTTAGCCTAATGTACCCATGTTGACATCATGCAATCCCAGTCTGTTTGAGATATGGGTGTGCACTGTTTCTAAATTATGAACACTTCTCTGTGGCCTCACACCAAAAAGAATGTTTTAGAATGTAAATAATAGTCTCTGATTTGTTCTTTTACGCATTTTACTTTTGTAGCTTGTGAATCCTACTGGAAACCAGCTGAAAGATGAAGAGGCTGTAAATTTGATGCAAGAGAACAAAAAGCTCCGGGCTAAGTGAGTAGATCACCTGCATCGTTATTTTGACCCCAATTTCATTGTGTGAACAATCAGTTTCTTGCATAATGAAGAGATTTACTTACTGAATATTTAGATTCTTAGCTATTTGTTTTACCTTTTCAGATATTTGGAATATGAGAAGAGGGGGGAAGAACTAAATCTCAAGGTATTCCAAATGGCACCAAATAATTACTTCTATTGAGTATTTAACACTTGTACTTGCATCTTAGATTTCTTTTTCTTTTTGTTTGGTCTGATGACCGGGCTACTGAATGAAAGTGTTCTTTCCTTCCTTTGAGCTAGCTACTTGATTAGGTGTCTTATCTCAATACCTCTAGCTTCTTAATATTTTATTGCTTTGTGTGGTGTTCAAACATTTGGCAGTACATCGAACTTCTCGTGGAGATTTTTCCTCCATAAGAGGGGGTTTTGACCCATCTTCAATCCTTTTGCACGTGAAATGATGTTGAAAGGACTTAAAGAAAATTCTATTAACTTTCTTAGAAAATAAAAGCTCCATAAATAGAATTCTCGAGGATTTCTCATTAACTTAAGCTTATAGAATGTCACAATAAGTTTAGGAAAGTTAGCTCCAGTTGGTTTAAATTTCCTGCAGCAGCGTCCACTGTGATGAGTTCGGCAGCTTCTTGTCGAGCTGGATGGCTTGCTCTGTCTCTGCTATATTCTCCGTGCCAGCAGTTGGCATTTCTCTTGCTTTCATGTTATACTCCTCTGTAAACCTTAAAGCTCAATATTTGGAAAGCTTGCCTGAACTGTCTACTGAAAATTATTGTATTTGTGCAGGTGACACAGCTTAGAAGTGAAATAAAAGAGCTCGATGACGAATACTCTCGGATGATGTCCAAATTAGAATCTTTGGAGACTGTCAAGGAAGAATCAGGTGTATGAATGCATATATGGCGAGTGTTGTATCATTGATTCTTTCATTTGTAAAACACTGTATGCATAGCTCCGCCTAGTCTACAGTTTTCGACCCTTAGGATGATAGGCATATGTGATCATCGAATCTGAAAGCTGAGGTCCTGTGTTTTTTTCTTTATTTTTTGTTTTAATTTCCATCTGTCCTTTCCTTGTCAGTTTTCACTGGCGCTTGTAAATAAAAAATTTGTATTTAGTTTCGCTAACAATTTAGACCCTGCTAATTTCACAATTAGAATGCAAGTAGTAGTGGCTTATTTGTCAACAATATTTACTTCTATGCTTCCTAATATTTCGCGATTTGGAAAAGTTGAGTATTTGGAATTTGGGTGGATCTTATGCAGTCATTTATGGATTAATTTTGCCTCCTAATTTGGTTTAGGCAAGGAGAGAACTCCTTACAACCTATTTTCTTACCAGATGCGTTTAAACTCGTATAATCACCCACAAAAATCACAAACCTTGTATATTTTTGGATCATTTTCTAAGTGAAGGTGTGAACTTGACGTTTGAGTTTACAATTTACAATTTGTCTCGTACTCATATTCCACTATTGATTTGTTGGTTTCTGTGAGATTAATTTTCCCTTACCCTCTATTTGGATGAAGGAATTTATATTTACATCATTTTAATTTTTGGCATTTGAAGTTTTCAGTGTTCGATTTATATATGTCGAATTTTGTAAATAGCACTATAAAAATTGTGAAATGACGTCTATTTTGGTGGAAATTAAACTCAGGAATTTGATGACCTAATTTTCACGATTTTTTTTACGCGTTATTTAATAAATTCCACTAATAAGTTGCTGAACAAGAGAATTATTAATCTCCTTTTAAATTTCTGATTTTTAGCTAAATTTTGAGTTATTTTCTCTCATCCAAATGGAGGGTTATTGCTTTAGAAATTCTCACATTGGCGTAGACTTTGCCTTTAGTTTCAAAATGTAAAGAAAATATAAATAAATAATATATATATATAAGGGTGATTTTAAAGGAACCCAACAATCCTTTTTTTTTGACATAAAACATTTGTTAGAGCATTCACAGTGAGAATGTGTAAATTTGGGTGTCACGCCCCGAAATTTTCAACAACAATTAATCTGCAAATTTAAAAATAACAACCAACAATCCGAGACGCGAAGCTCTGAACCTTCAACAAAAATACCTAGAAATTTAAACTTTTCTTTCTTGATACAACACCACTGTTCCGAACCACAATGTCAATAATGACTCAACTCTTCTGAGTCAAATATTACATTACAAACTCACATAATAAATGAACAATCATTATATTACAAAATCTGCTCCTAAGAGTTCATTTCACATAGCGGAAGTCTAACACTCACCAACACTCTCACACCACACTTTGCACTCTGTGGAACCACTAACGAGCCTCCTACTCCTCACCTTAATTGTCCTGGTCACGATCTCTACCACCTGTAGGAGTGCACCTGGTTCACCACAGAACAACTCGGTAAGCTTTCTAAAGCTCGTATAAGTAAACCACGTCCAGAGTACAATATGTCAATTACACATAATATACAAACACATGCACTTTCATTAGCATACCACCATCCTTGTATAACCAAGGTAATCATAATCATCAATATCATCACAATCACAATTCTTTTATTTTATTTAAAGAACCTTTTTCGAACACCACCTGTGACCACACCAAAACTCTTTTATTTTCAAAGTAGTTTTCACACGTCAAATATTTGACAGATAGAAGAGAGAATACTATGAACCTCTAATCTATAACACTACAAAACTCCAAAGTAGTGTTCACTCATGATTACACTCCAGTCATGAGTACTAGATGACGCCAGACTAGAGCTGTAACTGTTCTTGGGTCTTACTCCCTAGGGTAATTTATCCCTCATTATTTGCCACGAGAATGCCCACCTGACAAACTCAGAAGGGATTCAAGGTATTCTCACCTAAATCCATCAACACCAAAACACCAACACCAAAACACCAACGCCAAAACAATATAAAATGTAGTTTCACATTAAACATTGTTTTATAGCCAAATATACCAATCACAACAATATATATTTATTATATATATTTATGTGGTTATTCACGAATGAATTTCCACCATATATCTAAAACATATGTTATATTGTTAAACACCAAAATCTCTAATAAGAAGAATTAATTCAAAACAAAATAGGTTTCACTTACCTCATGAACCGTTGATGAACAAGTTCATGTGTTTTAAATCAATTAAAACATTTTACAAAATCACAACCAACATGTTAATTATAACCATTAACATTATCCAAGGTCACCTTATAATAAATATAATAATTCATGATTTTACTCACGATTAGGATGGTTTTACTCACCTTTCGTCCAAGCTTGCGTCTTCAATAACTTAACGAATCCTCAATCTCAAACCTCAATGAGCAACTCAATCTCCAATAGTACCTAAGCAAAGTACAAAGCTCAACTTAGCACAGAACTCCAAAATCCAAGATTTCGCATCTAATGACGAAAATGCCCCTTGGACCAACCGGGATCCAAAGCGATCAAATCTCGTCCAACCAACTTCAAAACTGTGACGTACGTGCTATCGACGTCAAATCATGACCAATGACACCCATTGTCCAAAAGGTCACTATTTGGGTCCCGTGGGTCCCATATGTCTAACCGACACCCCAAAAATCCGCCTTGGGCCCACAATCTTAGATTTCAAGTCCGATTGCACCAATGGACTCTAAATAGTCCCGACTTCACCCTGCAACAATTTGGGCCCAATCCATCGGTCGGATTATTCTACATTACACGATCGAATGGCGATCACTCGCCTTAACTTTGAAACATGATAACTTAAGATCGGGACGTCCGATCAATTAATCTGCTGAACTTATAGACTCCTCAACACCAGCTACAACATAATTAAAATTGGACACGATCCAACGGTCCGATCAACTCCGATCAATGGTCCAGATTTGTGAGGCTCTAATCGTCGATTAAACGACGGAATCTCAATAATTTAAACATACTATCATGTTCAGGAACTCCAGGACTACATTCTGTCTCTAAATCCCTGACTCAGAATCCCCACCCTGCACCGCCACGCGCTGCCATCGCCGGTCAAGACTTACACCAAAATGTTCGTAATCCTGAGTAGAACAACTTTAACTCTTACTTCAAGGTCCAATTTGATGTGTAAGTGGCTCAAACCGCCGGTTGAAGTTGCTGATTTCATTGTTGACGAGCCAACTTCAAGGCGCCACCGTGCCTTGACCTCACCTCCGATGGCTCCGATTCTTCTTGGGTTATGCTCACGAGAGAGCAGGCTTTCTATCTGGATTGGTGGTGTCGATCACCTCCACCGTACACCGTCACAGCAGCCACTGGAAATCGCCTCTCCGACGAGCTCTCAAACCTCCGGGTTCAATTGCAATTTCTGAACCATCAACAGTGCCCATCTGAAATTTATAGGCAAAGTCTCTGTTTGCAATTAAGTCCTTGAAACTTCAGACGAGCATAACTTCTTTGTTTCAACTCGGATTCACGAACCGTTTGCGCCTACGCGTTCGTGAGATCAATCTCGATTTTCCAATTCAAAAATCATAATTTTCTCACTTCAATTTCTTGTACTTCCTTTGAAAAATCATAAACTTAATCATAAGGGTATTTTGTCCCAATTTGAGATTAAGTCACTTAATTCCAATATTTTCAGACCAAACCAAAATCATACAACACTCAAAATAGTCACACGACTTAATAAGATTTTCCACAAAAATAATAAAACCAAATGTTATTTTTGAGGTCATTACATTGGGAGTGTAAAGTCACTTTTACATCCTCTTTACACATCCGGGGGATGTAAATGTGATATTTGCTCCGATGGGGAAGATGTAAATATAAATATGTATATTTGATTTTCTTGTGTTAATTCAATTTTGTGTTATTTTATGTGTATGTGCCAACATTTTGAAATTAATTTTGTGTGTTGGATTTATTTTATTTTTCTAAACAAATAAACCTAAAAATATTTAAATTCGGATAAGTTATGAAGAGTGGTAATTTTTGTGAACAAAGCACTACAAAAAAAGTGTCTTTTTATGACGCAGATTTAATGACGCATCAAAAATACACGTCATTAAATGTGATAAACTATGACGTGTTTTTAAAATGCGTTGTTGAAATGAGTTTATGACACCGTTATCACGACATTTGCTTGATGCGTCATTAAAATCATTTTCCATGACGCGGAATGTGTGTCATTGATTTGAGTACGTTTAGACGACGCTAATCATACGTCATTAATACTGTTAATTTAACGGCGTCCTCTACACGTCATGAAGTACTTATACGACGCACGCAGGACCTGCGTCATAGATTTACCGTATACGACGACATAGGACCTGCGTCATAGATTTATAATTTTTTCCCCAAAAATCAACGACGTTTGGGAGACGTCATGGAAAAAATTTCACGACGCATATTCTACGTCATAGATATATTTATTAACGACGTCTTATGCGTGTCATAGATCTGTAATTCCTTTCCCGACAAAATTTTAAGCCTGTCGCTCTTTTTTTTTTGTCTTTGCGCCACTTCTTCCACCTCTTTTAATTACGTTTGCTATTTTTTTACGGATAGAAATATTTTCAATAACCTTAACATGACGCGTCTTCTGCGTCATAAAATCTTTAGCTCTTTGACGACGTAGCATATGCGTCATGGATTTATAATTTTTTCCCCCAAAAATCAACGACGTTTGGGAGACGTCATGGAAAAAATTTCGACGGCATATTCCACGTCATAGATATATTTATTAACGACGTCTTATGCGTGTCATAGATCTGTAATTTCTTTCCCCACAAAATTTTAGGCCTGGCGCTCTTTTTTTTTTTGTCTTTGCGCCACTTCTTCAACCTCTTTAAATTACGTTTGCTATTTTTTCACGGATAGAAATATTTTCAATAACCTTAACATGACGCGTCTCCTGCCCGTCATAAAATCTTTAGCACTTTGACGACGTAGCATATGCGTCATGGATTTATAATTTTTTCCCCCAAAAATCAACGACGTTTGGGAGACGTCATGGATTTATAATTTTTTCCTAACCTTAACATGACGCGTCTTCTGCGTCATAAAATCTTTAGCACTTTGACGACGTAGCATATGCGTCATGGATTTATAATTTTTTCCCCCAAAAATCAACGACGTTTGGGAGACGTCATGGATTTATAATTTTTTCCTAACCTTAACATGACGCGTCTTCTGCGTCATAAAATCTTTAGCACTTTAACGACGTAGCATATGCGTCATGGATTTATAATTTTTTCCCCCAAAAATCAACGACGTTTGGGAGACGTCATGGATTTATAATTTTTTCCTAACCTTAATATGACGCGTCTTCTGCGTCATAAAATCTTTAGCACTTTGACGACGTAGCATATGCGTCATGGATTTATAATTTTTTCCCCCAAAAATCAACGACGTTTGGGAGACGTCATGGATTTATAATTTTTTCCCCCAAAAATTTTCGCGTGCCGCCCTTTTTTCACCAAATTTAAGTTTGGTGCGTCTTTTTTTTTGGGGTCAAATTCTCTCTCCCTTACAGGTTCCTCATATTCTATCTCCAATCTCTAACTCATTCTTTAATCCCAAATGTTCTCTCAGATCTCTTCCTTCTCAGACTTTGCAAATTTCTCTCTCTCTCTCTCTCTCTCTCTCTCTCTCTCATCAAATCCCATCGAAACCCTCCCTCTCTTTCTCTGGCTTCTTCTCTGTCTCCCTCCCTCACAATCTATGGCTTCTCTCTCACTGGAACATTCAAGAGCTTCAACTCCTCATCAGCTAGAAGACATCCCATCGAAACCCTCCCTGTTTGATTGCATCATAATATCTCTGTTTTCTAATTGTTTTATTATTTTTCATTTGGGTTTTTCGCTTTGAAGTTTTTGAGTGTCCAATTGTGATCCTTCTTTACAGCCGGTATAGGAAGGACCATGAACGATGCTCCGTAAGTTCTTATGCCTTTGATATTCCTGTTTGGTAGCTGAGAAACGAATGGAAAATGCAGGAAATTTTTAAAAAAAAAAAAATTGGTTTTTTCAGCAACCCAACAACAAGCCTGCTATGAGTTTAATTCTTTCTTTGTGGCTTCTGATTCATTGTAGTTTCTCTGATAGTCTTTAATGTGATGTTTACAGTATTTGAAAGCTGTAGGATGTGGCCTACTGGGACTTCCTGCTGGTTAGTCCACAGTTCAAATTTATCTTCTGCTCTATCATATATAGTTTTGAATTGCTAGTTTAGTGAGATCGTGTCAATGTTTTAAAAGCTTTCGTATATAACAATTCCTAAGCTTGCTATATTCGGTTTTAAAGGAATGTAAGTCACCTATGGAGTTTTCATTATAGTATTTGGAGGTGACAACCATGCTCTGAGTTATTATCTTATGGTGTATGTAAATTTCGTGTGGATACATTTCCCATTTGTTGTTTTTTGGTGCTCTGATTTTTTGTTTCTTAATGAATTTTTACTATAACGATATAAAATGCTCTTAATTTTAAGCATTTTGTAATACTACTAGTACTAATTAAGAAAAAATCACAACTTATTGTGTCTTACACTCTGTAGGGGCTCTGCTAAATGCATTGGGAGCAATTGCCTTGGGCGCACCCGTTGGAATCCAGTATGTGAATTAAGAGGTCAAATAGGCAATGTCATTAATAAGAATAATTCTGAAAGTAGAAGTCACTGTTGAGATTGGAAGGGAATAGGTTTGCACCCTTTTTTCCCTTTTAACAAAACTAGAATTCCGTCACATCATCAACATCGCTATAAGGTACACTATCCACCTCTTTTTTCGAACTCAAATCACTCTTTTGCATGTTTGTGTTTTTGGTTGAGAAAGATAGTCATGGTGGATATAGGTTTAGCTGGTATGTTTTTGTTGTTGATGATTTGACGTGGTTATTCAACCTCAATTGTGATTCATGCTTTCATTATTAGCAAGAAAGATGTGTTATTAAATGATCCATTGATCAGAGTCACCATTTGATAGATTTAGCCATATTACAATCTGTCATAATTATGTCCCTTTTCCTTTTTCTGATACAGGTATCTACCGAAGACCATTAACTGGTCTCTAGTGATGTCATTGTTCATCGTAAGTGCCCTCCTCTGCAATGTGGTGTTGCAAGTCTTACAATATTTAATTTCTACTTTCAGAGTGTTTTGGATGGGATTCTTCCACTTTCTTTAAGCTATAATCCAGTGTTCTATAGTATTTGTTGCTATCGGGCACTCGTTGTCAAAAGTGACCTATAATGGCATGTAGTTATCACTGAAATACACTTCTTATGTGTTCAATAAATTAAAGAATTTTATTCTATTACTTGCATCCTTATTTTTACAGAAACGATTGTTTTTCATTTTTTTTATACGTTCGTTTGTTCAATTTGCTGAACTTATTAATTTTCTGTAACAAATTTCATTGAAATAATAGTGACTTTGCAATGAGTTCTACTTTCTTATTTGTTATGCTGTGGTTTTGATACATTTTGAAAACTTAACTAATGTATATTTGCAGATTGTGCCTGCAGCTTCTGTTTTTGGTTCATCATGGATGGATTGTCAACGCATATTTGCATGTACAGAGCAAGTTTTCTATGCTTATTTGCTTCTTTTTTCTCGTTTTTAATCATGTTTATTTTGTTGTGATAATTAATTGGATAGAGTTCATTTGTACTGTAAAAATAATTTTGAGTAATAGAAATATAATTTAAAGTACTTTGCCTTTGTGTCTTTATTTTTTCTTTTATATATTAATTTCTTTTTGCATAATTAAAATGATGGAATATATATATAAAGAATTTTTATTTAAAAAAAAAATTAAAGAATTTCAACGACGTCTAAACTGTGTCATTGAAACCACATTCCATGACGCAGCATAGACGTCGTGTTTTAAAAGAGTTTCCATGACGCGTCATCCGCGTCATTGAAACCCTATTCCATGACGCAGAACAAACGTCGTGTTTTAAAAAAGTTCCCACGACGCGCTATCCGCGTCATTGAGACCTTATTCCATGACGTGGCACTGACGTCGTGTTTTAAAAAAGTTTCCATGACGCGCATAGCACGTCATTGAAACCCTATTCCATGACGCATCACAAACGTCGTGTTTTAAAAAAGTTCCCATGACGCGTTATTCGCGTCATTGAAACCCTATTCCATGACGCAGAACAGACGTCGTGTTTTGAAAAAGTTTCCATGACCCCCCTTTAGACGACGTGGGTAACGACGCCTGATCCGCGTCATTAAATGCCTTCTATGACGCAAATTAGACGTCATAGAAGGGTTCATGTGTTGTAGTGAAGGTTGTGGTTATATATAGAAAATTAGAAGAAAAACAAATAATCCTTTTTTCGCATCAATTTCAAACAATTAGATGATTTTGGGGTTTGTTTAGAAACTGTTTGGGCCTTTAGATTTATGATTTTGGGGTTTGTAAAAAATTAGAGCCGTAGGATGTTTTATCTGTTCTAGCACCAATTCAAATGCCATTAAATCAAGCGCACTAAGCCACAAGTGGGGCCCGAACTAAGTTATGTTGGCGACTGAAGTTGTATTCACGAGTGTGGGGCGCGTAATTCTAGAAACTTTGCTACCTTCTCTCTCCTCTCTCCTCGCGGATCCAAGAATTTTCATTCCGGAGGTCAACATGTAAAAGTAAAAAAAAATTCTATACAAAATAGACCCATTGAAATGAAACGATAATACTCTAATTCATAGTTAATAGACAAAACCACAAAATACTCATGTTCATTATCAAAGAGAACTGCATCAACTTCAAAAAATAGACACACATTGCAATACACAAGAAATATCTCTAAGAATGTGATAATAAACCAAAAAGTTAGTGCAATCTTCTTCGCCTCCCAAGGCGTCTCGTCCTATTCGACATAAAAACTGGCATATATTAGCGCAATCCTGCTCATTTTAGGGCATTTACGTCATTTTTTAGGTTCGTCATAGTTTTGATTTTGGGCTTTATCTGCATTTCTTTTGGGTTCTAACTCTCAAACTTTGGACCCTTATGTAAACTTCCATCTTCTTTTGCATCTCAGCCTGAGAATGCAAATGTACAACCCTTTACATACGACCATTGGAGCTGATTTCAGCGATAGGGGTGTAAATATGATATACACCCCTTTTACTTGCGACCACTGTGGATGCTCTTACACCAACATACAATTTTAGTGAAATTAAAATGTTCTCTACACTCATCACTTCTTCCTAAATTTATCTCTGCTAACATAATCCATCACACACCATCACATTTTATATTCACACCCGACAACTGAATTTGTATGTGTTTTAGTGCTAGCCTACTGAACTGTTTTGCTTCAATAAGGAGGGATTTTCAATTGATGACCTCCACATCAAATTTAGTTGCACTGAATTTATGTACCAGATTCAATTGCACGCCATGAATTTTCTGTTTTTGGTGTTTTTGAGTTTGTCTTTCTATATAATTTCTCAAAGTTTACTCCAATTTTTAAAGAAAGTAAGAAAGTAAACTGGTTGATTAAGAAATCACAACAAACGTGCATCTATGTTAGATACTTGAAACAATCATTTTAATGTTGTTGATACGAAAAAGCGGTTCGACATTTTTGAGCTCAACTTAGTGATATTGGGGCTTTGGAATGCTCTGGGCCTCGGAGTGCGGATAACCTGGAAGACAGGAAACGCTCGGTAAGACCTAGGGCACTGATGTGGTACCAGCCGAAGGCTCTCTGATGCTTAAGTAAGTACGGATTTAGTAAACGAAATTGACAGAGCGACGGGCAGGATGCCGTAAGTTCTGAATTATCTCCATTTTGGGACTTGTGCCCCTTCTTATAGGCTTTGGGAGGTGTGCATGTTGTTTAGAATTTCGATGTGGGACTGTAGACATTTGCTGCGAGTGCTCCACGTGTCCAAGAGGGGGAATCTGCCCTAACAGTGGGATCGGCGGACACAGTGCTGAAGGATACCCTATCGTGCCCTATCTTGTCCACATGTTCTGCTCTTATTGGCTGCTGTCTATGGTATAAACAAATGTGAAACATGGGATCAACATACGAGAAACCGTAACAACATGAATGAAGATCTAATAGATGTGTCGATGTAATATAATACCATGCTAATACTAAGGTCTTTTAAGCACTTAAAAGACAGAGAAAAGCAAGTAACACGATATGTAGCAGGTTCATTATATCATCATGGTTCGAAGTTTATGGCACTAAGATAGCATTTACATCTTAGGTTTGTTAGGCCATCTCCAACCCAAAAGGCTAAATGTCAAATTTTGAGTTTGGGCCCCAAAAGCCTTTTCCAACCAATGTATTTGTTGGGGCTAAATTTGTTGGGCTATATAGTGCCTGATTTATTGCCTGGATTTTTTTATTTTTTTATTTTTTATTTGTGGAGCCCACAGAGACAACAAAGTTGCAACTCACTTGATGGATCCCGCCTGGCGGAAGTAGCCGTCGGAATCCAATGGCTACTATGTGAAGTTAATTAGGTTTTTTTTTTCATTCAAACCCAATGGCTATATGGATCCAACGACCCACATTTTTCCATGTGATTTCAATGGAAAATAAAAATATCTAACGGTCCAAATTAAAATTCAACAGCCAAAATAATATTTTAAATCTATCTAAATCATATCCAACCCAAACTCATTCCAAACTCTATAAATAGAAATCCATTTGTTAAATAATCCACTATATTCAATTTTTAACTTTATTTTTAAGTGAATTTATATTATGTTTTGGGTTTTGGATTTTTTTAAGGTTAAAATGTTCAAAAAATTACATCACGAATGTTGAAACAAAATAATGTTAGGAAAAATTAACGAAAAATAAAAATAGGGGTTCACCATTTTTAAACAATTTAATAAAGATACGGACTCAAATTATGAGTGTGCATGGTTGGAGGAAAAAATTGTTTAAGTTCGAGCAATACATGAATAATTGTATTTTGGAGGGTGGAATTTTTAATTTAGCCCCAACATGGTTGGAGATGGTTTTAGGGACCGGAAAAGAGCTGTGATGACATAGTAGCCACTATCATCGATCTTTGTTAAGTTTTTTTTTTGTTTTTTTGTTTTTGTTTTTGTTTTTGGGGATTTTGTGTTTGCCATCAGTTCATGTTATATTGTTTATCATATTTCAAGTTATATGAGAACCTTATAAGTCTAAAAAGGAACACCACCCATTTTTAGCTGTTGCATTTTACTCAGGGAAGCCCAAGTGTTGTGTTGTTCTTGAGCCCTCCATCTTGAGACGGTTCTTAGACAATTTGGTCAAGTGCAAAGAATTTCTCCCACAACTCCCTAACAGAATTGCTAGTCATGCCAATTCGTATAAGATTATGTATGATTATTTAGGGATAATGTGGGAGAATCGGGTGAACCATGGGTTGGGAGAGGCGTACCATGGTGCACCTTGAGTTTAGTTCCTCTCTCGGCCACAATCGTTTGATTAGAAGTCAAGTCTAGACAGGCGCACCACTTAACCATTCTATCCACATCAACATCTCGACGCACGGTAGAGACCGTGCTGGCACGCCCGCGCACAACCGCACCGCATCCAAAAGCAAGAAGCCAAGTGTTAACGCACATCCCTTCGGCCCGAGCACCAGGCCGTGAGATTTGCGCAACCGACACCATCAAAAAATATTTTTGTTCCCAAAAACCGACGTCTTATTCTAATTTACACGTCTCATATGTGTACACAATGGTCGTCTTGCTGGAACTGGAAATATAACATCGACAGCAATTCTTAAAAACGACATGTAACAATCATAAACACGACGGTTTATAATTAATTCATCTTGTACAGATGAATTTTGTACCGATATACTACGTCTGTTAGTACAACCATATCGACGTCTTAATAATATACAAAGGCGGTTATTATTAAAAATTTGAAGATGGATAGATAAACAACGTCGGTTATCTAAAATAAAATGACGTGGTAATACAATAACCCACGTCCGGTTCTCCAAACAATTGACGTCATTTTCTATTCGTTTCGACGTCTAAAAAATATATGACGTCAGTTTGTGATGTTTAACATCGTTGTAAAAGGATACAACGTCGGCTAGGTCATTTGGCATTTAATTTTAAATGACTTTTATATTTTATTTAATTCCATAATAAATTCAAAACTAATTCCAAAAATTAAACTGACAACTACCAAGCACTCATTGAAATATTGTCTCTCCCCTAAAGCTTTAAAAAATATAATTTTACAAATATTTTTTTATTGTATTTAATTACTAATATTAATAATATATTTAAATAAAATCCGAAAAATATACCGATAAATTCTATGCACTCATTGAGACAATATCTTGCCCGTTAAGGCCTGAAAAATGTAATTTTAGTTTTCAAAGTTCAAATGATAACAAAATTCAAACAAAGTTAGAGACAAAGCACGGTACTCCTTATACTTTACATAACATAACCCTAAAGTTTATGTGGTCCATTGGTGCCCATAAATTCAAAATGGTGAAATCCATATTTTAGTCTATTATTATAGAAGGCATTGTTGTAAGGAGTCCGTAGCAATTTTCGGTTCATTTTTCTCATATTTGTGTATTTTTTTAAAATTATTGTAAAATTTAGGGTTTATTGAAATGACGTCGGTTTTCTCCCGCTGTTTTTGGTCAACTACGTAAACCCAGACTAATGGAATCGGGTTTACGATGTCGGTTATTAAGTTGCGACGTATGTTATGTTTACAACGTCGGTCTTGTGTGAAAACCGCCTCCGTAAGTACATATTAGACGTCTATATATAAGATTTACCGTCGTCGTTGAAAAACATGGTACTTTAAAATTTTTGACCGCGATCTAAAATTTTCAGAATTTCCCTTTAACCCTCAAATAGTTCATTCTCTCTCTTCAACATAAATTTGTCTGAAAGTTTTCGCTCTCTCTAAATCGTTGGGTAGATTCTCCAAGCTCTCTCTCAATAAGTTGTTATATTCTCTCAGCTCTCTCTCAATATCCATGTAAGTACAACCCTAGTCCCTTTAACCCTAATCTCTTCTTAAATCCATAAATGTTTTCGTTGGTAGCTATGGGTTCTTAATTGGTAGCTATAATAGGGTTCTTTTATGTTTTGGTGTTTGCATTCTTGTAATAATTGCTCTCTGTTTGGGTTCTTTTATATTTGTTTGGCCATGGATTCTTGGAAAAGGAATGGGGATGGGATATTTAAGCTGTTTTTTTTTTAACCACGACGACGGTTGATGGATCAAACCGTCGTCTAAATGTTTATTATACGTCGGTTGTTCATTTACTCCCATCGTCTGGGTTTTAAGCTGCAACTGGTAGCCTAAAGACGACGTTGTTCCATTAAACGTCGTCTTTAGGCTACCAGAATGCTGTACAAATTTCTGGGTCTGGGTATTCGTAATAATGACGACGGTAACTATAGATGCCGTCGTCTGATTTTATATTAAACGATGATTATGTTGTAAAAACCGTCGTCTTGTTCATGTTTTATATTTTATTTTCAATTTGTTCTCTGCTATTTGAACGAGGTAGTGTTTCATTGCTAGTCTTTCCACTTTAATATATATATATATATATATATATGATTTTATAGAGTGTGAGATGGATAAGTCATGGATGCATGCGGATAGAAGATCAAAGACATATGAGTTAGGGGTGGAAGGATTTTTGAATTTTGCTGTAGAAAATCTTGGAAATACAACTCATATTCGTTGTCCATGTGTTAAATGTGGGAATATTCGATTGTTTGGGGTTGGAATTATAAGGGAACACTTATGCTTTAATGGAATTGACCAAAGCTATAAGATGTGGACATGGCACGGAGAACCTTGGGAATGGACTACCAATGCTAGTAGAAATGTGGAAGAAGATGAGGAAAGTAAGTTCAGTCATGTTTCTGAAGAATTAGGGATGGATGATAATGATTTTGCCAATATTGGATCTGATCCTTATGAGTTTGCCAATGTGATTGGGGATGGCGATGAACCCTTGTACCCTGGTTGCAAAACATGGACTTGTTGTGTAGATACAGCTGCACCAAAATGGATTCAGTTGCATCCGCAAGTGCACGAGCCGTTTGGTAGTATAGCATATGTAAGTGCGAGGTCGATCCCACGAGGATTGGTGATTGAATAATCCAATTCATTTTCCCTACACAAAACAGAAATGAAAAAGAAAGGAAATAAATAAAACAAGGAAGAAAGAAATAACTAACTCAAGCAGATAAGTTCCCAAGTTCAATTAGATTAACGGATTGATTCTAGCTAAAGTATGATTAAGCCATGGTGTTTGGTCATAACCTTGTGTTCCTAATTCCCTAATTTGATCATTTGTTGTCTAACCTAAAATTAAGCATTAGGAACCCATTAAGCATAGAAGAACAATTTAAACAACCAAGCATGTATCTAATCCCTGTTGTCGAATGTCCATACATACTCTTCCTATTCATAGTTCAATTCGAACTAAAGCATGGTGTATACTCTTAATTCAAACCAAGATAGCTAACATGCAAGCCTAAAATGGTGATCAATCATTCAAACTAGCATATTAACTTATAAGCATAATGAATAAGAACAAAAATCATAATTGAAACTTGGAAACTAGTCAAACTTGAAACTAAAGAAAAGAATTTACATTACAAATAAAATTAAAGAAGAACTTGAAAACTTGAAGGAAAATTTAGTAAAATCATTCTACTACAACAATTGACAACTTGAAAGGAAACTAAGAGAATTTAAGGGAGAGAAGGGAAGGGAGCTCTAGAGAAGTGTTTGAGAGCTCCCCCCTTTGGGGTGTATTTACAAGCTTGGGAAACCTCACTATTTATAGGCCTAAGGAAGCTGAAAATCTGAATTAAGTATGGCTAATGCATACAACACTTGTATTATAAAATCTGAATTGGTTGCTGCACTTCACCAATAAATCCCACCAGCAGCCCTAGGTCATCATCATGTCAGCATGACCAAGCTTCCAACCAGCTCATCCTGAGGTCAGCATGACCAGCAACTTCAAGGGCTTACGAATTGGGCTAGGCTGAATCAAATGATGACTTTAAGATGTCCATTGTGAAGTTCAGAATGTGTCTGATCCAACCACACAAGTATTGGCCCAATCCAAGCTCGGATGAAGAAGATAAGTCCGAAATGAAATTCTAACTCAGTTTGCTCGCTGACAAAATCCATCCTGAGCATGGTTCTGTGTTTGCTAGGTGACGGACTCCAGATTTATCCAATGGGGCTGAATTGTGGATATGTTATAGTATACACCCATTGGAACAACTTTCATGAAGAATGTTGCCTCATCTGAGCTGTGTAGGTTGCTGAAACAAATCTTGCAATGTGACCTACGGAACTGGACTGGCAGGGGCTGTAGCCAAAATGAGTTTGTCTTTAAGCTCTTCATCCATCCATCCAAATTAGGCCTTAACATGCTTGAATTGCATGAATTATGCTTTCTTGCTCTATTGGCCTACAAAACACACAAAGAGAGGCAAATAACTTAGAAATCTAGAAAACTAAGCAAAAGAAGTAAGTAAATAGGGCATGTATATGTATGAAATTATGAGCTTCACACACCCCCAAACTTAGATTTTGCTAGTCCTCGAGCAAAAAAAAAAAAAAAAAAAAGATAAAAACAAAACAAAAGTTAACTAGACCACTTTCGTAGGTAACTCGATTGCATTGAGCGTATGCAACAAGCCTTTAAACCTCTAGGCATCCCTAGTAGGAGGAGTTGTGTCTCCTGAGGGTTTAACAGATATCAGATACCCACAAACGTTTTACTAACTCTACAAAACAAAATGGTTAGAAAATTTAATAGATTTGTTAGTCCTTAAGCAAAACAAAACAAAACAAAATACAAAAACATTAACCTTCCAACCAGACAGAAATTTTAAACTTCATAGACATGGCTCAACAAGGAACAAAACAAGCACTAAGGAAGTTCTAAACATTATTCAAGTGCTACCACAATCTCACAAAAATCATGCTCAAGGTGTGTGTGTGAAATAGCCATGAAGATACAACTCATGCTTCTCAAACAACGATATGAATTCCTGCAAGAATGAACACAAGTTTGCCAAGCTAAACCAAAATCAATAGGACTTTAGTTATGGATGTAATGTAATGGTTAGAAAAGGAATGGATATTGAAACACAAAGTCTAAGGAACAAAGTAGAGCATGTCATATAAACAAGATCATTGACATTTGACATGTAAGGCACATAAATTGAAAAGCTCACAACACCAGATTTTGCAATTGAATCACTTCACAATTTGAATTTGACATTTACACACTTTGTATAATATTTGGCCCAATTTTGCGGCTCTTTACCCTAGATCACCTTGATTTCTCCTTATATCACCCTAGGGTCGTGACTACATTGGCCACACTTCTTTTCTCTTTTTCTTTTGATTTTTTTTTTATAGCTCATTTATTGCCTTGAGTACATTACAATCTCAAATACAATCATACTCTACATGTTCCCTAGATGGTAGGATGTTTTATGGATGATAAGGTGATAGAAAGAAATGGCTAAGTGTTTGGGCACAAAAGGGTTTACAATGGAATATGTATTGTATGGGTTGATGGAGGAAAAAGAAAGAGGCTTAACAAAGATGGCCTAAATCATATCTTAGTTATAACTTAACATTCCAGTGAATCACACAAGCAAAAATGCATACAATTGGGTAAGACATGCAAGAGTTGTATAATCATGGCTAGGTGCATAGAAAGCTCAAGAATAATTATGTGAGACTTAGCTAGCAAAAGAATAAGATTCAGACCTAACACAATGCTTATCAAATTCCTAAGAGCCATATTAGAAGTTAGACTCATGATTTATCATTGGTGTGGGAAGGAAAACTGAAAATGACTCAAAGAAAAGAAACAGAAAAAGAAAAACGTGAGGTTTCAAATTGCTGTTTTGCTCAATTTCAACATATAATCTGTTTTGACATGTAACTTTCAAACCACTTGGTCAATTTTAACGTTCTTTATGTCATTGGATTCAGCATGAAAAAATGAAGAACACATCGTGGACCAAACTTTCAAAACAGAAGCAGAAAAAAAAAATTGTAGCAATGAAGAAGCCTACGTTTTCAAACACAAACACAAAAACTAAAAAAAACTTTCCAGCAACTAAAAAAAACTTTCCAGCACCCCCAAACTTAAATGGCCCGACTTTGGTAATGAGCCAAGAAACTTGAGATGGGCCCTCTCATCTAATGGATTCAATCCCCACAGTTCTTTAAGTAGCAGATACAGTTGTTGGCCAGTTATGTTAGTTACATATAATCTCCCACCATGGCTATGCATGAAGCGGAAGTTCATGATGTTGACCTTATTGATTTTCGGTCCTAAACAACCCAAAAATGATACAGACGTCTACTTAGAGCCTTTGATTGATGATTTAAAATCTTTGTGGGATGGGATTAGAGGAGTGTATGATGCCCACATAGGAGAATACTTTACACTCAGAGGTGTATTACCTGTGGACAATTAATGATTTTCCTGCCTATGGAAACTTATCCTGTTGTGTCGTTAAAGGATATAAAGCTTGTCCAATATGAGGAGATGATACACCTAATCACAGGTTGAAAAATGGCCACAAAATTTGTTACATTGGGCATAGAAAGTGGTTACCAATCAATCATCCATATAGGAGGCAACGTGCAACTTTTAATGGAAAACCTGAATATTACATGCCTCCCGAGCCATTAACCGGAGAAGAAGTGCTGCATATGGTTGAAGATATTAATTACATATGGGGCTCAAAAAATGGGGAAAGTGTTGGTGAGAATGATGGTGACAGAGTTTGTTGGAAGAAGAAATCGAAATTCTTTGATCTCGAGTATTGGAAATACCTCCCCTGAGGCATGCCCTAGATGTTTGCGATATTATCATTGGTACATTACTAGAGATCCCTGGAAAAAATAAAGATGGGATTGCTGCTCAGTTAGACTTATTGAACATGGGGGTCAAACTGATTTGCAACTCGAGTATGGAGAGAGACGTACTTGCTTGCCTCCAAGAGCAGAGAAGAGTGCTGTTTGCAATTCTTTCTATGGTATGAAGGTCCCTGAAGGTTATTCTTCAAATATAAAAAATCTTGTATCTTTAAAAGATTCAAGACTTTTTGGCCTTAAATCTCATGATTGTCATACCTTAATGCAACAATTGCTCCCTGTGGAAATTCGTTCTGTTTTGGAGAAGCTTGCAAGGTATGCAATAACTCGATTGTGCTTCTTCTTCAATGCTATATGTGCAAAGACGGTAGATGTTTCCAAGCTAGATAAGTTGGAAGAAGATGTAGTAGTTACTTTGTGTTTGCTTGGGAAGTACTTTTCCCCTTCATTCTTTGATATCATGGTTCATCGAGTAGTACATCTTGTCAGAGAAGTTCGTCTATGTGGGCCATATTTTAGATGGATGTATCCGTTTGAAAGTTATATGAAAGTGCTAAAGGGGTATGTTCAGAATCGTACTCGTCCTGAAGGTTGCATTGCTTAGCAGGATATAGCTAAAGAAGCTATAGAGTTTTGTACCGAGCATTTATTTGATGTTACTACAGTTGGAGTGCCTTCGAGCCAGAAGATGGGAGTTTCAAAGCCATTATCAGGTTGCACAGTGAGCTTAGTTGATATAGACTTGTTGAACCAGACACATCTATATGTCTTGGAGAATACGGAGGAAGTCCTACCTTATATCGAATACGTATGAGTTTAATTTTTCATATGTAGCCATTTTAAATATTATTACTCCTTATGTTTATCTTATATACAAGGGACCGTAATGCGTGATTTTTTCGTGTCAATTGTAGGGAACATATGATCCACATCAAGACCACTTATCCAAAATTTAGAAAGAGAACAAAGTGGCTACAAGATAAGCACAATAGCACTTTCATTCAATGGCTACGCTTTAAGGTATATATGTTATTGAATGACATATTGAACTTTTAATTTTCTTTCTTTCTATATGTTAGATTGAATTAAGATATATGTTTAATTTACAGGTTCAAAGTGAACTTAATGGGGAAGACAATAATGGTGTATCAGAAAATTTGAGGTGACTAGCAGCTGGTCCAAGCATGACAGTGCCATCATGTAGGAGCTATCTTATTAATGGTGTCAAATTTAACACCAATGCACAAGATGATGTGCGAACTGTCCAAAATAGTGGAGTTTATTTACTTGCACATACTATGCAAGTTGCTAGTGCCAAGGATAAAAATCCTATTGTCTCCAATATGGGTTTTTATGGGGTTATTCAAGAAATTTGGGACCTTGACTACCAAAAGTTTAGAATCCCAGTCTTGAGGTTGTGATTGGATAGATAACACTTCGGGCCTTGTAGTCGACGAACTCAGATTTACCCTTGTAGATCTGAGTAAAATTGGACATAGGAATGACCAATTTGTTTTGGCTTCTCAAGTCAAACAAGTATTTTATGTTGACGACCCAATGCATCGTGATTGGTCAGTAGTGTTATCAATGCCTAATAGAGAATATAATGATGTTATTGGTGATGATGTGCTAGGTGATATTAGAATTGAGTGTGAGCCATTTACTAGAGGGATACCAAATGTTGACACATTTGATGACCTAGTGGGTGAGTTTGGGAGTGAGAATATTAGAGATGGGTGTGAAGATATAGGGATTGATTGATTGTTGTAATGTATGACATTAGTTATGCAGTTAATTGTATGACATTAATTAATAGCTCTGTATATCATTTTAATTCCGATCACATATTCATTCTGCAGGCTTTGGGCACGACAAATCAACAATTAAAAATAATGGGTTAAAGCTGAAAGTACGACGGTCAAGTTACAAAAATCGCAAAAAGAGACGTCTAAAATATAACCAACGTCGAGTTTTCAAAAACAACGTGGAATGCCAGCGCAAAAATGAAATAAAAACCGCCATTTGAAAAAAAAAACACGTCGTTTAATTCAAATTAATTTAAACACGGTTAATAAATATTAACAACAACGACGGTAAAGAAAATAATCAACGACGTACAATAAAGAATAACACGACGGAAGAGAGCTCAAACCGACGAATTTAAGGATATCATCGATTGATGATTACCATCGTAAAAATAATGTTGCACGTCAGTTATAATAAAACAATTGACGTCTCGGAAAACACACACGTCAAAAAAGGTTATAAAAGAGACTTAACAAAGAATAGCCACGTCATGGAATAAACAAATCACCGACGTAGTAAGATACATAAAAATGTCGAATAAGGATTCTTGGGACATAGTAAAGCTTTAACCACGACCTTCATTTTACAATAACCGACGTCAAATCCATAATTCAAGGCGTTTCCTTACTTCTTAACGACGGTTAGGCTAAAAGCAATGACATCTCAGAGATTACACAAGTCTAAGTGGCTCACAAAAGAGACTTTTAAAATGCCAACCACGTCAAAGCCTATACAAACCGACGTTGTAAATAATTAACCACGTCCCACAATGTGACTCCTAGGCCATAGTAAATGGGTTAAACATGACAGATATTTTAATTAACCGACGTGCAATATTAAATCCACGTCGTTTATTTCTCTGTTCAAGCCGTCAAAATCATTTTCAATGTCTGTGGTGACCTAAAGGGTTGTGGTTATTTGTTTATTACGTCCGTCCAAGTAAATATGTGCCATGTTAAAGCTTTCAAATGTCACTTTTTTTTACAAAAGTGACGTCTAATTGACCATGGTATATGTTTTAGACGTTAGTTTTTTTATTTAGTGAACATAGTATATATTAACCACGATGGTTTCTAGGTTTTACACATCAGTTTTATTTCTATTAAAGACGTTGATAATCATTTTTACGTCGGTTTTGTTGTTATTCTTTAACATTATTTAAACGTCTGTGTTTTACTAAAACCGTCGTCTAATATAGTCGAAGTTGTCTTTTTAAGCTATTTATGTATGAATTAGACGTCGGTTTTAGTGTTTGTTGTGACATGTAATATATTAACGACGTCGGTTATTTTCCGTCGTTATTTTATGTATTAAAAGATGGCGGTCGATTTCACGTCGGTTTTAAAACATGATATACGACGGTGGATTCCCGTCATCTATTTCAATTTCTGTAGTAGTGCCATTTAATCATTTTAGGGACCGTGATATTGGCATTGGTTGTATGACTCTGTATTAACAGTGTTTGGTCTTTGGGACTTTTATTGAGAGCTTGGAAATTCATATTTGTTCCTGTAACTTTGTAGTAAATTCTATAAATCAAAGCTAAAGGTTGACTTCCTGGTAGAACATTGTAACCATGAGTTTTAATATTTAAAGTTAAAACTTTTAAAATATGAGGATCACTTAAGCTAACTGTGAAATCTGGAAAACAATCAAAATGAACTGGACCATGTCATAGACTTGACTCTATGATTCCTAGGGTTCCATCCTAGAAATCATTAAATCGGGCATCTCTTAGGCTTAACAGAATTGAGTGATCGGTGCATAAATTACATATCATTTTGTACCCTTCTAGCTTATGATTTGGTTATGTTTTTGAGTTAAACTTGTGCTTTTAATAAGTTTTGTGTTTGTTTCAGTGTTTTAAGTTTGAGACTCAATAAATGCATTTTGGAGACAAATTAGCTCAAAACAGTGTTCTCCAGATCAGTCAACTTCACGGATTGGACTGTACTTACTCAAGAAGAACCAGATAATGAGCCATACATCATTGGAAATATACGGAAGTCTAGTTTCTGTAGATTTTACGGTTCATGATTCCGAGTCTTCTAGAGAAAGTTATACATGTTTTGGCAACTTAAGGTCAAATTCGGCAGCATCTGCATTACTGGGCCAAAAATCACATTTGAAGGCCTTTCCGATTTTTCCTTGAGCTAGGCTGCATATGCTTGGAAAGACAAGACACATAGCTTGAAGATCCATATTTTTTCAGATTTTTCAGAATGGATGAACAAGCCCAAAACGAGCCCACAAGCTGGCTGCAATGCATTGTCATGCATGACATATGCATGATGAAGTGTTGTTGATTGTGGGAAAGTTTGGTGAAGCATATTCAATACCTTTATTTGAGTGGAATTTTGCAGCAGCCAAATGAGCCAAAAGATGATGAAGTGGGAGTTGCAACACTAAGCCTAAAGACAAGAGGAATTGTTTTCAAATGCAATAGTGTGTTAGGTGATTTAAGTGTTGTAAGTTGGTGAAGTTAGTGTGTTTAGAAAATTCAATTGTATAATTCAGATTTTTACTTCCCCTAGGCCTATAAATAGGGAAGTTCTCTAAGCTTGTAATCAACAACCCCAAGGGGGGAGCTCTCAAGCACCTCTCTAGAGCTCCCTTCCCTTCTCTCCCTCAAATTCTCCTAGTTTCCCTTTGTAGTTCTCAATTGTTGTAATAAGATCATTCTACTAAATTTTCTTTCTTCTAAATTCTCCAAACACTTCTCTATTCTCTTTCAAATTCTCTAAAGTCTCCATGTCTCAAACACTTCACAAACACCCTTCTCTCTCTTCCCTAAGTTCTAAAATTCTCCAAGTTCACAAACATTCTCCAAGTTCACAAATATTCTCCAAATTTCCCAAACACTTTCTTCTCCCTTCTCAAAGCTCTCAAACACTCTCTTCCAAAATCCACAAAGTTCCCAAACACATTTTCTTCCTCTTCCAAAATCCACAAGGTTCTCAAAATACCTCTCTACTTTCTTCTCCAAAAGCCCCATGTTCTTGAACACTTCCCAAACACTCATCCCTTCTCTTTCTCAAACACATCTCTCATCTCTTCCAAAATTCTCAATGTTCACAAATAATGTACATTCTTTCTTCTTGTTTTGTTTCTTTTGTTTTCATTTTTGTTTTGTGTAGGAAAATTGAAGTGGATCATTCAATCACCAATCCCTGTGGAATCGACCTCGCACTTACATACGCTAAACTACCAACGGTTCGTGCACTTGCGAGTATCACAAGTTGAGGATGCAGCTGAATCCATTTTGGTGCAGCTGAATCTACGCAACATTGAGGCATTACGACCTAATTTAGTTAGAGGTTTAACTGCAACTTGGACTAAACCAATATGTAAGAAATTATTACCATTTTTCCTATGCTTCCTAATTGACTCAAGGTTAAGTAACTGGCATGTTTCATGTTCTTTACTCAAGGCATAGACTTGTTCTACAGTTTTGATATGTGTGGTTGACTTAAAAGACATGGGTGACCATTGTTTTTTATAAATTTCTTTACTAGAGACTTCGGGTATGTTCCAATCATTACAACTTAATAACTCATTGGTTGACTCAAATTCTAATTGTTCTTCATTAACTATGTCTGGAACTTGGCTTAAACTGGCTCTAGAACTGGAAGAATTAACTGAGTTGGTTCTAAATAGGCGACTCATTTTAACCAAATTTGTGACTTAAGACTTTAGAGGAAGAAGATCTACAGATACTCCTAGGGCTAACTCAAAGGTACCTGTAACCTAAGGTATTCTCTCTCTCACAGCCATGCCGCAACCGCTCATTCCTCTTTTTGGGACTTACTGTTTGGACTCTAGGACTTCCTGACCCGACTTTTGAGAGATAGGACCTAAAGAAACACTACAAGAAAATAGGCCTTAGTTGACACTTAATAGTTGACGCTTTTTACAAAACCATCAACTATTTTACGAAACTTGGACGCTTTTTAAAAAGCGTCAACTACTTAGCGGGTTTACTTGACGTTTTACAAAAAACGTCAACTATATATCACTTTCCTTGACACTTTATCAAGAACGTCAACTCTATATCACTTTTCCTTGACGTTTTTTAAAGAGACGTCAACTGTATATTGCTTTTCCCTGACATTTTACAAAGAATGTCAATTAAAACCCTTTTACACCTGACACTTTCTAAAATTTCCTCAGGAAAACTAGCGCGCTATAATTCGCGGGTCTTCATTTCGCTCGAAATTTATCTAAGTGTTTTGCCCTATATTCAACTCCTCTTCCTCTTGGTCACCACATTTTTCCTTCATTCCAAAACCAAAATATCAGAGTCCTTAGGGTTTTCCACTCTTTTTGCATTTCTTAAATTGGATACAGAAATTCGAAGAGATTGTGAATATTAGATCTTAGTGGGCTCATGCTCTGCTAGTTGGGGTGGCAACAATTCAAGTGTATTTCTTATCTATCCAAAGTTATTAGTTCATATGAATGTATTTTTGCCCGACTTTGTTCATCTTTCATTCTCTACAGTATTTTCTCTCTATGTACATCTCTCAGAAAGTTTTGTGTTATCTCTCCATTCCTTAGGTACCTGACATGAATCTCACTCAATCTCAAGATGCTTCGGGGTGTTGAACCAGAGAGAAGTTGAAATAGAAGAAAAGTGAGGATTTTTAACAAACAGTCAAGAATATTAAAGAGTTTGCTGCCGACAAAGAACAGGGTTTGTGTTCTTTAATGTCCAATATTCCTAATTTTCTCAAGCTTTATAGGTGGGCATTCAATATCTCTACATATTTGAACTACAACTAATCGAATTCAAAAAAATTAGCACAATTTTTAAGTAATATAAATTATCACTCTCCAGTCAAGTTTAGTTGAGTAGTGGAGTTAGATTCCTTTCTTCTTATCTTTCCCCTGGATTTGAATTGTATTCTTTCTGTCTTATTAGGAAATTAGGATAGTTCCTCTTCTTTGTAGTTAGTGGCGGCAAGGAGTGCCCACCACCTACTCGACATTTTCCCTCAATGAATTTACTACACCTCTTTATATTTAATCAACATATCAATATCATTTTCTTTATAAATAAAAAAAATTCAAGATATCACTATCTTGTGGCACTGTGAAAAAAAAAATAGAACATGCAAATTCATCTTTGTTGGATGATAAAATTGATTAGGAAAGGTTCTTATGCTAATATAATATAGGTTATAGGTCTTTTCGTAACTTTTTAATGCTTTTGTGTTTTAGTTTTTGTTAAGTTAGTGATATTATGTCTTTTGGTAATGTATGGGTGGTTGTTTTGATATAAGTTATAACTAGAAATTGAGATCAGTAGCTTTTTTCTTCTAGAAAGGAATATATATGTGCTTATTGGCAATAGAAATATACTATTTTAATTTAATTAGGATGATTCTATTAAAAAAAACCTATAGATCTGGAAGAAATTGACTACCAATTTTAATCATACTTTTCTGGTATTAGGTCAGTAATTGCAGCCAAGTATTAGTATTATTTTTGTATGAAAAGGAAGTATGATTTACAAATTTTTCTATACATTTCTATTTATATATTGCATCGAATAACTACAATGTTGATACTTAGAGCCGTCAATGAATTGTTAGTTGACGGTTAAAGGCGTCAAGCAAATGATTAGTTGACGGTTACAAAGCGTCAAGAAGAATGATTACTTGACGGTTAAAAGGCGTCAAACATAACAGTAACTTGACGGGTCAAAGCCGTCAGCGTAAGGATTACTTGATGCTTAAAAAGCGTCAATAAATGGGGTACCCCTTTCCTACGCAGTGGTATCCTTGACGGTTTGTGAGCCGTCAAGTATTATGTTTCCTGACACTTTTTAGCCGTCACTAAAGGGTGTTTTTCTTGTAGTGAAACAAATAACTCTGAGATAACTATTTGGAATAACTAGGGACTTGCTAACTCAGAAAACCTAAATCAGCCACTTGGGCGATATGAGTAGGAGACTTAGAACTGACTCCTTCAACTCTTACGGCTTTGATACCAATAAGAAAAGGAAGAGAGGAAGAGAGGGAAATATGAGGAAAATCAGAGGACAATGAGATGAGACCAGTAAGGGGGAAGATGATCAAATAACACAATTGGAATAATTCAAAATATAATTTAACTAAAGCGTAAATGCATAGAATTCTTAACTCAGAAATAGCATGAATGAAAATATAATTAATCATTTAAAATAATGTTTAGGAACAAAAATAGGATAACTTAAAATTAACTTCTTTATTAACTTGAAATTAATGAAGATGAAAACTTACAGAAATCCTTGAAAGATTACTATGAGCAATGCTACAAAGAACACTCACACTCTGCTCTCTCAAGTGCTATCTCAGGTTTTAGAAGTCTAGAAAAACTTTGAAATCTGAAAGATAATTCAAGCTTTTTTTATTACAACTTACTTGGGGTCCTAATTTATAGACTTGGCAAACAAAATAAGACAAAATAACTTTTGAAATTTCTTCCTACTTTAACTTGAGTGAAACTTCTTTAACGGGGCATCTTTTGCTCTAACTTCAGGCATCTTGCTTTAACTTTTGCTTTTAACTCTTTGTCGGGGCATCTTTTGCTTTAACTCAGGCATCTTGCTTTAACTCTTGCTTTTGGCTACTTTGCTAAAAGGCTTAATCTTCATTTAAATCATAGGGGTCTTGACTGTCAGGGTAGTCGAACCACCTGGGCTTCGGCTTTTGACTGAAAGGCTGGCTTGGCTTTTGACTTGAAGAAGACTTGGACTTTGGACTGGCATCATCACTATCTTCATCATTCATCTGCGTAACTTGGGCAAGGATTTGCTCAGCTAACTCTTTTAACTCTTTTTTAGATTTTCCTTGGAGGGAGGCATTGGAACTACTAGGGGAAGCAGTTTTTGACTGGATTGACTAGCGCCTGGAGGGCGGGAACTCTGTATTGACTTGGTAGATAATTCTGTTGACACCGAACTTATCCCACCATTTTACTGCAAAATGAGGAGATAAAACTCCGGTATCCCAATTAACTTGATAATTCCATTTCATAATCCAAGGGACTTTGTATTTGGCTACAAAATGGAGATGTGTAGGGAAAAACTTGTCCGACTTTTGTAACTTGTGCTTTTGACCAAAATAATTAATTGACTACTAGAGATTAACTGGAATGATTTCCCAAAGGAGGCCATGGATATTCCACCATTGGAGAAACCAAAAAGGAAATTGACTATTAAACTTGGCATCAAAATTTATGAACCATCAGTGACTAAAATCAGGATGCTGGTGGAAGAAGATTGTATACCATGCATCAATATAATCACCATAATTGTAAGTAAGGCTTCACTAGAGGGGTAGCTGGTCATAAGGATTTTGACTCCAAACTTGAGGCATAAGAATTTGGCGTATGTAGAGGGAATGAAAAAGGGTGGCATTAGTTTCTTTATCTTTGATTGGCTTGATATCAATTGACTGGGTCTTATAGAGAATGTCTCTGTAAAACTTGATTGACTTTGAGGGGTGACTTGGAAAGTAATGAAGATTAGGAGGGAAGAATTTCTTGGCATTTTTTATTGGGTCAGAAAGCTCTTCATAGATTGACTCAACTACAAAAAGGGTGCAATGACTCTTGGAAGCATAGGGAGACTTCTTGTGATTAATTGGAGTGACTGGGCTTTGTACCTGTAAAGGCGGGTTAACTATGAAGGGATCATAACTTGAAACTAAATCTGACTGGTAATTTGGACGTAAAGAACCTGGCATAAGAGGGTTGAATCTGTTGCTAACTGGAATTGGGGAACATCCCGGGAAGGGGATGACCTGGGAAGATGACTCTTGTTTGATTGGCATCATGGTAGCTGGGAGGATTCTGGCTTGACTTGGTTGACTGGCTTGGACTTTCTATTTGTCCTTTTCTCTGGAGGACATTTTGATTCTTGGATTTCCTGCAGGAACTCTCTGGTAAGAAAATCAGGGATACTGTTTTCACTACCTCTCAAATATTCTAACTCAAAATCGAAAACACTCAAAATAGCTTGCCATCGTGCAAAAATTTGTTTACTGGCAATATTTTTAACATCTTTTTTTAAAATATGTTTTGCTGACTTACAATCAACTCTAACTAAAAACTTTTGATTTAATAAATCATTTTGAAATTTACTAATGCATAATACAATAGATAAAATTTCTTTTTTAATAGTACTATAATTACTTTGTGACTGTCTCCAAATACCGGAATGGAAATGGACAATTTGCTCAGGTGACTTAGGGGTAACTCTTTGTTTTAGGATACCACCGTAACTAGACTCATAGGCATCAGTTTCAACTATTTTGAACGAATTAACTGAAGGAATACCAAGGCATGGGAGTGACTTGACATGGATTTTGATTTGTTTAACTATTTCTGTATGAATTTGAGTCTAGGCAGGAGGATTGCTTTGGAGATGATCAAACAGTGGCTTACATAACTTTCTTAAATTTTGATAGAAATCAGAAACATAATTCAAAGATCCTAAAAATCTCTAAAGTTGACTTTTTTCTAAAAATTTGATCAGGAAATTTATCGGCAAACTGGATAACTCGATTGATTGGGCTTATTTGGGATTGACTGATGTTGAAGCCTAGAAACCTGACATTGACTTGGAATAATTTAATTTTCTTGGCTGAGATGACTAGGCCATTAGATTTAACTATTTGCAAGAATTTGTGTAAGTGTTTCCAATGCTGCTCAATTGACTTAGAAAAGATGAGAACATCATCTATATAAACTATGGAGAATTGACTGTATTGATTAAAAATTTCTTTCATTATATTTTGGAATTCACTTGGCGCATTTTTTAATCCAAAGGGCATGACATTCCATTCATAATGACCCAAGGGGTTACGAATGCAGTTTTGTATCTATCTGACTCTTTAATTTGAATTTGCCAGAAACCACTTTTCATATCAAATTTACTAAAGATAACTACTTTTTCTAACTAATTAACTAAATCTCTTTTGTTAGGAATTGGGTACCTAATCCATTCTAAAACTGAATTAAGGGGCTTGTAATTGATAACTAGACGAGGGGCTCCTCTTTCTAACTCGGCATTTTTCTGGACATAAAAGCTGGACAAGACCAGGGTGACTTACTTTTTCTGACTATTCCTTTGTTGACTAGATCTGTGACTTCTTGTTTGCATAATTCCATTAATTCTTGACTCATTTGAATTGGGTAAGAACTTGACTAAATAACTTGACATAGGGTAAGAAAACGACATGCTGCTTTCGGTGCCAGAAAGCATTGGGGATATCAGAGCAGACTTCATTTTTTAACTTTTCTTCAAATTTACTAATTTGTGACTGAAGTGACTTATTGGCTAACTGTTGTTCTACTCTTTTAAACTTAATTTCTTCTTTAAGAAAATTAACTTGTTTACTTTTATTCTGGATTAATTTAACTGACTTAGAAACTACCTGACTTTTGGAGTAACTTAAGACTGTGTAACTCTGGTTTGGTTAGGAAATCAAATTTGACTTTCTCTCCTAATTGACTTGTGGTAACTCCATTGTACTCTACCTGGAAAGGGTAAAGTAGTGAGATAAAAGGTAGACCTAAAATTACTTCATCCCTTATGTCCTGAAATCAGGACAAAGGACGTCTTAAAGCATATTTTATTCTGGCATACATGGGCTTTGGGTAACTCATATTTTAACTTCAAGGCTTTACCGGACACTGTTCCTAAGACTTCCCTTGGCTTTTTATAGTACTGGGTTGGAATTAAGCCTTCTTGGATACAGTTTAGATCGGCTCTTGAATCAAATAAGGCAACTGTGTTTACTGAAATTCGTTAATAAAAATACTAACTCGGGAATACCATTTTCTAAAATTAATTTGTTTAATTAACTTAATTACTTTGTCACTTTTGTTACTATCGGAGGACTCAAGTTCTAACTTAGAACTAGACTTTCCAAAAGGATTGCTAAACTCTGCTTTGAATTCTAAGAGGTTAACTATATCCTGTTTAATTTGATAATTTTCAGTTTGTAACTTTTGACTTATTTGTTTTAACTCTAAAATTTCTTTCTTAATTGTTTTGACTTCTAACTGAAGATCCTGAAGGGTAACTTCTTTCTTTTTACTAAACCTTTCTAGGGTAGTATTAAGACTTATCTTGGAAGGCGTAGGAGAACTAGACTCTTCCTGACTTATGACTTTTCTAAGTTTTCTAAGGTATTCATATTTTAATTCAGGGTTTTCTACTTTACTAATTAACTCTATTAGTAATTCTTCTTGTTCTTCCTGTTTGGTGAGGACACAAATTGATTTCCTGGACTGTGGGTGAACTAGATTGGGAATTATCTGAACTATAATTATCTGAGTTGCTGGTAAACATGTGAATTGACTCAGAATCATTTAACTCAAGGACTTTGATTAACTTGGCTTCATCTTCAGAGGCTAACTTTAACTGTTTAATTGTGTCTTTAACTTTGCACTCATTAGCGAAATGACCATATCTTTTACATTTAAAACATTTAACTTTGCTTTTGTCTGTCTTTTTCTTAAAGTGACTCTTTTTACTTTTTGATTACCTTTTGACCATTTACTTTTTCTAGGGGTAAACTTTCTTTTATTATAAAACTCATCATTATTTCTGAAAGAATTTATCTTCCGGGAATAATAGCGGCTTTTACTAAAGCGTCTATCGTGACCTTTTTTAACCTATCTAGATGGTGGGACCGGTCCTAGACCATACCTGTTCGCAGAAATTACCTAACTCGTATTCGGCATTATTTCTATCGGCTTGAATTGATTTACCTATTTTTAAATCGACACACATTTTCATAGCTACTTGATTAATTGTGCTAATTATATTACCATAGGTTAACTCATCGTAATTAATTTGACCTGACTCATTGCTTAAGACTGTTCTAATCTTATGGGCAAACAAGTTAGGGAGACCGTTTGTGAACTTTTCTTTTCAAAATGGCTGATTACTATCATCTCTTAACATGACTCTAGAAATGAAAACATCTTTGTACCATCTAAAATCGCTTAGATTGGGGCATTTGAGATTACTTAATTGTTCATGAATCCTAGCTGTTGTGCTACCTGGGTGTACCAATAAGGTGCTCAATTATTGTGTATAAAAGGGTATGCTTGTTCCTATACGTTCATCTAAAATAGGGTAACCATCTTCGTTTGTCTTAAGGGCATGGATTATTCTTGACTTTGCATCTTCTGTGAGATGTTTATCCCAGCAGAAACGAAGTGTTCCTATGAAGCCTGTTTCTAAAAGGGTTACTATTTCTGACTGCCTTAACTGGTGATTGGTGGCATAACTATTAGCGACCATAGACATATGTTGTAACTTGTTAAGTATCTCCTGCCAGACAAGCCATTGATATTCCACTTGTATAGCTTATCAGAAGACACTGAGAATTGACTCTGGGTTCTTTCTTTAAACTGGAAATTGGGGGTGTAGGCTTAGGATACCAATTTTTGGTAAGACTCGTGGGGTTAACTTTACCTATTAAACGACTAATTTTAAGACTCTGGAATCCTGGCTAACTTGTAGATTACTAAAGGCTTGTTCAATTTTTGAGATATTACTAGTTTCTGACTCTTGACTAGAAGCTGATTCTAAAGACATGCCTGACTCAATATTAGAATTAACTTCAAATTGGAGGACTTTAACTGAGGCTTCTTCTTCTTTGCCTTTATCTTTATCTTTATTTGGTTTTGGTTTAACTGGGGTCAACTCTTTAAACATTTCTTCAATTTTTTTCTTCATTGTTGGATTTACTTTTAGTGTTGACTCTGGTTTTAATGCATGGAAGTGAACTAAGGGCTTTTCTTTCTTTGACTTAATGGTGATTTCACTAGGGATTAACTTATCAACTTTTGTCTCAATTTTATCTAGCTGTTTACCTATAACTATCAGGCTTGTTTTGGTGTAATTATTTTGTTCAACTAATTTTTTGTCTTTATCGTTTGACTCTGCTAACTCATAAGGGCTTGCGATTACTTTGGCATTTTGGTGACTGATTACTATTGTTTCAACCAGGGGACGAGAACTGATAACTTTAGTGTTGTCGACTTTTTCCCATTTTTCCTGGGTTAAAGTTACTAACTTTTGACTCATGTATTTACTTTCTACGTAATCAAGACAAGGTGAATCTGACTTAGTCTTTTCTAAATATTCTTTCCATTCATTGAAAATTTCTTTTCTTTGAACTTTGGGGAAAGAAACATGACACTTGGCTTTTCTTAGCTTATTTTCAGGGGCTTGGAAATGGGCATCTAGCTTTGACCAATGGATTTTAAATGGTTTACTAAGAGTTCTTAACTGGTTATCAACTTCAAAGGTAGAACCTTCAAAATCTGTTCTAGTAGGGACTCAGTTTATATATATATATATTGAATATAACAATATATATATATATATATACAATGGCGGACCTAGGATTGTTTACAGGGGTGGGCTAAATTTTTTTTTTTGGACACCTATGTGATTCGGACTACAGTCGGGTCCTTCACCAAAACACCCACAAGCTCAAGTTGGAGCCGCGATTGCCGGTGTTCCAGGAGTTGTGCCGGCCAACTCCGGCCACTACTAGCCATGTTATCACACCCAAACTACTCCCTTACCTCTCTACTGCATTTTCCCTCAAACACTCGACCCAATTCCATGTAGAAATCGTTGAATCCGAAGCCAAAACTTTCTAGTTTTTTTGACTAGAAAACCGTTCGTTTGAGGCTTTTAACGGTTGAATTGACATTTGAGCAAAGGTATAAAGTTACTCCCCATGATGTTCTTGATCTATTGGTATGATTATTGGCCGGCGGTTTGGAGTTTTCCGATCGGTGAAAAATTTCTCTAGACACCCATCGGCTGTGGTGGTGTATGGGTGGGTTGTCAAGGTTGGTTTTTAAGCTAGAATGATCCCCATGTCATCCCAAGCACGACGGTATACTTAGATTTAAATTTGGTTATCGTTTGACTGTTTATCGGATTTACGCATATTAGGCATTATCCGGGTTCGATATGTTCGGACCGTTGGATCAACTGCAATTTCAAATATGTTGATCTAGGAACTTCTAGGATCGTATAGGAATTCGCGGATCGTGAATCAGAGACCGGATGCTTCGATTCAATGATTCAAAAATTAGGTAAAACGGTGACGTTCTCATGAGCGATCGCGAGCGATCTGACCGTTCAATTCGACCAAATTTGCAGGACGTGTATAATAAACCTTGTTGAACCCACAGAAACTTTCAGATCGGAAATAGGAGGTCGTGGGCCCGGCGGGCCCGGTTGACCAAATTTGGAAAGTTTGACCACTAGGTTGACCGAGTGTCTTCCGAGGCTATTTCACCATCCAAAACACGTAGTTTAACCTTAGAAACTCCTCGCCAGTCAATCATACACTTTGAATCACTGGAAAATTAGGAATTTATTTTAAAGTCTTGTTCGAAGTATTTTATTTTAATCTAGCCCTCGTATTCTTACATAAGTACTTTGGAACCTCATACTCAGGAAGCAGGACCCTATTAGGGTCACGCTGTCGAACTTCCTGTGAGTGGACTTTGTTTTGAAAATGCATTATTTTTATCGATTAAATTACCATGCATTAAAAAATGGTTTATTCCGACTATGGAATTTATATATATATATTTACATATATTGTTTAATTATGGAAATTTCTACTATTTTGATATTTTATGTTTATAATTGTTTTGAATATGGATTATATGTTTTGAGAAATTGTTATTCACTCTGTGATTAAATAAATGGGCAAGGGATTAATATGAGTTAAGGTACTTTGTTTATTGTTATATAAATATGTGATTGCACCATGTTAAGTACCATCCCTTGGTTATTGTACCCACACGTGGCGTTGGATTATCCGGCATGTGGGCACATTTGGTCATGTTAGTACTTTATCACACGTGGCATTGGATTATCCAGCATGTGATAAAGTAGTCTACGTGCATAGGACTTAGTGGTTGGATTTAGCCACACGTGGCGTTGAAATTTCCGGCGTGTGAACTGTAGAGTAGCAGTCCCCCGTTGGACAGCTCATCCCTAGACGCATGGTAGAAAGTTGAAACCCTGCGGGCTAGTCAAACAATCCCCGTGTTGGATTGTTTCCCCCTAGCACCATAGTAAGAATGTACATAACTATATATTCGTATGTATGTATATATAAATTAGGGCTGCACACGGTTCGATAACCGTGGCTTGGAAGAGTTGCCGACCACTGAACCGGAGGTCATCGACGTAACTATTTTGGAGACCGCCACCGCGCCGAGGAGAGGTAAGACCGACTACAATCGGCACGCCAAGAAGTCGGTGCGGTGCGGTTTGGTTCGGCGAAGGATTGAACTGAGATTGAGGCAGAGGATTGAACTGAGATTGAGGGCTTGAAAATCACTTCGTGGGGAGGAAGAAGAAGAAAAGAAGAAGGAGGAAAGAAGAAGAAGGAGGAAAGAAGAAGAAGGAGAAGATGCAGAAGATGCAGCCAGTGGCGGGAGGAAGAAGAAAGAAGAAAAAATGGAGGAAGAAGAGAAAAGAAGAAAGTGACGGCTTGGAGAAAAGAAGAATAGGAAAAGGAGAGTTCGTGGGGAAGGAAACCTAACTTTTTTTTTAATGTTTTTTTAATTCTTTTAGATTGTAATAAATATTACAATCATACATGCATTTCACAAGAAGACGCATCAGTCCAGTGGAATTTGGGCTTAGTGTTTGCACCTTGAACAGAGTTCGACTCCCCATCAGTGCACTTGCTATGAATTTTTAGACAATTAACATGGAAGCGGTCCGGTTTTAGAAGTTTCGACGGTTTGAAAAAATTCAAACCGGTTCACCATCAGGTCGGCAGGTTTTTCTGCCGATTTCAATAATTTTAATTAAAAAAACCGGACCAACCCGCCAAAATCGGTCCAGCTTGGCCGGTTCGGTCGGGTTTTCGGTATAAATGTACAGCCCTAATATAAATATATAAGTTGATTATTTTAAAGTCATTCTTACATATTCAGTTTTATAATCCTATGTTTTGGGAATGGGTTGGGTTGAAGTCAAAGACATGACTTGGATACCATCGTATTATATCGGGGATATAAGAGTACATCGATTTCATATGGATTATTATGCGTAGATTCAATTGCATGTTTTGGGCATCGCTTTCCAAACGGTGGGGTTATTTTATGTTATTTTTAAATATAACAAAACCTTGTTTTTGTCCATTTACACGTTTTCTATTTTGCTCCCCCCAGGAGGTGGTAGACCTGAGCTTAGAGGCAAAAGCCGAGCCCCGACTTTGTGTAGGACAGTCTTTATCTATTTTGTTTCTGTTGAAACTCAGTTCCATTTGTAAACTGAATTTACTTTAGATATGCTCTGTTATCACCCCTGTTAGGGTTGAATGTAAGGCAGATGCCTATAATGTAAATTGCTTGTCGTTATTTTGTGCATGCTGCTGATTGGTTTAAAATTTTGGGAAATGTCCAATTTTCAGGGAGATTCTGCTGAAATTAATGCAGAAAGTCTCGTCCCTTTTTTGTAAGTGGGCCCGGAATCAGTATGATGTCAGATAATCTCCAGGGATTAGTCGCGAATTAGAGGAATTCGAGGTAGGTCCTGTCACCAATTTCCTTCATCAATTCCATGAGCCAAAACAACTCACAAATACCTTTAGTCTTCCCTCTCTATTATGCTTTTGCACTTGCCAAGCAACCAAGTTCCCTCTAACAAATGTAAGGTACTCATAAGTTAATAGTATGCCAGTTATACTTCATGCCCAATTTGCAGCTGTATTGCCATCAATTTCCAGATGATTATGCTTTGAAAACACTAAACCGTTACCAGGCAGGGATTGCTGCGCGTTTGGACCCACCTAAACATTAGATTAATTTAAATTAAATTAAAACTCGCAAGTGCACGAATTGATTTGTAGTGTAGTGTGATGGAAATACGAGTGTCGTTCCCACACAGATTAGTGATCAATTCTAGTTCCTTAATCTAGCCTAATACAAGACTCTTTTTTATGGATTTTCAATATATGACTCAACTAATTAAGGTAGCGTTGGGGATTGCCTGGCAAGACCCGACTCAAATTCCACTTTGGAATCCGAGCCGGACCCTGTGCGTGTCCGACACCTGGCAAGTGCCGAGCACAAATGACCAAATTGCCCTTCTAGTCAAAATTAAAAATCAACTGGGATTTGACTCTTGCCGAAAATCTCAGCAGAGTTTCCCCTGAAACGGACCAATCCCAAGATTACACCTGTCAAACATGCATATAAAAATATACACAAATTGCCAGCATACAAAAATTTACATACTAACAGTTAGACAAGTGTTCTAGGGAAATATCAGAGCATCTATACAGAGTAGGTTACAAATAAAACACAACTAATCAAAACCCTACGTTGTCAAGGGATGTAGCGGAAGATGGACTCGGCCCAGTGGTGGCGCACTGATGCACGACTACTGCCTGGGGGCGCAAAACATTAAAAAGGTGAATGGACCAAAAACAAAGTTTTAGAAAAATAGTATAAGAACATACTAACCCCACTGTAAAAACAGTTATGAAACTAAATCAGTTCTTATATAAAGTCGTACCTGAAATCAATGCATTCATATTTATGTCTATAGAATCAATCATACACATGATTAAACATTAAGTCTTTGAAAGCATTGAAATCACTTTAATCTACCACCTAGGTGTAGGGATGGCAACGGGCCGGGTATGGTCCGGGTTTGCCAATACCATCCCCGACCCCGATTCCCAAACCCTCCCCCGTCCCCGCCCCCATCCCCGTTCAAAAAGGTTCGGGGAATCCCCGCCCCGTCCCCGTCGGGGACCATCCCCCATACCCGCCCCCGAATCCCCAATTTTTTACGAATAATTTGAAATTTCAGCAAATTAGTAGATCTAGATATTCCGAATAGTATACAAATGCAATGATATAATATTTTCACAACAACCAAACAACCAAAATCACTAAATACATAAAACTTAAGAAACCAAAAACAACCAAAACAAGTAAGAATAACATTAATTGAAATTCCGTAAGAGTATGACCCACCCATTCCTAAATGAAATTCAAAATTGAAAAACAACATAGGACATCAAACACAGGTTGCTGCACTGTAGAACATCTCAGGATTGCTTGGTCTCTAATGCCTTGGTTTTGTAATACTTGGAGAATTAGAATCGTGACCACCGTCGCGACAACCCCATCTCCCAAGTTGAGGGAACCCGTACCCATCAAAGTTTGACAGCAAGGGTCTGATTTCCATTTTCCACTTCAAGGATATGGAGATAAGAGGAGAGAGCTATCAAAATAAAAATAAAAAAGATGAAAGGAGATGGAGTCTGCAGATTTCGGCGGAGAGTGGATCTGATTTGGAGGCAGGCGGAGAGAGAGAGGGGTAGATGCGACAGAAGAACGATTGAGAGGTTCTTTAGGGGAGGGGATAGAGAACCGATGAGAAGTTCTTAACAAGTTCTTTTGGGGGGAGAAAGAAGGCTTAATAAAGAAGAAAGGATGTTTCACCAAAAAAAAAAAAAAAGAAAGGATGGGTTAGATATTTTCTAGGGTTGGAAAAGATTAGGGGAGGCGTGTGTTTTTAAACTTTGCTATCAATTAAAAATAAAACATATTTATTTTTTATTTTGTTCTTTTTTAACTTTGAAGATAAAAAGTAGAAATAAGGAAATAACTGGGCTGTGTAAAAAAATAGAAATAACTGGGCACAAATGTAGTTTTTGTGTTTTAGCATTGTCAAATCTGCCAATAAAGACACAATTATTTGTGTTTACACAAGTAAATGATCTTACTTTTTCTGAATAATTTGTCAGATGGTATTTATCATTTACATTAAATTGACATTTGGCACAATTCTTTGTGTCCAGTAAAAATTTGTGCTTTATATAAATTGATTTGACACAATTATTTGTGTTTTATACGAAAAGAGCATGAATAAAACTTATTTGTGCTCAATGTTAGAGAAAAGGGCACCATAGCTATATTTGTGCTCTTAAGTTTGTGGTTTTAGACCAGTTTTTTAGTAGTGAGTTACGGGTAGTAAGCAAGAGCCAAGGGTAGTAATAAATATTTGTGTGTTTTTAAATAAGTTAATTTCTTTTTATTTGTTTTCTTTTTTGTTTAGTTTTTTAGTTTTTTTTTTTTGTTAAGCATTACATGGTGTGTATTTATTTATTTATGTGTTGTGTTTTTTATTAGGGATAGGGTTAGTGTTTTTTTTATTGTAACTGGAATGCAAGTATTAAATAATTTAAATATTTCACTAAAACACAACGTTTGTTTGTGCATTGATGGTAAGCATGTGAGATTGAAAGTGACAGGATAGGGGTTCAAAACACACAACCCGTCTCCAAGTTTTTATAAAAAATATAAATATACTTTTTCCAATTTTTTGAATTAATGACATATATTTTTTGTGAATCTTGTTAAAGTCTCATTATTTTTCTTCTTTTTCTTTCTCATCATCTTAACACCAAAATTGTACATGGATATGGTTCTTCTTCTTCCCTCCATATATGGATATGGATACCTTGATTATGAGAGTAATTTGTGTTTCTTGTCTACCTCCGTCATATACTCATAGAGTGGTATGTGATTACCAATCTACATTAGTCATCTAATTGATGAAGAGTTCTAATCTATGTATGACTTGGTGTTTGATTACCAATCTACATCAATCATCTAGTTGTGCGATAGCATATGAAGTAGTTGTGTAATATAAAAATGTTTGGTGTTTGATTATTTTCACTATCTTTGAATTTGTTGATTATACATGTTTGCATATGAATTTTATTTTTTAAAATCAATGTTAGTTATGATGTTTGATTATTTCGTTATCTTTGGATTTATTGATTATAGATGTTTGCATAATTTTTTTTAATCAATATTTGTTGTGGCGTTTGATTTTTTTTGTTATCTTTAAATTGTTTGAATTTGTTGATTATACATGTTTGCATACGAATTTTGTTTTTTAAAATCAGTATTTGTTATTGTGTTTTGTTTTTCATATTATATTTGGATTGTTTGAATTTATTGATTATTATACATATTTGCATATGAATTTTGATTTTAATATGCATGTTTGTTAGCTGGAATTGGAATTGTAACCATTAAATTAATTAATTATTTCTCTATAACACAAGGACAATTGGTGGAGTAGTGGTAAGGTAAGTTGTTGGATTCTAAAGGAGGTCTTGGGTTCGAAACCCCATGCCTCCATCACAAAAATGTTTTAAGGTTTTTAAGATATATATTAATTAAAATTAAAAATATATATATTTCGGGCCGGGTTCGGGGACGGGGGCACAATTACCATACCCGGCCCGAACCCGTCGGGGATTTTTTTTTCGGGTCTCCCCGTACCCGTACCCCGATTTGGCCCCGAAAATTTTCCCCCGTTAGGGTCGGGGACCCGCCCCCGCGGGGATTTTTGCCATCCCTACCTAGGTGTACCCATTTACTATTCCGTCAATTCCTTTAATTTCCGTCAATTCCTTTAGTTTCCGTCAATTCCATCCTCGTGCCACCGGAGTGACACGTCCTAGCAGACCCCGGGAAACACAAGGTCACCCGAGCCGCAATCCTAGAAGAATTCAGGGGACACTTGGTCGGCCTGATCCGCAATCCTAGCACCACACGGTCCGAGCGTCCCCGAGACTCGTGGGGCTGTGTCAAGCATGCTGACCTACCCCGAAGGCAACTGGATGTCCGTCGACATCATTATAACCGAAGGCAACTGGATGTCCGTAGACATCAATATAACCGAAGGCAACATATTTCCGAGGCAACATTTATTATACCGAAGGCAACCTTTTATACTTGGGTACCCATGGTGGTTTTTAATATAAATATATTTTCCTGAAAAAGATTAGAATTTATAAAACTACCTTTTAATTATCTTGAAATCCTGCTGCCATTCAATCTGATAATTATCTAACTTTTTATTTTCCCTATCCTTTAAGGATTCTCAACTCTGGCAGCAAATAAATAAAAAGGATTTAAAACCAGCAATAACATGCTAGAAAAACATCAATCAATAAATACTTATTCTAGATCAAATAATGATATTAATTGCATAAAATCATTTATAAAAACAAAGGTCCACTCAGATACTCTTAGCTAGCTGGACCCTTTGAAGGTCCCTCATGCGGGTCACTTGGTGCCCGGGTGCCTGTATAATCATCATAATATTTTATTAAACACTCTGCTCAGTAATATAATATTAAATTAAAAACCCTGACCCCCGGCTCCTAACAATGCGTGCATCACTTTAAAGATTCCTATGCCCACATTAACTTTTCTCTCAGTGGGCACCATTTAAAAGTACTTAGGGACTCAAAAACGATAAAGTCCCAAAAAGTCAACTCAGGACCCCGTGGGGTCCACGACCTCAGAATTCCAATCCGAACGTTCCTAGAGGTTCCAACAAGCCTAGGACACATGTCGGACGATTCGGAATGCTCACGATCGCACGATCGGACTAACGAACAATTTTCCGTAAACCTAGCCCTAGGGTTGGCTTTTTCGGAGCATCCAAGACTCCGATTTACGATCCGTCGAATCCTACACAATCCTTAAAATACCTAGATCAACATACTCCAGTTTGGATATGATCCAACGGTCTAAACGTATTGAACCCGGAAATCGGACACTATGCGAGATTCGTTCGGGTTCAAACGTTATCCAAATTGAGATCCGTGAAATCCTACGCGCTCGTGAGGACATGAGGATTATTCTAGGACCAAGAGTGGCTCTCGTTACCTGGGCCACGCGCCGCCCACGCGCCGGCAGCACGTGGGTGTGCATAGTAAATTTCGGTGGCCGGAAAATCTCCAAACCGTCGGCCCAAACTCTTAGCCTAGGTAATACACCCTATTTGGAACTACTTTTGTTCTTGGACTATGGCCAAAAAGTGGCCGGAAGTGACTGAAAACGACGACGCAAAATCGGCAGTAACTCAACTCGTAAATCAACCTGTCAAACTTCAAAATCTCTGAAAACCTACTCAACCAACAGCTAGAGCATGAAAATCAGTCGAAAAACCATACCTAACTCGTCCAATTTGGTGGCCGGAGGAGGAAGAACGAGCGGTGAGAAGTTTGAGCAAAAACCAGCCCATTTTCTCCTGAGTTTCCGGTGAAACTCGCGACGACGACGGCTGGGCTGGGTTGCGGAGGTGGCGGCGGTGCTTCCTTGGCCGGTCTAGTGACCGGAGGTGGTGAGTGGCTGGGTGTTAGTGGCGGTTTGGGGTGTTGGCTGGAGCAAAAGAAAAACAGGGGGGGAAAGTTTCACGAAGAAGAAGAAAAGGAAGTGAGGAGAGAGAAAATCTGATTTTTAAATTTGATTTTCGAAATTTACAATTTTGCCCTTCTTGTGTATTTTGCTCGTAATTCCTTCGTTACAAGTCCGATTTGAGTCCACTACGTGTCTACAGACTCGTTTTGTCGCGCTCTACATAGCGATACAAGTGGTTCTCCCAAAATCTTCCCCGGTCAAAGAGTCAAATTTAAACCTAATAAAATATTCTTAGGGTATACTTGTCTTTTCCTCTAATAAATTATTAATTAAATGTTAATTAAGGATCGGGTTGTTACAATTGCGGTGTTTAAAGAATAAGCAGCTTTAAAACTAATTTTTCCAAATGAAAGTGTTTGGTAAAAGAAATCAAGGCAACTTATTTTAAAATCTCGGGTCATCCAAAGCAGTTTTTCAAAGCAAGTTGGAACCAACTTCTCAAAGCTACTTCGTTAAAAAATAGCCGGTTCCTTTTAATGATTTTTTCATTTCCCATAACGCCCTTACTACTTTTCCAAAATGACAGCACCTTTCCCTTCATCCCAAAATCGGTTTCATCTCATCTCTCTCCCGCATCACACTCTTCTTCTTCCTTCTTCTCACTGCAAGTTGGGTTAGTTACTAGCAATCAGTCTGAATTAAGTTGAATTTTAGGTGTTGATTCATAAATTTTATTAAATTGAATAAAAATAGAGTAAAAAACAATCCTAAAATGTGTATTTGGGCAGTGGGTATGGCTTGGTGGATCTCGGCAATGGTAAGGCATGGTAGATTTGGGCGGCATGGGGGATCAAGTAGAGGGACGGTGGAGGCTTGGGTGGAGAGAGAGAGAGAGAGAGAGAGAGAGAGGTGGTGGTTGGGTGAGGTTTGTTCTGTGGGGTTGGCGTGAGGGAAGGGGTTGGGTGTGGTGATATGAGGGACGGACCCTGGGATTTCAAAATGGCATTGGCTAAATTTACCTTACGTACAAACATATTGAAAACTCAATGGTACGAGTAAATTTCATTGATAACAAAAAAATATATGGGGGGGACATAATGAGCCTTACCCCTTAAATAGCTCTTATATAAGTTGCACCCTTTGAGTCTTCACAACATTAAAATCACCAATTATTGATTCATTATCTATATTATCAGCTAATTCTCTTTCAATATGAAATAGCATCCAATCAGCAAGAAACTCATCACCTATCTTATTCCAAAGTCGATTTTTAATAAGTCTCATACATGAAAATGCTCGTTCTTGTTGTTGCTGTAGACACGGGAAGAGTTAGCACCAAACGAATCAATCTGTCAATCAAGTAGTATGTTTCTACTAATTTTGTCTCAATTAAGCGCTCAAGTAATATAGGGATGGAATCAATATTCTTGAAGGCTTGAATGCGATCCATATCAATCTTATAAAATCCCAATTGCTGTTTTAAAGCATGCAACTCAATTGTAGTGAAATCTAAGGGGTAAAATTTCTCAGCAAGAGTGCATATATCATCAATGTTAAATCGCTTGAAAGCATCACGAGGATCTAATGCTGAGCTAAGAGAAAGGAGTTACACAGTCCCATCTGGAAATCTAGTATTTAACTCCCCCAACTGATAATGTATTACCTTATTGAATATATCAATATGATAATAATGCTCAACTATGATACAATCTCTTTGTTGACAAGAATGACGAGTGCCTATTGTATGACGGGCACCCATATCAGGCATATTAATATCATGTTCTTCACAAAATGATTGCACACTCTGTATAAAATCATTCCAACTATTATTTCCCAACTCATCAAGCTCCATTTTTGTACTTGCAACCAAATTCAAAGCCTTTACAATGTCTTGAGATTTTCTTTGAAGTTCTTCACAAAGAAAATCAGTGAATCTCATAGTTTTGTCCAACAATTTCAAGGCAAAAACAAAGTCAAAAGATAACATAGATATTTTAATACCTTCTGCTTCGCCACGAAATTGTGAGGTAGGTCCATTATGACTGATATCCGTTAGAAGTGTCTTGGTTGCACCAAATAAATCAATCAAACTCCAAATAGAATTAAAATGTGACCCCCAACGAGTACTTCCAGGTCGTTGCAAACAACGAATTTGATTAGCCCCTTTAGTTGTCCCAAGTCTTCCAGCAGCTAGTAATTCTTCAATTTCAGCTTGTCGGGTTAATTTTAACTCAGAATGGCGTTTGGCAGAAGCACCAACAAAATTCATAATGTTATTCAACATTGGAAAAAATCTCCAAACGAGTCCTACCTCTTTAGCTGCACCATTTAAAGCTAATTGAAGACGATGAGAAAAGCAGTGTATATAATATGCATGTGGACAATCTTTGAGAAATAATGCTTGTAAGCCACTCCATTCACCACGCATATTGCTAGCATCATCATATCCTTGACCATGCATATTGCTCACTAAAAGATTATGCTTGCCAAGAACTTTACAAATATCACTTTTAAGAGTTGGGGAGTTAGTATCATGAACACTCACAATATCAAAAAAACCTTTCTTGAATATGCCCATCACAACCAACAAACCTTATGATAATAGCCATTTGTTCCTTCTTAGAGTCGTCTAGTGCTTCATCAACAAGAATACAAAATTTCCCATCTTCCCCAATTTCATCGCGTATCCTTTTTCTCACTTTGGTAGAATAGATACTTAGGATCTCCTTTTGTATCTTATTTGAAATATATTGGGCATTCAAGGGAGCATTTTGTAACACAACTTTTTCAATGTTTACATTCATTCTTGCAAAAGCCTTCACTAACTCAATGAAATTGCCTTGATTAGAGGAGTCATAAGATTCATCATCACCTCTAAAAGCCATTCCTTGATTTGCTAAATACCTAATCGCCTCTATTGTGGTTGTAAGCCTCAACCGGTTTTTTGAAACTTCTGCGCACTACTCTGTCAATATGGTGAGACGAGTTTTTTAAATCCATCCACTTTTGCATAGCAAAATGATGTGGTGAATTTATATTGCCTATATGAATAAGGAAAACACACTCTTTTCCACCAACTCTTCTCCAACTTCTAAATCTCTCTACAGTGAATGCCTTATGTAAGTGATCAATGTCAAAAAGAAAGCATGGAAAGCAAAACACTTTGTCTTTATGAACACTATACTCAAGCCAATGGTATTGCTTATACCAACTACCAACAAATCGAAGCTTTTGTTTCCCTTCTAAGTGTGATGGAAATTCCTTTAATTGTGGTTGACATGGTCCTAAGAGAATATATGTTCTTCGAACATTATCACGTTCATTAGGTGGATATGTGTCTATTTGAGGACGTAATCCTAGATCACGCTCGAGAGAATTGGTATTAACTTCTTGATGAGACTCGACTCTTACGTTTTCATCTTCAATTCTTTGAGGTTGAGAAGGAGGTTGCTCCTCACAAATTGGAGGAGACAGAGAAGGACCCGAAGGCATGCTAGTTGATGATTCATCATTGTTTCTCTTAAAAAAATCTTGAATAGTCCTTGATCTCTTAACATTACGATGTTGACCCGACATTATGAAGTATAACCTATTGAATAATATATAGAAGATGTAAACATATAGACCAACAAAAATTTCAATAAAAACATTACATACTTAAATAGTTAAATATCGAATTAAAATCCCCAATTGACAATTCATACAAGCAAGCAAGAACACCAAGATAAAAAAAACTAATTGATAAACCTTAATTGTAAATCCCTAATTGATACTTCATAAACCCTAAATAATCCCCAAAATTTCAAAAGAAAAGAAGAAGAAAAAGAAAGGAAAATTACCTTAGTTTGCTTTAATTAAGTCTGAGGAGAGAGGGGGAATGTATGTGAGAGTCTAATGTGTTTTCACGTAGGGTGTGGGGTTTAATTCTTTTTATTTATTTGTTGGCTTGGTCATCCAGTCCTAGTGGGATTAGTAATATTTTATTTGGGTGGGTAGCCTTATCCTAATGGGAATAGTTAATAATATTTATTTAGATGACCTAGGCTAGAGTATTAATTTAGCTTAAATAAAAAACAAGTTACCTGGGCTTAAGCCCAGGTTAGCGTGCTAGTGGGTTCGTCCCTGGTGATATGGTATCGAAGTTGGGTGGGGGTTGTGGGAGGGGCCTGGCCAATGTTTGCGGCAGGAGAAGGAGAGAAGGGAGGAGGTGAGAGTTAGTGGTGGTAATGGGGAAGCGGCTGCGAAGAGAAGATGGGGACAGGTTGCAGTGTTGCTGAGAGTTTTTTTTTTTTTTTTTTGGGTAGAGACTTTTATTTGTTAGACTATTTTAAATTATTTAATATTATTTCTCATTTTCAATTAATTATTAATTTTTTTTAATTAACATTTCATGGCTCATTTTCAATTAATTTTTCAACTAATATTTGTTGTAAAATGATAAGGTGGAGCCCATATGTTGGAAGGGAATCTCCATACAGTTTTCTGAAGTCTCCTTCTTACCTAACTGCGAGCCAAGACTTTGCCTATAAAAAGTATGGCTTCATTCTATTTGTACTGAGAGAGATATATAGAAAATAAATCAATGAAAATAATAGAAGAGCAGAGCATCTATCGCTATTCTCTAAATTCTCTCCTCAATCTCTTTAGTTTTATAACACGTTATCTGAGCACGAATTCGCTTTCAAATATACCAGCTGAATTCTTCTGAAGAAACCCAGATCTCTTATCCCTCCCTCCTTCCATCCATCTTCTTCTGCAACTGCAACGTTACTCCTGCAAGTGTGTGGTTGTAAAGTAATCGGAGCGGGAGATGGTCTCTGTTCTTGCCCCATTTATGCATACACAAATGAAGTTTCTTACTTGCCACCAGAAAATCAACAACCTGAAGAACTGTCAATATGTCCACAAGCTCCTTGACAGTGCTTAGCCTCAACTGATCTGCCTCCTCCAAAATTCTCACCATGGCTTGGCCATGCTCATCCAGAGCCTCCTCCACTTCTCTGTTCATCTCCCCAAATTGGCTCAAACCCTTTGCAATCATTTGCAAATGGCTGGTCTGCTATGTCCTTTCGAGCTGCCAGCTCCACGTCAACCTCTTCTCGCCAAATTTTGCCCATCAAATACTCCACAGACTAAAGGCGTGTTGGAGCTTGTGCAGCAAGTGCTAAAGCATCTTTTGATGAGAACAGCAAACCCACCGAAGGATAAGCTCCCTGCCTCTCACCTTTTTCTATTATTCTATTATTTCTTTACAATATTATTAACAAGATTAGTGTAGGTATACTGGTGATAGTGGAAAAGCACAGGCTTGGAATCAAACCTGCACAAGAACCAATTTAACAAGACATGATATATTGAAAAGCAGCTTTTGGTTTAATATATTATAATGATAAAAAAGCAATTTACTGGGGACAGGACAAAGCAATTGAATTGGAAACTTGAAGCATGCCTGATATTCTTTGCCACTAACCACTTTCTGATTATATATTAGTATGAGAACATATAATATAATAATATATAGTAATTCTATGGACGGTTACACCTCATATATTTTTAAGTGGTGGTTTTTAATCCCGCATTTACTTTATTTACTGTATGGTGTAGGTTCATTACCCATATAATGTATTTACTGTATGGTGTAGGTTTATTACCTATACAACAGTATTTATTTAAAAGTGTGGCGCGGGTTTATCGTCCACACAACTGCCTTCATTTAAAAGTATGGAGTAGAATCAGTGCCCATACAAGCACATTTACTTTACCGCACATTTACTTTATTATTTAAGGTATGGTGCGGGATTAACGTCCATACATGAGGCAATTTAATTTATGAATTTACTTTACCGCACATTTACATTTGTTTAAAGTATGGTGCGGGTTTATCGTCCATATCAGCAATTTATTTACCAGTAATTTATTTACAAGCAATTTATTTTATGAATTAATTGTGCAGTATGATGAGTCTTTACAGCATACATAGATCAGGACTAGAAGTTCCTTGATCCTCATCATACAACTGCATAAGGACTTGAAGATCCTTGATGATAATAATGATATGAGAGCTGGCAGTCTCTCCTGGATGGATTTTTGTAAGCAAGAGATCGGACTTGAAAGATCCTTGATCCTTGACATGTAAATAAGGACCTGGAGTTCCTTGATAATGTAACAGGTACCATATTGGTTAATAGTGCTGTACACATGAATAGTAATTGTACCTGGCAAATGTACTGTATGCATGAATAGATACGTATTCATGACCTGATGAATAGTACCGCATACATGAATAGTGACGTATGGATAAATATTAACCATTTTGGGTAAATCGTCACTATATGCAAAAGGGAACCTGCAATTCCTTAAACTCATGGATGAGCAATTAAATGAGATGCCAGAAGTTCCTCAAAATATGGACAGTTGTGTAAAGGACTGAAGTCCCGAAATATGTACAGGAAATTATAAAAATGTCCATACCATGAGAATATGTGATTTTGGCTAGAAGTTCAAAATCTGGCAATATTGAGAACTTGAAGTTCCAATAGTCAAATGGACAACTCTTGAGGTATTATTGCAAATTGTGGAACACCACATATTTCTTTGGCATAAGAAAATGATGAATTTGATAAAGTTCGAGTTCTGTTACAATCGACACCTCAAGAAAGAAATATATTTTGTGAATTCCGGTTGTTAAGAATACACCGTGAAATGGATAACATCAGGATAAACCTCAAAGGATGAATTGAGGCTCCTCGCATTTTTTGGTATATTATATGATACTGGCCGAAACCCATGGATCCAAATATATGAGAGATCCTGAATTTAAAGTTTTGGGTATATAGTAGTTAATGCTCTTCACTACTATATTGCAATATTATCATGGCTTTTACTCAATTTATATTTCATGCCTATTTGAAAAGGGCAAATAAATTTTGATGTCGATGTTTAGCCCTGGCCAGAAGTTCTGGACTTACATGCATTGAAATAGGTAATTTGAGAGATTTGTTGTGGTTATTTGAACCTATAAGGCACAAGGTTCCTAACCGTCATTTTGAAAAGACGTAAAAAATCAGGTGCAAGTTTAAGAATTTGCCAAATTATTATAACAGAAAAAGGAGCACACAACAGATGGATTTTCTTCACCTGCAAGAAAAGAGCAGGCTCTGTAAAATCTATAAAATTCCATTATGTTCTGGAAGCCTCTCCAGGAAGAGGACGACGCCTCTTAAGCTTAGCCATGAGCGACTCGTGTTCTTCCAGAATCTTTTCATTGGAAATCTGCAGCATGTCAAGCCTTGTCTGCGTATCTCAGTGGAGTATGAACTCACTAGTTTCAACAAGGCATTATTCTCCTATTTAAGTTTCTCAACCTCCTGTTGAGACTCATGAAGTTTCCTCTGAAGAGACGAATTTTCATGTTCAGCTCCTAAATCTCGTTTGCTCTAACACGCAAACGACTAGCCATGTTAGAAACAGAAGCAGCACACTTGAATGCTGAAAGCCATTGAGTCATCAATAGCCTCTTCATCAGACCTCGATGATAACAGCATTTCATCCATAGGAATAAGAAGGTTCCTAGCTCCTGTGACAGCATTCGAATCATCCATCATCATAGAATCATTAACCGTGAGATGACGGTCTTGGGATGCAAAGGATGGCTGCCATATTTTGGCGTCACGGGTTGTTTTGGGATCAACATTTAAATCAAGATGATTTGGGCGGGAAGAAGAGGAAGCCATTTTTAGAAGGTTTGGAGGAAAGCCTTAGAAAAACTGAACTTTCAGAGAATGAAAGGAAATTGAGTTGAAACGCAGTTACTCCAATCAGATCTTACCAGAGGCAATATCTATAGGTGAAAATGTGGCACCGTATCCAGAATACTAATATTCCCCCGGATTCCCATATCTTTTTTTTTTCCCAGGTTCCAAAACTTCACGTGGTCTCCAGGAATGTCTGCGGCACTTTCGGCGTTTTCAGGATTGTTTTCGTTAAAGCTCATCTTGCTTTGCGGATTTCACGGAGCTACTTTTTCAAAAGCTCCCTAGAATCTCGCAAATCTCTACGGTTAATTTAAAATTCACCGGATTTACTTATTCCTCTTATTTGTGTATAAATATGTTACTAACGAAATTTTCTTTGCAGAACACACTCAGTTTCCTCCAATTTTTCTTCATATCTAATGATGCAATATCTACTTGTTTTTCATATTAGTGAGCCCTCGATGTGCTTTAGAAGCGAGACTATCTCTTGATCATCAATTCAGGAAGCGAAACTATCCCTGATCACGTTTCGGCAATGTCAGGGAACTATGAAGGCGACCACATGCTCCAATCTCCTGAAGTTCTTCAAAACCAGGAGAAATGAGAGTTTATTGTCTGCGCTCATCAGCTTCCTCACCTGATTCCTTACCTTATCCTGCAATTAATATCATAATTTTTTGCATTTTTTCTCTTTTTGTAACTCTCTGTTCATAAGGGATTTGATTTCTTTAGAACAAACACTCGAAGAAAGAATCCATGAAGTGATCCTAACTCTAATGGTTATTTGTTTTTGACAGAGAGAAGAATTGTGATTTTTGCTCTTGCAGGATATAACTAGATCATCAAGCGTTACATTATATTTGATGAGTTGATACGAGCTTGAATGATACTTGAGAAAAGTTTCCCCTGCCTAAGGATGTAAGCAATACTTGTGTTATTTCATGTTTGTACTATTATTTTGATATTTTGTACTGCATCCTTAAACGTAACCAAATGAGGAGATAAGGCAGTTCCAGGAAGAACGACTTGTATTATGACCATTCTAAAGGAATGACTTGTATCGTTCTAATATGTATCCATGAATTATTAATGCAAATTTCACAGATTGCAAATTGGATACATTGATAATACACTGCACGGATTAAAGTCCCATAAGAATAGAATATGGGTATAGCAGTGATCAATATGATGCACGCCTCTTGCGTAGCAAGTGATATGGATTGAAGTCCCTGAAGGACAATCCTGTAACATGTCAATATTCATACAGTGCACGCTTGATGCGTAGCAAATTATATGGTTTCAAGTTCCAGAAGGACAATTAATTGACATGTATGTATTAATCTGGCATGCCTGGAGCATGACAGATATATGGGTTCTAAATGTTCCAACTCCTTAAATGGAAATTATCCACGCCCTCCTGTAAAATAACGCTCCACTGGAGGTTATGATCCACATTCTCACATAATTCATTCTATAAGATATGAATGTCTGGAAAGAGACAATAAAAGCCCCCTGAAGTGGCTTGGGTACCCAAAAGCAAATAAATGCTTATAATTGATGCATGCGCATGCACATGAGAATGGTGGGATCATGAATTGATGAATGAAAATTTTGGTTTTGGAGTAGCTACTCAAATCATCAATGAGCTGTGTTGATTGGAACCACGTTCTATTATTAAATGTCGACAATATCATTGGCCAAAATGGAAAGAGGCAATTCCATTACAGATGAGAATGAACGTGAAAGAACAAACCCACAGGACGAACCCCAAAAGATGTTAATACTGAAAGTTATACTTGGGTGTTCAGAATAAAAGGGAATATACCCATTTTGTATGACACAATGTTTCTGGCAGAAAACAAGGAATGTTGGGTTTCTTCATATTTACAGATGCAATTGTGCTTCCTTATTGCACATTTTACTGAGACCAACATATTATCTTTAAGGGTTATTAAATGCACGGAGCATATCGTCAGACGCGATTCCCTAAAGATGTATAAGCAAAACAAATAGCTGGATATAAAGCTATATAATGTGTCATGAAGTATAATCTCTTAAATTCATGAAGGATTGAAATTGCATGAAGCAAGTCCTTGAAGGACGTGTGCCTGAAGCACAAATTTTGTACTCAATACTAATATGTATAAATTGCCTCAGTGAGTACACTAATTAGAATACGGTTGCAACCCATTACAGCTCTTAAAGAGTTGATAATTGATCAAAACTCCTGAAGAGTTAATACTTGGTTAAAACTCTTGAAAGGTTCAAGAAACAGTTACCTCGGCCTAAAGATCGAGCATTATGCCAACGAGATTCTTGCTTATACTAAGAAAGTATTGAAGCATTTTGTGTGGATTATCCGTTGAGCACTTAAATGATTTTCCGGAAATATCCTGGACCGGACATTGTATTTTCCAGATTGAGCTTAGCTCCGTCACCATCACTTTGGGATGATGTGAGGCATATGTGATACTTTCTCCGCATAATACCATATACGGGCATATTCTTTTCAAGTGAACTTAGAAATAGCCCAGGTTTTGTTAGATAAGCGGACTTTGGAAATTTCTATGATTTACATAGAGATAGCTCATTGGAAATATATTTACTTACTCAACTACATGAATTGTTGGTGGCTACATCATTCACTCAATCCGAAAGATCTTTTCTCTAGAAAGATAGTCATGAAGATATCAGGGGGAGATATCATTCAGGAGGAGCATCCAACAAGATTACAAGATTGACTCAGAGAAGCAATGTCAACTATGATATTCAGAAAGATGATTAGCAGTATGGCTTAAAGATATTTTGCTAAGCATCAGGGGGAGCGTGCTGTCAATGAAGACCTTCACACACTGTACTCTTTTTCCTTCGTCCAGGTTTTTATCCCACTGGGTTTTTCCTGGCAAGGTTTTAACGAGGCAGTGTCGCACACGTATCAATATACACAGAATTCTATGTTACACATGGTTATGTACTCTTTTTCCCTTCGACCAGTTTTGTCCCACTGGGTTTTACTGGCAAGATTTTTAACGAGGCATATTCCATAGTGGTCTCCAAGGGGGAGTGTTGTAAAATGATAAGGTGGAGCCCATATGTTGGAAGGGAATCTCCATACAGTTTTTCTGAAGTCTCCTTCTTACCTAACTGTCAGCCAAGACTTTGCCTATAAAGGTGGAGCCCATATGTTGGAAGGGAATCTCCATACAGTTTTCTGAAGTCTCCTTCTTACCTAACTGTCAGCCAAGACTTTGCCTATAAAAAGTATGGCTTCATTCTATTTGTACTGAGAGAGATATATAGAAAATAAATCAATGAAAATAATAGAAGAGCAGAGCATCTATCGCTATTCTCTAAATTCTCTCCTCAATCTCTTTAGTTTTATAACAATATTTTATATCTCATGGCTTTTTTGGTCATGAAACAAAGTAATATCCCTAACCCAAAAGAATAATTATTTAATCTTTTAATTACAATTAAAGTGACACTAATCATGTAAATTTCATGTATTCAAATCCACAGCGATAACTTCTGGGAAGGACATCATGATGAAAAAATTTCCAACCGTGATATCAAAGATGTTGTATGGGACTTTGAACTATCACAAAACGTAAGTCTAAACTACTAATTCTAAAACACACACTGCTTATTTGTGCCTACTATATTACACATTAACAATTCCATTTTTCTCAACTCAATGTGAAACAGGTTATTGAAGTTTGTATACAAATAGAGGAGGGGAAAATAAATCCCATGCAAACAGACATTCCATAGTACATATCTACATGGACTTGGGTAAGAATAATTTTCAAAATTCAAAATTGATTAAACATACACTGCACTGTAGTTTTCGAAAAAAAATATACTAACCAATTGCCATTCAATGCTTGCAGTCATAAATGCAAAACTTCATGGAGCCATCTTGGCATAGAGCCATGTATGAACCTTTGTTGGAAAAGCTCAGGAAATGCAATGCTATTTTTCCCAATCATTTCAAGCACTGAGTTCCACTACACCCTTCTGGCGTTTCACAAATTAGAACAAAAGTGGATACAATACAATTCACTAAGGTCACTGGGAGCAAGAAAAGAGATGTGTTGACATTGCTCATCATATTGTAAGTGGAATGAACCTATCTTAATTTCACAGCACAAACATGACTTGCAATGCAGTCAGTTATTATACCTATTGTCTAATTTTATACCAAAACTATAAAATGCAACGCATTGATTACCCCTTCTTCTTTTTTTCTTCTTTTCTAAAGAGGTTAATGTTGTTGAAGGGTGGCTGCAATACATGAGACTTGAAGTGTGGCTGCAATACATGATTCCTAGAGCACAAGCTTTCTTACAAAGTAGGACAATACCAAAACTTGTGAAGCAAAAGGACGAGCCCCCTAGACCTATACCAGAATCCACAAATGAAGAACGGACTCTCAATAATTGGATTCTATAAAGTCATGTCTATTTACATTTGAGGAGGACACAGACTGTGCTCAACAAAGTTCATCTTCGTAAGAATTGTTTCTACTCAACTATTCAATACAATTTGAAATATCATGCAAAACCAAAAACTAATCACATACTCATTTGCAGGTTGGATTGTGACATGTTTGTCATGTTCTACATGGATCAAATAGCACAAGGACAACCCATTCCAAAAAAAGTGTTGATAAGAATTTCATGAACGACTATAGGGCGAAATACATCACAAAACTCCTACATCACAAAAATTGTCTAATTAATCATATCTTGTTATTTGATTTTAGTAACTCAAGACAATATGTATCTTAATTTTTCTAGATGTTTGTAATTATTTTGAAATGAAATTATCTTGTTATTGGATCTTAGAAAAGATTTGTTATATATCTCTACTGTCATATAATCTTAGAACAGGATGTAAAATATCTACTGTTATAAAAAAAAACAAAATCTAAAGAACAAACAGTTGATGACCAAAAACTGCAACAAACGGAAACTGCAATGTAGTTTATGACAAAAAATCAAACAAATTTGAAAAGAAACCAAAAGGAAAAGCCATGATCAAAGTACTAAAACTAAGTTCAAATGCAACTTAAACAGAAACTACACTACAGTTTTTGATAAAGATGCAGCAACAATTATCAGCATGAAACCTTCAAAATACAGAGAGAATTTTATAAATTTCAATACACAATTCACAAAAAATCTTGCTCAAATTCAATCACATGCTTCTTAAAAATTCTACTGAACAGACCAGAAACTGCACAACAGTTTCTGATAAACAACAACCGTTAAGACAAGTAAAACAAAGCTCCCAACAACAAATCGCTCATAAACACAAGTAAAAAAAAAAAAGTAAGAAACACAACCATTTACAAAAAATTTCATAAGCTCCATTAATATTAAAACACTTGTACCAATATCCAATGATGACATATGTTTACCTATTTCTCATTAATAGAAACTACAATGCATATATTTGTTAAAAATGCCCTAAACTATCATCTAAAAACATACAATGAATAGAATGTTCATATCACGGCCTTACAAGTCTTTTTTGTGTGGCCTTCAACACTACATCGACTACATTTCAACAGCCTTGTAGCTTCAGCAAAAGACTTGATTCTCTTTGTTGGGGGTCTTCCGGCTAGTGATTGAAGGAAGGACAACTGAACTAACTGAACCTATGCTGCCCAAGCCCTTCCCAATGTTTGGTATAGGAAAAACAGGACTCTCATAGGCTTTCCAAAAATTTAGATTTGAAGTAACACTAGACATAATCATGAACAGACCTTCTGTTTCATAGAATCGCAGCCACTACATGCGTACACAGAAATACATTAATTTGCCAAAGACAACACGAACATGTCCTTAACTCACAATCAACCACAACAGAAAAATCCCCAGACACTTCAAACAACTTAGCACTAGAATGCCTAACATTCCAAGTCCTACCTACCTCTACCTTATTCTTCAAATCTTTCTCCATCATAGGACAGAGAATTGTAGTCCACTTCCCTGATTCGATAATACTGTTATAATTCATCACCATTAACTTCTTTCGAAGTCCATCAATCAATGGTAACACCAGCAGTTGAAGCAGTTCCCCAATCCAGTTATTAAAGGATTCTGCCAAGCTATTCACCATCTCACCATAGAGCTTTCCATCAAAATATGCATTGGCATTAGGGGCAGGCATGGTTCGGTTTGGACCAATTTTTGCTTCAAAATGGAACCGAATCAGGTACTATTTATCTAATTCGGTTCGGTCCAATTTTAACAAAAAAATTTATAAAACTGTCTGGTTCAGGTTGAATCAGTTTTGGTACGATTTTTTAATCCGGTTCAGTTTTGAATCGAATTATTATTATTATTATTATTTATATTATAATTTTTTTATACAAATTTCAATTGAAAAATTATTTTTTTTGCTTGAAAAGTAACAAATTATCCAATTTCATACAAAAAGAAATATTCATACAAGAAAAGAGAGATGTTTTAAAATTGAACTTGGGTAAATATTAGTTATGAGCTTAAAAATATAGCATTGGATATAAATAAATATTAAAATTATATATTTTTTAATTTGCCCTGTTCAGTTCGTTGGGGTATAGAACCCCAATGGGAACCGATTCAGTTTTATTTTTTGAATTGGGTTTGACTTCGTGGTGAAAACTTTTTTTTCCAGTTTGGTTGATCAGTTCTTCCCTTTTCGATGCCCACCCCTAAATGGCGTAGTGCTCATTAGAAAGATTAGCAATAAAAGACTTCACCTTAGCACTACCAACTACCAACAGTTCATCCATTGCATCTTGAAACTCAAACTCCGTAATTACAAATGCACATCTAGCAAAAAATTTCAACACCATTTCTTGAAGTACTTTCCCAAAACCTGACTTTGCATATTTTGAAATTAAATTCCACTTCAAATGGAAGTAGCAATATGAGTGAGGCCAAGTAGGAAACACAATAGCCATTGACTTGAACAGACCTGGGTTGTGATCCCAAAACAACGTCACCTAGGGGTGGGCACGGTCCGATTTCGGCCCGATTTTCCTCTAAACCTGAAATTGGAATCGGCACTGTTCATTTGGTTCAGTTCGATCCAATTTTTCATTAAAATACTAAAGTGAACCGGACCAATTCGGACCAATTTATATCCGGTTCAATTTTTCGGTTTTCCAGTTTGGACCGGCTCTTGAGCCCAATTGATTTTTTTATTTAAATTTTTAGAGATTTAAGCCCAACTTTAGTTTTTAAAATTTTTGGGCTTACAAATTCACAATTATCCCAATTCCCATCCAATCATCCCAAACTGAACCTAGCAAACATTAAATTTAAAATTATAACCCAATAACAAAACAAATACACATAATAGCAAACAAAATTACTAAAAAAAATTATAGAAATAACATACAAATTCCCGTGATAACAAAAACAAAACAAAAAAGCTCCATCTTCCCCTTGTTCCTTCTCGGAGGCTTCTTGGCAACACGAAGAGGCGTCTTCTTCAAACCTTCTCTGTTAAGATCCTCTCCGAGCACTTGCATGTAGAAAAAGAGAATTCTTGGTGAAAAACTAAAATTATAGCATTCGATTGCATAACAAAAACGAAGAGTTAAAGATTTGGCCTTGATGAATTCTTGGTGAAAAACAACCTTAGTCTCAAATTCAGGAGCTGCCCCAAAAGAAATAATAAATATTTCATTTATCCTCATATATGAATCTAAATCAGAAATCATAAGCAAACATGAATCTAATGAAACCCACAAAAGAAATTCGGCATATGCACATAAAAGCAATAAAAAAAAACTCAAACAAAGTGTGGAGACATGAGAAAGAGAAAGACAAAATACAAGAGTGAAGCTAGCGGCTGACAAAGGAAAAGTAGATAAAGGGAGAGGAAGGAAAGAAAAAGTGGCTTTAGGGTTAGGTGTTGGTTGATGGGCTTTTGTTGTTGGGCTTGGGTAAGGTTAGGTGTTGGTCTTTGGGCTTGGGAAGTGAGGAAAATCCTGGGATTAGTAGTTGGGCCACTAAATTTTTTTTATTTTTTTATTTTTTTTATTTATTTCGGTTCGGTTCAGCTCGGTTCGGTTTTTAGAGATGTTAAATTGGAATTGGAACCGGTCAGAATCGGTCCCTTCAATTTTTGGTCAACTCGATTTTTCCCCTTTTTTCGGTCCAATTCGATTCGGTTTTCCGATTTCTTGGTTTAAATGCCCACCCCTAATGTCACCACTCGGGCCATTGGTATCAAAATGCCTAACAAATGATTGAGAAATCATGTCCAATTATCCTCAATTTGTAAATCGACAACTGCAAATGCCAAAGGATAAAACCCTGAAGAAAAAAAAAATTTCAAAACAAAACAAAAAGAATTGGTATTAGGATGACAATACAAATCAGAAACTGCAATGCATGTTCTAATTTAATTTTTTAATTTCAATTTTG